>OY754982.1:29793712-30456212 GCA_963576475.1 Molanna angustata
AAAAGTAAACCACCCATAAGAAATAAAACAAACCTAAAAGAAAGAAAAAAGCTAACCTAACCTAAACCTAAAAAACCTATAGTAAATACCTACACTTCGATTTTCATTAACACTTCCCGCTTTCAAATGAAATCTGAGAAATTATTAGCTTACACATACAACTTTCATAAATTTATTCACATAAATTGGCACGTGTCACAAAAACTATTTGCTTCACCAAATGAATATGGTTGTTTGGAAGATATTGCCATTTGACAATATACCCGCCATTGTGTACAAAATGTTTTAAATAAATAAATAAAATACTTCCATAATAAAACGAATAAAAGTCAGTAACATTATTGAATTTTTATCATCGTTCATTCCCTTTAAATTGTATAGGTACATATATTTATGCAAACCGGAGTTACACATTTTATTTGAGGGAATGTTTAAATTAGGTGTCCTTATAGTGCTTAATATAAAGCATCAGTCAGATAACCATAATCATTACTCAACCGATGAATTATATTCATAAGTGAATTATGCAAATAATTGGTGTTGGACATCTTACATAGGAATGTTATACTTTGGCTTGTATTCCTTGTTGAAATATGGTAATGTAAGTTGAGCTAAAGTAGTTATTGATTATCTTATAGAGGATCATGAGATCAGATATAATCCTTCTATCGGAGAGGTCATGAAGTTGCAGATGATAGGCTAGTAGGGAATCATAATTTAAATCTTGCGCATGAATTTTCAGTTTATAATTCGAATACCTTAAGAAGTTGTGCTGGACAGTTTCGACAGTTTTGAAGTGCACGTATGTTGCGATCATTCATTACTGGCATTAGTTATACAAACCATCACGCCATGTCCCTTACGGGGTAAGCAGAGAGAATCAAGCGTCATACTTCTCTATTTTTGCACACATTTCTGGCTTCCTTTACATCCATGCATCGTCTCATACAGGTTCGTCGATTATTCAAACTTCTTATGTTTCCTTCTCTTACACCCATGTATATTTTTTTGGTCAGTCGTTCATCATTCATTCTTTCAATATGTCCAAACCACCTCAAGGCTTTCACTTACATTTTACATATAATATCCTTCTTTATCTTGCATTCTCTCCTTATGTCCTCATTTTTTATTCTATCGTATATATTGTTCTATTACACACTCTTTATGATCTCATTTTACAGCATTTATTCTCTTTTCATGTGTCTTTTGTCAGGTCCATGTTTCAAGTCAAAGTAGGCACTACAATTGCATCGTGTACCTGTTGTGTAATCTATGGAAAATTATTATTGTTGGATTCGATGTGTTAAAATATTTAAATGTGGAACATTTATCATTGTTTTATTTCTATAATTTTTATATTGTTTTTTGCTGCTATGGTTTTAAAATAATAAAGAAGAAGGTTACTTTTCAACCTAAACTGACTGTCACACAATGTATTTTAATTTATTATAATATTTAAATCATGGTGTCAGGTGTGTTAACAGTGTTAAATATATAAAAAAGGAAAAAAAAAGTGATAATATTAATTATTATACGGTGTCATAATTATGAACTTAATGGAGCAGATAAATATAAAAACATTCCAATTCGGCTCAGATGACCGGGCAGAAAAATGGCCGCTTTGGAAACAAAGATTTTATATATATATGAAGGCGTCTGGTAAAGAAAAATTAAAGGAAGAGGAGTTAAAAATTGCAATATTATTATATGCAGTAGATGATAAAGGATTGGACATATACAATAACCTAGAAACAAAGTTCAAAGACAATTTAGAACACGTGGTGGACGCGTTTGAAAAATATTGCCGTCCCAAGGCAAATGTTTCATTAGAAACATTCAAATTAAATAATATTGTGAAAAAACAGGGACAAACGTATAAGGATTTTGTTACGGAAATAAAGAAGCAAGTAAAAATGTGTGAATTTCAATGCAGCAAATGCAGTTGCAGCTACGAAGAAAGGATTGTTTAGGATAAAATTGTTATGGGTATTTCCGATAAAAATATGATTACACAGCTATTAAAAAATCCAAATGATACCCTGGAGATGATGGAAGAACGACTATATATCCAAGAAGAATCAGAATGTAGTACGGACAAGCTCGTAAAACAAGAACAAAACGAAGTTTATGCAACAAACAAATATTTAAAAACCCAAGAAGTCAAACAAGGAAGAAAATTTAAATGTAAAAAATGCGGTACAATGCACTGTTATGGGAAGTGTCCTGCTTATGGAAAAAAATGTAACATTTGCAAAAAATTAAACCACTTCAGTTACGGATGTCTGAATAAGAAAAATGTGAATAAAATGGAGATGGAGAATGAGGATGATGAGGTTAATTTCTTGCAAATAGACTCTGTAAATAATCTTAATGAATTAAAAAGGTCTTGGGTATGTAAACTTTGTATAAATAATGTATGTATAAATTTTAAAATTGACACAGGCGCAGATATTAATGTTTTACCATTGTATATTTATAAAAAGTTAAAATTAAGTACTAATCTAATTAGTTCAAAGAAAAACATAACGGTCGTATCGTATGGCGGTCATAAAATAATAACAAAAGGGTATGTAAAGCTAAACTGTTTTAATGAAATAGATTCAAGTAATCATGAAATAGAATTTGTTGTGGCTGACGTGACCTCGTGCCCCATTTCAGGGTTAAATACTTGTATTACATTAAATTTAATTAAAAGAGTTCAATTAATAGTGAAAAATATTAATAATGAACAATGAAAATTCATAAATACAAATGTAGATATTTTTACTGGATTGGGAAAATTGCCATTTAAATACAAAATTCAGTTAAGAGAAAACTTTGTTCCTGTAGTTAAACCTGTTCGTAGAGTACCCTTGGTACTAAATAGTAGATTGAAGGAAAAACTTAATCAATTAGAATCTAATGGTATAATATCCAAGGTGAATATTCCTACAGATTGGGTTCATGACAAAGTAATAATTGAAAAACCTAATAAATCCTTGAGAATTTGTATTAATCCAATACCACTCAATAAATTTATAAAACGAGAGCACTATATGATTCCAACACAAGAAGAATTAATGACAAACTTAACAGGAAAGAAAATTTTCACAGTAATTGATATGACAGATGGGTTCCATCAGATAGAATTGGATGAAGAGTCTTCATATCTTTGTACATTTAACACCCCCTTTGGAAGATATAAGTTCAACCGTGTACCTTTTGGTCTTTCTAGCATCCCTGAAATTTTCCAAAGAGAAAATACCAGAATATTTGGAGACATTGACGGAGTGTCAGTGTACTTTGATGACATAATAATTGCAGCAAATAATGATGAAGAACATGATCAAATTATTAACAAGGTTATGGAAAGAGCTAAAATAAATAATGTTAAATTTAATGCCGACAAACTTCAATACTAACAAAACGAAGTAAAATTTTTTGGTATGATTTTTACAGAGGACGGTGTCAAACCTGATCCAAACAAAATTAAGGCAATTAATGCAATTAATGAGCCTAAAAATGTTAAACAATTGCAAAGATTCCTCGGAATGGTAAATTTTTTAAATAAATTCATTCCATCTCTCTCTGGAGAAACAACAAATTTAAGAAAATTGTTAAAGAAGGGTTGTCAATGGCAATGGAACATAGACCAACAAACTGCCTTTAAAAATTTAAAATGTAAACTTGTATCAGCTCCGACATTAAAGATTTTTGATATTAATAAGGAAATAGTAATTCAATGCGATTCAAGTAAAAACGGATTAGGTTGTTGTTTAATGCAGGAAAATCAACCGATTGCATTTGCTTCAAGAAGCTTAACATCTGCAGAGCAGAATTATTCCATGGTGGAAAAAGAAATGCTAGCGATTGTTTTTAGTGTAAACAAATTTCATCAATATATTTATGGCCATAAAGTAACAATTAATACTGATCACAAACCACTAATTACGATAGTTAATAAGGATATTCATAAAAATACTAACAGACTACAAAGATTACAGTTGAAATTATTAAAATACGACTTAGATGTAAAATATTTACGAGGGTCGGAAAATTACATTGCGGATTTATTATCTAGAGATTGTTCATTTCAAGATGACTATCAAGAATTAAATATGTCAGACATAGTGCATTCGCTTTCACTAAACGATTATTTACCAATTAATAAAGAAATAATTAAATTAATTCAAGATTCAACTGCGAAAGATAGTACATTATCGGAAATTATAACTTTTTTAAAAGAAGGTTGGCCCAAAAATGTAAAAAATAATATTAACAATAATATTCAAAAATATTTTAAGATTAAAGATGATATTCATGATAAAGAAGGAATTCTATTTTTCTCTGATAAAATCATTATCCCATTTAATTTAAAAAATATGACGTTAAAAATATTGCATGGAGATGCACATCTGGGAATTGGGAAAACTAAAACCAGAGCAAGGTCTACATTATACTGGCCTGGTATGTCAAGTGACATCGAAAAATTTATTCAAACCTGTAAAACGTGTCAAACATTTCAAAATAATAATATAAAAGATTCTTTGATACAAACTCCAACACCATTGTTACCTTTTCAATGTATAGCAATGGACATAGGAGAATATCAAGGAAAAAATTATTTAATAATTGAGGATTATTATTCAAAATTTTTAGGTATAATTTACATAAAAACTAAATCCTCCAGTGAAATAATTAAAAAACTAAAATGTGTATTTTGAAATCATGGTATTCCTTTAGAAATAAGATGTGATAATAACCCATTTAACAGTTTAGAATTTAAGAAATTTTCAGAGGAATGGGGATTTGCTATTAGTACATCAAGTCCTCATTACCCCAGATCCAACGGCCTTTCAGAAAAAGGTGTTGGTATTGCCAAAAATATTTTAAAAAAGGTTCATTTTGAGAATGGAGATCTTCATAAAGCATTGCTGGAATATAGAACAACTCCACTAGCCAATTTAGAGTATTCCCCTAGTCAACTCCTTATGAGTCGAATCTTGAGGAGCACTCTACCTATGTCGAAAGAGATCTTAAAACCAAAAGTTATCGAATTTGAAATAGTTAAAAAAGATTTTGACAAGATTAAAAAGAACAATGAGGATCACTATAATATAACAAGGAATAGGAAAATAGTTGAATTTGAGCCGGGAGAAAAAGTATTAATGAAAAATACAATTAAAGACATTTGGGAAGATGCAGTCATAGTTAAAAAACATCAGTCCCCTAGATCTTATATAGTTAAACATAATAATGGATGTCTTTTTAGAAGAAACCATTTTTTCTTAAGAAAAAAGGTGGATAGGGAAGGTAGTAAAGATACTATTAATGTCAATATAAACGATAATAATAATGATACAAAGTATGTTTCATTTCCAACTATCAACAATGATGAAAATCATGAAATTGTCAAAACCTCTAGATATGGGAGAGTTATTAAGAAACCAAATAGATTTATGTGATTAGTGCAATAGGAATAAGATTGTTTAAAAATGCTAGTTTATAAGACTTTACTTTAAATATAATATAATAAAATTGGATATATAAATGTAAGTTAATATTAATAATACTTGTTTATAAAAATGCTAGGACATAAGAATCATATTTGGAAGAGACTAAAGGAAGGAGTGTTGTGTAATCTATGGAAAATTATTATTGTTGGATTCGATGTGTTAAAATATTTAAATGTGGAACATTTATCATTGTTTTATTTCTATAATTTTTATATTGTTTTTTTCTGCTATGGTTTTAAAATAATAAAGAAGAAGGTTACTTTTCAACCTAAACTGACTGTCACACAATGTATTTTAATTTATTATAATATTTACTGTAATTTTTGGCTTCCTTTGAGATGCTTGGATCGGACATTGCTCTATTAGTTAATTCTATTACCTGCCATAAATCTTCTTTCGAAATCTTTATCAGGTCTTCCATTCTGTTCAAACAAACTACCCAATTATAAATATTCCTCTACTTGTTCTAGCCATTCGCTCTCTACTTTTATCGTACATGCAGTTGTACTTTCAGTCTTTTCAAATACCAATATCTTAGATTTACTAACATCCATTCTCAGTCCATTCTACAGGCATCCTTCATACACTTTATTCACTAAATACTGTAACTCATACGCACATTCAGCAATTACCACTTTGTCATCTGCATACTGGCATTAGCACCCCATTTACTCTGTTTCTTGCTTTATTCTTCTTTCAATATCCTTTTTTGACCGTCTATCTAAAGAAAAATATTCATCAACTTGCTCTAATTGTTCATTATTCGTAAATTATAATACTTTGACTGAGTATTCAACCTCGATCCATTTTGCTAACAACCCACATATTTACCAAAGCCTACCATATTTACCAAAGACTTGGTCGCTTCTTGTTAGAATTACAGATTTATTTGATTATAAATCTAAGAACATAGAAGTATGGAAATATTCTATGTATTTATAATAAATATAAAGAACATTACTATAACTATAAATCTTTATAATTAATTGCGTCTATATCTGTGTTGTCTTACGAGGACATTATCAAGATAGTCAATAGATAAAAAAACTATATTTTATTGAATAGTTTTTTATACTACTTAATTATTTCCATTCCGAAACTATAGTTCCAAATGGTAATAATTAGTACATAGTTAAAACCTTTTTATTCATATTTTTAAAAAGAAGGGAGAAAAATAGATGCAAAGATAAATAAAAGAAATAAATGTTAAATAAATTCGTTTATTCAAGATTGAACAGTTAAAAACATTTAAAATACATGTATACAATGGGGACAGGAAAATAAATCAAATTATCGATTATTTGTCAGTTTTTTTTACCAGTCATATGAAGTCAGTTTTTATAAACAAAATGTCAAAACGTGTTCATGTTTTTCTTGCACATGGAATTTTCGCAAATGCAAAACCGTAGCACTATAACAATGAGTCATTATTACACTCGATATTTTCAATCTTCTCTCTTTTTCTTGCCAAACAAACTCTTCTCTTTGAGCATTTTGAGGATCTGTCTGATCTCGTCCTCGTCTCTCGGGCTCGATTCGCGTTGGTGGTTGGGCGCGTTGGAAGTTTCAACGTTGTTCTGAATCAAAAACCTTATTCTTTCCAGCCCGCTGATTTCCATGGAGATCCGATCCTTTCTGAGAAGCGTTTCCTCCCTCAGGCGATCCAGCTTCTTCCTCTCTTGCACTATTCTCATCAACTCCCTCACCTTGTCCTCGGGCAATCCAGATCTCGATTGAGCAATTGTGTTTTGGGAGTCTGTCGCGAATCTTGGTCTTTTTGTGGTTGCTGTTTCAGACGAACTGTCCAACAGCCGCCTGGGATTCCTCGGGTTTTGCGGATGGCTATTTTCGTCGATGGGAATTTCAGGGCTGTGGTTTCCGCTGGAGTCGTAGCTTGTGTCTCTCGGAGAGTTGTGTTCGTGTCTTTCGTTACTTTCCAGGTTTGACGACGACGAAGTAGATGATGAAGAAGTCTGTGGACAACGAGATTAAAGGAGATTAAAGGACCATTTTATACACAAATATTAAGGTAAATGTTAGACATTTTCATTTGGTAATAAACACGATTCCTTTAAACGAATGAATATGTCATTGAAATAAGTACATAAACATTCTCATATATTCCCTAAACTATGTACTATAAGTGAAAAAAATATGTCGAAACAGGATTCGAACTCGCCACAACTAGATTACTCAGCGCGCTAACCGATTTACCACCACCTATCAATGCCGAACGAAAAATTATGAAAAATCAATGAGTATAAGATTCAAATAATAAAAACAAATCGGATAACTGAAAGCGATTCCACATGTTTATAAAAAAATACGCCTATGACTTCTACAAATGTTCAAAAAATAAAAAAAATAGATAAAAAACTACACGACTATTGACAAAAAAAGTCGCAAGTATCAAACAAACTAATAATTTATAAGGAAAAAAAACGTTAAACGTGAATTTATGTTTAAAAAAATCTTTAAAAAATATTCCACCCAGTTTTAGATTCACTGACATTACTGCCGCGTATTGAAGTTAAATCGAAATTAGATTCCAGAGAACCTACAACTGTACCGCGCACTGAAAAACTAATAAAAGTAGAAATGTTAAAAATATAAAAAAAAATCTTACCATTTTATTTTCCATGTTGAATCGAATATTACTGAATTTAAATATATTATATTTCTAAATTATCACAGTACAAAACAACAATACGGTAATTTCTATAGAAGTACTTAATGACAGGTGTTCACTTATAAGTTGCTTATTAAAATATGACTTAATAGGGGGTGATTTGCGCCTTATATACTAGCGCCGAGGACAACAATTTTCGCTTGTTAAGGGTGGGAGAAAAAATGAATTATGGCGAATTTATGAGAATTATTTATTTATTTATTTATTTATTTAAGGAAGTCAACAGCTCATTTATATTTAGATATTAGAATTTGAACATATTATGAATAATTGAGATCCAAAAATAACCGTTTCATCAATATCGTCGACCGTCACAAACACACTCAAATTTTTACTCCTCACTAACCCAAGGGGATATAGTGGGGAGTTATGATTTCGCAATTTTTAAGGGTATTTTTTTATTGCAGATTATTAACTAGTATCATGCTGAGATTGTATTCTGAAAGTTTCATCACAATGTATCTGTGTGTGTGTGCTATGTGCAGTGTGCTATGTACGGCGTGTTCATTTTTACTTTATCGATTATAGACTAAAGTATTCATTCGATTCTATTCAAATTTTGCAAATGTATATATCTAATACTCGCTTAGACCCCATTAGATTTTGAACGATATATGAATAGTGCTTCTCAATTTTTTGACTTGTTAGTGAGGAGTTTAGCGTTGGCCACAACCCACTCGTTTTTAATATAAAAATAAATATGTCATTGTTAAACAAGTATATATACATCTTCCTACGTTCTCTAAAATAAGCAAATAAATGCTTGTGCTATGGGTGAACGAAATCGGTCGAGGCAGGATTCGAACTCTCGACCACTGGGTTACTAGCCCAGCGCGCTAACCGCTCTGCCATCGGCCCATCTGTTCATCCATCATCATCCATCGATCAATTAGGTATGGGATGGATTGGGAGGGTAAGAGGGATGAATATTTAATGCATATATTTAATAAACAACACGTATATTTAATAAACTAGACAATGACATAAAGAAAACACCAAATCACAATTCCTTTAAAATACATATAAAAAAATGGCTAATTTCTTCAGGCGGGCTCTATGCTGAGGGGGTTGTCCATCCTTAACATCTGACTTATTTACTTTTATTCCTATATTTCCTTTCTTCTTAATCATTTCTTTATTTAATCTAAAACTGTACTTCTTACTCTTTTGTAATCATTTTCTTATAACTACTTGATTGTAACATTTGTGCACTTTATATATCTTGTATCCTCTATATGTAAATAATTTGTATACCTTATTGTGTAAAAGTAACAGCCCCAGAACAGGTTTTGCCTAGTGGGGCGTTACTTACTTAACCTACATTGTAAAAATGTCTTTGTATTAACAATAAATAAATAAATAAATAAATAAATAAATAAATAAATAAATAAATAAATAAATAAATAAATAAATAAATAAATAAATAAATAAATAAATAAATAAATAAATAATAAATAAATAAATAAATAAATAAATAAATAAATAAATAAATAAATAAATAAATAAATAAATAAATAAATAAATAAATAAATAAATAAATAAATAAATAAATAAATAAATAAATAAATAAATAAATAAATAAATAAATAAATAAATAAATAAATAAATAAATAAATAAATAAATAAATAAATAAATAAATTAAATAAATAAATAAATAAATAAATGAATATATAAATAAATAAATAAAAAAAAATAAATATGATATATGCAGCATTATGTTATATTTCCAAAAAAATGTTTTAATACTTGCTATATTCACTCACCTTTTCAGAAACTAAATAGACATAAAATAAATGCCAACCGCCGTGGCAGAGTTGGTAAGCTGTTCGTTTTCTGTGCGGGCGTCCTGGGTTCGATTCCCAGCAGCGGAGAAATTTATTTAAATTAATTTCTCAAGCAAATATTGCATCTCTGGGCTAGAAACACTGAAGAAATTGCCATACGGCAGTAAACTCGCCACTTGCGCAGGGCACAAAAATGTTCATTATTATTATTACATGGTAATGAGTTTGCCTCTATTGATATCAATCTTTTGCTTATTTGTCTGCCTTCGTAGCTCAGTTGGTTAGGTATCTGACTGCTGATACAAGGGTCCCGGGTTCGATTCCCGGTGGAGACACAGTTTTTAATTATATTTTCAGTCTGGATCTGTGAAACGATAAATATCATAAGTCTCCAGAATGTTGCAACTTGTTTTTGGGTGCGTGTTGAATAATTATTTGACATAGCACATGATAGTTGCTCCAGAAGCTACATAAAATAAATAAGGAGAGACTTTTAAGGTCGACTAACTTCCGCGGGAAGTTAATTAAGATAAGATTTTGATTAAGATATATTTTAGATTAAATTTCACTAATTATGTATATCGAATATTTTTATTATTGCATATGCGCAAACATTGGATTTTTTCCCTGTCGGGAGTCAAAGATATTTTTTAACAGATTTTTAATTATCTCAATAGAGACGAAGTTGGAATATTTATTGTAGGAGAACCGGGAAATCAAGGCAAAACTAAAACTTTCAAAATTGAATTGATAGGGATCTCATTAAAAAGGCATAATTGGTGAACGTTGCGCAAGCGCATAAAGTGATCACGTAAACCAGCCGATGACAGGTCGTAAGCCCTGTAGGTGCCTTGATTTCCCGGTTCTCCTACAGTAAATATTCCAACTTCGTCTCTATTGAGATAATTAAAAATCTGTAAAAAAATTATGTATATATTATATAAATATTAAAAAAAAATATATTATAATTTCATACTAAACATTGATCTTGAATGATTTTTTATGATCTATATAGATTTAGATTTGATTATGATCGAGTGCTCATTTATACATTTTTGAGATGCGCAGTATCGTCAAATTTTATATTTTAATTCTGTTTTGTAGTTGTGATGTATGCGGCCAAACGCTAAATAAATGAGATCAAGGCAAGATAAGAACGTGTCATTAGTCATTTTGTTTTATTGTGTTTTTTAGTTAGTATGTATTTGCTATATTACAAAATATTACAATTATTTGTTTTGATCTTTTTATTTTCACCATTTAATTTTTTGTGTTTTTTTTTTGAGTAGGAACTTGTGTTTGTATGTATTGTATAATATATTTAACTTCTTAGTTCATAAATTCATACACTTCTATAATAATTTTATAATAATGTAAAAGCCCACTTCCCATTTAAAATAAATAAATATATAAGTAATGTCAGCCCTCGTGGTTGAGTTGGTTAGGAGTCTGACTCCAGAGACAAAGGACCCGGGTTCGAATTATTAAAACAGAAAGTGAAAAAATAACACTTACAAACATACATAGCATCACGGCATATTCCATAATGTGGGATACCCAGCGAAAAGTGTGCGGGTGTGCATTCACGTGTTAAAAGAAGTACGACATGTTTGTATTCCCATACACCAACCTTGTCTCATAAAACGGGACTACATTCAGAATGGGTGATGAAGCTCATTGATGAACTATGTGAGATGTTATTTTGACTGTTGGGTTTTCTATTACTCGGCTCATACGGAACACTTGAACGCGATGATAATAGAATAGAATGGAAGCACTATTTTGAGTCGGTACCTCACAGCGGAAATAACACACATTATGAAGAAAATATCATCATCATCATTGGCGCTACAGCCCTGTGTGGGCCCTGGCCTCCTTTAGAATCCATCTCCAGCCGTCCCTGTCCTCCACCGCTCTCCTCCAGTTTGCAATTCTGATTATCCTTATGTCGTCTTCTGTGTCATCCAGCCATCTTAGCTTGGGCAAGTCTTCTTCTGCCTTCTGGATGAGTGTTAAGAATGTTTTTGGGGATACGATCATCATTCCTCCGGCTGACATGTCCCAACCACTGCAGTCTACGCACTTTTACAATGTTGAGTTCTTCATATATTTCCAGTAGTTCATGATTATATCGCATCCACCATTATCGTTTACTACGTCAAAAATCTTTCTCAGGATTTTTCTTTCGAATATCAAGAGGCTATTTTAGTTTTTTTTTTGTTAAAACCCAGCATTCAGCTCCATAAATGAAGTGAATTAGATACAATGTTAAAAATAAGTGTCACTACTTCCACCACCACTCGCTCTGCATATGGGGACTGTAAACGGCCCCTTCATAGAACGCTAAATGAGCGACAAAAAATGCTCAGGACGAAATGTAGCTCATGGTGCCCTCTATATTAGCAATGTCGGCACCGTAGTGCAAAAAGAACAATTGACGAATGTGAATAGAAGATTCACACTCGTGGACTGTCATCGAATTCAGATCTTTTCAAATGTTAATCATTAAGAGTGTGACTAAGATCTCTTTAAAAAAATAAACTTGTAGTTTTGTAGTTTTTTTAATTACTCTCAATAAAAAAGGGTTCTCCAAAGCTAATTTTACAAGAAAAGTATTAAAAAATATCAAATTAAAAAAAAAACTTATGCAATAGAATGAAGATTTAAATACAAACTGTTTTTTATTTCAAATGCGTATCTTTTCAGGGTACCGGGGAAAAATAATTTCAAAATATACTATACAGCCTCGTAAGTGGTTACTACCTAGTTTTTAATTATTTTTTTTAAATATTGAACACACAAAATTAATTATCTATTTATGGTTGTTATTATTATTATCATAAAAATTTATGCTTAGTTTATGTAAGTATATTTAAAAAAAAGTATACATAAAATAAAAAAAAATCTGAAGTGAATATTTTAGTCATACCTAATTGAATTTTTACTCCTCACTAACACAAGCTGATATAGTGGGGAGTTATGATTTCGCAATTATTAAAGGGTATTTTTTTGTTGCAGATTATCAACTAGTAGCATGCTGAGATTATATTCTGAAAGTTTCATCACAATGTACCTGTGTGTGTGTGCTATGTACGGCGTGTTCATTTTACTTTATCAATTATAGACTAAAGTACTCATTCGATTCTATTCAAATTTTGCAAATATGTATATCTAGTCGGCCTTCGTGGCTCAGTTGGTTAGATATCTGACTGCTGAGCCAAAGGTCCCGGGTTCGATTCCCGGTGGAGACACAGTTTTTAATTGTGTTTTCAGTCTGGATCTGTGAGACGATTAATATCGTAAGTCTCCAGAATGTGGCAACTTGTTATTGGGTGCGTGTAAAATTAATATTTGACATAGTACCTGTTAGTTGCCCGAGAAGCAATATTAAATAAATAAATAAATAAATATCTAATACTCGATTAGATACCATTAGATTTTGAACGATATATGAATAGTGCTTCTCAATTTTTTTAACTGTCAAATATTTCAAAGTGACCCCAAGCTCAGGAAACTTAAAATTTGAAATTTTTATTTTCAAATTCGTAAAAAGGCACATCACTTTCATAAAATGGCATTGAAGAGTTATCAAGTTTTCATAATAAAATATTTAAATAAAAAATAATTTAACAAACTCATTTCATGAAAATGTTGGAAATTTTCCATACAAAATTTGAATACTTTATAATATGACTTGATAGTGAGGAGTTTAACGTTGGCCACAACCCACTCGTTTTATAATGATTCATAATTTGGGAAGAATGAAGACAAAAATAATAATTTTCAGAAATTCCTAATTATGCACGGCTTTAAAATGTAATGGTTTTCAGACATTAAAATATATTTTGTATTTTCATAAAACTTCTACAAAAACATTAAGATAAATTTAACTTTCGTACATTACAATTTTTATTTGCTTATTGAATGTTTAAACCGAAAAACAAGCAATAAATTCTTAAATACAATACTATCTAAACTGTGGGTTATTCCTTATTTTTTAGTGGGTAATTTAAACATTATAATTCCTTGAATTTCTTTTGTTGTTGGATTATATTATAATGTAGAAATGTGCTTCATTGAAATTTAAGGTTAAATTTGTACAGTCAAATCCGACCAACGCTAATTAGTTTTAATATTTACTGCAATTTTCAAGGTGAAGGAACACCCTTTGTCGCGAAACCATAAAGTAATTAAATTATCAGGTAATATTATTTAGTATTTAACTTTCTCTAAATGCATAATTTTAACATAGGTACATACCATCACACCATGTCCCTCGCGGGGTAGGCAGAGAGAACCGAACGCCACTTATTTCAATCTTGGCATACATTCATCGCCTCGTCAACATTCATACATCGTCTTATACATGTTCGTCTGTTGTTCGCGCTTCTAACATTTTCGTCTTTCAAAATACCGTTCACATGGACGTGACATCCCTTCCTTGGGCGGCCCCGACCTCTCATTCCATTCCTATCCGCAATGTATATTTTCTTCGTCAGGCGTTCCTCATTCATAATTTTAACACATTGAAGTGTTTTGTCATATAAAATGGTTTCTTTATATTAATGGTTCCTTTGAGTCTATGAACTACGTAATAGTAATAATTTTTTTTTAAATAGTGAATATGTTAAGAATTATTATTATTTAAAATTGAAATCACAGTTTTTATCAGGAAATGTGCCGAGTTCCAGTTAGCTCCAGATCTAAATTATACTTCTAAGTTTTACTTCTAAGTCCATAATATAATTACATCCATATTATGGGTAAACATGGATGGTTTTGATTCCGCCAGTTAACCAGACTTGCCCCAGATAAACCAGATTTTATTTGCGAATTTAGGTCTTTTCGTCTTTTGGGTCTTTTATTTATTTATTTAATATTGCCTCGGCAACTAACATGTCAAATATTAATTTAACACGCACCCAATAACAAGTTGCCACATTCTGGAGATTTACGATATTAATCGTCTCACAGATCCAGAATGAAAACACAATTAAATACTGTGTTTCCACCGGGAATCAAACCCGGGACCTTTGGATCAGCAGTCAGATACCCAACCAACTGTGCCACGAAGGCCGACAAATATATTTCCTGTTCTTTTTTTGCTTTCATTCATGAGTTGATGTACATTCACAATTAAGTCTTACTTTGTAATCTGATTGGTTGTAAGAAATTGCCTAATGGCAATAAGCCCACCAGTGAACGATATATATTTTTTATATTATTTACAAAAAGATAAATAAACAATAAAAAGTACTGAATGTAAATTCCAAAAACCTACCGATCCGTAGTAGTTTCTTTTTCTTCTTCTTCTGCCCTTCCTCAGCTTTCTATTGGTCGCACATTCAACTTGGCTGGATGGGTAATCCCTCGGGTCGTGGATCTTGCAGAGTATCTTCGGAGAGAGAGTGGGATGCTGAGGCAGACGATACAGCATAATGGCCTCCTTGAATTGCTCGATGGCTATCGCGTTGATGTCCTCAATACCTGCTTGAGTGGCCGCTCTTCGGTTCTCCACTGATTGACGGAAGAACCGATGAAAAGACTGGAACAGTAAATGAATAATTACGTCAGTAAATGAATACGATCCCATCTGTCAATCGGATTTTGTGATCTCGAAGAACAATTTAAATTGTTAAAGAAGTTATGTCATATTTACGGTGCCTCACTATTTCAAGACTCCAGTTATGTCAACTATTTCCAGAGATTTTGATCACTTTTTAAATGCTCTCAAGGGGGCGACTGCTGCCAAGGTAGGTACCTATTTTTCAATTTGATATACCATTATTATTTCTTATCAAAACGTTTTGAAAAAAAAATTAGATAGTTTGGATATTATTAATAAAGAAAAAATAGCTTTTAGTGTTTTAACTTTTTGATAATGTTTTTAGTGTTGTTCTGTATAAATTCTTGTAGAAAAATAATAACATACGGCATAACATACTATAAGGCGTTGAGTAATACCTATATATTTTTTTAAATTAAATAAGACAAAAATATCTGGAAAAATATGTCGTGACATTGCATTAATGCTTCAGGTTTAGTAAAGAAACCTAAAAAACTTTTATTATCTATTCAGCACCATTGTGAAATATTTTTTTTTGTTTTATTTACTTTACCTGATGCATTAATGTAACGTCACAACATATTTTTCCAGTTATTTTAGAAACGTAAGATAAATGTCAAAAATCGGGGTCCGCTTATTAAATGCCTAAAAAGTGCATAAAATCAAGTGAATGATCGATAAAGTTTTTTCATTTCAACTAAGGTTTGTTCTTAAAATGCAAAACATCAACAAATTTTGGGCTTCCGATAATTTAAATCACGTATAAACCTTTTAATGCACGCGATAGTTTACCCTTAGTAATACGTAACTTCATAGTGTATTAGGCGGTTTTAATATATCATGTTTTCAGTTACTAGATTTAGCGTTACATATATGTCTTCTTAATTTGATACTTCATTAAAATTTCTGAGCGTCTTCAGAATCAGACCCATTATTATTCTATTTATAAATTTTGATACCAACCATTTGAATAATCCACCTTAATGGGTGCTAAAATATACCTATATCAAGCAAATGTATGAAACCCATTTTTACAATTTCGAATATTATATTACATATATGCATCTGAAATGAAAAAAAAAATATGGAATTAATTTGATCCTTAAAAAAAGCAAACAAATTCATTCAGTAGATGCCCAGTAATGGAAAAAACTTAAAAAAAATATTTACCTGAGGAGTATGCCTATTTTTCGTTCTTATTTTTAATTTTTTTAAATCAATGTCATCTTATTTCTTGAACATCCAGAACTCGTTTCCTCCAAGATTGAATCACATCTTCATGTGACATATTCATCTTTAAGTCAAAATATACATAGGTGTGTATCCTGAAAGATAAAAAAAAATAATAATCGACAAATACAATTCAAACATTTAAATCTAATGCCTTTATATATTAAATCAGTCATTTCAGACCAGAGATGCAAGAATAATGTGATTTAAAAAAAAATTCCCAGGTTATCAAACTCAAGATGAGCATAAAAAAGTTCGAGTTATAAGTAGGTATATAAATCTTTGTTCACTATTCCTACGATACCGTGAAAAAGGGCGTTTTTGACGTGTTTGTACTTTGTAGTAGTTCAAATATCGTCTATTACAATTTGACAAAAAAAAAATATTTACCATCATGCATACATAACTTTTCGTTATTTATTTACATTTACAGTTTTTCATCATTTTGATGCATCGTTCATTGATTATTGAATTGTTTTATTCTTTCTAGTTAATAATTTATGATGTGTTTTTGTTCGTATTTTTTTTATTACTTTCTTACTTTCGGTTTTTTGTATGGTATCTAGCTATTAGTTATATATCATTTCTAGATTTTTAGTTATTGTATGCTTTTTGACTTTGTAATGTGAATCCATTATTATTATAATTGTTATATTATTTTGTAGCTCATCGATTTCGTCAATTTTTTTTGTCCAAAATTTTTGTTGTACAATTTTTGCCAAACATCTTAAACGAGCTACCAGTTGCACAGCGCAAATTTGTGTCTTTTTGGTTTGTTGGTTTACGTGCAAATCGCCCCACCCCCTTCTCGACTACTACAAGTTCAAGATGTTTGGCTACAACTTTAACTACTGCATAAATTTTTTATTATAAAAGGCTTCTAGCCGTATAGACAAATAAATAAATAAGTTTTTTTTGCGTTTTAAAAATGCCTATTAAAAGAAACATATTATGTTTTAATATCAAAATTATTTGAATGAAAACAATAACGATTTCAGAAGAGTTGGTCAGTATATCAACATTTAAAATATAAAAACAATTTCCTATCAAATAAAACTAGTAATATATTATTAATATGTTTACCTAATAAAATTTGTCATTAGAACGGCTAGTCAAAAATTGTCACTAAGTAAAGATATTCCTTTACGTAACACGTTTGTCATAATCACGACACAAACATAAAATATAGGTATTTAATAAATATCATTATTATAATCACAGCACATGATAATTCAATTGAAAGTCATTATTTACACAATTGATGTTCATCTGATTTACATGACAGCCATATTGTTAATGAATTTAGCTACAATCTCTATTTTGCAACAATACTAACTACCTTACAAGAAATTTGTCAACATCGCATCGCATTTATATAATTATTATTACATATAACATCTCTTTTTGTAGGATGGCAGAATGTACCGATCGTTGCATTATGCTTTCCTGATACCTATACATTTTAATTAAAGCGATATTATATGGAAAAATTGGTTAGATGTAAATTTTGCCATATGGGAAATAAACTTGCCACTTGCGAAGGGTGCAAGGAAGTGTTTATTTTTATTATATTATATTGTGTATGTAAAATAATGTCGACCTTCGTGGCTCAGTTGATTAGGTATAGACTGCTGATCCAAAGGTCCCATTTACGATTCCCGGTGGAGACACAGTTTTTAATTGCGTTTTCAGTCTGGATCTGTGAGACAATTAAAATCGCAAGTCTCCAGAATGCGAGAACTTGTTATTGGGTGCTTGTTATATTAATTTTGACATAGCATATGTTAGTTGCCCAAGTTGTTAGTTTTGTAATGTGCAATTTTTCGGAAATGAAAAATAAAAAAATAATAATAATATAAAATAAAACTGTATAAACTTTAATGTATAAAGATGAATTCAAGTTACACAAATTGCCATGTTTTAGTTCCTTTCAACCAACCAGTGTTTCTAGCCCAGAAAAGCGATAAATGTTAAAAAAATAATTTCCAATAAATTTCTCTTTAACTTGAAATCGAACACAATCAATCGATTTACTAATATGTTAAAAAGGTAGAAAAATTCTTCCTTCCTTAAAACATGCTGTATAATTTTTTCACTATATTCCTTATTGGCTTGTTTGGTATCATATATGTGGCGTTCGGTTTTCTCTGCCTACCTCAAATAGGGAAACGACATGATAGTATGATATGCTATCATAAGATTAACTACATTATACAAATAATGACTGACGTAATTTATATAGAGCATAATTGACCGAGTATTGAAATAAAATATTGTATAAGCATGAAATAATTAGTTTTTCATACACAATGGATATTTACGGTATCAATGAACGCTTAAAGGCAAGAAGAGTATAGAAGATATTATCAGAATCTTCCGTCTCTGTCAGACGCCGGCGCAGATGTAGTATTGTGCTACGCTACACACATAGAAACATCCACCTATATATATAGTATACATATATTTTACTTAGTATACCAGTATTATATCTAAAGCCTACACCGTTAATGTACAATATACCAACAATTCTCCAACCTTTCTGGAGAATTTAACCTTTATCAATAAGTACATTTTTACACGGCTATGGCCGATTTATTCATGCTATTGATAATAACAATTTAGTATTACAAACAATGATACTCAAGTATGCAGATCCTCAAAAGAATTAGCAGATAAATGCCTAAATTGTAAATTATTGAATAGATCAAAATAAAATGCAACA
Organism: Molanna angustata; assembly: GCA_963576475.1. Classification (NCBI taxonomy): domain Eukaryota; kingdom Metazoa; phylum Arthropoda; class Insecta; order Trichoptera; family Molannidae; genus Molanna; species Molanna angustata. The sequence goes on from OY754982.1 coordinate 29,813,200, forward strand.
TACGCACCGATCAAGCTTTCAATTGGGAATAATACACCAATCCAGATAATGTTTAGCATATCAAACGACTGAGCTCTGAGGAGGTCCATATTCTACCTATCAACCCTAATGATAATGCTTATAATTTATACTCTACGCTACTATTAGAGTGTAAAAATGGAGATATATCATAATTTTGAATAGATTATTTTTGTATTAAATAATGATATACGAACAAAAAACTTTTTATGAAATTCTCGACGAGGATCATTTTGAGAAAATACAACAACTAGAAAATTTTCCATATAAGCGGGTTACTCACATCTTCATCTTGGATTAAGTCATATTATTCATTCATTCATTCATTCATACCATCACGGCATATCCCACAATGTGGGGTAACCAGCGAAAGGTGTGCGGGTGTGCATTTCCTTATAAAAGGGAGCACAACACATATGTGTATACCCACACACCAGTCTCGTCTCACCTAAAAAGGCACTACATTCAGAATGGGTGGTGAACCTCATTGCTGAACTATGTCAGATGTTATTGTTGCCTGTTGTATTTTCGATTACCCGGCTCTTACGGGACACTCGAAAACAGTAATAGAAAAGAGTGGAAGCACTATTCTAAGCCGGTGCCTCACAGATATTATTTATTTATCTTTTTATACATAAAATAAACAAATATATTGGACACTTATGGGCTTGTTGGCATAAGGTGTTTTTTTATATAATGTATATATCCTCATACGTTCCCTAAATTATGCATAAATGTGCCATAGGTGAACGATATCGGTCGTGGCAGGATTCGAACTTACGACCACCGGATTACAAACCCAGCGCGCTAACCGCTCTGCCACCACACATCTACTTGGGATTATATAATTATTATCTTCACCGATTTAATATTGCCTCCTCTGCCTCATGTCAGTTCTGTCAGTGCCCAGACCCAACTTCGGAACATATCTTGTGGGATTGTTGCCCGGAGTTCCTCGTTGCTGTCTGTGGGCCTCTTCAAGGTCCCATTGGTCACGCGGATTTTGTAATCTCGAAGAACAATTTTAAAGCCTTTAAAAAGTTTTGTCATTGTTATGGTTAGATTCCCAGTAGGTTATTTTTTTTTACAGAGATCTTGGTCATACCCCTGATATTTGTCGGCCTTCGTGGCTCAGTTGGTTAGATATCTGATTGCTGAGCCAAAGGTCCCGGATTCGATTCCCGGTGGAGACACAGTTTTTAATTGTGTTTTCAGTCTGGATCTGTGAGACGATTAATATCGTAAGTCTCCAGAATGTGGCAACTTGTTATTGGGTGCGTGTTAAATTAATATTTGACATAGTACCTGTTAGTTGCCCGAGAAGCAATATTAAATAAATAAATAAATAAATAAATATTTCTCATTTATAAGATCTGAGGTCCACGAGTGTGAATCCTCCATTCACATTCGTTGAATGTTCTTTTGCACTATGGTGCCGAGATTGCTAATCTAGAGGGCTCCATGAGCTACTTTTCGTGCTATGCATTTTTTTTCTTGTCGCTCACTTAGCGTTTTGTGAAGGCGCCGTTTACAGTCCCCATATGCAGAGCGGGTGGTGGTGGGAGTAGCGAATTATATATTATCATCTGACCATTGTTTTTATATCCCATTGCATATTTCACATAATAGGTACACATTCCAATAATATTACTTTTGTAAATATGCAATTAATATGATTTGTTCCATAATTGTATTTATCGTATGAGTACCTACCTTATATTCATATTGAGGGATATTTTTCTACTATTAGATATACCTATAAGTACAATTTTTACAAATATTCCAGAAAAAAACTGAAGAAATTATTCTCATATCTAATAATTATTTGATACAATTCCTTCTGTTGCCTCGTTCAAATCTCTTTTTTCTTTTTTCACCGATGTAATAAGTATGTAAATTTGTTCGCGCCATTTATTTACTTTAATTGTCATAAAATAAAATAAAATAAAATGCACTGTATTCGATGAATTTGATGTCTTTGTGTATCACCAGAAGAAGTAATGCACTAAGCCAATGGCCATTGGCAATCAAGAGGCTTCTTCTGGGATTCATCGTCTTCATCTGCACTCATCACCGCTTCAACTACCGCTTTATAAAATAAACCGCCTACTTACAACATATTGCAAATATTCACGCCTGTGTGTTGGCAACGTTATATTCTCTTTGTTGGCAACACTAAAAACTTGGTCTTCCCGTTTGTCATTCGCAAAGTACGGATCCATATTTGTTCGTGTCTATGTGACCGCCGCTTTTCGCCGCAAAATTAATAAAACCCGCTTACTTTCCAACCGCTACTTTCACCGCAAAATCTTCGCCATCTTCACCGCTATCTTCTACAATAACATCGCAGTTCATAAACATTTTCAACAGTTTTTTTTCATCCGCTACATCAATCTTCAACGCCCGCTAACACTGCAGGAGAAGAGTGCCCACTGCCAAAAGGATCTGCCAGCCAATTAAAGGTAAGTGCATTGTTTCTTTTTGGCTTATATACGAGGTGTCATATTTATCGAACTGCAGTGCATAAAAATCGCTTATAAAATCAAAATTACCAATACCAAATAGGTCAATGTTTCAATGAACCAGCAAATCTCCGCTACACCAAAATTATTTTTTTAATGATTAAGTATATTCTTTATAATTGATATATATTGAATCTATCCATGTCAAAATTTTTAATTATTTTATTTAGAAACTATTTAAATTCTTCTCCTTAAGCGTACATATGTTTGATTTAATTTTTTTGTATTGTTTATTTAAAAAACTATACAAAATAAACAATATTGCAATATTTACAGATAGTATAACGATTTATTTATTTATTAGGATGGGTTCGAAAAGCCCAGAAAAAATACGAGTGGAAGCTTTTAGAAGAGGCCTACATCCAGAAGTGGAGAGATGGCTGAGAAAGAAGAAGATGTAAATTATATGTGTATATTTCTTTTTGTTTAGATAATAATTATGTATATATAATATTTTGTGTATTCTGTATTAAATTGTCTCCTTTACACACGAGTGCTTGCACTCTAGTAAAGGGTAAATATGTTTTGTCTTACTGTGAATCTTTTCTATATAGTTTGTTTGTTTTATATTTTGTATATTTTATTGTGAACTTAATAAAAAAAATGTGCTTTGTAGCGTTTCTTTTGTATAAAATATTTAATTTTGAGACTTAAAATTCCGACAATAATTGTTCAGTAGGGAAGACGCTTGGCTTTAGCTAAATAATTTAAATAATCTTTCTTTGAATAAAATGTAATGAATTAAAGGGCCAAATTTATAAAACATACTAAGAATTTTCTCAATTCTTATCATAACAGATTCCATACATTTCGGTGTGGTAATTTTGACTTAAGAGGCTATAAGTAGGCTATATAGTATATTTTGAAAATAATTTCCCTAATACTCTCAAAATATATAATAATACTAGCGGACCCGACAGACGTTGTCCTGCACGAATTATTTTCTTTTTTGTACATGTACCATTTTGTCTCATAACTGTCACAGATGGTTGTCTGGAAGAAATTGCCATTAGGCAATAAGTCCGCCATTTGTACTAGCTATTAAGTAATGTACAATAAAGTGTTTAAATAAATAAATAAACGTTGGCTTGCCCGTTATTAGCTGGTTTAACAAACGTAAAAATGATGGATTACCTTATAAAAGGAAGCACGGCACTTGCGTGTATACCCACATATCAGTCTTGCCTCACATTAAAAAGGCAAAATACATAATGGGTAATGAACTAGATAATATGTAAGATGTATTTGTTACCTGTTATAGTTTCGATTACCTGGCCCTGATGGGATACACACTAATATTCACTATCTCTCTCTCTCTCCATCTCCCTCTTCCTTGTTACAAAAAGAATCGAAGATTCAGAATCCCCTGATAATTGATTATTTTATTTGAGTTGGATATTGAGAAGTTTCGAGAAAGACTTTTCATAGAATAATCTTGGTCTATTTTGAATTTTAAAACTTCAATTAGTTATCATTTAAAAAAGAAAAAAATGCCATAAGAGTGTCTATGTATATATCTTTCAAAAACAAAATATATATTTATAACTTCATTTTATAGTACGGAGTTGTACATTTTTTCACTATAGAAAATTCACTCTACGTTTGTTGTTTGATCTTGACGTTTCAATCACAAAATATATATTTATAACCTCACTTTACATTACGGAGGTTTTTAACAAAATAATATAATATTCAAAAATTAATTGAAATATTTAAAAGAAAATATTACGAAACATTACATTGAGATAACTTTGATATACCTATCGTCATAATACCACTTTAAACGGAATATACTTAGCTTTTTAAAATAATAAAAATATACAAATAACTTAATAATTTCATAAAATATTAAAAATATGAAAACAAATATCGCAGACAGCGTCGAGAAAACATCAAGTTTTAATGTCATAACCAACATTACATAATATTATGACATATCGGAAGCCAATGTTCCCACTATTCAAAATGCGTATTCCGAAAATATTTATAACGATTCCCATTTTTATTATTCTTTTATTAAATTCCTTTTTGTGAATCTAATCCATTCAGGGACTCACATAAACACACACAAAAAGTTTCATCAAAATCGGTTCAGCCGTTTAGGAGGAGTTCAGTGACATACACACGTACGGAAGAATTATATATATATAAAGATATTGACGATTTAGGAATAATGCCAGTGGCTGAAATTATGAAAGGTAATATTATTTTATATGATTTTACGAGAATGCCAAAGTCTTTTAATATCGTTACCCAAAGCGGTGTATTTTCTATTTTTTCATCAACAATGATTATAATTTTACTATTGTATTTTATAATTATGTGATAGATATTCAATATAAATGATTGTATATTTCGTTTCCTTAAAAAAATGTGTGCTGTTTTGTTTTCCTTTGTTCGTCTGGGTAACCAAACATTAACCCAAATTGTCACGGTAACCAAATATTAAATTTAAGTATGTACTATGTCATTTAAAATGAACATAAAGCTATTCCATCACAAGCACTGCTTAGTTGAATAGTTGTTATCCACTGTATGTTGGTACTGGTAAATTGTTTTCATGTTGTAAGAACTGATAAAAGAAAACCCTTCTTGTGCATGCGGGGCAGAATTGGAAACACTCGGTCACGTGTTCTTTGAATGTCCGATGCACTACGAATATGACATATATCACAACTTAAAAGTCCCTCTACCAGTAAACATGTCACATCTCTTATCACTTAACTATCTTTCTATTTATTCCGTAATATCTAAATTTATCTTAATTAATAAATTAAAATTACAAATTACTTTGTTTACACCACTAGTGAGTATTTAGATATAGTTTACTATATCTAAATACTCACTAGTGGTGTAAACAAAGTAATTTGTAATTTTAATTTATTAGTTAAAATGTGCCACAAAAGTATAGCTGCGACGTATAAAGATATTATCTTAATAATTTAATTAATTTATTTTATTCATTGTCAACAGCTTTGTACATACATATTACAATTAAAATGAGCCAATTATAGACAAACATAATTTCAAATTATAATAACGCTGAAAGGGTACAATTGTATTAATCTGTAAGTCGTAATAGTCACTAACTTATTTTTTCTTCCATTTGGCACAAATCACTCTTCTAAGGGTGGGTTGCCTAATATTTATAAAAAAAATACTGATTCTGTTCGTGTTATAATTAAGTATCCTCACGGAGCATTTTTGTCAGTGCCAACATATTTTAAATTGTCAAAGTTGTACAATTAATTGTACTATTGTTGCACTATTGTATTTTTGTTATTCTGTATCGTTCATGTAAATTAAAAAGAATCAATAAAAAATAAATAAAATTGAAGTATATATTGATTGAAGATTTGTAAAAATGAAGCGACAAATCATGACATACGCCATAGCGACAAGAGCTGACACCACCTGCATAAAAATTCTCCTTAGAACCACGGAGATGAAGACTCTACGGCCCATCGCAGGAGTTACCCTCCGTTATCAAATGAGGTGCTCCGAAATAAGGAAAATTTGTGTTGTTGAAGACGTGGTGCGAAGGGGTAGAACAAGAAGACGTTTCTGGAGAGATCACGTGGGGAGAGCAACCTCAGACCGAGTAGTGAGGATATCAGCTGAGAACATCCTACAGGTAGCAGACCTCCAGGAAGACCGTCCAAACGATGAAGGGACAGCTGGACGTCCTCCTTCCAGGAGCAGGTGCCGAGAACTACAGGACATAGTCCTAGCTGACGAAGAAGAAGAAGAAGCGAAATTGTTGTCAATGAATGTTGAATTTGATGCTGCATATACCTAGTGTCACAAACATAAATACCTTCATCTTTGAAATACTAAGTGCTGATAAACAAACAAAAATATTGATTCAAAATTCACAAAGACTTCATTTCTATACCAAGACTAAATGGTTCTACTCATTATATTTTGAGGGTTCTTGGTTTACTATGGAGAAATGTATATATATAATAATAAATATATGTATATTCTGGTATAGCAGACGCCTACGATGTATGTACGTATATACTACAGACGTCTGAAAACTCCCCCCTCCCCAAACGCCCCGTCCCTTCAGCCACCCACCAGCTTCTCCCTTCCAATCATCAGGGCGGGTAGATACTCTACGTCTGGACTAAATAACATAAACAGGTCAATGTAACTGATTTAAAGTGTTTCAAACTTGGATTTACTATGATTCACTATTGGTCGGCCTTCGTGGCTCAGTTGATAAGTATCTGACTGCTGATCCAAGGGTTCCGGGTGCGTATTTACCTTTCCGTGTTGATTAGGAAGCAAGTACTGCCACGAATTAGGCACTAGTTTGTTGCGCTAATGCACTTAAAAAACTCGTCTTGAATTCAAGGCACGCGTCTTTCAATCATACACAGGTTTATAAATTTTACCATGCGTATTGATTGAGTCTTACAATAAGGGTATGTTAGAGGCATTGATTGAGTCTTACAATAAGGGTATGTTAGAGGCATTTTTTGTGCATGATTGTTTTTGTATTAATAGATTAATCTATACAAAACTACATTATATCATAAAAATTCGTTAAGACATTTTATTTGTATTTCAATGAAATAATTTCACTTTGCATCGTAATTACCACCACAAGATATAGAGAATCGAATTTTACATTAGGTAGTAATTATCCTAGTCTCCTTCGTAATTTACAATTTAAATCAGTCCAAAATAACAATTTTACTTTCCATATTACTGACTTAAACAAAATTACTGATTACTACCATATAATATGTGAACAAAATACAAATAAATGTGACAGTGACAGACGAAATGCGAGCGAAATGAAATAGCGCCCGAATTTCATGGCTATATACCTATGTTCCATATTCAATAATGAATTTCCTTGAATTGAACACGTATTGGCAGGAACGCAAGCGCAACAAACTAGTGTCTAATTCGAGGCAGAACTTGCCTCCTAATCAACATGGAAAGGTAAATACGCGTCCCGGGTTTGATTCCCGGTGGAGACACAGTTTTTAATTGTTAGTCTCCAGAATGTGGCAAATAGTTATTGGGTACGTGATAAATTACTATTTGACATAGTACCTGTTTGTTGCCCGAAAAGCAATATAACATAAAATTAAAATAAAATTATCTTTATACACATAGAATAATGAATAAAGCTAGTTGCATGTAACACATGAGATCCAACTGTCATCTCATGTGTTACATGCAACTAGCACATGAGGAATAAGTACTACCACTATAAACCCATAAATACAAATTATTTAATATTTTAAGATTTTTGGTTTTCTATACAACACATGTACCTAGGTATGTATATCAAGATAGGATAGTACGGAGGTCAGTCCATTGATCCTACCCAGAATATGAATATTTTCTATATAAAACATGTAGGTATGTATATAAGGATAGGATAGTATGGAGGTCAGTCTGTTTTTCCTAACCAGAATATGAAAACAACATGATGGTATGTGTGTATATTTGGAGATTAGTATCAAACTATTAAGTCTTCTTAGATATTGTGTGTAGGCTACTGCCATACAAATTGTATGAAGCAATGTCGTCACTAAATTCAATTTTTACAAAAATTGTTAAATTAAATTTGAGATGTGCTAATATAAACTTAATATTTTTTACAGAAAATTAAATAATCTAGTTGGGGTGTTTCGGCTTTTTTCGATATTTTAAACATATTGGAAATATAGGCAGTAAAACTCATAAAATTTTCATAAAAAAATATTTTTCTTAATAAAAAGTGTTTGAGAAACCCTGGAATTTAGAAAAAAAACAATATGAGATTTGTATTTGTCTATGTTTGTACGAATTTTCAGCGTTCTAGCTTTTATGGTTTCTGAGATACATGGAAAAATAAACCTAAATTTCAAAAGTTGAAAACCCCTGACTGAAATAAAAATTCACAATTCTGAGTATAAAAGTTTTGTAGGCCTATAGCTGTTTATATATTCTGAAATTTTGGGCTCTGTAAATTGAGCGGATCAAAAGTTATTAGGGGGGACGGACACACAGACACATAGACACACAATACTCACATAAAATGTTCTACTCCGAATTCTGAGTAAATCCATGTATGGGAACATATATGCTGCGAAGCCTCTAAGTTGGTGTTTTTAGCATGCAAAAAGTCCACTACGTTATACAAAATGTTCCTTCGTACACGCATCTTGAATTTATATCGCCTCTTTCTTCAATAGAATTTAATTCTCTTGAACGAATCGACAGTTGGATAATTCTAGTTGATTAAAATATTATCATTGTTATTTTTCATGATATGTTTTATAAAATTGAGGGTTTTAATTATTATAAACTAGATACCTATGTATTGTATTATGATGCTTCTCGGGCAAATAACTGGTACTAGGTATGTGAAATATTAATTTAGCACGTACCCAATAACAAGTTGCCACATTCTAGAGACTCGTGATATTATTCGTCTCACGGATTCAGAATGAAGACATAATTAAAAACTGTGCCTCTTCCGGGAAATGAACCAGACTCCTTTGGCTTAGGTGTTGAATATCCAACAATTGGTAAGTAAAAAATGATTATCTGTAAGTTAAAAATGATTAGTGTAAGGTATGTGTAAGTTGATTATGTGTAAGTTTTAGATGGGTCGATGGCAGAGTGTATAGCGCGCTGGGCTAGTAATCCAGTGGTCGCGAATTCGAATCAGCACAAGCATTTTTGCTTATTTTAGGTAACGTAGGAAGATGTATATGTACTTGTTTAGCAAGGACATATTCATTAAAAAAAATGTATATTTTACTGGGTGGTGGTGAAAAAGCTTTGATTCTTAGCTAAGGATTTAGCAATATACTTACCACTTGCACAGGGTGTTAGAAAGTGTCAAATAAAATAATTATAATTAAAGTATGTACGGTTAAAATGAAGATGACATTTTACAATCTAAAAACTGTACTTTCAAATGGGTAAATATAATCAATTATTCAAAGTTATATTAAAAATATGCATGGAAGGAATTACCATGTGATATTAAGCTCGTTACTGGTATAGGGATATACAAAATAGATATGGTTATGATGATGCTTATTTTACAAGCCTAAAACTAAACTTTCAAGTAAGCAAAAAAAAAAACAATTGTTCAAAATTATAATAGAAAGCTTTGTGTCATAGGAATAAAAAAATATTTTAATCTATTTATAGGTGCAACTCACAACTACACATTTCCTAGTCCCTTTTGAAAAATTCAATGTCCTGAATGCAAATTACAGTATTGGCTAATTGCATCCCAATTCAGGTAGTTCCAAAAGGACTATATAACGGGTAATTGACCGTAATGTTGACTTCAGTTATTTGTTAGAAACGTTAAAGTGTACACTAAAAGTTAAATTGATTTGTGTGAGTGCTGAAGATATCTTCGATTTTTAAAATTCAAAATGGTGCGTTATACAATTTTGTTTTTTTAATATTGTCGCTATATTTTTTTTTCGTTTTAGAATATTCGCTTCATTGAGATGATTCTTGGTTCAAGGATTGGGATTCCGTAAAAAAATATTATACATTTTTAGACGGAATTTCAGTTTATAAATCAGTATTTTTTCGATTTTATGTCAGTCTGTAAATATTGAGCGTATTTACATAATCATTAATTTTTATTATTTAGAAAGTATATTTTGATTATTTACTGATAAAATTATTCTTTGTCATAACATAAAAAAAATACAAATTTAGTCTTTACAGAAAATTTACCCGATTAACAATCAAAACATTCTATTTTTTTTCAATATTTGAAACTGTCATTTCATGACGGAACTCTATAGTCACATAGGATCACGAAAAATAAATTGTTCGCTATTATTGTTATCACTATAGTTTACCATTCTGAAGATGCTCAGCATTGAGCGATACCGGTGAATGGGAGTCGCATTTGCGATCGAAGAGAACGTAAAATTATTATTTTTTATTAATCTATGTACTATAACTAGTATATTAAAATAACTACAATGATATTTTTTGTGTTGTCCACAGGAAAGTTCAAGTCGCAGTATCGTTTTAAGGAAGAATCCTTCCTTCAAAACCCGTAGATACAGGAGCTCGATCCGCAGAAGGAACATCGTCCACAAAATAAAACAAAATGAATTTCGGTCATATAATAAAACCGACAATATCCGAGCACCTTTTACTTTCTCGACCAAGTATTACAGAAAAGTCAAACCTTGGATGAGCAAAATCAGAAGTTCGCGCAAGAGTGTGACCAAGCAACGTAGGGATGAGATGAATCGGTGGGACGAGGAAGAAATTATGAAGAGGGACAGAGAGATTCGGAAGCTGGATTCGAAGAAAAATAAGTTGAAGCGGCTGATACGTGAACAAATGCACATAGGAGCGTTGCTCGGAATGTTCTTATTGGTCAGAAACGCAAACGACGAGCGGATGGCTGTAAGGAAGAGTCCAACATTCAAGACACGCGGATTCAAGAACTCGATCCGCAGAAGAGCGATCGCGTGCCACGTAAGAAAATTTGGATACCATCCCCTCAAAATCACCCCTGAAGCGCTGGTTACTTTTTCGACCAAGTATTACCGCAAAGTCAGAAAGCACCGTCCGGTTAAACCTTGGATCCGTAAAATCAGAATGGCACAAAAGAGTGCAGCCAAAAACCGGAGGAAAGAGATTACACAGTACGCCAAAAAGGTTATGTTGTTGGAACAGCACGTCTGGGAGATTCGGGAATTGGCCTTGAGGAGGATCGAGTTAGAACGACAGATGCAAGAACAAAGAAGACAGGAAGCAAGGTCCAGGTTGTTCTTGTGGTACAGGAAAGCGACAGAGAAGCGGCTGGCCTTGATACGCGAGGTGAACATACAAATCGGGAGAATCAATAGAATCTTGACATTGGCCAGTTCAGAGACTTCGGAGGCAAATGACGATGCTATGTTGAGGGCATTAGAACGTTTAAATATGAATAATTGGGTTGAACACGAGGAAGATATGTATGAAGAGTGAACGACATTTCAATAAGACAAGGATATTTTTTTATATAATCAGGTGACTAACGAAAATTGTGAAAATAGTACCTATAAATTTTTTCTTTGTTGGAGACAGTGTTAAAAAAATCATTTCCTTAAAAATATGTCTACATTTGTCAATTTTAATTTACAAAATGAAGTAAAAAATCTGACTGAAATTAAATTATTGAAATTATTCCAATTTTCATAATATTTTTGTGAATTTTTGACAATAAACGAAAAAAACAATCAACATATTTTATTTCTTTAGGTATTATTTTTATATGGAGGAAAACAATGTGGTTCAAACAAAATAAAAAAAGTAATAAAAATAACTTACTCGTCTGCTTAAAAAGTAAGCTTCAGTTGTGGCAAAATATTTTTTTTGGGTAAAAAATATTTGGAAAGTATCTTCTACCGTCTTGCCATCAAAACTGGCGCCCTGGGCTCGATACCCAACAGTAGATATTATGTTGTGGCAAAATATTTTTTTTGGGTAAAAAATATTTGGAAAGTATCTTCTACCGTCTTGCCATCAAAACTGGCGCCCTGGGCTCGCTACCCAACAGTAGATATTATGTTGTGGCAAAATATTTTTTTTGGGTAAAAAATAATTGGCAAGTATCTTCTACCGCCTTGCCATCAAAACTGGCGCTCTGGGTTCGATACCCAACAGAAGATATTATGTTTACGTATTCAAAATAATTTCACACGCAAATCTTGGTTTTCTGGACTTGTTAGCTGGAAGAAATTGTCATTTGGCAATAAAGTTGCCACTTATACCTACAGTGTGCAAGGTAGTGGCTTTTGATTTTTTTTTTTTAATTTTCTACGATTGATTTGCAGAAAGATTTTTATGAATCTAAGACACTTAGGATTCACTTATGTAACGATTTCATTGTAGGAAAATACGAGAATAAAGTTCAAATACCTACTATAAAGTTGAATACTGTTATGTAAATGAGACGTTGTATAATTGTCATGATAGATATGTGTGGTGCTCGATTCTCTTAGTTTACCCCTTTGGTGTAATTACTTAAATCTTTCCAGATATATTTTTGAATGCTAGTTATTTGGGCTCATTGAATTTATGTATACAATAAATGAGTTTGAAATACATACATACATCATACAATAATATAACCATTTCGCCTTGTACGGGCATCTTCAATATCAAGTCTATAGTCTTGAAGATGCCCTAACTAGGCGAAATAGCTATTGACGCAAAATAATATATCGTATTTAGAATCAAAATCAAATTTTATTATTTTTTATTGAATTTTACAAGGAAATTCTATCAAGTATAAAATGATAAGTATAAAATAAATCAAAAACCAAAGAAAATTAATATAAGGCAATTCAATAAAAAAATCAATGAAATATAAAGCAAATCAAAACCATAAAAAATAGAAAAAAAGTAAATTAAAACAAAAAAAGTAAGAAACAAAGTAAATCAAAACAACCATACAATGAAAAATAAAGATAATAAAAATCAAAACAATGAAAATAAAGGAGGTTAAATGTAAAATGTATGTATGTAGATTTATTACAAATTTAAAAAAATACTTGGTATGAGTTCTATTGAAATTTATTTGATTTGCAAGGCACTTCATCAGAATAATTATTCCGACGATGTGCCTTGCACGTAACGCGTCGATAATCAAATATATTCAATAGAACTATTACCAAGTATTTTAATATTTTTATAAAATATCAACATCCAATGGAGTTTTATCAAGAATTGTCGATCGACAAACTAAACTGAGTTAAATGTAAAATGTTAGGTAGTTTATTGAACAGTTTCATACTTTTATTCTGTTTCTTTTTTTATTTATTTTATATTTTCGCATGAAAATTAAACTGTTCAAAGCTGTGAATAACGGAACATGATGTTGTAGTTGTCCAATATAAGATGGCGGACCAAATGGATATTATTCTGAATAGGAAATTTAAGAATCTCGAACTACAAACAATACGTGAATATGAGGCGAAGGATGCGTGTCAAGATAGATTATGGTGGCATTCGGTACTCTCTGCCTACCTCTCTCTGACTTGGCGTGATGGTAGGACAGTATAAGATATTATTTTTTCCGAAAATACTGTATTTTCAAAAATAATGACATCGAGTAGGTACCTACTCCTTCAAGTCCTGGTATTTTTAAGTGTTAGTAAAGGAATTATTTAAATGTTTTATAGGTTTCTTAATAGCGTGAAATCCTGGAAAAACCGTAATTATCAAATCAATTTTTACACAAAGAGCCGGGTCATTAAACTACCATAAGTAATTACCTACTTTCTATTAGGAATGCATTTTGTTTACCTAAATAGCACACAATAAAATATCTATTATTATAAGGGTAAGTTTAAATTTAGCTTTAAACCCCGTTATAAGTTTGTAAAATCCCATTATATTTTTTGCATGTATCAGGTAGAATTTTCATTGTCAATAATATTGGAAATAACTCCAGTTAAAGTATTTTAATGTTCCTTCTTGAAGATAATTGTTCCTAGAAAACATTGACAAACAACAAATGCATATTAGGTATATTATATTTATTTATCATGTTAATGTTTTGTTTAAAACTAAGTTGTTATTCGGGATTAGTAATTCCATAATATTTATTTGCATTAAATACGCAAAAAAAAAACAATTTCAATTTGGAAACAACTCCCATTAAAGCAACGTGTTACTATTTAGAAGAAAGTCAATTTTACCTAGAATTTATATACAAAAGATAAATGCATAATATATTTATTACAAAAAACAGCATGAGTTTTGTAGTTCTTTCTTCTTCCGATCTAACGACATGTCTAATCCTGCAGGGCTTATCATGATGTTGATTAAGATTAGATTCAGACCATAGAATAAAATTTGTTTATTCACTCACCTAATCAGAGATTACATAAACTTAGTAATGAGTTTGGCTCTATTGAAATCTATAGCTGTTCAATATACGAATATAAAGAGAGACTTCTAAAGGTCAATATGTGCTTAGCACGAAACCGGTCGTAGGTTGTAGTCCTCAAATAAATAGTGGAATTAATTTTAAACAAGTGTTTTTATTTTTATTTATTAAAAATATAAATTAATTTAAATGGAATTCCATCAAGAACTGACGATCAAAAAGTTAAATCTAATTCTAAAGGTCATATAATTTCTGGTTCCTTATTCATTTATTTTCATTTTTTATTACACGATTTATGTTTTTAATTTTTTGTTTGTATTTTAATATTTTTTAAAGAAATTTTTGCAAAAAAAAATATTTTTGTAAAAAAAATGTATTAATTTAAAAGTTATATAAACTATTAAAGGGGTATAAAATGAAATAAAAATATTTACAAAAAATACTGACAATTTCATATTTAACTTTATCTTTACATTTTTTTATGATTGAATGTAGATAATAAAAATAATAATACAAAGGATTTATTAAGCGCCGATTAGTGATACAAGATCACTCCAAGGGCGCTATAGGTTATTTGTTGGGTCTACTAAACAAGGCAGTCTTAAGAAGTCTACCGAAGGTGTCATTGATTAAGATTAAATTATAATTTCGTCATTGCTGCCTGGTCTCCAGGTACCTGTCGCAATTCTCGACCGTGGGCCTTAAATTTTTAGCAATATCCTGTATTCTACCATCAGCAATCTTTGTTGGTTCTTCAGTGTCATGCACCAGCACGGCGTGGGAAGGAGAACTCTGGGAAGACCAAGGCAGAGAATGATGGACAATGTCACCCGAGATGTGCTGAATGTTTGTGAAGACTTGGATTCTGTTGCTGTTGACAGGAAGCCCTTGGAAATCCATTGTTCAGGAGGCTCAAGCTCTAACGGAGTTGTGCGGCTATCGTAAGTTGTGAAGTAAGATGAATTTCAAAAACAAATAAATACCAACTCTAATAAATTTTGATATCATGTGAATAGTTTTTGACGAACATTTTCGGTTAACTGCATATTGTAAAATAAAAAATATAAATTTCTAATCAAAAAGTTGCAAAAGCTTATTTTTCAAAAACTATTATATTCTAATTAATTTTGCAAACGTTGTGAGATTTCATGATTGATAAAAAAAACAGTAAATATTTAAATTACAGATAAAATCTTTGTATATCAAGCATTGTATACTTGTTTTTTTTTTTGTTGTTTTATCATGTTCCCGCGACTTGTCGCCTTTATCTATGGACATGCCAGTGACATAGTGACAATTGTTGTGTTTTTGTATTATTGCTGATGACAACCTGCAACTTGATATTTTTTTATGAATTTTATGAGTTATTTTATGTGTTATTTTTAAGGTACATTTGTGATGTGACAAACTAATTAATAAATGTCATTTTGATATTAGCTCCGACACGGGTATGTTCCCAGTGAAGCGGGTGTCGGTCGTACATAAAAAATAAAAAACATGTGTAAAGAATTAAAATAAATAAATAAAATAAATAAATAAATTGTAACTGAAGATGTATTCTTGAAGTCCAAAAACGTTTTAGCATAAATGTTTTTATCCCTTTGTAAAAAATACTTTTTTTATGAAAGATACGCCAGCGGCGCAATATACACATTCTGTCACTTTTAATTCTATTATTTACAATATTCTCTCTAATTCAAACCTGCCACATTACTTTAAAAACAAATTCTATTATTTAACCAATCATGGACTTCCACTCCGATCTGATGAACGTACGACACTTTCCATCCCTGTTCATAACACAGATTTTTTCAGCTTGTCGTTCGAAGTGCAATCAGCAAGGCTGATATAGAATCATCTAACTCTCTGTATTTTCAAGGAAAAGTAAGGAATAATTATTCCTAAACACCTGACCCCGATTTCTTCTTCTTGTTCTTTCGAACCTATTTTTTACTATGGTTTTTTTTGTTTTTAATATTTATGTTATTATTTTCGATTTCGTTCTTATGATGATGTACGATGTACATTACATAACTTTTTTCATACAATTTAATCTGTTTGGTTGGAAGAATTAGCCTAATGGCAATAAACCCTCGAGTGTGCGTTATATTATTTATATTATGTACAAAAAGATAAATAAATAAATCATCAACACTATTTAAATTTTGTATTTTGTTAATATTGAGACATTTTTTGCGCAATTTTCCGTCTTGAGAATATTAAAATTTAGTTTATATGAGATCATGAGTAGGCCGAGAGAACCAGTCCCCACATTTTTATATCTCGATACCCACCATTGTATCATCAAGATTCGTGTATCCAGGGCCGGATTAACATGTTTTTACGACCGTAGTAATATATTTGAATCCGCCCCCCCCCCTCCCCATTTTTTTTGGAATTTTAAATGTAGAACAATTTAAAATTACATCGGGTCTAAAATGACGTTCAGTTTGTTAATATTATATACCTAAACCTACATATATAGTTGTTTATTATTATTTATAAAAAATAGCCACAATTGGAGATTCAATACATTATTTGAGTCAATTTTGTTTTGTTTCACAACACCAGATATGATGCTCAAATAACATGTTATAAGAGGACGAGCAAGATGTAAAAAATCTCGCACTAAGCGAGATTTTTACATACACTTCATCATGCCGAACCTCTGTCCGAGTACGCAAAGAGAACCGAGTGCCATACCTGCGGTTTTTTGATTTATATGATTAGCATTTTAGAATTTTAGGCGCCCTTTTTAAGATAACCGCCCTGACTTCTTGTTCCTGATTGTTCTATGATTTATCCGGCCCTGCGTGTATCGTCATACATTTCTTATGTATGTTTCTTGGATTGTACCCTTTTTGAAAACCGCTCACATGATCGTGCCCTTTTTGAATCATTGTATTAAATTTATTGCATTTTAGCGGTGAGGCACCGGCTTGTAATAGTGCTTCTACTCTCTTCTCCTATCATCGTTTTTGGGTGTCCTAAAAAAGCCAACAGCATCTTACATAGTTCAGCAATGAGGTTTACCTTGTATACTACGTGTAGTGCCTTTTTGGGTGAAACAAAGCTGGTATGAAGGAAAACATGCATGCATGAAAATGTATAAGATGGGTAATGCACACCCGCACACCCGTTATTTGCATCGCATCACTTGTCATTCCACATTGTGGTATATGCCGTGATGGTATGAATGAAAATTATGTATCAGCTTAAGAAATTAATTGGCTGGTCTGGAAGAGATTAGCTTGATTTAAATAGGTATATAACCAATCAAAAATATATCAAACGATAAAGTAAAAATATATAAAAAAAACTAACAAACTGTATCAAACATAGATATGAAATGAAATATTGAAATGTTATAGAAAATTTTAAAAATATATATTTTAAATATCGAATACTTTGAAACAATATTCAGATGCATATTCAGATCATATTAGATTGATATTAAGTAACCAAAAATTGCCGGCCTTCGTGGTTCAGTTCGTTAGGTATTTGACTGCTGATCCAAGGGTACCGGGTTCGATTCCCGGTGGAGACACAGTTTTTAATTGTGTTTTTCAGTCTGGATCTGTGAGATTATAAATATCGTAGGTCTCCAGAATGTGGCAACTTGTTATTGGGTGCGTGTTAAATAATTATTTGACATAGCATCTGTTAGTTGCTCGAGGAGCTACATAAAATAAAAATAAATAAATAAAAATATTATTATTTTTTTCTTATCAATATTTACATATTTTCGCTAAATATCTATCATGGATACTTCAAGTGTCTCTTTATTCCACCCCCCACTCCTTAATTACCATGTAAATTCCCGGTAATTACCGCATTCAGTATATAAGCGTCTTTTTTCAATTGATTTTCATAGTTATCTATTGCAACCCTTACAGTGCATAGTTAATCCAACCAGTGTTAATATTTTAGTACATATTTTTAAATTTGAAATATCAAGTGAGTTTTTTTGTGGCACAGAAAAAAATCAACAATTAAAAATGGTAAGCTTCTTTTTCAACATTATTTCGTTTGATATATAAAATTAAATAAGTACCTAAACAATTAAATTAAATGAATTCAATTTGATTGCGATTTTCGTGAATTGCGTACAGAATCGGTCGTAATTGAAACAAATTTTACAGGCAATTTAAATTATATATTTTTTGTGTTTTTACAGCTGACCTTTTATTTATTTTAGTACTTGTTTTTCAATCAAACCATTACGGTATATCCTACAATGTGAGGTATCCAGCGACAGATGTACGGGTGTGTACAGCTTTATAAAATAATGCAATACACATCCGTGTATCCCCAAAACCAGCACGTCTCACCTAAAAACCTTACTGTTGAACTATGCGAGATGTTATTGTTGCCTGTTGTATTTTCGATTACCCGGCTCTTAAGTGACGATCGAAAACGACGATATTAGAAAAAGAGTGGAAACTCTCTTCACTCAATTCAGATTTATTCAATATTTGAGTTTTTTTTTATTATTTGGACTTACCATTTTATTTCTTCTTGTTCACAGGTGAATAATGTCAATATATCTCCAGCAGCTGACGGCAGAAATACGGCTCCGGATGTCAGCTCATATGTCCAGTCCGACAAGAGAATTCCTTCGTCTGAACATCGACTACAGGACACCCAACCGAAAGTTGCGAAACCTTCCACAGTAGCGTGCAGACGTCAAAGGATAAATGTGATCATGCCAGGTCCTGAGGCGACCCGGATGACTTTTCATCGTCCCGGTCCTCATAATAGAAGTTTACCACAATCGTCGAAGCACTGGAGACATAATCCGGCTTACCCCACAAGGAAGTTTCCGAACCCGCACAAGTTGAAACTAAGAAGGGGACTGGATGGTAGCGGACGCAGGGTGTCGAAGGTCGAGAATACCAAGCTGTTACAGATGCAGGCGGATTCTATCAAAGAACAACAGCAAATGCACAAGGAGATCAAGATACATTTGCGTGTTCAGACAGTGCTGCTGAGCAATATCAAAATATTGGACGATGTTTTAGAGATGACCTGCCTTCCGCCATCGGAAGAGAATAACAGGAAGATAATGGAAGCTCTGAAGAAGGTGAAGTGTGAAGATCTAGTTAAAGAGTGTAGTGAACCAAATTGACAATCGAATAAATAGACTGGAAGGATAATTGTGAACTGTTCATATGCTTTTTATTATTGGACATTGGGAAGTATGTGTCATTGTTGTGATGGCACTTAGGTACTCTTAATTATAGGTAATGTTTTTTTTAAATTTTTTTTTATGTTGTGGAAAGATGCGTTGATGTTTAATATTTTGTGGAAAATTTTTATTTTACAATAAATATTTTTTAAAATAAAGAGAATATTTTATTTTTAATTGTATCCCTATTATCAAATATTAAATATCTTAAAGGTACACATGACATTATATATTTTATATAAAAAAACTCATTTCTATTTAATGTATTCAATAAATTGCAACGCGCGAAACCATTTTTAGTCTCTCAAATCAAAGTTCGCTCAAATCGGAAACATGGACATGCAAGTAAAACCAAAGTAAGTATGCAAGTGAGACATGGATACGTAAGTAAAACTAACGTATGCAAGTGAGACATGGAAATGAGAGTAAAACAGACGTATGGAAGTGAGACATGGACATGAAAGTAAAACTAACGTATGCAAGTGAGATATGGAAATGTGAGTAAAACAGACGTATGCCAGTGAGACATGGACATGAAAGTAAAACTAACGTATGCAAGTGAGACATGGACATGAAAGTAAAACTAACGTATGCAAATGAGACATGGAAATGTATGTAAAACAGACGTATGCAAGTGAGACATGGACATGAAAATAAAACTAACGTATGCAAGTGAGACATGGAAATATAAGTAAAACCAACGTATGCAAGTGAGTCATGGATATGAAAGTAAAACCAAGGTATGGAAGTAAGACATGGACATGAAAGTAAAATCAATGTATGCAAGTGAGACATGTATACGAAAGTAAAATCAATGTATGCAAGTGAGACATGGAAATGTAAGTAAAACAGACGTATGCAAGTGAGACATGAAAGTAACCAGCGCGGTGAATATAAATTCCTTTAGAACAGTGATTCTTAAAGCCCCCAGGTTCCACGGGAGACTCGACAAGTTGTGGTGAGGGCAAAATTTATCTGGTATCGAAAGTAAAGAACAAAATTGTTGTCTTGACTTTATAAATTCTGAGTAGGTAGTGTTTTATCTGCCTACATTGATAGGTAAAGTCAAGCAAACATATTTGTTCTTTACTATCGAAAAACATCACAATTTATCGGTGATTTTTGACAGACTGTATATAGGAAAAAAATGGTCGTATTCAGACTTTACAAAATGCATTTTGAAGCTTGAAGATTGTTATTTTCAGATTTTTTGGCTGAATTTTTTTAAGCGCTACGGTTCACAAGCAATCCTAACAGACAGACAACGCAAAAATGAGGGTTAGAACTAAGTCGTGACACAAATTTCCATCGTTAGATCTAATATTCGGGAATATGGGAGACAAGTAGCAGCAGGGGGTCCACCGAAACAAGTCAAATTTTGAAAGGGGTCTACGAGAAAAAAAGTTTTGGAACCTCTGCTTTAGACGAATGTGTGAAATAATTTATGATAAGAAATGATTTTAATTGAGAATTGCAAGAGATATTGTGTGTAGACTGGTGATGAATGCCTCACGATGGTTGGGACACATAGAAAGAATGAATAATGATCGGCTGACAAGTATAAAAGGATAAAAATAATATAATGTAATTGTGGATGTTGGCGCGATGGTATAATTGGGAATTCTAAAGATTGAAAATAAAAATAAAACAAAAATTAAAATTCAGAAAAATAGCAGAACGCGAATGAGGCAAAAATGTGGCGTTCGGTTATCTCAACCTACTTAAAATAGAGATACGTGGTATCAATGGGTATGTATTTGCATTGTTATCTAATTTATTTTCGATAAATAAATTAGTTTACTTTATCGATCGACAATAATTCTTGAAAAAACTTAATTTTATGTAGATATACCTATTACAAATATAAAATGAAAAATACTTGGTATTAGTTGTATTTAAATTCATTTGATTATCGACGCGTTTCGTTAAAGACACATCGTCTGAATATTTCTCTACAAGACTAATACCATTAGTCGATGGTGACTTTCACCAATGTTACCTAAACTGTCATATAGCTGGGTATCACCTAAGCTTAGGTAGCCCCTAACGTATCGTTTGGTTTTCACCAGTCTATTTTATCTGTTCCCTAGCTAGGAATACAAAACGATTTTTTTTGTTTATACAGTGGCAACATTTGTATTTGGAATGCATCATATTGCATCATGTTTTTTTTATGACTGTCATTTTCTGTCAATTATGTTGTGATTTCGTTCAACATTTCCAAACAATTCAGTTTTCGTTTAGTTGATTTTAGTTATTTTCTCGTTAATAAGTAACTATTACTAATAATATGTATATTCAATGCCTTAAAATGCAATAATGTTATACATAAATATTGAGGACATCATTTAGCAATTTTGTCTTGTATTTTAGGAAATGCCAATCGAAAGAAAACGGCAACCAAATTTTACCGTCGATGAGAGTTTGAAACATTACGGCATTTATAATCCTATTCATTTTTATTTTCAAAATGCGTGTAAATCGACGAAAAATTAAAATTATAAACACAATTGACAATATTATGCTACTAAATCGCTGTATACTGACTGTCATTTTGACAGTTGTTTCTTAAGTATTTGTTTAGGTGGCGGAAGTCGGCTCCCCAGAATTAGGGGGCTCTTAGCGTCTTAGGTAACTCTTATGTAGGTGGTGAAACGAAAATTCACGTTAGGTGCTACATAAGAATTCTTAGGTAGCACCTAAGAGTTAGGGGACGTTGGTGAAAGTGACCATCAGTCTTGTAGATTATTATTATGACGAGTTGAAATGTGTCAATAATCAAATAAATTTAAATAGAACAAATACCTTTTTATATTTTACATACATACATACATACCATCACGCCATGTCCCTCACGGGGTGGGCAGAGAGAACCGATCACCACTTACTTCTAACTTGACATACATTCATCCCCTTGTCAACATCCATACATCGTCTTATACATGTTCGTCTGTTGTTCACGCTTCTAACATTCCCGTCTTTCAAAATACCGTTCACATGGACGTGCCATCCCTTCCTTGGGCGGCCCCGACCTCTCATTCCATTCCTATCCGCAATTTATATTTTCTTCGTCAGGCATACCTCATTTATTCTCCACATGTGGCCAAACCATCTCAATGTGTTCACTTTCATTCTATTAATAATATCTTTCTTTATCCTACATTCTTTCCTTATGTCCTCATTTCTAACCCTGTCATACATCGTTCTATTACAGATTCTTCTTAGCGATCTCATTTCAACTGCATTTATTCTACTTTCGTGCGACTTCTGCCATGTCCAGGTTTCACTTGCATACGTCAAGGTTGGCACTAAGATAGCGTTATGAATGACAACCTTAGCATCGTTTGATATGTTGCTGTCATTCATAACTGGTTTAAGTTAAGTACTTTTTTATTTTATATATGTAATATATATGTACAAACTGAATAAATATTTATTTTATTTGAAAACCATAAAATATATTTAGTGTCATCTACCTTGGCATAAGTGGATTTGGTGCCGGCGTCTTGGGTTCGATCCCGAGCAGAGGAGAAATTTATATAAAATTATTTTTCATACAAACCTTGTAAGAAGGAAGCGGCATTTGGTAATAAACTCGCCATTCACATGAGGTGTATGGATATGTATGAATAAATAAATGTATATATTAATAAAATCAATTAAAGATGCATTATATTATGACTGAAAATAAAACATTAAGCCAGAAAAAGATAATTCTAAAACGAAAAACTTAACTAGATCGTAAGTATGTATGTATAGGTACCTAATATTTTATATCTACCTACAAAACAATTTTATTTTATTCTTTTGACTGACTGAATGAATAAATATTGAATTCATGTAACAATAAACTCATAGTAAAAAAAAATAACTTAGATAGTAAGGTGTCCATTTATTTGCATTATTTGGGACTTAACTATATTATTTTATATTTGTACTACATCGAGTTGTCTGCATCAAAAATTCAAATAGATATTTGAATATACTAGAAGCATGTAACACATGAGATCCAACTGTCCATAGCGATAGTATGTATAGTTGAAGAATAAGAATCAAACTATAAAACCATAAATCAAAATTTTTGAATATTTTAAGATATTTAGTTTTCTATACAACACATGTAGGTATGTATGTCAAGATAGGACAGTATGGAGGTCAGTCCTCTTTTCCTACCCGGAATATGAAAACAGCATGATGGTATGTATGTATGTTTGGAGATTAAGTATCAAGCTATTAAGTTTTCTTAGATATTGTGTATAGGCGACTGCCATACAAATTGTATGAAGCGATGTCGTCACTAAAATCAATTTTTATAAAAAATTGAGATGTACTACTACTATGTGAATGTGAATGTTATTTATAGAAAATTAAATTATCTAGTTGATGTGTTTCGGCTTTTTTCGATATTTTTAAAAACTTAGGAAATATAGGCAGTTAACATAAATTTATCATAAAAACATGTTCTTCTTAGTAAAAAATATTTGAGAAACTTTTGAATTTTTTAAAAAACATAGATTTTGTTTTTTTCTATATTTATACCAATTTTCAGCGTTCTAGCTTTTATGGTTATTGAGATAAATGGAAAAATGAAGTAAAAATTAATAAGTTGATAACCCCAGACTGAAACAAAAATTCAAAATTCTAAGTATACAAGTTTTATAGGCTTATAACTATTTATATATTCTGAAATTTTGGGCTCTGTAAATTGAGCGGATCAAAAGTTATAAGGGGGAGGGGGGAAGACGACGACACACAGACACACAAAAAACACAAAATGTTCTACTTCAAATTCTAAATTCATCCATGTATGGAACATATATGCTACAAAGCCTCTAAGTTGGTGTTTTTACACGCTTTAAACTGCTAGTCTTTAACTCTTGGCTTAAACATTTATTAATAGTGTTGCTATGTCGTCGAGATGACATGGAAAGAAGTATATATTTAATTCAATATTAAAAATTATGTGTGAAATCAAACCATGAAGATTAAAAATTCAACGATTTTTTCTTCCTCTGAAAAATTAATAAGTCGATCGTTTGGCTTTGGCTTATTTTTTATGACAAAAGGAAATAAAAATGGAAAAGAAAATAATGTATAGGTAGTATTGTAAAAATGCCTTGTAACAATGACGCATACGACGTCTTAAAAAAATATTTAATACATTTTTTTAAACATCTACATACGATAGAATAGAAATTAATAATAATACAAATAAATTTAAAAAAATATATTAACAACACAAAATAAAAAAAATATTAACAACATTTGTAACTATGCCGTATTGTGTTTGCGATGTTCTTTGAGTAACACATAATGATATTTGATTTGATTTGGGAACCATGTGATTCATATTAATTACACCAACATAGTTAACTAGTCTCTTTCTATGGTTCTGAAATAAAAATCGCGTCATAGATTGGATTTATGACAGGTATTATGGCGGACATTAGGACCTGGTTGATCTATTTTGTGTGAGCCCATATTTATGTTTTTTAAGGTAGTGATTGTGAGTCGGGAACGGGAAAAATCACCTGGTTCATAATTGCATATAATTGTCAATACAAATTGTAAACTGCTAGCCCTAGAACAGGATTTCCTAGTTGGGCAGCCGTAATCTACTTATTGTTGTCATTATAAATATGGTTTGATAAAAGGTAAATAAATAAATACTTTAAACTAGATGCCAATATAAGCTTATTTAGATTTAGTAAGTAAATATAACAAACTAAATTTTACGTATACCGATAGACCCATGCTTGATGATTGATTGTATTGGCTCTAGCTAATGCCTCAAAACTTTATTGTTGATTAAATTTTGAGAGGTCATCAATATTTTAAATCAGCTTTAAAAGGACATATTTTGGTGGATTTTGATCTTGTAATATTGTATTTGTTTTATGTCAGTGACTTTATTTTGTATTGGCAGTAAGGTCAGAATATTATAAGACATATGTACGACCGATCATGACGTATGCTGTGGAAACGCGAGCTGATACTGTACGAACCAAGGGGCTCTTAAGGACAACGGAGATGAAGGTCCTAACGTCAATCACTGCTAAAACTCTCCGAGATCGTGTTCGCAATGTTCAAATAAGGAAAACATGTAGAATACAGGACATCGTTCGATGGAGTAGACCAGAAGAAGGCATTGGAGGGACCACGTAGCCAGGATGGACAGTGATAGACTTGCAAATATATCAACGAATGAAATTCCTTCTGGTCGCCGCCTATAACCCGGAAGACCACCCAAGAGATGGAAGGATAGCTGGACATCGTCATCCCAGGAGACATAGTCTCTGAAGAACAGACCAACTAGGTCTACTAAACTATGAAGAAGATGACTTTATTTTCTTTCAATAATGGTTAATAGTTGTTAATTATATGGTTCCGGTTTCGAGAACTGCTGAGGGTATTCTTCAGCTATTATAGATACATATATCCATTCTGAATATATGCAGTGTATTTTTAGATGAGACGCAACTGGTGGGTGAGGATGCACGATGTGCATCTTTTCATAAAGTTATGTACACCCGCACAACTGTCGCTGGTTACCCCACACTGTGTGGATATGCCGTAACGGTATGTTGTTTTGAGGATGTATTATTTTTTGTTAAAAAATACATTTTTATTAGCATAACGTATCGTTACCCTATTTAAGGATTGTTTCTTTTGACAGCGAGCAACGAAGCGCACGCGCAGTTATAGATCTAATTGTTAAAATACACTGCTATTGGTGAACAAGAAATGATTTTTTACCAGTAGAAAACTAGATAGATATTTATAGATCTTAAATATTTTGAACATCACTTTTAGTTCCGTTGAATTAGTGCGATTGAATCCGCAATTTTAGGATTTGACCAGGTCATATTTGATTGGACAAATGGTGAGTATTTCTTAAACATAAAATCAATTTAAATATACATTTATCATGAATCGAATATGTCAATGATTTTCCAAAAGAAGTAATACCTATGTATAAAAAGTTCAAACAAAAACTGAAAATATCATAATTTGGAAAATATCATAATTATCGATCATAATTTGGTGTATGGGCTGATATGTATGAGGGTCTGTTTGATATATGGAGCGATTCTGTTTCGATTGCCTGTTTTTATTGGTTGCTTAGTTTTCGTTGTTTTTTATAGCTTGTTGTTACACATGTTGTTTTATTATAACGTGAATTTATTATAACGTGAATACTAATACCTCACCAAGCGCAAGATTCTAATATTTTTGATTAGGTACATCCCAATTTATCATTGTACAGGTGTCCCTCTAAGGGCCGGATGATCGAAAATAAAAGTGTAATAATAACTGCAATACATGAGACTGGTGTGTAGTGATACGCGCATATTACATGCTACCTTTGTAAAGGTAATACTCACCCGCTTCCAGTCGCTGTTTTCCTCACTTTGTGGGATATACCGTAATGGTATGATTGAATGAATACAACTGTATGTTTACTGAACTAAACAGTATGTTTTGGAGAAAATTTCTCAATAAATATAACATATTCAAATGTGTGATATATGTAATTAAAATTTAATTATTTTTTTTTGTATTCATGGCCCCTCGATTTACCAGTTTGCTGTCTGGGGACAATTATATAAGTCATAATTAGATGGGTCGGTGGCAGAGCGGTTAGTGCGCTGGGCTAGTAATCCAGTGGTCGCGAGTTCGAATCCTGCCTCGACCGATTTCGTTCACCTAAGCACAAGCATTTATTTGCTTATTTCAGGGAACGTAGGAAGATGTATATGTACTTGTTTAACAAGGAAATATTCATTTAAAAAAAATAATATTTTTAATGTTTTTTCATGATTTATTGTTATTTATAATTAGATGTTATTTATTTAGTAATTAACAATATATGTATTTTTAAATATATTGTATTTTTTATCTATGTGTTGAATTCTATCTTTTGTCTTATTTGTTTATTGCTTTTGGATTAAAAATAACTTGGTGTATTTAAATTACAGAAAAATAAAAATAACTTTATCTTACAATTATTTCAGAACAGTTTTTTGCCAAGTGGGGCGTCATAAAGCATACATTTTTTTTATTTTTGCCTAATATATGAAATAAATAAATAAATAAATCAATATAAATATTGTCAATATGTGTTTAAAAATTACCATTTTTGTGTGACGGTATAGGTAGGTACCTTATTTTTTTCATATTTTATTTTAGGGTCTGTGTAAATTATAAGTCGACACAATTGCAGCCGTACAAAATGTATTCAATTTGTAGAGTAAATTTAGCGACAGACTATCGTTGGTTACCCCACCAACCTATCGTTGGTTACCCCACCAACCTATCGTTGGTTACCCCACCAACCTATCGTTGGTTACCCCACCAACCTATCGTTGGTTACCCCACCAACCTATCGTTGGTTACCCCACCAACCTATCCTACTGTTGGTTAACCTACATTGTGAATATGCCGTGATGGTATGAATGAATTGTTTTTAGTTATAACGAGTGAATTTCTTTTGTTTGCAGAGTCGCAAAATTGACAAAGAGTACAAGCTACTCGGAGACTTGATGTCCTGGCTGAGAAGCTATTGCAGAGCGAGAATGGCGAGGACTAGAGGACACCGGAACCAATCGCTGATGAGGACCGGTCAGACTTGGAGAATACCCCCCAAGTCCACGGTCTTTAAATTGAAACTGCGACGTCGTTCGACAAATCCTCGTCCCGAACTGGGGGTTCGGCTCCGACGGGTGTCTCCGACCGACAGGAGGATGATGTGCACCATCAGGATCAGGAGAAGACTGCTCCAAAGACCAGGCCACCAAAGCAACAGGACACGAATCAGGGAGTTTCTCAACACCCCCAGATTGAAGAGGAACGTAAGAATGGAAGACGTGCAGATGTTGATGCGAGAGACGAAGAGGATAAGAAATATGCATGAATTTACCTTGAGACGCAGAGATGAAATTAATCGCTTAGACAGAGACATCAAAGAATTGGACGAAGTTCTAGCGGCTCTACCTCCCAATGAACCAGAACAAGAACAGAACAGCAAAAAGAAATGAATCAGAACAAGAAATAAACTGAATGTACCTACAGTTATCGCAAAACATCGTGATTTTTTTGGACATGTAGAGGGACAGTTTGCGCACATATGTAATATAATGATCAAACCAAACAAGTAAATAAACCAAACAAGAATTTGACTTCTACGCATTCACGTGAATTTTTTAAAATATATTTGGCGATATCTAACTATACGAGTATAATTAATTTAATTGAATTTTAGTAATTATTATTTATAAATATACGAAATATTTTTTAATTTAAGCTCTTTTAATTTACATCATCGACAAACGATTGTTTTTTTACTTTGTGTTATCATTTTGAAATTAAGTAAATGAAATAATACACAACTTTGTGTACACCACTACATACATAACTTTAATTCAAATGAATAAAAATTCCTCTACATGTTACGAGAAGAAAGTTCCATTCCTTCCTTCTTCCTTCTCGTAACATGTAGATGAATTTTTATTCATTTGAATAAGTTAAAATTGTAGTGGTGTACACAAAGTTGTGTTTTATTTCATTTAATTAATTTCTTTTAATTTACGAAAAAAAAATACCGCTGAGGTACATTGGTAAGTCATTTGATTTCTGTACTGGCATCCTGGGTTTAATTCTCAGCAGGGGATAGTTAAAAAAATATCTTCATATGATTTTACCATTACTTTCTTGCATATTTTTACAAATGATAAATTAATAACAATAAAAAAATAGCTTTGTATAAATCACGAATTTGAGTATTTTCGTTGGACGTTTTCGAAGCTATCCGCTTCTTCCTCCGGACAAATTAATATAATGCAAAATCATAAATAATAAACAAACCGAAAACACTTACATTCGTTAATACAAAGTTATTGCATATATTTTTTTATTTATTTGTAATTTATTAAAAAATATTTTTCATAAGCCCAAATCATATCATAGGTCCAAATCAAATCATCGGCCCAAATCATATCATAGGCCTAAATAAAATCATAGGCCCAAATTAAACCATAGGCCCAAAAATTACAACTTTGTTATTTTGTTGAGTCGAACTATAAAAATAATTTTATTTTGAAGTAGATAGTTATTTAGTGCACCTACCTATGTAAAACTTTAAATATTCCGGCATACTTTTCATTGATGTAACAATAACATTTCATTGAAGATATATTTCTGTGAAGTTACTAAACACGATAGGGTGACTATGCACTATTACATACATCATACTATATGTAAATATTATAAATATTTTTTGTTTTGATATAGTTTTTTTGGCACCAAGACTTTAAATAAAATAATAATAAAATAATAAAATAATGATGGAAATTATAAATAATGACGAACACTGCATACGGACATAGATATTATCAAAACTTGGCTCCAGAGACACAAAGGACATACAGTTAATGAAAAAAATAAGACTAAAACTAACTAAAAATTCATACGTGGCTATGTAATAAAGGGATTACCTGTTGTCAGCAAATTCTCAATCCTTAACAACATATACAACAAATAATCTCACATAGTGAAACATAGACTGCACACTGCACAATATTACAGTTTATTCTGATTTAGTAATTAATATTACGTAACTAGTCAACCACCTCGGAACAGGCCTGGCCTAGTGAGGTGGTACAAACCAACCCATATATTTGATCTGTGATAATTTTAATTTTTCTGATATTTATTTTTCTGTACTTATATTGTAATTTTGTATTTTTGGTATCAATAATAATAATAAAAAAATATGTCGCATGATGGAAACATTACAAAGACCTCGTTACTCGTTGGCTGAAGCAGATTGGAAGAGAAGGATCTGCCCTCGGTACTCTTAGATTTTTTGAGATAGAGGTTTTAGAGTTTTTTTTATTCTGGTTGTCGATATTCTAAGACTAAGTGAATGGAGTATGTAAAACAAAAAAAAAGAAAACAAATCATATGATCGCAGAGTAGCCATAGCAATTCAAAACTAGTAAGTACTGCCTCAGAACAGACTATGTCTAGCGAGGAAGTAAAATTTCCAAATGTGTGGAAAAATAATAATAATAATAATTGTAAAATTGTAATTAGGTATGAACTAAAAAAAATGTATTTTTGTTCCTAATTGTATTCTTATGTTTATTTTTGTAATAATATTTATACTG
The DNA here is from genome assembly GCA_963576475.1 of Molanna angustata. NCBI lineage: Eukaryota > Metazoa > Arthropoda > Insecta > Trichoptera > Molannidae > Molanna > Molanna angustata. The sequence goes on from OY754982.1 coordinate 29,843,977, forward strand.
TTGGATATATACATAGGTACCTACTATTCATTCTTTCATTGATTCATTCATTCATTCATTAATTCATTAATTCATTAATTCATTAATTAATTAATTCATTCATTCATTCATTCATTCATTCATTCATTCATTCATTCATTCATTCATTCATTAATTAATTCATTCATTCATTCATTCATTCATTCATTCATTCATTCATTCATTCATTCATTCATTCATTCATTCATTCATTCATTAATTAATTAATTAATTAATTAATTCATTCATTCATTCATTCATTCATTCATTAATTCATTAATTCATTAATTAATTAATTCATTCATTCATTCATTCATTCATTCATTCATTCATTCATTCATTCATTCATTCATTCATTAATTAATTAATTAATTAATTAATTAATTCATTCATTCATTCATTCATTCATTCATTCATTCATTCATTCATTCATTCATTCATTCATTCATTCATTCATTCATTCATTCATTCATTCATTCATTCATTCATTAATTTATTCATTATTTCGTTCAAAATATTTCGTACACGATTTGTCCAACTGACAATTTATTGACATAGTAGGTATAAGCCAAAATACGCGTTTTAAGAACATTTTGCATGTGTAAGAGTAGAATTTGCATGCAAAAAAACAACTTAAAGGCCCTCGAAGCATACATTTTTTCTAGTTCTATACATACCTATACATATATGGATGAATAGAAAAATCGGAGTAGAACATTTAATGTGCATCTATATGTACCTACCTATTGTCTTTATATCTGTGTGAATTCAGAAAATATAGACGATTACAGAAAATGCATGTACCTATGTATGTTAGTCTTTATTTACTTTTATACTCAGAATCGAATTTTTGTTTTAAACAGAGTTAATCGATATTTGAATTTTTATTTTGTATTTCCATATATCCCAAAAACCACAAAAGCTACATAATATTTAGAACGTTGAAAGTTGTATAAATATATTGAGACAATACTCTAGACATATGTATACAAACATATTTTATCAAAAAATTATGTGTTTAACTGCCTTTATTTCCATATATTTTTTAAAATATCGTAATACGCCGTGACCCTCCAACTCGATAATTTAATTTTCTATAAAAAAAACTCACACTTTACTTAAAAAATGTAAAAATTGAAATTAATGACGGTTTTGTTTCATACATTTTGTACAGAATTATCTACAGGGGCTTTGATTAGTTTGATACTTAATCTTCATATATACACAGTATTAAGCTGTTCGGGGTTTGAGAAAAGGACTGTCATCCACACTATCCTATCCTGCAATACATATTTTAATATAACGATGTTGAAACTGTAATAATAATAATAATAATAATATCAGACCCGATTTAATAATACATGATAAAATTAAAAAAAATAACATATATTTGCGACGTGGCTATTCCAAATTCTAGTAATATTATAAAAACTTTTGATGGAAAAATTAGAAAATACACCGCTTTAGGTAACGAGATTAAAAGACTTTGGCATTCTCGTAAAATAATAATATTACCGTTCATTATTTCAGCCACTGGCATTATTCCAAAATCGTTAATCCGTAATTTAGAAATTATAGATTTATCGAAAAACTTAATAATAAAAATGCATAAAACGGTAATAATGAATACATGTAGAATCGTTAAAGATTTTTTAAACGTTAATATTCGGGAATCAGTAGGGTTGTTAGGTAGTATAGAGACCTCCTCAGAGCCTAATCCTTTGATATGTTAAGTATCTGGATGGGTGAACTATTCCCAATTGAAAGCTTGATGATGCGTTTGTTGCATTTTATTTTGCTCTTTTAAATAAATTACAATTTACACATTGATCTGCTGATTCTTTTGAGGAAGTGTATAATGGTAATAATAATAATTGAGTGTTATTATTTGTAGTGCTTAATTGTTATTAATATCATTAGTAAATCGGCCAGCGCCGTAAAAAAAAAAAGAAAATAATATATTTAAATATTAGAAAAGAAAATAAACATAAGAAAAGAAAACTTACAGAAACAATAGGTACACCACAGAGACCACTCAGTATTTATATAAAAACAAACAAAAAAATATACAAAACAAAAAACATGATAAACAATAAAAATAATAATAATAAAAACCATGGGTGCTCCCTGATTGGCATCATTCCATCACTTTACCTATGTCTATTTAACTAGGAATAATTCCTGTTTAAAGACAGACAATTTCAATGTATTTTCACTACGCTTTTACATACATCATGCGATAGATGAGATTTTTTGAACGAGTGGATTTCAAAGTGTGCTAGATGGCCTTCAAGGGTCTGCATAACTTGGTTCCGCACTTTTCCAATAGCTGTGACAAAAGAATGAGTCATTAGAAAGACGTTTGACGTTTAGGCCGTTTGAATCATAAAATAGCATTACTTAAATGGAATTGGAAAGAGCCAATAAGTGGCGTTTGATGATCGTGGTTTCAGTGAAAGCGGACCGATTAAGTGGAATAAATTACCGTCTAACATATTATGTGAACGCAAAATATTGAGGGTTTTTTAGTCAAGTCAAAGCAAGCCTAGTAAATAATTTGATTTTTTGACTTTCTTATTGTCTTGTTCACACGGTCACCCTATTTGTGGTTTGTTCTTTTGTGAGAAACAAGTCATGCGCATGCGCTAATGATTTTTTTCGTGTGACAGATAGTATTAATCAATAATAATTAATCTCCATATATTAACTGATTTCATATCTAAAAGATATTTATTCAACTTATTTCATAGCAGTGTCCTGTGCCTTGGAATAATTTAATGTTTTTTTACCTGCAAAATATTTAGACAACATGGTGAGAGAGTTAAAAATTACGCAAATAATTTTAATTTATTTTTAAATTTGTTTTTTAATATTGCAATAAAAAATAATAAAAAGTGCAAAATAAAAATAAAAATAATAAATAAAAAGTGTAAAATACAGAGGAATGTTAAATTTTTATTCCCCACTACATACTATGGAATATAGATTTCACAATTTTTATCAATATTTCAACAGGTATCATCGATAATGTAAAGTGCATACCATGAATTTCGTCATGATGTGTTTGTGTGTATGGCGTTTTACGTGTTTTTAAATTAAAAACTTGTGGGTATCATACTGATATCACACATATTATGTGTTAACTTAGAACGTTCTTATCCAACATTTTTTATGTAAGTTCTATATATTTTAATCATGAAAATCTGTTCGTTTGAAAAAGAGCTGAATCTACGATCGCCATGAAATTATTATTATTTTTTTTTTATTTTATTATTTTATGAATATTACAGCTTTAAGTTGTAATTAAAAATAGTATAAAAATTAAAATTATTCATAGCGCCAATTACAATATTCTTATTTAGTATTATGAATAAAATGTTTTGAGTTAATTCAAAACAAAAAAAAACTATTGAACCTACATATAGCATTACAATAGGGTTTAGGATTTAGGGAAGGGTCAGGGAGGGGAAAAGGAGGAGGAGAGGAGAGGGATTTGCTCCCTTTTTTAAATAAAAAAAGGGAGCAAATCCCTCTCTAATTACTGTCGGTATGAAATTACTATCACCATGAAATTACAATTATGTATGACAGGGTCAGAAATGAGGACATAAGGAAAGAATGTAGGATAAAGAAAAATGTTATAAATAGAATGAAAGTGAACACATTGAGATGGTTTGGCCACATGGAGAGAATGAATGAGGAACGCCTGACGAAGAAATTATACATTGCGGACAGGAATGGAATGAGAGGTCGGGGCCGCCCAAGGAAGGGATGGCACGTCCATGTGAACGGTATTTTGAAAGACGGAAATGTTAGAAGCATGAACAACAGACGAACATGTATAAGACGATGTATGGATGTAGAAGTAAGTGGCGTTCGGTTCTCTCTGCCTACCCCGTAAGGGACATGGCGTGATGGTATGTAGGTATGTATGAAATTACAATAGCTATGAAATTACTATCCCTATGAAATTACAATAGCTATGAAATTACTATCACCATGGAATTACAATAGCTTTGAAATTACTATCGCTATGAAATTACAATAGCTATGAAATTACTATCGCTATGAAATTACAATAGCTATGAAATTACTATCGCTATGAAATTGAAGTGACGAGGAATGTTTTTACTAACGCCATCTATTGAGTAATTGGTTTGTAAACAATGAAAGTAACAGTCCGTATACATGAGGTGACAATGTTTTCGCACAGATGTCACCCCTGAACCGCGCCAGAATAATTAGTTATTTTTTTAATTGTTTACCTACTTGTACCAATCTGTATGTAGATCGAATATTTTTATTGTGCATTCACGAAAACATTGGATTTTTATTCCTGTCGGGAGTCAAATGATATTTTTATGATTTTTTTTAGAATCTCCATAAGACTGCTTGCGTATATGCATTATAAATATTCGATTTGATTATGCTTAAAAGAAAGCTCAAACAATTTTGTATTCATCGATAATTATATGTGACCGAAGTTTCGAACGTTCTAACGGAATGAACTAACGGCTCAATGGTCAGGATACAATAGAGATAACCCAAGGAAAAAATATTTATTTATTATACATATTTTATTTGTTATTTACAATTTTTAAGTTACAAGCACAAATCTGACATATCAATGTTTGCAATTGTGATCTTCATCTGTCAAATTTTTGTGAATTTTAGTAATATATTTAATTTTGCATTGTAGGTACCTACATATTTTATTATATTGATAATTTATTTTAATTTGAATTTGTTTTTAATTAATGTTGAATGAAATTGATATAACCTGTTGTTGATTTCACCATAAATACGTTTAAATTAATGATTCTAGAGTTTTTGTGTTAACAGAGGGGAAATCCATTTAAAATTAATAAATAAATAAATTAGTATTTTTCAACAATATTTTTTATAATAACGACAGAACTTTTAAATTTTTAATATTTTTTACTTTTAAATTGTAATATTTTAATTTATTTTATTTTATTTATAAATAGAAAAAAACAGATTTAGGTAGGTACTTATAACTTTTGACATGTATAAAAATAAGTATATCGTTTTTAAAAATATATCGTTATAAATATCGTTAATAAAATAAAAATAAATATATCGTTATTAATCGTTCAACAGATTAAGGCTGAAAATAAAATTAATCAATAACCGTGTCATTGGTATATTGTTTGCAGGATCCACCATTTGGCACAGGAACCAGGACTGTATCAGAGCTGATAAAATGGCTGGAGTGTCCTGACGATGAGTTTCAGGCAGAACTCAGTGCACAACGATACAACTTGTGGAAATCACAGCCCCGAGTTCAGTCATGCAACTATGTAGTGCCAACGTACCAGAACATCGCAATGATATCTCCAGCATGTGCTCCTGTCATCACGACGACCAATTACTTTCATCCTCAATCGAGCAGTGAACCATCGCACTATACTCAACCCAGTCAATCATTACAATATATTCAACCTAGCAGACAATCATCACAGTATGTTCAACCCGGCTGTCAAGAATTAGAGTATATTCAACCTAATAGCCAACCATTCAACTATTTTCAATCCAGCGGACAATTATTTAACTATCCTGAAGGTCAGTCATTACAGTGCATTCAACCCAGCAATCAATCATCACTCTATTCTCAACCCAGCTGTCTACTATCACAGTATATTCAACGAAACAGTCAATCATTACAGTATATTCAACCCAACAGTCAATCATTTAATTATTCTCAACCCACTGAAAAATCATTAAACCATCCTCAATTCGGTAGTCAATCATTACAATATATTTTACCCAGCAGCTCGACATCACAGTGCATTCAGCCTAACAGTCAATCATTTCATTATCCTCAATCCAGTGGACAATCTTTACGGTACATTCAACCCAGTAATCAATCATTGCAGTGTATTCAACCTAACAGTCAATCAGTAAACCATTCTCAATCCAGCGGACAATCATTAAGCTATTCTCAACCCAGCAGTCAATCATTAAACTACCCTCACCATAGTGGACAATCAAGAGTCTATCATCCCAGCAGTCAACATAATATTCAACCCAACAGTAAGCCAGCACTCAATTGTCAACCCAGACAATCGCCGGACTCAACATGTCACTTTGAAGCGGCTTCGCTAACCAAAAAAGAATGTGCTAGAGAGAAACGTATATTGGCGAAGGAAAAGACAGACTACACGAAAAGAGTTAAAGAGGAGAAGAACAAAGTGTATCAACACATTGTCGAGGAAATAGAAAATATGAAGCAGGCGAAGGTTTGGAATCAGAAGAAAGAAAGCGATATTATTAGAAAAAATATTCTCAATTTAGGGGCAACCATAGCGGAACTATCGCGTTTAAAATAATGTTGGAAAAAAAAGTTTATAACACTTACTTACTTTCCGTGTCCGGAACACCATCAAATTAGAAACCTCCAGTGCTCGGCCACCCGTATGCCGTTTTCCTTCGCTGTCACGGTGTCTTCATGTGCACATGTAACTCCAATCAAGGGGCATGAGAGAAGGTGCGAGTTGTCCTGCACTGTGCCACATTCACAGGTATCTTCCTCTCTGTAGCCCCATTTTTTGAGGTTACTGTAGCAGCGGGTGACGCCTGTTCTTAATCTGTTGAGTGCCCTCCATGTTGTATATGGTAACTTGTGTCCCACTGACATCTCCTCGGCTGGAGGTAAGTGTGTGGGACTGGCACTCTCTGCACGCCACAATGACAGCCTTCGGGCCCCGGGTGGTTCGACCACAGGAGAAGTCGACAAAACACTAAAACACTAAACACTAAACAATTATAACACTAAAAGCGATATTCAATAAATATGTATTCACTATTCGCTATTAATATCATAATATAATTTAGTTTTAACCTATATATAAATCTTTATTGAGTTATTAATGAATATCACATATAATTTGGTTAAATCCATAGAATAATAATAGTATAGAATACTCTTTAGCCTGCAGTAAACGCGAATTCTTTATGTTGACTAGCATTCAGTAATCTGGCCGTCTGCGTGATACGTTCTCCAAGTAGGTAATTTTTTAACTGCTTGCAAAATTATTTAAGCAGTCATAACGAGTAGTACTATACGAACAATATCTACCAGCAGAGTCATACATACATATATTGACACGAGCCGCCCAATAAAACGGCTTCACTTTTTCAGCGAGGTATTGATGGGAATGAGTATTCTATAGTTTTATTATTATTCTATGCTTATAACACTTACAGTGTTATTTATAAAAATAAATTTGGTTCAAAGTCTTATTCTGAAATTCAAATATTTTCATACAAGAATTATTTATTCTTATATGAGAATATTTGAATTTCAGAATAAAACTTTGAATCGGGTTCAATTGAACCAAATTTATTTTTATAAATAACACTGATAAAGTATAATTGAGTTATTAATATCATTTAATAATCTCAAAGTTTTTTCGTTAACACAGTGGAAGTTCATAATTATAAATAAAATATTTATAAAAATAAATAAAAAACACACAGTTTTAATCCACAAATGAGTAAGACTTTAATGAACCTGGGGGCCTAGACAACGTGTCATTTAAGCTAAGCGTTATATCGCTAAGCGATAGTAAATGTATGAAATTGGTCGCTATGACAACACGTGACAGCCACAAATTTCATACATTTCTATCGCTTAGCGATATAACGCTTAGCTTTAATGGCATGTTGTCTAGGGGGGCTGAGCGCTTTCGCCGAACACAGCCGGCATCCTGAGTTTGATTTCTGCCTCTGAGGATGCCGGCTGTGTTCGGCGAAAGCCCTCAGGCTCATTAAAGTCTTACTCATTTGTGGATTAAAACTGTGTGTTTTTTATTTATTTTTATAAATATTGTATTTATAATTATTAATATCACATAATTTGGTTATAACCTATAAAGTGTAATTGAGTTATTAATTAATATAAAATAATTTGTTTATATTGGTCATACTAGGTATTTGGTAGTTATCCAATATAAGCAATACAAAACAAAATATTTTGTATAATAACCCTTGGAGCACTATCGAGTTAATTCAATAATATAACTTTATTGGGTTATAATGCTGGGAACACTTAAAGATAACATAATTTGGTTATAGTAATAACCCCTGTTATGAATATAACTTTTAATTTGTTTATAACTCTAGAAGCATTGTTATGTATAAATTAATATTTAAATATAATCGATGTGACACGAGCGAAATAAGATCATGTAAATAATAAAATTTTAATTTTTGAGACGTATTTTTTAATATTAAAAAAAATAAAATATATTTCACTGATTTGTTTCCGATTTATTTATTTACTTGCCATATTTTGAAGCTGATTATTTTATGTAATAAAAAACATTTATTTGGTCGTACTCTACCTTTAGTAAGATTTCGTTTTGTTTCATGAATTCATAGTTCATTATTTTTATTTACCCAAACCAGGGGGCAAGTCTGGTCCGACCGGCGAAATCAAAACCCTCACGATAACCCATGTCATGAATATAATTATCATATGAAGTTCTATGACATCTAAAGATTTTATAGAAATCTATATTATAATAATTACATATATCCATGATATGGGTAATCGTTTGATTTTACCGGTTGGACCAGACTTGCCATCCAGAGCTGTAGATCATGTTGGTTAGTGCCATTAGTTTAGGTTCAACTATATTTTTTTTAACTAGTTGCATGTAACACATGAGATTAAAACTGTCGATAGCGGTAGTATGTATAGTTGAAGAATAAGTATTAAACAATAAACACAAAATAATAAAATATTTTAAGATATTTTGTTTTCTATAGAACACATGTAATGTAGGATAGTATGGAGGTCAGACCTATTTTTCCTAGCCAGAATATTTAAACAGCATGAAGTATCAAACTATTAAGTCTTCTTAGATATTGAACTTGCATCTTTGGTCCCTCCTCCACCCACTCGCAACAGAGTCACTCGCTTCACTCAATCGCAGCATCCATTCACAGTGGACCTTCAACATATACGAACAAGTCGCTTCTCGAACTCCTTTATTAACACAGCAGCCCGACTGTGGAACGATCTTCCGAATTCTGTGTTTCCATCTTCGTACAACCCGGGTCTTTTTAAAATCCGAATTAATAAACTCTTTTCTAGATTGCAAACCCCTCCCAACGCTACGTAGTGCGCTTCTTCGGAAGAGTAAAATGGACCCAAATCCTAATAGCTGGCGTCCCCTACGTAGACATGTTAAAAAAAAAAAAAATATTGTGTATAGGCGACTGCCATACAAATTGTATGAAGCAATGTCGTCACTAAATTCAATTTTTATAAAAATTATTAAAAAAAATTAATATGTAGGTACTTCTAAAATATTTATATTTTTTATAGAAAATTAAATTTACGACTTTTTCGATATTTTTAAAAGTTTTGGAAATAAATAAAGGTAGTTAAATTCATAAATTAATTATAAAAAAATATTTTTCTTACTAAAAAATGTTTGAGAAACCCTGGAATTCTGTTAAAATAAACCAATTTGAGATTTTGTATTTGTCTATGTTTCAACCAATTTTCAGCGTTCTAGCTTTTATGGTTTCTGAGATATAAGGAAAAATAAACCAAAAATTCAAAAGTTGATAACCCCTGACTGAAACAAAAATTCACCATTCTGAGCATAAATGTTTTGTAGACCGTAACTTTTTATATATTTTGAAATTTTGGGCTCTGTAAATTGAGCGGATCAAAAGTTAAAGGGGGGGGCAGACAGTCGCGCGCGCGCGCGCGCGCACACACACACACACACACACACACACACACACACACACACACACACACATACACAGACACACAAAACTCACATAAAATGTTCTACTCCGAATTCTGAGTAAATCCATGTATGGGAACATATATGCTGCGAAGCCTCTAAGTTGGTGTTTTTAGCATGCAAAAAATCCACTACGCCATACAAAATGTTCCTTCGTACAAGCGTGTTTACTTAATACTATCGATTCTTTCGAGAATTGAATTCTCATGAACGAATCGACAGTTGGATAAGAAAGAAAAAGTTATTATTTTATTTTATTTAATCGCTCATAGATGGCGTAGCTGTACTACGGAACATCCATATGAAATAACATTCATATAATATTCAAATAATATTCATAAAGAGACCCGTTTATGAATATTATTTGAATATTAAATAATATAAAGAGACCCGTTGTCCCGTCTACAACCCGAATGGTCCAATATTTTGTAAAAGGATATTAGCAAAATGCAATATCCTAGAACAAACTTCGTTTAATGTTTTTTTTTATTGTCAAACTAGCTGACCCGGCGAACTTCGTACCGCATCAGTCAATGGATGTCGAATTTACCCTTAGTTAAACCATGCTTAGGATTTTATCGTAATAAAATGAATGATACAGTAAATGTATTAAATTCGATTGTTTATAAGGGTATAATAATAATAATATTAAAATGCAAAAATCGGTTATAATTATATTTCTCTACCTGACACAGCTCATGAAGAACCAACCCGAGCATTATGTCAAAATTTTCTTTAATCCATATGTTTTGTTTTTCAATTTATCTTCGTAGAATAAATTCCATTTTCAAATTATTTAAATAATAGTGCTAATTAGATCAATATTATTAGGTACCTACCTAGAGTTTCTATTCTAAATTTATCAATGATTTGTTAAGTAGGTAGCTTACCTACCCTTAAGTATCAAGTTCGATTTTTGACTATTATTTTTAGGTTTCATAAGTTATATTGTTTACATAATAGGTACCAGGCGCACAGTTTATTTACATGTTTTTTTTTATATTTTTTTCGTTAATAATTCCGATATTTTTATAGTTATTATGTTATCCGGGACGGAGACGAATCCAACAAATAAGAGATCATTACAATTGGTCCAGCCGTTCTAGAGTTATAAATAGTTTAACTAACCCGACTATGTTTTGATATAGATAGATACCATACCATACCATCACGCCATTTCCTTATTTGGGGTAGGCAGAGAGAACCGAACGCCAGACTCCTCTCTCTTGACATACATTCCTCGCTTCATTCACGTCCATACATCGTCTCATACACGCTCTTCTATAATTCTTACTTCTAACATCACCATCTTTCAAAATCCCATTTATGTGATCGTGCCAACTTTTTCTTGGCCGACCTCTACTTTTCGTTCCTCTTTTATCAGCCTTGTATACTTTTTTTGTCAGATGGTCATCACTTATTCTTTCTATGTGGCCGAACCACCTTAGGGCATTTATTTTCATCTTACTTACGATATTTCTTTCAATCATAGATTCTCGTCTAATATCCTCATTTCTTATTCTATCATACATCGTTTTACCACACATTCGTCTTAGTGACCTCATTTCAACCGCGTTAATTCTACTTTCATGCGTCTTCTGCCATGTCCATGTCTCACTAGCATACATTAGAGTCATAGATATCATTGTGTACCGCGAGCTTTGCTTGCCTCGAAATAATTGGGTCAGCCATTACTGGTCTTAATGCACCATTCACTGTATTACCTGCCGTTACTCTCCTTTCAATATCTTTTTCCAATCTTCCATCACGCTGAAACATGCTTCCTAAGTATAGATATATAGATATCGTGCTTTTATCTTTGTGGGTGGTACATTGTAACAAAAATTAACTATGTTTTTAACTTTGCTTACACCACGTGTCGATTGAATTTGTGACCGGTTTCGGAACTAACCGTTCCTTCCTCAGGCAGAATTTCAACTAAAAACAACACACAAAACACAAAAAAAATGAATAACTCCGGTGTGTACGAGTTGACTTGTGAGGACTGTTCCGCGATATACATATATCGGAAAAACAGGACGTAAATTCGAGACTAGAGTTAAAGAACATGTCAGATATCATTTAATGATTCGGCGGATATTTTGTGGTAGTTAATATAAACCATTTTTGAATTGTTAAGTAGCTATAAACCACTTGTTTTTTGAGTCACTTCGCGACATGTTTCGGAAGCGCTGTCCTTCCATCGACCGGCGTGTCGAGACTAACATGTCAGATGTTTAAAAAATGTTAACTTCTCGGAATTCGCGGAACATTTAATACTAACTGACCACCAATATAATAATCAGGTACAAAAGTTCTACACATTAATAAAGTAGCAGAAAAAATGCAATTAATTCAAAAAGAAATATAATAAAAAATCAAGTAAATTTAACTTACAGCACGCTTTTACATAATATTATGCTTCTCCTTTCCATCAATCTTACCAATCAAAGCCATTCTACACAAGACAATTCAATGTGCCTTTTCTTCGTAATAACTATGCCGGGAATGTTTTTGTTCATAGAGCATGTAAACAGTTTGATGTAAAGTTCGCAGGTCTTGACATGTTTGGCTCACCGGGCATTTTTGAGAGTATGTTGAGGCTTTCTCGATGATTGATATTCTATTCCTGATTTTCCCATTCTATTCCTATCAGTCAGTGCTCCCTTCAATTCTCACCTATGGAATTAATGCCTTAATGCCTCGCTCGGCGGTGACTCATCAAAAGTGGTGGTGAGTAAGTCTGCATCACCGGGCGATGGAAATCGAAGAACTGAAAGTACTGTCCGGTGGTGTACCTGAAATTCGCCAACATGAGTACTAAGGGGTGGAGGAGCCCCCCGTGATGATTGGTCGGCACGACCCACTCGGCGGTATCCGAGTTGATGACGAGACAGGTGCAGCTGACGCTGCGCCTGGTGTGGAAATCGAAGAACTGAAAGTACTACGGGCGTGACGAAGGCTCCCTGTGGCAGTCTGTTGTTCGTGGAGCTGCTGGGAGGGTAACCCCAGCTATGATTCACGGGCCTTCACGAGTGTGGTTAGACTCTTAGGGGTAGTGGTTGAACTCGCTTGATAAAGGATATTGTGTTGTCTGACGTTGCGGCTGCGTTGGGGATGAACAGGACCAATGGGTCCTATAACGTCCTTCGGCGTAGAAGTAGATCGCGAAATTCATCGTGTCATTTCCCAAACATCCTAGCTTGTATGCATCTATTTATTTGCTTATTTAATATTGATTGTTTTTTTTTATTCTTTTTTGGTTTTTCTCTTTTTTCATTTGTACCTATGATTGTTTATTGTAAGACCGTATGTTAGTAATTGGTGTTGTTTTTGTTAATTCATTTTGAGACTTTATGTTAATTAAAAAAAAATAAGACCCGTCCGTCCCTAATGAACTCCCACCAATATCCAAATACATACACTGAAATAAAAGTTATGTTAAAATTAACCGAACTATAGTAACTACAAAACAGTTCGTTTAGTGCTACTAAATATTTTGTACCCTGAGCTAAACACTACAGTCATAAATAGATTAACTTTTATTACTGATAACAAAAGTTTGGCTAAAAACGCAGGTAGCCAGTTCGGTCGTCACAATTATTTTTTTCAGAGTAGCCTTCTTTTAAGCACACAGTCACATTCTGCGTTAAGTTGAAATGTGCCTGATGAGGGAACGGTTAGTTCCGAAACCGGTCGCAAATTAAATCGACACGTGGTGTAAACAATGTTAAAAATATAGGCAATTTATTTTATTTAATCGTACATAGGTACATATTATTAGGTGAACGAATTGTGTTTAAAGCAACGATTAGTCAACTCTTCGGTTTGCAATACGTTCAGTTTCAATAAAGTTAGTAGTTATGTACATGTACATATTGTACATACTACATATCATCACGCCATATCCCTCACGAGGTAGGCATGGAGAACAGAACGCCACAATCTTCTATCTATCTATATATATATATATATATATATATATATATATATATATATATATATATATATATATATATATATATATATATATATATATATATATATATATATATATATATATATATATATATATATATATATATATATATATATATATATATATATATATATATATATATGTTATTATTAAGTATTTTGGGGATAACCCGCGTCAAATTCTGATTCCCGAGAGAATCAGTCGTCTGCCGACGTTTCGTCTGAATCACATCAGACATTTTCAATAGGCGCCTTGTTAATAAATTTCCGATTAACAAGGCGCCTATTGAAAATGTCTGATGTGATTCAGACGAAACGTCGGCAGACGACTGATTCTCTCGGGAATCAGAATTTGACGCGGGTTATCCCCAAAATACTTAATAATAACATATTTTGTACTCGCGAAAACCTTAGATTTAACATATATATATATATATATATATATATATATATATATATATATATATATATATATATATATATATATATATATATATATATATATATATATATATATATATATATATATATATATATATATATATATATATATATATATATATATATATATATATATATATATATATATATATATATATATATATATATATATATATATATATATATATATATATATATATATATATATATATATATATATATATATATATATATATATATATATATATATATATATATATATATATATATATATATATATATATATATATATATATATATATATATATATATATATATATATATATATATATATATATATATATATATATATATATATATATATATATATATATATATATATATATATATATATATATATATATATATATATATATATATATATATATATATATATATATATATATATATATATATATATATATATATATATATATATATATATATATATATATATATATATATATATATATATATGTTAAATCTAAGGTTTTCGCGAGTACAAAATATGTTATTATTAAGTATTTTGGGGATAACCCGCGTCAAATTCTGATTCCCGAGAGAATCAGTCGTCTGCCGACGTTTCGTCTGAATCACATCAGACATTTTCAATAGGCGCCTTGTTAATCGGAAATTTATTAACAAGGCGCCTATTGAAAATGTCTGATGTGATTCAGACGAAACGTCGGCAGACGACTGATTCTCTCGGGAATCAGAATTTGACGCGGGTTATCCCCAAAATACTTAATAATAACATATATATATATATATATATATATATATATATATATATATATATATATATATATATATATATATATATATATATATATATATATATATATATATATATATATATATATATATATATATATATATATATATATATATATATATATATATATATATATATATATATATATATATATATATATATATATATATATATATTCATCGCCTCGTCAACACTCGTGCTTCGTTTTATGCAAGTTGACATGAAATTGAGGACGCTGCTGTTGTTTATATGGCAACATTTAATAGGTGCCTATTGTATGCTTATAAAATAGGTAACCGCCAAACTACAATAAATAATGTATTATTTATCTTCTGCACATAACATAAACAAATATACTGTACACTAGCAGGCTTATTGCCACTAGGCAATTTCTTCCAACCGACCAGATTACAAAGTATGACAAAATTGTGTATGTACATCAACAAAAAAAATAAAGCAAAAAAATAAAACAATGAAAATATATATTACACTAAACTAACAATTATGAGAAAAAATAAATAAAATACTACATAGCTAAAAAAGGATAGGGAAATCGGGGAGACAGGGAGAGGAAATCGGGGTCAGGTGATAGGAATATCAAGAATTTATTTTTTTTCGAAATCTTACAATTACAAACATTTATTTTCTTACTTATAAACGTAAATTATCTATAGTACCTGGTGCTGGTGATAGAGTATTAGGAATATTTTTTTTAAATAGACTAGAGCTGTTATATAATGTCTTATAACTCTTAAGTGACATTCCACCTCCATCTTCTCTCTCCTCCCACAATCTCATGTAGTTGTTTGTAGGAATTTTAAATAGACTAGAGCTGTTATATAATGTCTTATAACTCTTAAGTGACATTCCATCTCCATCTTCTCTCTCCTCCCACAATCTCATGTAGTTGTTTGTAGGAATTTTAAATAGACTAGAGCTGTTATATAATGTCTTATAACTCTTAAGTGACATTCCACCTCCATCTTCTCTCTCCTCCCACAATCTCATGTAGTTGTTTGTAGGAATTTTAAATAGACTAGAGCTGTTATATAATGTCTTATAACTCTTAAGTGACATTCCACCTCCATCTTCTCTCTCCTCCCACAATCTCATGTAGTTGTTTGTAGGAATTTTAAATAGACTAGAGCTGTTATATAATGTCTTATAACTCTTATGTGACATTCCATCTCCATCTTCTCTCTCCTCCCACAATCTCATGTAGTTGTTTGTAGGAATTTTAAATAGACTAGAGCTGTTATATAATGTCTTATAACTCTTAAGTGACATTCCACCTCCATCTTCTCTCTCCTCCCACAATCTCATGTAGTTGTTTGTAGGAATTTTAAATAGACTAGAGCTGTTATATAATGTCTTATAACTCTTAAGTGACATTCCACCTCCATCTTCTCTCTCCTCCCACAATCTCATGTAGTTGTTTGTAGGAATTTTAAATAGACTAGAGCTGTTATATAATGTCTTATAACTCTTAAGTGACATTCCATCTCCATCTTCTCTCTCCTCCCACAATCTCATGTAGTTGTTTGTAGGAATTTTAAATAGACTAGAGCTGTTATATAATGTCTTATAACTCTTAAGTGACATTCCACCTCCATCTTCTCTCTCCTCCCACAATCTCATGTAGTTGTTTGTAGGAATTTTAAATAGACTAGAGCTGTTATATAATGTCTTATAACTCTTAAGTGACATTCCACCTCCATCTTCTCTCTCCTCCCACAATCTCATGTAGTTGTTTGTAGGAATTTTAAATAGACTAGAGCTGTTATATAATGTCTTATAACTCTTAAGTGACATTCCATCTCCATCTTCTCTCTCCTCCCACAATCTCATGTAGTTGTTTGTAGGAATTTTAAATAGACTAGAGCTGTTATATAATGTCTTATAACTCTTAAGTGACATTCCACCTCCATCTTCTCTCTCCTCCCACAATCTCATGTAGTTGTTTGTAGGAATTTTAAATAGACTAGAGCTGTTATATAATGTCTTATAACTCTTAAGTGACATTCCACCTCCATCTTCTCTCTCCTCCCACAATCTCATGAAGTTGTTTGTAGGAATTTTAAATAGACTAGAGCTGTTATATAATGTCTTATAACTCTTAAGTGACATTCCACCTCCATCTTCTCTCTCCTCCCACAATCTCATGTAGTTGTTTGTAGGAATTTTAAATAGACTAGAGCTGTTATATAATGTCTTATAACTCTTAAGTGACATTCCATCTCCATCTTCTCTCTCCTCCCACAATCTCATGTAGTTGTTTGTAGGAATTTTAAATAGACTAGAGCTGTTATATAATGTCTTATAACTCTTAAGTGACATTCCACCTCCATCTTCTCTCTCCTCCCACAATCTCATGTAGTTGTTTGTAGGAATTTTAAATAGACTAGAGCTGTTATATAATGTCTTATAACTCTTAAGTGACATTCCACCTCCATCTTCTCTCTCTCTCCTCCCACAATCTCATGTAGTTGTTTGTAGGAATTTTAAATAGACTAGAGCTGTTATATAATGTTTTATAACTCTTAAGTGACATTCCATCTCCATCTTCTCTCTCCTCCCACAATCTCATGTAGTTGTTTGTAGGAATTTTAAATAGACTAGAGCTGTTATATAATGTCTTATAACTCTTAAGTGACATTCCACCTCCATCTTCTCTCTCCTCCCACAATCTCATGTAGTTGTTTGTAGGAATTTTAAATAGACTAGAGCTGTTATATAATGTCTTATAACTCTTAAGTGACATTCCACCTCCATCTTCTCTCTCCTCCCACAATCTCATGTAGTTGTTTGTAGGAATTTTAAATAGACTAGAGCTGTTATATAATGTCTTATAACTCTTAAGTGACATTCCACCTCCATCTTCTCTCTCCTCCCACAATCTCATGTAGTTGTTTGTAGGAATTTAAAATAGACTAGAGCTGTTATATAATGTCTTATAACTCTTAAGTGACATTCCATCTCCATCTTCTCTCTCCTCCCACAATCTCATGTAGTTGTTTGTAGGAATTTTAAATAGACTAGAGCTGTTATATAATGTCTTATAACTCTTAAGTGACATTCCACCTCCATCTTCTCTCTCCTCCCACAATCTCATGTAGTTGTTTGTAGGAATTTTAAATAGACTAGAGCTGTTATATAATGTCTTATAACTCTTAAGTGACATTCCATCTCCATCTTCTCTCTCCTCCCACAATCTCATGTAGTTGTTTGTAGGATTTTTTAAGCAATGTGTTTGCCTCTTAGAGAATTAGAGGCACTGTATGGCGAACCTAACATTTTACAGTTTATTAAAATAAGAAGACTGCAATGGTTGGGCCATGTCCACAGGATGAGTGATGATCGTACTCCCAACAAGGTTTTAAACACCACACCAGACGGAAGAAGTAGCAGACGCAGACCAAAAATGAGATACCAACTGAAAGGGAGCCGCAGAGTGCAGGGAGGAATGGCGACGAATTCTGAAGGAGGCCAAAGCCCACAACGGGCTGTAGGGCCAATGGTGATGATGATGCTTGCCTCTTAGGATGCTAGCTGTTTCTAGTAAATGCCCTATAGCTAATGTAATGTTAATTTTGGGGTCTGCAATTTCCTATCGCACGCCTTTTCTACAAAGCCGTTTATCTTGGCATCGCTTGCTTTGCGGCAGGCTGTTGGTCTAACGCCTGCGAGTTTCAGCATATTCGAAGAACCTTGTTTTCAGGCCAAAGATTCGCTCTCATTGCACTATCCAAAGCTTACAGAACAAGCCCCACCGAAGCCCTGCCAATTTTGACAGGCTTAACCTCCCTTGATTCAACGTAGAGGTGCTATTTTCAATTTATTGCGAGGCCGTCCTTCTGTCGTCGGTGACACTTCTTTTCCCCCCCCTGAAAGTCGAATGTCTCGAAGCTCAATTAAGAGAAACGTGAGCGACACTCTACTAAACATTTGGCAAAACCGCTGGATGACCTGTCTAGTTGGTAGAGTTACCTTTTTATTTTTTCCTGACGTGAGGTCGCGACTGAAATCTCCTTGGGTTGTTCCAGACTTTTGGACTTCTCAATTTCTCACAGGACACGGTAACTATAAAAGCTATCTCCATCGCTTCAACATTGCTCCCTTTTCCTCATGTCAGTTTTGTCAATGTCCGGACCAAACTTCGGATCACATCCTTTGGGAGTGTTCCCACCCAATTGTGTCCTCTTACAGATCGGAGCTCCTCGTTGCTGTCCGTGGGCCTCTTCAAGGTCCCATTGGACATGCGGACTTAGTGATCTCGAAGGAAAATTACAAAGCCTTCAAACGATTTTGCCATAGATACGGTGCCTTATTCTCCGAAGATTCTCACTGACTTTTCTGTTTCCAGAGATCTTGGTCACTTCTCTGATGCCCTATATATATGGATCTGAAGTCGTCCGCAAGTGTGAATCTCAATTCGCACTTGTTGATTGTTCTTTTTGCACCATGGTGCCGAGATTGCTAATCTAGAGGGCTCCATGAGCTACTCTTCTTGCCATGCATTGTTTTTTTTTGTCATTCATTCTAGCGTTCTGCGAAGGGGCCGTTGACAGTCCCCATAAGCGGAGCGGGTGGTGGTGGGAGTAAAAAAAAAAAAAAACTAATGTTCTTCCTTCACCGACACCCATTCTGCTTATGAGGACTAATAACGGCCCCTTGCAAAACTTTGAAAGAAAATGCGAAGTGTCCGGAGAACTCTAAAACCTTACAGACACTGCACTTAAAGTGCCAAAGAGAGCTAATCATGTGGAAATAACTGGCTCGCCGTTCTCTGATAGTGAAGATAAGAGTGCACCGTATTTAAGACAGAAAGTCTCGAAAGCCCTAAATTTGCTCTTCGTGGCTACAAAGTCCGCATGTCCAATGGGTCCAAAGAAATTCCCTCGGACATTGTTGTAGAGTTTTCGTCGGAAAGTTGACACGGAGATGTTAGTGCATTCCCATAGGATACGTTCAGAAGTCTGTTCAAGGTCATCACAAAGCTTACATAAAGAGTTTGTTCCATATTTTTTTTTATTTATTTATTATAATTTTTCTGACTACTAAGCTAGAAGGATTTTACAATAATTAACAGTATTATATAGTATTTACTACAGTATTTAAAAAAAGTAAATTCCAAAATAATTAAAATAAAAAAAATAAATTCGAAAATAATTAAAATAAAAAAAATAATTAAAATAAAATTAAGGGCACAAAACAAAGTAAACTCTCTCTCTCTCATGAGCAATTATCCCACATGGTGTGTAGGGTCAGCTCAACTTATTGATCTTGCTTCGACCGTAATTTCATTTTGTATTTAATGAATATTTCAAATTTGTATTTTTATATTAATTGCTTAATAACAATAAAGTAAAATTAAACATAATAAATAACACCTACGAATGCATCTATGTAAACATAAGAAAGAAAAACAATTGTTTTATTTTAATTTATCGCTCATAGATGGCGTAGCTGTACTACGGAATATCCATATGAAACAACCTGTCAACGATGTTAATACTCGTGTATGATAGGTGCTATTTGATCGTCTAGCCCCCATTCACTGGGGGATATTTTTTGGAAAGGGTATTAGCAAATTGCAATATCCTACAAATATCAAGGAATGAGTATTAATTTGCTCTTATTTAGTACATACATACCATCAGCAACGATAAGTTAACTTTTCTGTTTGCAATTCGTTCTGTTTCATTGAAGTTAATAGGCAATAGGTATGTACATACTACATACCATCACGCCATGTCCTTCGCGGGGTAGGTATAGAGAACAGAACGCCACAATCTTCTATATTGATACATATTTATAGCAGGCTTATTGCCATTGGGCAATTTCTTCCAACCAACCAGATTACAAAGTATGACAAAATTGTGTATGTAGGTACATCAGCAAAAAAAAATTAAACTATGAAAATATGTATTACACTAAGATAACAAATAAAAAAAACATATAATACTACATATACAATAATTTATATTCACAAATCAACGTTGAACAATTATGTATCTAATTATAATATCTTTAATGTACCTATTATGGACTTGAAATAATTGCTACGTTCTTCCTCCACTCAACACGAGATTTACTCTTTCAGTGGAGTAATACGTACCTATTATATAATTGTATTAATTATAAGAAATATCATATAACTATGTACCAACATATTATTTGCAATAAATAAATAAAAAATATCAAAAAAAGGATAGGATAAGGACAAGGAGAGGAAATCGGGATATAAATGTCAAGAATTTTTTTCTACGAATTATATTTTTATTTCTAAATGTTACAATTACAAACACTTACCGTCTTACTTAAAAAACGTAAATTATCTATTCCTACCTGGTAACACCGAAAATGGATTACCGAAAAAGTTTACTTATAAACCTTGACTATCTTTATTACACCTTTATTTCATAGACGTCAAGTTAAGACAGGTTGAGAGGTTGTTTAACGCTTGACTAACGCGTCATACTAAATATTTCAAAATAGAGGATCTTTCACATATGATCCGAGCATATTTGAGATTGACAGAAAAATTTTTCCTTGTAATTCTTCATCGCAATCGTGTTTAAATTGACTCAACACAGCACGGCACAAAGTGGTGTTTGTTTTCATTTTTCGATGTCAGTTATCAAAAGATTACATGCATTTATTTATTTTTAGGCATCTATGAAGTCGATGCGGCCATATGAAAAAAACGAGTGGGTTGTGGCCAACACTAAAACACTCCACACCATAGTTAGAGTTCATTTTTTCTTCTTGAAATGTTGACAATCTCTATAAATGCTTTTTAATGAAGTACATTTCTATTCTTAAACAAATATAAGATACCCAGAAGACAAAAGTTTTTACAATACACCATACACACAAAAACATTGTCACGAAACTCATAGTATGTATTTTCTACATAATACCTGATGAGAAATTTCAAGTAAAATTGCGTTACTAGGAAGTTGAGTATGTATGAGACAATGTATCAATGTTGATGAGGCGATGTAATTGTCAAGATAGAAGAATGCGGTGTTTTCAGTCGGCCCTTAGGAGTTTAACTCAAGTTTAACCAAAATATTGCGTATTCAGTACCTAATCTTCCCTTAAATACGTCACTAAACGACAAATATTTAACTCAACGTTTCTGGCGGATCGCGTGTCTTAATCTTGAGTTAAGTATTGTTTCTAGTCTTTTTCGCCAGGTGGCGTACTAATCGCCGCACGCTTTAATGTTTCATTTCATTTTATACTACAAATAACTATGCATAATAATTATAATCATGATATAATTATTAGTAATAAATAAATTTGGAATGGTAAAATAAAACCAAAGTTTTTAGTTCTACTAATTTAATGACACTGACTAGTTTCGGTCATCCAGTGACCATTTTCAAAGTGTGAAAAAACAAGAGGTGGTTGGTGTTTATATAATATCTGGTTAAGGGTCAATAATAAGGAATGGTATTTCCAACCATTTATCATTATATATTATGTAAACAAACAACTCAATGCTTTTGAATTTTACTGCCCCAATATATTTTGTTACAGGTACACAGTTAATCTATAAATATATTATTCATATACCAAGTAATCAATAATAAGGAATGGTATTTCCAACCATTTATCATTATATATTATGTAAACAAACAACTCAATGCTTTTGAATTTTACTGCCCCAATATATTTTGTTACAGGTACACAGTTAATCTATAAATATATTATTCATATACCAAGTAATCAATAATAAGGAATGGTATTTCCAACCATTTATCATTATATATTATGTAAACAAACAACTCAATGCTTTTGAATTTTACTGCCCCAATATATTTTGTTACAGGTACACAGTTAATCTATAAATATATTATTCATATACCAAGTAATCAATAATAAGGAATGGTATTTCCAACCATTTATCATTATATATTATGTAAACAAACAACTCAATGCTTTTGAATTTTACTGCCCCAATATATTTTGTTACAGGTACACAGTTAATCTATAAATATATTATTCATATACCAAGTAATCAATAATAAGCAGGGCCGGATAAATCATAGAACAACCCGGAACAAGAAATCAGGGCGCTTGTCTAAAAAGGGCGCTTAAAATCCTAAAATGTTAATTATATAAACCAAAAATTTCCCAGGTATGGCACTCGGTTCTCTCTGCCTTCCCCGAAAGGGACACGGCGTGATGGTGTGTATGATAAAATTCTGCGGTGTTAATATCTTGTCCGTCTATTACCGTGTTATTCGTAAACATATATATACCTACTAAATACTAACAACTGCTCGACAGTCGATTCACACACACACACACACAAAATAATCATTGTAATAATTTACTTGCTTAAGTGTTAAATTATCTACATAATGAAGCCAGCGCCCCCCTGTCTGAAATCGCCCGGGCGCTTCATAATGAATTTCATATGAGATGATAGCGGCGTGTTTGAAAACATTCCAGATGCTACACGCCACAGTAACTTTAATTATACATTATACTAAGAACTCTTATTGCTTGTTAATGAAACTACATAAGCCGTTTAAATAAGCGGAACCTGTCAGCAACTAATAGCAAGGTTTTCTAAAAAAGGGAAACGAAGTTCTTTAGAAATGTTATGATAATTTCAGTGAAGTTTTCCCTTTCGACTTTAGCGACATACTTACTTATTTTCTTGACCTCGGTCGCCGACTCGTCACCTGACTCTTTCAATTATTCATATATTATTGTTTCTATCTCTCTCTTCTGTCTGATGTCAAATGTTAACACGTGTCCATATTTTTTACGAGTCTAGTATAGACCATAGATTTTAATATATACCTATAACTAGATGGAATATATCCGTAAGGTTATATTCTCTTTGCTAGTCGGCAAAGTGTATCGAAATCAATGGGAGATTTCGTGTGCTGTTTTGTGTAAAATTCATTGGCATACCTCGTTTTATTAATATTAATTTATGTAGGTATTTATTATACCAAGAACTTATTTAGTGTTTTGTGTTAATTAGAATCGCGATTTGTTTTTTTTATTTTAAGTTTGGTGTGATTTTAAATTTTTACTGGAATTTGATAGTTATATTGAGTTTTTTTTAATTAAAAATAGTTTTTATGATATTTTTAGTGTTAACATTAGTTATTAAGTTTAGTTTATTTACATAATACCTGAGATAGTTAAAAGGACTTTTAAAACGGTTTATGTGATGATCCAATACTTTAAAAATTGTAAGACCTAAGGTTTTAGTTTATAATGCCTACTTCTCAGGATACGGTACATACATGAATAGGAATAGGTAGAATTATAGTTTATTTTTGTTCTTTGGTTTATATTAATATATTGATTTTTACTGTATAATATTGAATTATACTGCATAATATAATATTGAAATTCCAAACATTTGGGAGGGGGGGGGGCGGTTTGAAATATATTGCTCTGGGCGCAAAAACATGTTAATCCGGCCCTGATAATAAGGAATGGTATTTCCAACCATTTATCATTATATATTATGTAAACAAACAACTCAATGCTTTTGAATTTTACTGCCCCAATATATTTTGTTACAGGTACACAGTTAATCTATAAATATATTATTCATATACCAAGTAATCAATAATAAGGAATGGTATTTCCAACCATTTATCATTATATATTATGTAAACAAACAACTCAATGCTTTTGAATTTTACTGCCCCAATATATTTTGTTACAGGTACACAGTAAATCTATAAATATATTATTCATATACCAAGTAATCAATAATAAGGAATGGTATTTCCAACCATTTATCATTATATATTATGTAAACAAACAACTCAATGCTTTTGAATTTTACTGCCCCAATATATTTTGTTACAGGTACACAGTTAATCTATAAATATATTATTCATATACCAAGTAATCAATAATAAGGAATGGTATTTCCAACCATTTATCATTATATATTATGTAAACAAACAACTCAATGCTTTTGAATTTTACTGCCCCAATATATTTTGTTACAGGTACACAGTTAATCTATAAATATATTATTCATATACCAAGTAATCAATAATAAGGAATGGTATTTCCAACCATTTATCATTATATATTATGTAAACAAACAACTCAATGCTTTTGAATTTTACTGCCCCAATATATTTTGTTACAGGTACACAGTAAATCTATAAATATATTATTCATATACCAAGTAATCAATAATAAGGAATGGTATTTCCAACCATTTATCATTATATATTATGTAAACAAACAACTCAATGCTTTTGAATTTTACTGCCCCAATATATTTTGTTACAGGTACACAGTTAATCTATAAATATATTATTCATATACCAAGTAATCAATAATAAGGAATGGTATTTCCAACCATTTATCATTATATATTATGTAAACAAACAACTCAATGCTTTTGAATTTTACTGCCCCAATATATTTTGTTACAGGTACACAGTTAATCCTTACATTGCTGTTCTCAACCATTGGTCACAGAACTTCAATAATAGATACAGACACCATCATGCCATGTTCCAGCAGCATTCAATAATTTTACAATATGAATTATTTAATTTCTTTTTGTATTTGTACGCTCCGCTTTGTTTGCTAGTTTTCTTTATCAGTTCTTTCTAGCAATACTAATTGAACTGACGGAAAAAAAGAAAAAAAAATAAAAATAAATAAAAAAAAAAGAAAAAAAAAAAAAAATAAATAAATAAACAAAAAAAAAAAAAAATGTTGCAAACCCCTTAACCAGATATTATATAAACACCAACCACCTCTTGTTTTTTCACACTTTGAAAATGGTCACTGGATGACCGAAACTAGTCAGTGTCATTAAATTAGTAGAACTAAAAACTTTGGTTTTATTTTACCATTCCAAATTTATTTATTATTTGAAATGGAGTTCTACCAAGAATTGTCCGTAGAAAAGTTATAAAAAAAGATAATTATTAGTCTTTTATTTTTATATCAAGTCTTTTATTTTTGTTGTTAAAATAAAAGACTTGATATAGAAGTCTTTTATTTTTCATGTATTTAATATTTATTTTCTTTTTTACATAATTATAATGTATTGCCTGACAACAAATGAAATAAACTGTCAGCCATAATGAAACGTCAGGCACGCAACTTTATTTTTGTGATGTTTTTTCATCCCACTTTTTAAATTGATCCATCCTGTTTCTATATATATAATGTGTATTCTTAAATTTTCTACATAAGACACTTTTTTACCATCATCACTTAGTTCCATATCCATCTGTAAAATGTACATACATTTTGCATTGTAGTACTACGTACGTAGTACATATTATTCAATGACATTTTTTCACTACAATGTTTGATTTTAATTAAAAAAAACATCGATCAGTATAAAAAATTGAAAAAGTAACATGCTGTGTAATGAAACAAATAAAATTATGTGTTGTTATAACAATAAAATAATATTTAGTCACAGCTTCGCGTCACGTATCATTTAAGGTTATTACAATTTTGACAGATGCGTTATAGACAATAACCATAGAAAAACGTAAAATATATCTATAGTTGAAGATTACGTAACTGACGTTTCATTTTGCACTGAAATACGCGAATGAAATTTAATCTTCCCTAAACTTTTAACTTGGATTACCAAATCCAACGATTTAAGGGCCAACTGAAAACTCGGGCCAAAGTCTTGAAAGCCTTAAATTTGCCATTCGTGGCCACAAGATCCGTATGTCCAATGGGTCCAAAGAAACAGTGCACTCCCATAGGATATGCATAGAAGTCTGTTCAGGGTTATCACATAGCTGACACGAGGACGAATCGGATAAGTGAAAACGAAAGAGGTAACTTTTGAATCTGCCGTGTCCAGTAAGGAGTTGCGTGGTCCAACAATCTGGAACAATCCACGAAGGAGAAATCCTGACATCGGGAAGAAATAAAAATGTCAGTCTGCCCACAGAAGAAGACAACCAGCTACGTTGCCCTATGGCTAATTAAAAATATTTCGTATGTCGAATATGTATTTTATTTAGGTAGGTGTCAAAAATAAATACATTTTCTTACACCTAGTATAAACCATAGAATAATAATAGTAACTATTGTAACTAAAATAGGAACATACTAAAATTGTAGATTTTAGATTTACGGTCTTATTTCAGAGTTATAAAATATCAAATTGGATTAAATGGAATAGGAACGTACCTATACTGGCCGGAACGTTCTTAAAAAGTTACTGAATTAGACGTATTTTGAATAATTATGAAAATGATGAAAATTTTAATTTTCATAATTATTCATAATACGTCTGATTCAGTAACTTTTTAAGAACGTTCCAGCCAATATAGGTACGTTCCTATTCTATTTAGTCCAAGTTGATATTTTATAACGCTGAAATAAGACCGTAAATCTAAAATCTACAATTTTAGAACGTTCCTATTTTAGTTACAATAGTTACTGAATAGGGGGTAGTAAAGAATACTCATTCCCATACAATAACTCTCTGAAAAAATGATGAAATTTAACAATTGTGGGAAAAAATAACAAATTTACAAGGTATGACTTATTATTAAATAGCAAATTTACATAGTAGTTATGATTTATAAAAAAATAACAAATTTACAAGGTATGACTTATTATTAAATAGCAAATTTACATAGTAGTTATGATTTATAAAAACATAACAAATTTACAAGGAATGACTTATTATTAAATAGCAAATTTACATAGTAGTTATGATTTATAAAAAAATAACAAATTTACAAGGTATGACTTATTATTAAATAGCAAATTTACATAGTAGTTATGATTTATAAAAAAATAACAAATTTACAAGGTATGACTTATTATTAAATAGCAAATTTACATAGTAGTTATGATTTATAAAAAAATAGCAAATTTACATAGTAGTTATGATTTATAAAAAAATAACAAATTGACATAGTATGATTTATTTTTTTTATTTTATATTTATGTAAAATAATTTATGAGAAAAAAAACAATGTTTGTGAATCACGCCAAATCTAATTTCTAGACTTGGCGTGTTCTAATACATATATCTATATCTATACAATATCTATACTCTACC
The DNA here is from genome assembly GCA_963576475.1 of Molanna angustata. NCBI lineage: Eukaryota > Metazoa > Arthropoda > Insecta > Trichoptera > Molannidae > Molanna > Molanna angustata. The sequence goes on from OY754982.1 coordinate 29,872,079, forward strand.
AAGTCACTCCACAAAGTATTAATTAAATGTTGTATGGAAAATTTTCAAAATTAATATAATGAGTTTGTTAAATATTTTTTTATTTAAATATTTTATTATGAAATTCTTCGATGCCATTTTATGAAAGTGATGTGCCTTTTTACCAATTTGAAAATAACAATTTCAAATTTTGAGTTTCCTGAACTGAGTGACCCCCTTTGAATATTTGACATTTGTAAAAATTGAGAAGCACTATTCAGTTATCCTTCAAATCTGATTGGGTCTATGTGAGCATTAGATATGTATATAAATCTGCAAATTTTGAAAATAATCGAATGAGTACCTACTTTAGTCTATGATCGATAAAGTAAAATTAACAAGCCGTACATAGCAAACAGTAGATACATAGCACACACACAAGATATATTGAGATGAAACTTCCTGAATAGAATCTCAACATGATACTAGTTGATAATCTGCAATAAAAAAGTATCATAACTCCTCACTATATCCCATTGAGTTAGTGAGGAGTAAAAAAACACAGATGGTCGTTCAAAATATACGCCCCTTACCATGCTTTAAAACTTATCTATTTAACCCAAATTAAATAAATAAATAAAATATTTTCAATCGTTCTCTAATATACCCCATATATCCGTTGTATAATATTCTGTCAGAACTGTCAGCCTACCAATTCCAAGAATGAAATTTCATCTGTTTGTGAGAATATTAACACTGAAAGATTCACAATCAGCGATAAATGTTATGTTGAAAGTTGAAAATGCCAGGAGTGGGAGAGGAGGGTTTCAACGATGAGAAAATGAAGTAGGGCGAGTTAGGGAGGCGAAATTTCCAGAATTTTCTCCACAATTCTCAGTACTAGTTACCAATCAACGTTCCACCCGTAGGTGCCGTATTTTATTATTCACAATAATTTCAGAATGTCGACCGTATATGAACATAGTACATATTTCTTCTTCTGCTTTCTCTAGGACTGTGCCCTGTTAATGTGCTTGTTATAACTCCCCATCGCTTGTGATGTCTTTCTGCGGTAGAATGCTCAATGGTAACTTGATGGTTCTCCACTATTTCACAATTGGTTACTCGTGACTCGATCTTATGTATTACGTTCTTAATCTTGTCCTAAGATCAAAATATAGGCAGGCACAGGGTAAGGCAATAATCTAAGCGGGTCAAACAAACTTTAAATATATTGTATGGGAATGTACGTCTTTAAAAATTACAATCGTGTACGCCCGAGTGAGTGTATTTGAATCGAGCTTTACGTAAAATAATATGGTTTATTTGTATTACAAAAAACTTATTTTATTTTAATTTTATTTTTTATTTTTTTAGAAACTTAACAGCTATACATTTATAATACTTAATTGCAAATGAGAATACAAAATAAATAGCCAATTATAAAGTTTCACATATTTAAATTATTATATATAATTGATGTTGGGTAGCCATTGTATGATGGTGAGTGTATGTGGGGGAAAGGGAAGGGTAATGGATATAGGAAAGCGTTGATAAGGAAGGGATGAATGTTTAAGGAAAGTAGGTTTGATTTTTAACCAGTAATATTACCAATAACTGCGCGTAATTGGCGTTTCATCGATGAGGAGTTAAATATATCAGGTTGGGGGTCAAGACTATTGTAATAATTTAAACATCTGTTTACATGTTTAGATTTATAAAATACATATCATTAAAAAAACATTCATGTTTTTTCATAAGTTTTGAGTTATAGTTAATAAATCGGAGAAAACAGGTAGGAAATATATAAATAATTAAGTGTATTTATTTATTAATTTTACAAAGGGCATCACACAGTACATACAGACAATTGTTAAAAGTTAATAAGTAAAAATACAAAAAAACATGTACCTCTTACGTACTATTTCTAATATCAAAATAATACAATAAAATAGTTTGAATTAGTGTGGGTGCGCGCATGAGAGAAGAGTCACAATATGTATGTGTGTGTGTGATAGAGTTGGTGTGCATCTTATTAAAGCACAAAAAGCTTTAATTAAGGTTATAATAAAAAAACCATTTACATATCCAACAGTTCAATTATTTAATGATTTTCCAGTTTTCAATATTCCACAGTTATATATCAAAATTATTTCCATACATTTTCATAAAGATAAAACAATTCACATTACACCGCAACACAATTACGAGACGACACGCAGGGATTTTCTCATGACTCCAAAGACAAACACGACATTCGGACAAAGACATTACTATTATTTAGCTCCAAAGATTTTTAACAAGATAAAAAGTGAAATAACGGACATACAGTTGATGAATAATTTGAAACACAAGAAAACAATAGAAACATGGATTAGAAACAAGGGCATTATATACTGCGGAAACATGATCAAGCTACAATAGTTTATATTTTATTTTTATAATAGGTATATTTTATAACAAGTTTTAGTTAAATACAAGTTTAATATTTTTCTGACAGATATAACGCAAAAAAAAAAAAAAAAAATCTGCCACCTCGGTACAGGCTCAGCCTAGTGAGGTGGTGTATACCAAATAATCCTAAAAAAATGTTTCATATAACTTATTTAAATTGTACTTTTTTGTAATATTTTTACTGTTTGTAACTATATTGTTATATTTTGTTTGGTTTCAATAATAAAAAAAAAAAAAAAAATTGTGTGTATACATGATAGACGAACATATATATTGACAGATTCATGAGTTGAGAAGAAAAAGAAAATGTATTGCTGAGGGTGGTTGGGAAAAATAAAATTAATCAGTACCTAGTTGTTTTTAGTTATAATGTCACGATGTTAGATAATATCTAACATCGCAGAATATTAAGTTTGTTTTTGAATGTCATATGTGAATCAAAAAATAGGTATGTGTAAGTCGGCATTTTTTTCATAACAGTTGAATAAGTTGAATAATCATTCTGTTATACGGAGCGTTTTTGGAAGCATTTTTGTAAAGATTTTAGATAAGAAAAGTGTTGGACCAATTTATAGACAAATATAATAATTAAAATATTCCTCTTTTTATATTTTACAAAAAATATAAAAAATAAAACATTGTTTTTAATTATTCCACTGTTATTTTTAATGACTACCACCTACAATCGGTTTGTGAAAAAACAATAATATGTCCTGTTGTTATAGGATTGTCGTGACAGGACCCCTCTGAGCCAGAATATTGGAAGTCGGAGCTGTCGAAGGTGTCCGACTATATAGACAGTCACTTACTTGTGCTGTGCCTCAAGTAAGTGACTGTCTATATAGTCGCAGCTGTTCCTGGGAAGACAGACAGATACGCCTCAAGTGAGTGACTGTCTATATCAGGGGTGGCCAACTTGATTAGATCCAAGATCTACTGTTTACTGAGGAAGCCCTGTGTGATCTACCAATTACATACTTTTTGAAATTTTAAATGAAACAGCATAGTTCAGTACACAATTAAGTAGTATTTTTTATTTTATTAAGAGGGAAAACATAAAACTGAAAATTATTCTTAGTAACTACTTATGTATACCTATTAGTGTGAGCACTGCGTCTGAGCATCTTCCGCTAGATTAGCAAAATCAGGTTTGTAGTTGGATATTGCCAACCTTAAAAAATCCAGTGTATGAAGGTCTGTCAAGCGAGAACGGTGTTTATTTTTTGTTTGTTTTAAGTAGGAAAATGCTGACTCACATAAATAAGTTGAACCAAAACACGAATGCAATTGTTCAACACATTTCTTCAAACATGGATATTTCTCGTTGGAAACCAATGCCCAGAAATCTAGAATCATAAAGTAACGTGATAACGTGAACGTAACGTGATGCGTGCAGCAGTTTGTGATTACGTTGCGCAGTCTGTTCTGCGTATTTATGTATGTTTATATTTTTTCCCTTGCCACGATCGACTGAACTAATAGTCGCGATCGACCGGTCGATCGCGATCGACCGGTTGGCCACTCCTGGTCTATATAGTCGGAGCTGTTCCTGGGAAGACAGACAGATACGCCTCAAGTAAGTGACTGTTTATATATTCACGCCTCAAGTAAATGAATTCACAGGTGAAATAGCTGATCACGATTTTAAGTTGCCATGCTTACACCAAATGACAAAAAGGACAGTGGGCTATTTACACGTCAGCTCGTCCAGCACTATTCTTAAACGATGCGCCACAGCAAATCTCGTTTGCGCTGCATTTTATCATTCTTACATACATACATACATACCATCACGCCATGTCCCTTGAGGGGTAGGCAGAGAGAACCGAACGCCACATTTTCCTATCCTGGCACGCATCCCTCGCTTCGTCCACATTCATGCATCGTCTCATACATGCTCGTCTATTGCTCACACTTCTAACATTTCCGTCTTTCAAAATTTCGTTCACATGGTCGTGCCATCCCTTTCTTGGGCGTCCCCGACCTCTCAATCCATTCCTTTCCGCTTTGTATATTTTCTTCGTCAGGCGCTCCTTATTCATTCTCCCCATGTGACCAAACCATCTCAATGTGTTCACTTTCATTCTAGTAATGACATCTTTCTTCATCTTACATTCTTTCCTTATGTCTTCATTTCTTACCCGGTCATACATCGTTCTATTACAAATCCTTCTTAACGATTATCATTCTTAATACCGATAATTAAGATGAATTGATAAAGAAGCAAATGTAGGCGGCAATTGGAGGCGGTAGTTATTGCGTATGATTAGGTAAATATGAAGGTTCATGATGATATTTCCCGCCCACTCAACCATTCGCCCACCGAACCTGTGATCGCCACGAGCAGCGGAGAGAGCTTTAAAACCCGAGCTGGAGTATACACGCCCACGTTGAACGGGCAGGAGCGCAGAAACGTGAGCGGGTGAGATACTAACCCCGTCAGGCAAACGATTATTTTAAAAGCGATCGAATAGGAGACAACGAGATAACAGAAGTTTATTATGTTGACGAATGTGAGTGGAATTTTGGCATGAGACGTATAAAAGTTTGTAGAAATTGGATGCATTTTTTAATTAACTAGTTACATGCAACACATGCGATCCAACTATCGATGGCGATACTATGTTTAATTGAAGAATACGTACCAAGCTATTAACTCATATCACAAATTAATAAATATTTTAAGATATTTTGTTTTTTATATAAAACATGTGCAATGAATGTCACGGTAGGATAGTATGGAGGTCAGTCAAAACAGCATGATGGTTCTGTATGTATGTTTGGAGATTAAGTATCAAACTATTAAGTCTTCTTACATATTGTGTATAGGCGACTGCCATACAAATTATACGAAGCAATGTCGTCACTAAATTCAATTTTTATAAAAATTGTTAAAAAAATTAAGATGTACTGCTACAATGCCAATATTTTTCATAGAAAATTAAATTATCTAGTTGGGATGTTTCGGCTTTTTTCGATATTTTTAAAAACTTAGGAAATATAGGCAGTTAAGTAAGATAAATTTTTTATCATAAAAAAATGTTTTCTTTTATAAAAAAAATGTTTGAGAAACTTTGGATATTTTTTGAAAAAAAAATTGAGATTTTGTATTTGTCTATATTTATACAAATTTTCAGCGTTCTAGCTCTTATGGTTTCTGAGATATATGAAAAAATAAAGTAAAAATTCAAAAGTTGATAACCCCTGACTGAAGCAAAAATTCTAAATTCTGAGTATAAAAGTTTTGTAAGCTTATAACTATCTATGTATTCTGAAAATTTGGGCTCTGTAAATTGAGCGGATCAAAAGTTATAACAGAAGTACGGACACACACACAGACACACTAAATGTTCCAATCCGAATTCTTAATAAATTCATAATATGGAACATGACGCTGCGAAGAATCTAAAATGGTGGTTTTTGACTTCAAAGTTGGAAAAACCGTGAAAAATATAGACCGTGCATACAAATCTCGCGTATCTTGGGTTGATACTTTGTAGATATGTTAAGAGAACAAAGTTCTCTTGAACAAATCTACATTCGAATTATTAAGAATTTTAAAACTATGGCAAAAAACTACCAAAAGATTAGCTACCTATAACTAAACTTGCTATACGTGAAACGTAATAATTATTGAAATTCGAATATGGATGTGAGAAATGGACAGGGCAGAAAAACCATAAAAGTGAGCACGTTTTAAAAGGCTGTGCATAAACGATGAATGACAAAATATGGAACGCAGATATAATATCTGAACGTAACCTGAAGATGAATGTAAGTAAACAGATTGAAAGTAAAAATATTATGGTGATTTGACCACATGGAAAGAATGAATGAAGAACAGTTGACAAAGAAAAAATATAGAGCTGATAGAGAGGGCTCGAAAACAAATTTCTAAAAGAAAGAAAAATAAAAAAAAATAAATAATAGACGAGACGGTGTATGAATGACAGAAGTGTATGGCGCTCGGTTATTTCTCCCTACCCTAATAACGGAAAGGGCAGGATGGTCTTCTTTTTTGGTTTAAATCTTGGGGATTGGTTGGCAGCAATGCGATGCATCTCTTCTTAGAGACCGTTTCACTTAAAAAGGCACTTGGAGGTTAAGTTGGCACGACTGACTGTCAGTTGAGTAAGCGAAACGTGTTCCTTTTTTTAAATTTGCTGTATTATTTGCATGAAGATGCCGAAAACGTCAAAAAGTGGTCAGAGAAAATGAGTGTTGAAGATTAAAAGTTTCTGTGAACGTGAAAAGGCGAACAAGGAACCTTTAATACAATTACAACATGTTCGTCCTCGAATTGCTGCAATGACGAGTAAGAAATAATGTTGCTATATTACCAAATAATTAGGTTCCTCAAATCTACATCCATACATACCATCACGTCATGTCCCTCACTGTATAGGCAGAAGTTTCTTATTATAAAATAAAAAACACAGTTTTACATGGTATAATGGAATATGTCTTCTATTTTTTTTTCACTTTGTTTAAAAACAATTTTTGCAGATTTATCAGAAAGAACAATTACAAGAATTTCAAATGAAAGTAAAGAGGCAGCAAAAACATCAACGAAAATTTCTACGCCCGGGAAAAAACGTAAACGAGATAAAAAAATAAAATTAGATGATTTTGATACATGTGCTTTATGTCACAAAATACATGAGTATTACACGGTAAGAAAGGAAGTGCCCACACTCAGGAAATTAATTTTATGGGAAGTCGTACATCGCTTTGGAGGATCATAAAGAATATTGGATTTACTTTTAAAAAATGTAAATCGAAAAGAAAAATTTTAATGGAATGGTACGATATCGTGGCATGGCGTTTCAAGTACATAAATGAATTGAGAAGTAATCGCGGTGATAATTCACGTCCAGTAATTTATTTGGACAAAACCTATAAACATTCGTCATATTGTGTTTCGAAATGTTGGCAGAGTGAGACTGAGGAAGGAGTTTTAGCTTCAGAATCAAAAGGAGCTCGTTGGATTATTGTTCACGCTGGAGGCGAAAATGGTTTTATCCCCAACACTCAACTTATAATCAAGTCACAGACAAAATCTGGTGACTATCATAATGATATAAATAAAACAAATTTCACAAAATGGCTTGAAGAAAAATTGTTACCAAACCTACCTCCGCGGAGCTTAGTTGTTATGGACAATGCGCCATGTCATTCTGTGAAAGCGAATAAGACGCCCACACTTGCAAACACCGAGGTAAAAAAATTTAAATCTAGAAAATAATGTAAATTTATTTCCCTAATTATAAGGAATATATTTTTTTTAATGATTAACCACACCAAATGCAATGATACCAACTTAACCGCCAACTCCCTTTTTAAGTGAAACGGACTTTACACACCGCTCGGTCTTTAGCGAATCACTTCAACTCTGTGTCACTTCATGTCGTGGCACACCTGTTCTAGATACTCCTAGCGGGGACGCCCTCAGCCAATTGTTCCTTCAACCATTCCCTCCAAGATGAAATTTAGAATCCTCGTGTCGCATCACATGGCCTATAAAATTTGCACGTTTTTTTACATGGTGTTTAACATGTGCCAGTTGCTGAGATCCTCATTATTTGTAATATGGTGCGAGTTCTTCTTCATGGTTTCAATCCTAGGATTGGTTTGCACCAAGCACAGCAGTCTATATCTACACATATCTCTGTTGTCAGCCAGCATATTCACCTCTTGGTAGCTGCTATAGCGCACATCACTGATGATCTGGTCCATATAGCTGTCTCTAGGGCGACCTCTATAGTTTCTGCCCTCTGTCATTCCTTTGGCGACAGTAACAAGCAGACCCGGATTCCTGGTGTTATGGTCTATCCATTTGGACGTTTTCTTACCCTCTTTAGGAGTTGTCTCGTTTCTCCGACTCTGATAAGTACCACGTCATTTGGAATGTGTTCTGACCAATGGATCCTATCCATGCGCATGTAGCACATTTCGAACGCATGCAGACGTCTAAATTTATTACGGTTGACAGTCCACGTTTCGCTGCCATACAGCAAGCAGCACACTCGAGACAAGAGTTCTTCCTAACATTGATAACAATGTTAGGAGATTCAATTATCATATTAATTATATTTTTTCAGCCTTTATCACAGTGATATGAAATGGTTTTAACTATTACATTAATTACATATCACTGTTATATCATAATAGTAACAAATACATAATTCTTCTCCCATCATTTTTTGTTTTTTTTTTGTATAGTTTATAAGGTACATACATACATACCATCACGCCGTATCCCTATTTGGGGTATGCAGAGAGGACCGAACGCCAGACACCTCTATCTTGACATACATGTTTTGCCTCATTTACATCCATGCATCGCGTCATACATGGTCTCCTATTATTCTGAGTTTATAAGGTTGTTAATAAATAAATAAATAAATCAAAGATTTTGTGTTGAAGGCGCTTTTTCAGGGCACAAAAAAATAGAGGAGAGGTGTATTTCGTTTAGGTTTGTTATCCGGGTAACATAATATCACATCACATCACATTATTTGAGAGTGTCTACGCACGGAGTAAGAAGATATTATGATTTAGTAGAAAACTTTTTTTACAGTCCTCTTATGATGGATGTGACGTAAGTAATGTTGTCTTCTTACAAAGTATCCGGAAAACATAAATTAATGTGGACTTCTTTTCAGTGTAGCCGGGAGAGAATGGAATGGAGATCCCCGTAGCAAAAGGAAAAGGCAAAATAATCACCAGGATAGCATAGACGGGAAGATCTTCTGTCTGTCTTTTATAAGAACCTACCACAAATGAGATTTACTATAAAAGTATGTACAAAGTGAAAGATTCTTTTTTTCAACTACCTATGTAGAGAGTGAGTGCGCAGATCGCAAATTTGTGTCTTTTGGATTGGTTGGTATTATGTGCAAAAAAAAGCAGAGAGAAGTTTGGTGGAATGTATAACCCAAAATAAATATTATAATATTGCATTTTTTTTATTTTGTATCATAATATATGGTATAGTGATTTTGGTAAATTATACACTCGTATAAGAACATTTTCAAATGTAAATCGTGTATAGAATATCATTATATACTTGCTTTCGCCAATATTCACAAATTTGGATTAATGTCTGTACCTATTCTTCTCCGTCGTATTCTTTATATACTAGTTGCATGTAACACATGAGATCCAACTGTCGATAGCGATAGTATATATAGTTGAAGAATATGTACCAAACTATAAACCCATAGATACAAATTATTGAAGTTAGTTGAAATAGTTGAAGAATATGTACCAAACTATAAACCCATAGATACAAATTATTGAATATTTTCAGATATTTTGTTTTCTATACAACATATGTAGGTATGTATGTCAAGATAGGATAGTATGGAGGAAGATCCTTTTTCCTACCCAGAATATGCAAATAGCATGATGGTATGTATGTATGTTTGGAGATGAAGTATCAAACTATTAAGTCTTCTTACATATTGTGTATAGGCGACTGCCATACAAAATGTATGAAGCGATGTCGTCACTAAATTCAATTTTTAAAAAAATTGTTAAAAAAAAATTGAGATCTTCTACTACAATGTTAATATTTTTTATAGAAAATTAAATTATCTAGTTGGGGTGTTTCGGCTTTTTTCGATAATTGTAAAAGTTTTGGAAATATAGGCAGTTAAACTCATAAATTTATCATAAAAAAAATATTTTTCTTAATAAAAAATGTTTGAGAAACCCTGGAATTTTTTTGAAAAAACTAATTTGAGATTTTGTATTTGTCTATGTTTGTACCAATTTTCAGCGTTCTAGCGTTTATGGTTTCTGAGATATATGGAAAAATAAAATAAAAATTCAAAAGTTGATAACCCCTGACTGAAACAAAAATTCAAAATTCCGAGTATAAAAGTTTTGTAGGCCTGTAACTTTTTATATATTCTGAAATTATAGGCTCTGTAAATTGAGCGGATCAAAAGTTATAAGGGGGGGGGACACACACACACACACAGACACACAGACACACACACACACAGACACACGAAATGTTCTACTCCGAATTCTGAGTAAATCCGTGTATGGAACATATATGCTGCGAAGCCTCTAAGTTGGTGTTTTTTGACTTCAAAGTTGGAAAAGCCGTGAAAAAAGTAGACCTCTCCATACAATTCTCGCGTATTCTGGCTTGATACATTGTCGATATGTTAAGAGAACAAAGTTCTCCTGAACAAATCGACAGTTGGATAACATTTTTTACTATTTAGTTTTTATTTTTTTCAAAGTATGTATAGGATTGGTTTTGTTTATCTATGATTTTCAATGTATTAAAATGTGTGAATATCTTTTGTCTCAAATTTAAAAACGGTAAACTTATTTTAGCTTACTTCTTTATGTCAAGATAGTTAAAATGTGGTCTTCGGTTTTCTTTGCCTAGCCCGAGAGGGACATGGCGTGATGGTTTGTATGTATATAGTAAAATTTTCTTTCATACAATTCGCCTATACAATAATACACAAATTCTTCGCAAATTGATGAGTTTCATGATTTTTCATGATTCCCATCATCAAACCTCTTGCCTTTCTTCAGATGGAACCACCCCAGAAATAATCCCTTTCTTGTGAAAAAAAACATCGAATTCGGATATTTTGTTCTCGTTCCATTATCACAACTAGATGAATTTCGTATGATCATCTTTGAAGCACTCCCTTTATATTTCAAAAGAACATTAGGTATATTCGGAAAATGATGAAAAGAGTTCTTATCACTGAAGTGCATATTGAAGAGCTTGATGAATTTCTAATAGATCCCATGATTATATCTTGACCAAATTGAAATGAGACCAATCGGAAGATACCCCATTTCTAATGAAAAAAATCGGTCAAAATTGATCAACTACCACGTTGAAATTGGTCAACGTGGTAAAAAGAAATACATACCTACATAAAAAAAATATGTCAAATTGATAACCTCAACCTTTTTGAAATTCGGTTTAAAAATAAATACTTTTAGTGGAATCTGATCCTTTTATAAGTACCTAATAATTATTCAACAATATGAAATGCACTATCGGTGACCCCAATTTTTTTTCTTTTTCGCTGATATTGGGTCCTTGTAAATAATCGTTCAGACCACATTGAAAAACATTGATTTAAATGTATAAATTATATTGTGTTTCGTAATTTTAAATAATTTCCGTGGTGTGAAGGGTATGTATAGTGAGTTAGTTATACTATATTTTCAGAACGAAGAAGAAAGATATGAAATATTTTCGCTATATGAAATCACAAAGACAAGGTGTTGTGGTTGTAGGAGAGGCGAGGAAAAGTGAAGAGTACATATAAGTTCCTTTACATACACACATACATAATACTTATATTGTAAAGGGTTTTGTCACGCAGAGGGTTAAAATATTGAAATGAAATTTAATTTTTACATTGGACGTGAATGGGTTAAGTAATATTTTCAATGCATATTCCTGTTATTACTTGCACCGTTCAAAGTGTGCCAGTCACATCTTCGGTATTCATTCATACCATAACGGCATATCCCACGATGTGTGGTAACCAGCGACAGGTGTACGAATGGTACATGGTAACAAATAATCATCATTATTTTTTAATCTGTATTTTAAAATTCAATCAATTGTTAATGTTAACAACGATCGCCGTGTCACAGTTAGACGTTTTGCTTCCAAATAAGTAAGAGTAGGTATCTTCACTACATTCAGTTTGCACAGCTCAAGCCTATGTGGGTATTAAATAAGTAAGAGTAGGTATCTTCACTACATTCAGTTTGCACAGCTCAAGCCTATGTGGGTATTAAATAAGTAAGAGTAGGTATCTTCACTTCATTCAGTTTGCACAGCTCAAGCCTATATAATATAGGTACTAGTTAATAACCTGCGGAGTGGAGTAGGAGAGAGGCAGCCATTAGCTGTTAGAAACCAATCCTAGGATTGAAACTAATTAGAAGATTATTAATTATGCGAACTTTGTGTTCCAATATGTATTTTTTTGTGAATAAAATAATATCTAATTATAAGCGGTTTGTTTAGTATTCTGCAGTGTTACATTTTCATTTTGCAACATGAAACGTATTTATAAAAATTGTTATGTCTCACCGGTCTAAATAGCATAGGTACACACAATTTTGCGAAAAGGGTTTTTGGAAATAAAGGGACTAGAGGTGAAATGTCTCACTAAAATACTCGTATTTTCCAGGGGGTGGAGGGGGGCCGGCTGGAGTCGGAGGGTGGTGGGGGACTTTGTTATTCAAACCTGAAATATGAAGGCAAAATGGTGCTTGGGAAAATTCAGGAAACTACTTTATCGACAGGTGAGCAAAACAGACATACCCTTTATCAAAATTGTTACTATATACAGAATATAATATTATAATATCTAGCTTTTATACGAGACAAGAGAAAAATGTGAAGAAATTACAAGTAAATTTTAAATAATTTATAAATAATAATAAATTTGGGTTGTGGCAGACGCAATACTCCTCTATACCAAGTCATTCCGCAAAGTATTCAAATTTTGTATGAAAATTTTTCAGCATTTTCTTGAAATTAGTGAGACTTATAGATGTCGTTAACATTCTATCAGAAAAGAACATCCAACCTCACATTATTAAAATTATACATGACATCAATCAAAATGGTAAAACAATGCTAAAGGTCGATGGAAAACTTAGTAGCGATATAGCGATTGCAACAGGAATAAAAACAAGATGATAGTCTAAGCCCTTTCTTGTTTAATTTAATTATGGATAGGATTATTGAGGATGTGTCAGTCACGGACAAAGGATATAAGATGGGCGAAGATATCATAAGTATTATTTGCTACGCTGATGACGCCACACTAATAGCAGAATCTAAAGATGACCTACAAGAACTGCTGAATATATTCAATCATGCATCAAAGAAATATAACATGATACTGTCTACGGAGAAAACAAAATCCCTAGTAATAGCGAAAACACCTCTAAGATGCGAACTGGTTATGGAGAATGAACAAATAGAACATGTCAGAACATTCAAATACTTGGGCGCCAAAATATCAAATGACAATGATCTATATGACGAGGTTAAATAACAAACCGATAAAGCAGCCGTTATAGCTGGCTGCCTCAGGGACACTGTCTGGAAAAACAAACATATGCTCACAGAAAGTAAAACCAGAATATACAAAACGTGCGTAAGACCTATAATGACCTATGCCATCGAAGCCAGAGCCGATACCGCAAGACAAAAAAATCTCCTCTGGACTACTGAAATGAGGACACTGCGTACCATAGTGGGTGTATCACTCGTGGATAGAGTCCGGAACGAGGATATAAGGAGGAGATGCGATGTAGACGACATCATCCGCTGGGGTAGAGGGCGAAGGCGTCAATGGAGAGACCATGTCGAGAGAATGGAAGACACGCACACGCGACTACCCAAAATTGTCCCCAAGGAAGTGCCGGAGGGTCGTAGAGCAAGGGGTAGACCAGCAAAAAGATGGAGTGATAGCTGGACGTCCAGATCACAAGAGGCAGTCTCCTACTGTAAAAACAGGCCCTCGGCCTAAAACCAGAGGAAGAAGAAAAATATTTTTTTTAATAAAACTCCACTGACTCCACTGACATTTACAATATATATATATATATATATATATATATATATATATATATATATATATATATATATATATATATATATATATATATATATATATATATATATATATATATATATATATATATATATATATATATATATATATATATATATATATATATATATATATATATATATATATATATATATATATATATATATATATATATATATATATATATATATATATATATATATATATATATATATATATATATATATATATATATATATATATATATATATATATATATATATATATATATATATATATATATATATATATATATATATATATATATATATATATATATATATATATATATATATATATATATATATATATATATATATATATATATATATATATATATATATATATATATATATATATATATATAGAAGAGACAGGCGATCGGCCCTTCCCTCCCAAGTGCATCCTCGTGGAGGAGGCGTAATGATAATTGCTCATAAAGAGCTGCAAGCTTATGCCAGGGACGACCTTGTCTGCGATGCTGAATGCATTTTGATAACTATTCCTTCCTCTTATATTACATCTAATCGCATCATCCATGTTGCTTGTGTCTATTTACCTCAGGGTCGAGACTACGACGTCGCTCTAAACTCTTTTCTTAACTTGTTGGCTGTTGTTCGTGATCGTCACCCTGATGACGCATTATTTGTAATGGGGGACTTCAATATTCCTAATATTAGATGGACGAAGCACTTGAATAACAACTACTATTTACCAGTTGACATTCCTCAAAATTATTCATCTTTTCTCGATACTACATCGTATGCTGAGCTGAATCAATTTAACGGTATATTGAATGCTAATAATCGTATCCTAGATCTCATACTGAGTAACGTTGAATGCATTGTCACCCATGCTCAGCATCCTCTAGTTAAAGAAGATTTACACCATCCGTCTCTTGTTATTGAATTGAATGTTAATTCACTGCCGACTATAATCGCTCCACCTAAAAAAATATTTTCCTTTCACAAAGCCGACTATAACAGCATTAACAATCATCTATCGATAATTAACTGGTCATTTTTAGAAGATTATGATGATGTAGATATCGCCATTGAACATTTTTACAATATACTCCATGATACAATATCTCAACATGTACCTTTTACTTTTATCAAAAACACTAAATATCCCTGTTGGTATTCTTATGCTCTTATTAAAATTATAAGAGAAAAACATAAAATGCATAAAAAATGGAAGAAATACCGTAATTATTTAGACTATTTAGAATTTTCTTTACTACGTTCAAGACAGAAGACTGTTCAAAACGTTTGTTTTAATTAGTATATTTCCTCCGTTGAAAACAACATTCAATTTAATTATAAAAAACTTTGGTCTTTTGCAAAAAAAAAGAAGAAAAATGTTGGAATACCCCAAACTATGCATTTAAATGATGAATCATGTACTGGGGGTGAGAAAATTTGTCATTTATTTAGCAAACATTTTCAATCAACATATGTAATTGATTATAGTAACCAAAATTTATCTGTGCCTACTGATTTCATAACTGATTCTTCGTTTGATGGATTAGGAAATATCAATATTAATGATGCTTTAGTTTTTAAATATTTACACGCCATTGACATGGGCAACGATGGCATATCACCATTCTTTGTAAAACAATGCGCTACCACTCTCTCCTTCCCACTTAGTTTATTGTTCAAGATGTCAATTTCTAAGGGTAAATTTCCGATGAAATTCAAAGAGGCGCTGGTCATACCAATTCATAAATCTGGTCCAATTAATGAAATTCAAAATTATCGTCCAATATCGATTCTTCTAGTTTTTAGCAAAATTTTTGAACGTATTATTTATGATCAAATTTATTCAACCGTTAAACTCAATATTCAAAACCAACAACACGGATTTCTACGTCATCGCTCAGTTCTTTCGAACTTAACAATTTTCACCGAATACATCACAAGTGTAGAAGCATATTTCCTTTAAATCCTTTCCATGCCATTGTCCCCTCACCGATGTATGAGAATTGTCACTTGTCAAAATAATTTTGGGTGACAATAAGTGTCAAGAAAGAAATTAACCAGTACAAGTTTGAAGACCACTGCGTGTGGATGTGTGCACAAAAAAAAATAATCAGTGAACCAAAGAAGCATCGGTGAGATCGTTTATAATACAGTCCACTACCTACCATCTAATACCCATCACCTGATGTTTTCTACATAATATTTTGGTCCTTCGAGCCGGATTTGAAGTGTTTTTTTGTGTTATTTGTTGCGAATTCTGCATGTTGCGGTGGTTGAGTACCTACAAATAGTAATTTGTAGGTACTCAATTTTGTTACAATATTATGGTGATTAATTATCACATAATATTATTTTGTGATTATTGTGAGGTATAATAAGGTACCATATTAATGTTAATAACATTATTGTGAATGCAGTCGGGTAGAATAAAATACCACATTATTATTGATACAGTGAATTTGTGTTTGCATGCAATTATAGTTTATAAGTATAAGTTTAAAGTTTTAAAATGGCTGATAACATTAAAGCAAGGATGTTAAATGCTATTTCTAGAATTAGGAATACATATGAATTAAGAGATCTGTGTGAAAAAGGCAATATCGAACGAGATGAAATATTTTTAGCTAGGTGTCAGAGTTGATGAATGGTATAAATTGGTCAATGAATTAAGTGACAGCTTGATTGGAATATATACTGATACAAAATGTGATACAGAGTTGAAAGAGTTGAGTGAAATAATTCAGAAAAGTGACATTATGTATTTTGAAATAATGAGAATTAAAAATCGTTTATCTAATGGTGTGAAAATAAATGCAACTGATGTATGTAATAAAATTCAGAGAGCTCCTATAATAAATTTACCTGTTTTTGATTCCAACGTCGAAAATTGGAATTCGTTTCATGACATGTTTGTGTCATTGATTCATGATAATATTGGATATACAGACATAGAAAAATTTCATTATTTGCGAACGTCCATAAAGGGATTTGCATCAACATTTGTTAATTTACCACTGATTAGTGATAATTATAATATTGCTTGGAGTACATTGTGTGGACATTATACTAATACAAGATTACAATTTGAATATTACATGAATAAAATGTTTCAATGCAAATCTTTAGTTGGTGAAAATGTAGGGCAATTAAGCGAATTATATCATACATTTAATGAAAATATATTAGCTCTGTCAAATATGAAATGTGAAAAAATGTTAGATCAGGTATGGGGATTTATATTTATTAATAAATTGGATGAATCTACACGTCGAATAGTGGAAAGTAGATTAGATATTCAGGAAATTCCTTCAATAAATAGAATATTTGAAATAATTCGAAGTCAATTGCAAGTATTAAAATTTTCACGTCAGAGTAATTCACAAGTAAAGCGTAATAATTATAATCATAAATCAGACAAAGGGTTTGTAGGTAATATTCGCCAACTTGAATGCTATATGTGTAAGGGTAGTCATACGATACACAATTGTGACACATTTATTAATAAAACTGTATCAGAGAGAAAGGATATTGTCTCTAAATTGAAATTATGTTTTTGTTGTTTTGGAAAACATCTGATAAAGGATTGTAAGTCTAACAAAAAGTGTCAAACTTGTGATAGGAAACATAATGTTTTATTGCATACTGATAATTCATCGGTAGTAGGTATCTGCCATAAAGGGATTCGGGGTAATGAATCTATTGGTCAAGTGATATTAGGAACAATTATAGGATATGTCCAGGGAAAAGATGGGCAATTTTATAAGGCCAAGTGTTTAGTTGATTCTGGAAGTCAGGTTACTTTGATGTCTGGGAAGTTTTGTAAGAATATAGGATTCTATACAAAAGGGCATTCTGTATCATTGACAACGCTGTCTTCTACTAATATTGATGTAAAGGGTTCTATGCAATTTTGTTTATTTAATAATAAATATAACAAGTCGCTATTTGTAAAGAGTGTAGTGGTGGATGCGCTTCCATCAAACTTGCCTAGGAGAGATTTATCTCATCAGTGTAGAGTTTTGACTCAAGATTTAGAATTGGCAGATAATGAATTTTGGAAAAGCAGTAATATTGATATATTATTAGGTGCTGACATGTATGGAAAATTGTTTACAGGAAATTGTAAAAAATTATCAGAAGATTTATATGCATTTGAGACCATATTTGGGTTTGTAATTTTAGGTCAAGATTTTGTACATGATAACAATGAGTTGTTAACATGTTTTGTATCATCTGATGTGTTAGATGAAAAATTAAAAGGGTTTTGGGAAATAGAAGAGGTAAACACAGTATCAAGTAGTAGGAAAATGTCACATTCGGATGAGGAATGTGTTCAGTTATACAATGATTTACATTATCGTAATGACGACGGTAGATTTGTAGTACCGCTCTTATTAAAAAAAGATATTCACGTACCATGTGTTGGTACTTTTGGTTTTGCTCTTAAAAGATTAACTAATATGGAAAGAAAATTTTGTAATAATTTGGAAATTAAACTTGAATATACAAAGTTCATGAAGGAATATGAGATGTTAGGACACATGAAAGAAGTTCCTTTACAAGGCGATCCAAATGTATATTATATTCCTCATCACTGTGTTCTGAAACCTGATAGTTTATCTACTAAATTGAGAGTTGTTTTTGATGGCAGTTCTAATACGAACGCAACTGGTGCATTAAACAAATATTTACATGTAGGTCCAAAGTTGCAAAAGGATATAATCGAATTATTGTTAAAGTTTAGAATCTATAAAATCGGGTTTTCTGCTGACATAACTAAAATGTATAGACAAATATCTATCAGGCAAGAAGATAGAAGATATCAGCATGTATTGTGGCGAGAAGATCCGTCACAACCTGTCAAAGAATATGAGTTATGCACTGTGACATATGGTTTAGGAAGCTCACCCTATAATGCAATTCAAACAATAAATCAGTTAGCTTTGGATGAAAGTGATAAATACCCATTAGGTGCTAAAGCTCTTCGTAATAGTTCATATGTAGATGATATTATATGCGGTGATCATAATATTGAAGATGCTATTATTTTACGAGATCAGTTGATTTCTATTTTACGAAGTGGTTGTTTTGAATTGTCAAAATGGGCAACTAACTGTCCTGAATTTATTCAAGATTTTAATAAATCTGATAGCAGTGTGATCTGTTTTGCTGAAGACAGTAATCATATTAAATTATTAGGAATTAAATGGGATTTTGTGAATGATGTTTTTAGTTATCAGGTTAAGAAAATTGATATTAAATATACAAAGCGTATGATTCTATCGGTCGTTTCATCTATATATGACCCTGTAGGATGGATCACTCCGTTTACATTTTTATTGAAAAGTTTCATTCAAAATTTGTGGAAAATGAAATTGCGATGGGATGATATTATTCCAGAATCCACGAAAGTCCAGTGGAATAAAATAGTTGATCAAATGTCTTTATTAGAGGAATTTAAATTGAATAGGTTTTTTGGAACTAGCGTTGATAGTCAGTGTTATTTAGTTGGCTTTTCTGACGCCTCTAATGACGGATATAGCGCTGTTTGTTATTTGGTTACTGAGGATAGTAAACAAATATCTCTGGTGACTGCCAAGTCTAAGGTTGCTCCAATTAAGATGCAAACGATACCACGCTTGGAGCTCTGTGGTGCATTATTATTATCAAAATTAATTAAATATACTTTATCTGTATTTCAAGATGCAATTATTATAAAGGATGTATATATGTACACAGATTCTAGTATTGTTTTGTCGTGGCTTAAAACACCATCATATCTATTAAAATTATTTGTTGCAAATCGAATAGAACGTATTTGGGAAAACGTGCCTCATGGAAAATGGTTTCATGTGAGATCTCAATGTAATCCAGCAGATTGTGCATCTAGAGGATTATATCCAGAAGAATTAGTTGGTCACACGTTGTGGATAAACGGTCCAGAGTGGCTGTTAGAACCTGTTGACAGATGGCCACGGTGTGATGATTATATTGTACCTGCACAATTGCCAGAATATAAAGGGTTAGTTAATCAATCTAATGCTTTAATTTTAGAAGATAAAGATAGATTAGGATTGTATAACATAACTAATAAATATACAAAGTTAACACGTGTAGTAGCTTGGATTTTAAGGTTTAAAAATAATTGTCTGTTGAATGTTAATAATCGCACTAAAGGAGATTTGTGTAATAGGGAAATGGAAATTAGTTTACAAGCAATTATAAAATATGATCAGAGTTTACATTTTATGAAGGATATTAATATGTTAAAATACAAAAATCAATGCGATAATCCTCAACTGCAGAAGTTGAATTGTTTTATAGATAAACAGGGACTTGTCAGAGTGGGCGGAAGAATTAGATATTCTGCACTACCCGATAAAATGAAATTTCCAATATTGTTGCATAAGCATAGTGAGTTTGGAAAATTATTGATAAATTATTTTCATATATCATATTTGCATGTGGGTCCCAGATCACTGCAACATTTAATACAACGGAAATATTGGATTGTTTCAGCGAGAAATAGAATTAAGTCTGTTTTGTCAAAGGAAAATAAACGTCGCAATTCGAAAACGTATAAGGCATACTTTTGTGTTTTCGTATGTATGACTACAAAGGCCATACATATTGAAATTGTCAATTAATTATCTACTAGTGCATTTATTGCTTGCTTAGAGAGATTTGTATCTCGACGTGGTTTATGTACTACAGTATATAGCGATTGCGGAACAAATTTGGTTGGCACACGTAAATATTTGACTGGAGTTTTTAAATTTTATAGTGACTGTATCCAGGATACAGATTTTCGAAATTTCTGTCTCGAAAAATGCATCGATTGGCATTTGAATCCTCCTAAAGGTCCACATTTTGGTGGCCTACATGAAATCAACGTAAGATCTATAAAGTATCACTTAAAGCGAGTTGTTGGCAACCAAGTGATGACTTATGAGGAGTTTAATACAGTATTGATTAAGATCGAGGCGGTAGTGAATTCTAGACCACTTGTTCCTATGTGTAATGATATTGACAGCGTAGATGCCTTAACGCCAGCTCACTTTATTATAAGTGAGGTATTGGTTGGTATTCCAGAGTATGACGTCACAGATATTAAATTGAATAGGTTAGATAGATGGCAGATGATCACAAGAATGTATCAGGATTTTTGGAAACGTTGGAGTGTGGAATACCTCACTTCACTTCAACAGCGTAAAAAGTGGTTCACTTCAGTGCCTAATATACAGGTGGGAGATTTAGTGTTAGTGAAAGAAGAAAGGTTACATCCTTTACAATGGAAATTGGGAAGAATTGTGGCTACCATGCCAGGAAAGGATAATATTGTACGGGTGGTAAAAGTTAAGACAAAAGAGGGAATATTTGTTCGACCTGTTGTGAAAATATGTCCCTTAGATGTTTAATAGAAATAGTTAAGAATAATGTTAGTCTTATAGTTTTAGTTGGTTATTATAACAATTAAGTTAAATGTGTTTTCGTTATGACAGAAAGGTCTGTCTATTGTTTTCATTGATATAGTCTGTGAACTATCTTTTTGAATTTTTTTAATGTGATTTTGTTGTGGATAGTATGTTATTGAATTTTTTTTGTGTGTTTGTAATTTCATGAATTGGACAATGTGGAGTTTTATTTTGTGATGGCTGCATTAGTGATATGAGTTTGTTAAAAGTTAATTTTGTTTGTGGCCACCGTGATATGTACAATTCGTCAAATTTTGTTTAAAATTTGAGTGGGCGGTTATGTAGAAGCATATTTCCTTTAAATCCTTTCCATGCCATTGTCCCCTCACCGATGTATGAGAATTGTCACTTGTCAAAATAATTTTGGGTGACAATAAGTGTCAAGAAAGAAATTAACCAGTACAAGTTTGAAGACCACTGCGTGTGGATGTGTGCACAGAACAAATAATCAGTGAACCAGGAGTATAGAAGCATCGGTGAGATCGTTTATAATACAGTCCACTACCTACCATCTAATACCCATCACCTGATGTTTTCTACAACAAGTAATATGGATGAACGATCTCAAGTGGATGTTATCTATACTGACTATGCAAAGGCATTCGACAAGGTCGATCATAATATTCTCATTTCGAAATTGCAACATATAGGTTTTCACGGTGACTTGCTCAGGTGGTTCGATTCATATGTTCGGAACAGACTGCAGTCGGTGTTGGTCGAAGGGTTCAAATCTGACTTCTTCAATCCACCCTCAGGGGTCCCTCAAGGATCTCACCTAGGCCCCTTACTCTTTAATATCTATACCTATGATATTTATAAATGTTTTATTTTTTCTCATTATCTTGCATTTGCCGATGATATGAAAATTTTCTTGACTATTAAATCTACAACTGACTGTAATAACCTACAACAAGACCTTAACAGATTATTTGCATACTGTCAATCAAACAAACTTGTACTCAACATAGCCAAGTGTAACAAAATAACTTTTACTCGAAATATTAATAAAATCAACTATACTTACACTTTTAATAGTTCGGGAATAAAGGAAGTAGATCATATCCGTGATTTGGGAGTTATATTAGATTCTAAATTAAATTTCATCCAACATATTAATCATGTAATATCAAAAGCCAACAAAATGCTTGGATTTATAATTAGAATATCAAAACCTTTCAGAAACAGTAAAACTTTTTATACACACTACTCAGCATATATACGTCCTCAACTCGAATTCTGCAACAGATATGGTCCCCCTTCTATGGCGTCCACATATGTAGCTAGAATCGAGAGAATTCAACGCAAATTTTTTAACTTTTTTAAATTACAAATTACGACTTAACTTTGATAGCTATCGTGATTCAATTAAATACCACAAATATGATACCCTAGAATCCAGAAGAACCTTATTCGACCAATTAATGCTTCATAAAATTTTGAACGATGCTATGGACTCGCCTGAGCTTGTCAGTTTTGTGAATATTCGGGTCCCGGGAAGGTCAGTTCGCCAGTCAAACATCTTACATGTTCCACACTGTAGAACCAATTTGCGGATGAATGCTACGATCCCACGCATCTGTCGTAGATTTAATGCATTATTTTCGATGCATGCTGATATCTTTGATTCATCTATTAATCAGTTTCGCCACGAGGTAATGCGTGTAATTTGCGGCAGTGAATAGTGGTTTCGTATTTTTCAACATTATTTCTACATATGTAGGTATATGAGATTTGCTCTCCCTGTCCGTCCTCTCCCTTTCCATATTTCCTGTTCCCACTTTTTATAACAAAATATGTTTTTTTTTATAACAAAATATGCTTATTCAAACGTTGTTTTTTTTATTGAAATTGTTTGTTATTTTTAAATATGCATATTCTTTTGTTTTCTTTATTTTGTATTCATGTGGATAGTTTGTACTACTTACCATTCTACTATTATGTGAAACAATGTTATTGGGTGTACAGATTGTTGTATACTTCTTTTATATTTATCATGTACTTTTCTATCTGTACTCCTGTTTGTTTCCTAATCAAAAATAAAATAAAATAAAAATAAAATAAAATATGTCCTTGTTAAAAAAGTGCATATACATCTTCCTACGTTCCCTAAAATAAGCATAAATGCTTGTGCTATAGATGAACGATATCGGTCGTGGCAGGATTCGAACTAGCGACCAATGGATTAGTTACCTACTAACCCAATGCGCTAACCGCTCTGCCATCGACCCATCAGTTTGTTAAATGATTTTTTATTTAAATATTTTATTATTAAAATTATGTTAATTCTTCAATGCCATTTTATGAAAATGATGTGCCTTTTTGATGATGTGAATTTTAAGTTTCCTGTGCTTGGGGTCTCATTGAAATATTTTTCAGTTCAAAAATTGAGAAGCACTGATCAGATATCCTTCAAAATCTAATGATGTGTAAGCGAGTATTAGATAAACAAATTAGCAAAATTTGTAAAGAAACGAGTACTTCAGTCTATAATCGATAAAGTATAATATCGCGTAATAGAGTCGCGTATATCTAACGATTTAATTTACTATTTAATTGTATCTATATATTAATTCCGAATATACCAGGATTGATCATGTAAGTAGATCTTTTATTTGAAACCGTCTATCACCATAAATTATATATTATCAAATATTTATTGAGCTGATATATTCCAATATCGATTCGATTCCCGGTGGAGACACAGTTTTTAGTTGTGTTTTCAGTATGGATCTGTGAGACGATTAATATCGAAAGTCTCCAGAATGTGGCAACTTGTTATTTGGTGCGTGTTACATTAATATTTGACATAGAACTTGTTAGTTGGCCGAAAAGCAATATAAAATTAAAAGAAATATATAAAATTCCTGAATCGCAACTCAAGAATTCTGGAAATTAAATTCGAGTCAATAATATTTTGAAATAATGTAATAAAAGAATCCGAAATAATCAACGAGTAGGTATGTAAAAATGAGACGTTATATACTTTGATATATAAAAAAAAACTATAGAAATAGATTGCTCTCATCGGTGATAGCCCAGTGGCAAGGTCTTTGCCTCACATGTGTGAAGTCGACGGTTCGAATCCGGGCGGGGACTCTGGATTTTCAATAAATCTATGTGCGAATTTATATCACTAGCTGTGTGTAGCCATGATCCAATTTGTCTGGTTTCCCTTTCTAAGGGTTACGAAGGTCAGATGGCAGTCGCTTCAATATAATAACCAGACTCACCAATTCTAGGATCATGGTTAAACGGGACAAAAGCGTCAAGGAGAAATAAAAGAAGAAGAAATAGGCCCAGTATTTCAATCGGCCCTTAGGAGTTTAACTCAAGTTTAACAAAAATATTGCGTATTTCAGTACCAAATCTTCCCTCAAATACGTCACTAAACCACAAATATTTAACTCAACGTTTCTGGCGGATTGCGTGTCTTAATCTTGAGTTAAGTATTGTTTCTAGTCTTTTTCGCCAGGTGGCTTACTAATCGCCGCACGCTTTAATGTTTTATTTCATTTTATACTACAAATAACTATGCATAATAAATATAATCATGATTTATTTTTGATGTTAAAATAAAAGACTTGATATAGAAGTGGTTCATGTATTTAATATTTATTTTCTTTTTTACATAATTATATTGTATTGCCTGACAACAAACGAAATAAACTGTCAGCCATAATGAAACGTCAGGCACGCAACTTTATTTTTGCGATGTTTTTTCATCCCACTTTTTAAATTGATCCATCCTGTTTCTATATATATAATGTGTATTCTTAAATTTTCTACATAAGACACTATTTTACCATTATCACTTAGTTCCATATCTATCTGTAAAATGTACATACATTTTGCATTGAAGTACTACGTACGTAGAGTACATATTCTTCAATCACATTTTTTCACTACAATGTTTGATTTTAATTAAAAAAAACATCGATCTGTATAATAAATTGAAAAAGTAACATGCTGTGTAATGAAACAAATAAAATAATGTGTTGTTATAACAATAAAATAATATTAGTCACAGCTTCGCGTCACGTATCATTTAAGGTTATTACAATTTGACTTGAATTTGACAGATGCGTTATAGACAATAACCATAGAAAACGTAAAATATATCTATAGTTGAAGATTACGTAACTGACGTTTCATTTTGCACTGAAATACGCGAATGAAATTTAATCTTCCCTAAACTTTTAACTTGGATTACTAAATCCAACGATTTAAGGGCCAACTAATATCTCGGGCCATAGATTGCTCTCGGTTCTATTTGCCCAACCTAGTTGGAATATGACGTCATAGAGTATGCGTTTTACTAGGACATGTCCAAAGTGTCAAAATACGATAAATAATATTATGAAATATATATTTATAAGGTATATAATATAATATGTTGTGTGTGGAATATAATCCTTTTCAATAATATGTTATTTCCCTCTTTTTTGCGGTTCCGATAAACGAAACGTCATTTCCCGCGCAAAATTCTGAAAAAGCGCGCCAAAGGATTGGATCGACTGCCACGGCGCGGCGGGTGCCGCGTTGTCATGGCGACCGGTACAGTAGGTATATTAGCAAAATCTACTGGAGAGCTATCTTTTATATTAATTTTATATGAGTTGCGATAGAACAATGACTTATCTAACTCTCAAAAAATTAAGGGTATTATTATGGCAAAAACTTGTCGATTTTCCATCATTGTTATTTTATAAATAGAAACTAAGATATTTTTACTATAGCTTTAAAGGGCGTATGTACGACTTCTCGATTGGCTCTGCAGGTTTACTCATGAAGTTGATCAACATAAGTGATCAGTTTCAGACTTTAGAAATCTTTGAGCTTCAAAATCAAATACTTGTATAAATTTATAAGTACAAAAAAAATGAAAATTTCATTTTAAGTAGTCAAGTGTAGTGACAGATTAATATTACATTATGATGGAGTACTGGTTTATACATTGTTTAGATTAAGACAAGATAAGCCGAGACAAGATATTCAAGTCACGGCCTATCTCTTCGATCTGTTGAACGTACTACATTAGCTATCACCATTCACAATACAGAAGTTTTCAGCTCTTCTTTTCAAGTCGTCTGCTGACTGGAAAAAGTCACTAACTGCCTATTTTGGCAAAATTGAGTTATCTATGCTATCATATTCACCAAAACACACTTTACATCGGGAAAAAAAATTATCTTCATATCAGGTCCCGTTGTGGAGATTTTTCGAAAAAATATTCATTATCTGCATTTTTTTTTCAATTATGCCGTCAGAAAAAGTCATTATCGTTGTAATTAAGTCTTTTTTTACATATTTTTGTATTTTACTACCAACATTCGAAATTTTTAACACATTTACTAAAGAATTTAATTTTCGATAAATACATAACATCACATCCTAACTGGGTAGGCAGAGAGAAAAGAACGCGAAACGCGAAAGAGTTTTTGTCAAATTTGAACATTAAATATAGTTAGATATGTTGAAAAATTTATGACAATCTATAAACAATTAAAGGAGTTATGAGAGTTAATATTGCCAAAAAACTTTGACTGCCATTATCTCAAAAACATGTTTCTCGCAGTTAGTGACTTTTTCCAGTAAGCAGACGAAGTACAATCAGCTAGACTATGGAATGGCCTAAGTGATGAAGTAACGTCATATCAATCCATTCAAATATTTAAAGGTAAACTAAAAAAACTTTATTTGTCAAATAGTTCCTGAATTCCTTCTATATCCTTCCGTAACCTCCTTTTCCTCATTGCTATGTGAGGTGTTATTTTTATTATTCTTTTTATTAACTCTCTTTTCATTTTTTTCTCTTTGTATTTTTTTTCTTACTCCTTTATTTTATTTTTTTTATCAATTTATTTCTCACTAAATAAGTATTGATACCAATTTAACTTAGAGACTTTTCACGTTGCTCGGTTTGGTTGGAAGAAATTGCCTTTTGGCAATAATCCTGCCTTTGTACACATGTACATAAATCATAAAATAAATAAATAAAATAAATAAATAAAATAAGCACGTATTAAGAATGATATCATGAGTAGCCCCCCTAAACTGCCGCAGCATCTTAAATGGGGCAGCGGAGCGGTTCAATCTACATATCATGTGGGTGCCGGGTCGCAGGGAAGATGAACTCGCCAGAGCAGGTACCCTGTTATCTCTAGACACTAGTCGGCTTTCGTGGCTTAGTTGGTCAGGTGTCTGACTGCTGATCCAAATACCCCGGGTTCAATTCTCGGTGGAGACTCAGTTTTTAACTGTGTTTTCAATCTGGATCTTTGAGTCTCCAGGATGTGGCAAGTTGTAATTGGGTACTTGTCAAATTGATATTTGACATAGTAGGTACCTGTAAGTTGCCTGATAAGTAGTGAAAAATAAAAAAAACACTATCAGACCCGGAGTCCCCATGGCAACATTTAAACTTCGGGTCAGTGAGAAAACGATTACTTGCCAAACAAACATGGCCAAAATATACATGACCAGAGAGATACTCTTGTTCAGGAGAAACTCAATCGCCAGTGCCATATCGGTATTAACTAGACACTGGCTCATAGGAAAGCATGCCAGAAGGCATGGGCTGGAGGCACACGATTACTGCCGATCATTCCAAGACGAAGAGGAAGAAGAGACTTTGGTCTACTTCCTCTGTCACTGTCCTGCTCTCTCTAGAAATAGGAGAAGCTCCACGGGAAGTTTTTTCTATGATGATCGCCCGATATCGGAGACATTATTATTTTTTTTCGTAATCACACGACAGCTGCTGTCAATTATAGTATGATATGCGGTTCGATGACGGCTATCTCTGTTTAAGGTACGATTTAAAGCGCCTTATATTCCAATGGAAAACATCTACCTCGTCCGAGAGTGAGTTCAATTTTTCCATAATGCGCACCAGAGTGCTGCGGGCCACTACATCCGTTCTGGAATGAGGGACGTTCAGAAGACTATGTCCTCTACTCTTATGTAGTTGGGTGGTACAAAAAGCCCTAGCCTTTCTAGCAGTTCTGGACAATCAATAAGATTGTTGTAAATCTTGAAGCCGGTTAAAAATAGTGCGTTATCACGCCTGTTTTCAAGGTTCACATAAGAACAGGAACTCATGAACTTCTTCTGAATTTGCTACAACATATCGGAATATTTTCTTTGGTAGGGTGCCCAAACTTCGCTTCCGTACTCCAATTTTGTACGAACCATATTTCAGAGCAAGCTCGGATTTCCTCGGAACAATTTTGATCCACCGTTATATATATTATATTGTTTTCTATTTCTAAGGTAAGAGGCAAAGAAATTTAAAAGTTTGTAGTCATATCTAAAATCGTGCATTTTCTGGAGAAGGGTGTCATGGTCCATACGATCGAAAGCCTAGCTAAGTCGGTATATAAGACATCCATAAGAGTTATATATCATCCATAAAAGAACATAAGAGTTTGTACTGCGAAATCTAGATTCATTGAAATATAACTGGAAAACGTTAAAAGATATGAAATGATCGATCTCATTGGTAGGAAGCCATTGACATTCATTAGCCACTCAGGCTGGTTTAGGATGGATAAGTAGGGGGGACAGCTCCATTGGTAGTACCACAAAGGGCCAATTGGTCTAATTGTGTTCTCCTTAAGAACTGCCACTCGCAAAAAAAAATGTTTTTAGTTGCTGTCCTAGGCTTAGTTTCCGGTTTCGTAAAAAAGAACATCCAGGAGGTTGTATGTAGGTCAGTATATTTTGTTGCATGTGCTATCAGGATTAGGTAGGTTCTGAGTCCCTTCCTACTGAGACGTCTCACAGTCATCTTCACTTCCACCGCCACACTGAAAGAGGTTGTCTCATTATTTACGTGAATGGTGATCACAAACACCATTTTGGAGGCTAACCGTCATATATATTTGTTGTGCTTTGCAAGAAAACATTTCCTGTATATCACAATTTGTTTTTCGTGTGTAAATTTCAACACTAGATAACGATAGTCTATTCACAACTGAATTATCTTCGCTCTTGGAGATTCTGTGTGGTATAAAAAAAACGAATTTCGACTAGTGCAAAAAAACTGCCGTGAATATGGTTCCATATTTTCAAAAGAATCTCACGGAATGATTTGATTACGGAGATCTTGGTCACTTTTCAAATGTCACACAAAAGCTGAGAGAATATTTTATATCGAGTTCCATTATCAATAAAATTATTTCAAGTTCTATAAATATAATATATAGGAAAGGTTATTAAAAATGGACACTAACATTTTACCTAATTTTTAAGTTGGAGAATTACATGAACTAATAACAACAGGTCTAATTGTTATAGGGTTTTTATGTAATTTTATGAGTCCTTAGAATTTTGGCACTGACGGATTCATTAACACTAATTGTTTTTTAATGGCTTTGTCAAACAGATTACTGCAGGAGTTTATGATTTCTTTCACTTTTTTGTTGAACTTGGTCGTTGGATCTTTGATGATATGTTCAAATATACTATTTTGTAGAAAGTCTTAAATTTTGTTGTTGTATTCATTAGTCGGGATGATGTTGATCGAATTCCCTTTGTCTGCCCGGGTGAATGTTAAATTATTGTTTTTAAGTTTTTGTTTGATGTTTATAAGCACTTCAATTTCTTTTAACTGCCAGATATTCAGATGCCAAGTCTGTTCTGTTCTGATGCAGTCCTTTTTCAATTTGACCTAAGATTCCATGTTCTTGAATGTAAAATAATCAACAGAAATAATTAAACATAATCAGAAAATATGACGTGATCTTTCAGTTATTTTAACCCATAAAATTGTAGTGGAAATAATCGATGGCACCAAGCTATGAGAAATGTGGAGGAGCCGTTTCGCACTGCACAGGACAGAGAGGCTTTCACTATGGTGGTAGTCAACGTCGGGGAGACCTGACATGACACAAGAAGAAGATGGTAGAGATTAGAGATTCTCAGGTTATGAACAAGGCAGAGAGTAGTGAATTATGTCATGATATTTAACAGCACATGAGCAGATTGTATTGTCATTTCTTTTCAGTCAGTCAATTACCAGTTTTTCGAAGTTTGTTTCGTCGCGTGAGATATTGTGTTCTATGTCAGGTAATATTTTATTGTACAGTCTAGGAGCAAGAAAGGGGCAATGTCGCTGGGCAATAGTCGTCCTTATTAGTGGGGGTCGTATCTATTGTCTATTTCGGGTACTGTTGGAGAATGCGCAGTCAGGTAAGAATTCCGTCATGTGCTTATGAAGGTAGGTCATTATAATTTCCATGAATAACTGCCTATTATCTAAAAACTGTTCGTTATTAGATAATAGGCAGTTCGTTTCTAAAAAATTTGGTCCGTTGAGTATGTTTTAGGTTTTTTGTACATAATTTTTATTATTGTACATAATTTTTATTATTATTTTTAATTTTTATTCAAACACACAAATAATCGAATATTTTACATGTAGGTTTGTAGAAGCATATTTCCTTTGAATCCTTTCCTTACCATTGTCCCCTCACCGATGTATTTGAGAATTGTCACTTGTTGCAATAATTTTGACAATAAGTGTCAAGTTCAAAATGTTCAGTACAAGTTTGAAGACCACTGCATGTGGATATGTGCACAGAAAGAAATCAATCAGTGAACCAAGAATAAAGAAGCATCGGTGAGATCGTTTATAATACAGTCCATTACCTATCATCTTTAATACCCATCACCTAATGTTTTCTACAAGGTTCTCAAACTGGATTTTTTCCATGTCGGGAGTCAAGGACAGGACGTAACCCCCTGGAGGTGTCTAGAGTTTCTAGTTTTCGTATAATATTCCAAATTCCTTTCTATTGAGATGTTAAAAACTTGTCATGAAACATTTGAAAAATATTATTAAATTATTTGTATATTTAGTGAAATAATTAATACGTCGTCGTGCCAGATGTTTCTAGAATGTCGAGAAAACGTGTTCCGCCGTAGCACGTGACAGCACGTGATCATTTATCTGTCAAAGCAATAGGCTGGTAGTTAGGTACCATTGTACCGTCGGAAAAATTCCTCGATGAAAAACCAAACTGATGGTAAATTAGGGGATATAGGTATTTGAAATGGTTTCATTTTTATCAAACGATATTCAAGTTAGCGTTTAAAAGGGTCATTGAATTATATGGAGCCGTCATAGACTTTGATTGTCACGTGTTAAAATATTATGTAACATAACAATTACTAACCAAAGAAATTAAAACAAACACAATAAACGAATAAACTGTCTTTTTCTCAGTAGCGGAATTGCTTATAAAAACCGAGAATCTTTGCTTGCCTATGATATATGTTAAGAAATTCAAGACCTTATATTTTGAAACCATACTACAATATTAAAAATTGATCCGTATTCATTCCGTAAAATTGATCCGTATCCGTATTCATTCATTCATGTAGATACAATGCTTGACAGGTCCACAAATGTAAATATTATTTTGGTATGTGAGTTTAAAATATTTTCATGGCCACTTAAATGAACTGCGATGCTAAAAAACATTAAATTGTCGACAGTTCCCAATTTTCTGTCAGGGTTTGCCTAATAATCATTAATAATCAGTTAGACTGTCCAGAATTACTATTCTTAATAAATTTCAATGTACCAAATAGAAAAACTAGAAATCATCTTCCATTCTATTGTAAAAATACTACAAATTTAGCACACTATTATACACCAATACATCGAATTCAGAACTTGGGAAATATATATGCACGGTCATTTGATTATTTTAACATTTCCTTTCTTAAATTTAAATACGATCTAACATCAATGTTTTATAAAAAACAGTCAATCGCAGCTAACAATGTAATCTCGTTTGAAATGTGATATTTTTAAAATTTTCTGTAATTTAGATTCTTTCTTTTTCTTTAAGATTTGCAATACATTTTTTTTTTTTGCTTGCCTACTTTGCATGTATAGTATAATATTATACTATAAATGTGATTATAATATATTTTTTTTGTTATTTGTTTTGTTTCATCATTTAGTTTTTATTTTACTAAGTATGTACCCATACCTATGTTTTTTTTTTTTTTTTTTTTTTTTTTTTTTTTTTTTTTTTTTTTTTTTTTTTTTTTTTTTTTTTTTTTTTTTTTTTTTTTTTTTTTTTTTTTTTTTACGGCGCTGGCCGATTTACTAATGATATTAATAACAATTAAGCACTACAAATAATAACACTCAATTATTATTATTACCATTATACACTTCCTCAAAAGAATTAGCAGATCAATGCGTAAATTGTAAATTATTTAAAAGAGCAAAATAAAATGCAACAAACGCATCATCAAGCTTTCAATTGGGAATAGTTCACCCATCCAGATACTTAACATATCAAAGGATTAGGCTCTGAGGAGGTCTCTATACTACCTAACAACCCTACTGATTCCCGAATATTAACGTTTACAAAATCTTTAACGATTCTACATGTATTCATAATTACCGTTTTTTGCATTTTTATTATTAAATTTTTCGATAAATCTATAATTTCTAAATTACGGATTAACGATTTTGGAATAATGCCAGTGGCTGAAATAATGAACGGTAATATTATTATTTTACGAGAATGCCAAAGTCTTTTAATCTCATTACCTAAAGCGGTGTATTTTCTAATTTTTTCATCAAAAGTTTTTATAATATTACTAGAATTTGGAATAGCCACGTCGCAAATATATGTTATTTTTTAATTTTATCATGTATTATTAAATCGGGTCTGTTATATTGAATTGACCGGTCAGTTAATATTGTTTTATCGTAATAAAGCGAAATATTATTATTTTCTAAAAATGAAATCGGATCATATTCATAAAATGGTTTTATGTTTATAGCGTCAATTAATTTATATTTAATAGCTAAATTTTGATGCATTATTTTTGCTACTTGGTTATGTCTAAATGTATATTCTGATTGCGCGAGAAAAGAACAGCCCGATATTATATGATCGATTGTTTCCGGAAAAGCCAAACATTTCCTACAACTATCATCATCTACATTTATGTCTTTTATTATATATTTTTGATAATTTTTAGTTTTTATTACTCTATCCTGAATTGCTATTATAAAACCTTCTAAATCCGCGTCCAAATCACCAATACTCAACCATTTGTTTGACCAAATTTTGTCAACATAAGGTTGGTTGAGAAATTTTGGATGTATAGAATGAATTATTTTATTTAGCCACGAATTTAGAAGGTCGTCATTTATATTTATAATATTGTTATTGGCATTCTCGTAATTTAAATTTAATGTTGTTAAATTTTGTCCGCCTCACAGATTACTTTATGCATTAAAGAAACTATCAGATTTTTTGTGAAAGAAAGTTTTTAGCGATTCAATTTGATTATTATGTAACGATGTTATTTTTATTATACCCCTACCTCCTAAATTCCTAGGCAAATTGATTCGTTCAATCGCGGAATTAGGATGATGACAACGAAATTTAGTTAAACGCGTTCTAATTTTTATAGTTTTTTATTTTTTTTACATTATTATTATTTTTTATATAAAATTATTGTTGTTTTATTATATAGTTTTTAATTTTTATTTTATTATAATTATTATTTTTTCTTTTTTTCTAAGTGCGTAGGTATATTATTTTAGTATATTTTAATGATTTTTATGTCTCAACCTAAGTACCTATATCTTTTATTTTATATTGTATTTTTTTTCCACTTAATATTATTTTTTATATTTACTAATTTTGTTGCAGTACCTTCTTTTTCTTTTATGTTTATGATAGTTTATTATTTTGTTTTGTAATTTCAATGTGTGTACTTAATTGTTGTTCATGTTTGTAAAAGGCAATTTGCCGTAAATAAATAAATAAATAGTCCGAAGGTTCTAGGCATCCCCTGCTTCTTCTTCATGTATTAGGTAATTTGACCAGTTTGTGAGGGTGCACTTTCCTGGGAGGAGGAGGAGGTCCAACTGTTATAACGGTAATCTTCTGTTGTTTGGAATTTCTGACTTAACAATATTGACAATAAATTGTGTTGTCGTCCATGAGTTCGACCTGGTGTCTCCAGAAGCATCTTCTGCTATGTCCCCATCTTGTTATGTCCTCAACACCGCATATTATAGACCTGATCGTCTTAGTTCTGATCACAGAGTAATTACTCTGTGGTTCTGATACAGTCCTTGAGGGATCTTCCTGAAATGGAGCATAGTGTCATCATTTAGCCGCTCTGAGTTAGCTTTTCATTCTGTTGGAGTCAGCTCTTACTTCTATCACATGTGTCATAATGGGCAGGACACACACCTTGTATATTCTGATTTTGCTTGGTGGCAAGCATGTGTTTATTTCAGTATTTCGTAAGCATACAACTACGACGGCTGTTGCTTTGTCCATGTCGAAAATCTCGTCCGTCTAAAGCGCCCTTTACACTTTAATTTTATATCACGTTTGTATAGCTCCTTAACGGTAGATGCCTTACGTTAAAGACCCTGAACAGCATTAATTCATTCATTGCCATCACGGTATATCGCAGAACGTGGGGAAAACAGCGACAGCTGTGTGGATGTGTAAGGTATTCCTTATTAAAAAAAGCACGACACATACTTTTATCCTCATACACCAGTCTCGTATCACCTAAAATGGCAACATTCGGAATGGGTGGTGAACCTCATTGCTGAACTATGTGCGATGTTATTTTTCTATCGGGACACTCAATATCGAAGACAACAAAAAAAATCTAAGCCGGATGTTGCAGATTTTTTTTATTTAATTTTGAATAACGACACACAATAAATCGAGTGACTATTATAATAACTTTTAGCTACTAAAGCATGTGTGTCAAATAACTGTATTTATTCACAAAGGCACCTTGGTAGAATAACTTTATTTCAGTATTTATATCAAATGACATGTGACAATAAGACATGCTTGGTTCAGGAGAGTATGAGATGCGAGGAGGAGAGACAGAGATGAGTAAGTTAGAATGATTAGTCTGTAAGCCAAGAAGCCGAGTGAAGTGAGGAAATTAATTTAAAGAGGTGACTATCAGGCAGCCAGTACCAGGAGATGTCATTAGTGAGGAGGTGACATTGTCATTGTATTGTTCAATGAGAAACACACAACAAACTTAGTCACTGTACAATACATGAGAATATCACTACTTGTCAACTGTTGAGTCGCGATATATTAATTTTTTTCACGGCTTAAAAAGCCTTTTACCAATAATATCGTAACAAAGCCTTTTACCAGTGATAGACTTTGCATATATAGCGGCGAATGAAATCCCTTCTGGCCGCCGCCTACCCGGAAGACCACCCAATAGATGGAAGGATAGCTGGACTTCGTCATCCCAAGAGGCATAGTTTCTGAAGAATAGACCAACTAGGTCTACTAAACGAAGAAGAAGAAGACCAATAATATCTTGTCTCCAGTAGCTACTTTTTATTGGGTGCATGTTTTATTAATATTTGACATATTACCTACCTGTGTTCGGATTCGTTCGGAAATTTGAAAAAAATATGAAGACATATTATATTCCACAAAGTCATTATTTTGTCTTCCGACGACCGTTTCGGCTTTTAAGGCAATAATCAACTGGGTCAGTTGATTTGACAAAATAAATTACCAAATAGCAATAAAATCGCCACTTGCGCAGGGTGCAAGGATATAATTACTAATGTTATTATAATTTACATAAATATAAAACGAATTTTTGTATTATAAAAACATAGTAAAAAAAACATTTTTTGTGACTTATGTAGTTGTTAAGGTATACGACTTAGTACCTGTTAGATACCTGATTATAAGATTTTATAAAAATAAATGTACGAAAATTAAGAAAGGTATAAGAAAGGTAAAAAATGAACCTCATACGTGTAAGAATAAATAATATATTTATTAAAATAAAAAGACTTCGTTAGGTTAAAAATAAAATGTCATTTATTTTATTTTATATTGCCTCTCGGGGAACTAACAGGTACTATTTCAAATATTAATTTAGCACGCATCCAATAACAAATTGCCACATTCTGGAGACTCACGATTTCAATCGTCTCACAGATCTAGACTTAAAACTCAATTAAAAACTGTGCCTCTACCGTGAACCGAACCCGGGACCTCTGGATCAGCAGTCAGATACCTCACCAACTGAGCCACGAAGGCCGACCAATAGTAAATCATAGGAAATTTAAGTTTGAAACACTTAGTCAGTCACATTGACCCGAATTTGAATTTTTCCTATGGAATAATTTGAGTCCTGATATAACTTCGTCAAACTCGCTTTCCATTTTCAAGAAAAGACTAAAGCAGGGATGTCTCTCCGAAAATACCTGATCCCTTTCCTTTTCCTCCCTTCCCTTTGCTACGTATTATTTATCCCTAAACATCTCTATTTCCTCTTCTTGTTCCTTCCCAATCCCTTTTTTGTTGCTATGATGTTTTTTTATTTATCTTGGTGTTATGTATATTTTATTTGTTCTTTTGTAGTTTTCATTATTTGTTGATGTACCTGTATAGTTCTGTCACTTTGTGGTCTGGTTGGTTGGATAATTGCCTAGTTAAATTAAATTAAATTGCCTACGCCCGCCAGTGTGCATTATATTTGTTTATATTATGTACAAAAAGTTAAATAAATAAATAAATTCAATTAGTCCAAACGGAGAGTATCCGAAGGCCAATTATACATTTATGGTACGAAATACCATTGGTAGGTACCAATTCTAAATTTGAATTTTTGTGTTTTGGAAGTCGACATACATTCTCACAAAATACTGCACAGCAATATCAATAATTATTACCTACTTCAAATTGTAAACGGGCTGCGAATGTCAACAGTTGTAGAACTGCTGATATAATATGTAGATCTTCTATTGTTTCGAAGTAATATCGCGCCTAACATTTAATTGCTTTTGTTATAGACAAATTGCTATGAATTGTTCTTATATGCCTTCTTCTTTGTTTTTTTTTAACTTTTTTTTCTGCTATATTTATTTATTTTGTAATGTGATTAACTTATTGCCATAGTACACATTGTTTTGTATACTTCACATTTACTCTGGTTGGTTGGAAGAAATTGCCATTAGGAAATAAGCCCGCCAGTGTATTAATTATATGTACATGAAGATTCAAAATAAATGAATAAATAACAAATGATTTATTTCATTGTGTTTCCTTACAATTTGTTTTATTTGAACATACATACTTATTTTTTTTATTATAATATTAAATTGCTATAACCACTTGAATTGAGTTTAACGCGACTAGTTTCGGGAGAAACTGAACAAATCACTCATTCCACAGCCATAGTTTAAAATTATTACACCACGTCCCAAATCAAAGAATAAAATTAAACAATTTAGAAACAATAGAAATTCATAAAAATATAAATACCTACAGGCAAATCATTAATTAATAAATAATATTTCCTAATTCTTCCCCTTTACTAACAATGTTCCCTATAACTCCACCCCCAACGAAAATAACCAATAATAACTCACACACCCCCACCCCCGCTCCACACTCTAATTTAGGTACCTAATACAAACGTCCAACATTAGTTGTAATTCGCCTGTCGATGGGAGTTCAGTTTCTCCCGAAACTAGTCGCGTTAAACTCAATTCAAGTGGTTATAGAAATTTAATATTATAATATAATTGAATTATGGAATACCACGAGGTAACCGTCGAAACAATGAATATACATACTTATGTTTATTTAAAAAAAGTATGTATGTACCTATAGTTTGATTTTTACCAGAACGCGTATGAATCTAATCTGAATCTCAAAAATATTATGTATTCTTTGTGTGTTTCGAATGAGAGTTACAAAAAGAGAAAAAAAAAGATTTTATACCCGGCGTAGCCTGTCAAAGAAATATTATCTTATTTATTTTTATGTAATTGTTCATTTAATGGGTCATCTTAAAACAAAGTCGGGTTAGTTAGGTACATCATTATTTGTAACTCAAGAATGTTGGATTTTGTTGGATTCGTCTTCTACAGAATAACTATGAAAATATCGGAAAAATTAATAAACATATTCAAATTTTGTTATGAATCAAAATCTGAATGTAGAATTTTGGGGTAGGTACCTATAATCGATCGTTTTGGCGTTTTTCATCGTTTTAAGTAGAAATATTAAAAAAAACGTCAACCAAGAAACTCCGTCATTCTTTTTTTGGGGTTTTGGTTCTTCTTCTTCTTCGACGAGTATAGGTCATTTAACTCATGAAGGTGGACTATTCTGAGAGAAAGAGGTCCAACTTTCCTTCCATCTCTTCGCAGGTGCTCCGGGTATAGCCTTCTATAGTTGGGTATTTCTGTCTTTACAATTTTGGAAGGGACGGGAGGCACTGAAGGAAATGAAGGGACGTAAAGGACTGATTAGACAATTTTTGATTATACAGGAAATACGATGATTGTTGGGTTTCGTTTTATATTTTTCCATATATCTCAAAAACAACATAAACTAGGATGCTGAAAATTGGTATAATATTATAAGCAAATACAAAATCTTTCAAACATTTTTTGCTACGAAAAACATTGAAAAACAATGATAAATATGTATGTACCTTTTTAACTGCCCATAATTCCATTTTTTTAAATGATCGAAAAACATGAAACACTCCAACTAGATTATTTAATTATCTATTAAAAATATACACTTTAGTTGTACATCTCAATTTTTGACATTATTTCATACAGTTTGTATGGCAGTATACACAATATCAATAGTTTGATACTTAATCTCCAAACATACATACATACCATCAACCTGTATTCATATTTTGGGTAGGAAGAAAGAACTAACCTCACCATACTTGAAATACATCTTGACAAACATACCTACATGTTTTGTATAGAAAACAATATGTCTTAAAATATTCAATATTTTGGATTTAAGGGTTTGTATTTTGGTATGTAAACATACATACTATCGCCATCGACAGTTGGTTTAGTATTAATAGTCCTTGGATCCTACGCAAATTTATCATTGTAAAATTTACAGAATATATATTAAATAGCTACCTATATATTTTTCATCATTGTTTTTTAATTGTAAAAATTATGATAATACAACGTATAAATGGACAGATAAACATTGATTTTTATAGTTCAGATGTGCGGGTTGGTGCCAACGCTTTACTTAGTTCCCTCTGGGAATACTGAAATCTTCGATATATTATCAAAAAGTTATTTTGTTTAGGTTTATCATATCAATGTGACGTTGGCTGAGAATTCATATTTAATGAATATTTTTGAACAGTTACGTGCGTCCTCTGCTATGAATATTTTTCTAACTGTCGATTTGTTCAAGAGAATTTTTTTCTCTTAACATATCGACAAAGTATCAAGCCAAGATACGCGATATTTGTATGCAGGGTCTACATTTCACTGTTTTTCCAATTTTGTTCAAAGTTAATAAACATCAACTAAAATACAAAATGCTCCTTAGTACCTACATTGAGACGTGCGACTTCAGAATTATGATTAAATGGCGGCGAGATTTCATGGCGGACGGAGTCAGCTGGTTTAAAAATATACGTACAGTTTTATCCGATATGAATGTACATCTATATAATCTATGTGCGTTAGTAATAGAAGAAACGGGTTTATCCATGGGTGTGCAGGAAGTACGTATCTCCATTGACAGGAAACTTTGCTTGAGATTGTCAGTATGGACTGAAACTCGAGCACTGGCTGAGGATTCAGACATATTCACTCTTAAGCGTATTGATTTGCAAACTTTCAGGACCATTTGATGGCAATAATTCATATCGTACAAGTTTATATTATCATCTGGCTGTATGGAAATATCAACCAGCTCTCGGCTCTTACTCTTTTTGACTTTATATTTGATATTCTTCCAGATTATCCAACCCTAATACTTCCTCATTGATGTATTATGTTTTTTACCCTCAATCGTCGATACTTCCCCCACCACCACCCGTTCTGCTTATGGGGACTAATAACGGCCCCTTGCAAAACTCTGAACACATAAAGAACATAAGAAGAGTCCGGAGAACTCTAAAACCTTGCAGACACTGCACTTAAAGTTCCAGAAGGATCTAATTATGTGGAAACAACTGGCTCACCGTCCAATGATAGTGAATGTAAAAGTTAACCATATTTAATACAGAAAGTCTCGACAGCCCTGGATTTGTTTTTTGTGGCTACAACGGGTCCAGAGATATCGTTGCAGAGTTCTCGACGGAAAGTTGACACGGAGGAGATTGTGAATTCTCATAGGATATGAAGTCTTTTCACGGATATCACAAAGCTGAAACGAGGACAAATCGGATAAGTGAAAAAAGAAATTCGAGTCCACACACCGGGATAAAATAAAAATGGCAGTCTGCCCACGGTAGAAGACGACCGGCGAGGTTGCCAAGCGTCTAGAAGAGAACTCTGGGCTAAGTTCTCAATTTCTCCACAAACTGTGGGTAAATTTACGGGTGCGAAAGAAACACCGCCTAAAACCTTCGATACTATAAAAATATTTTAATAAAAATAAAATAAACTATATTTAAGTAACAAATCATTCTTGAACAATATTCCTTTTCTTCTTTCTTTTTATTGACCCTCTATCCCGGTTTATCCTAGGTCGAGCTTCCTTGTATGTATGCGCCAGGATCTTCTGTCCTGGGTTGTCACAACGGGAACACTCTGAGCCACCAGTTCCTTCTCAATACTGAACCACCATGTTGCTGTGGTTCTGTCTCTAACCCTTGATCTAGCTGGTATATTAAGCGCTTTCTTTACCGAATAATCTTTATATCTGCGCATCACATATCATCTCATCCTGCTTTCCTTCAGCTTTTCAGCTACCGGTGCCACTTTGAATGACCCTCATGCGCATTGCGGATTCTGTCTATCCGTGTTACACCACCTACCCAGCGCAGCAGTTTCATTTCAGTTGTATACAACTGTTGTTCAAGCATTTTATATATTTTGACTTTTGCTTTAATAGACATCCTTATATCGCAGATTATGCCAGAAAGAGATCTCCCAATATTCCTTTTGCTTTCTACAATTCTCTTCTTCCTATCTCATAGCATTATTCTGTCTGTTGTATTTTGCAAATTTTCTTGATACTTCACTTTACTTAGGATGGTTGGAATGGATTGTCTTATGGAAATACACCCGCCTTCCTGCATATTGTTGCACATAAATAAATTATGTTCAATTGGATCGTTTACTAACTTATTTAAATGTTCGCTTTGATAGATTGCAGACAAAATCGAAAATTCTCCATAATACCGCGCATATGTATGCCGTCAATACACGGAAAATTTTAATGACGTTGATATTTTCCAATTTCGTTATAATAAATATCGAAAAATGATACAAAGTAAACTAGTGCCGGTTGATCGAATGGTAGCCTCAAGCGGCAGATACCTTCATGACCTTCATTTCGCTCTTTGTCCTTCCTACCTCCTACATCTCTAATCAAACAAAACTTTATTTTGATAGTTCTCTATATCTTTTTTCTTTTTATTTGTTCTATTTTATTCTGTTGAATAACGTATTATTTTCTGATCTTTTGATTCGTTCGATAATCATTTTGTTCTAATTATTTGTGGATTGTTTTGACAGATAGCTAGTTTTGGCGCTTGTTTAATTTTATTGTTTTGTTCAAATAAATGAATAAATAAAGAAATAATAATATTCAGCACCGCTTAAAGGCACTCATGTCATTATATTAGCTCCCATTCTCAACGAACTGCAGTGGTTTATGTTTCCAGAACGAGTAAGCTATAAAGCATACTATTAGAGCGATGTGAATACTGCCTGGATAACATATTTTTCATAAAAATTAGTTGTGATACGAAGTTTCATTGGGATTTTCTTTGAATACCGTGTCTGAGATTTGAGGACGATGTAAAAATGGAGACAGACGGAATTGGAGGCGAAGTTCGGAGGAGGTCAAGGCTCAGTTTGGGCAGTAGAATAAAAAGGCAGGTGCTTTTGTATTTTTTTTATTTATTTATTACATTTTTGTACAATACAATATAAGTTGATATATCACATTATTTCCCATAGAGAAGTTATAAAGAAAAAAATAGACCTGCTTAGAGATAAATATAGAGATAAAAGTAACAAAATATAAAAATCTATGAATGTTGAAAAAACATAATATGAAGTACTAAGTATAATTTTAAAGAATGGCGTTTTAGTTAGTTATTAGTTTTTGTTTGGCCTTCTTCCCTCTCCGGTGAAAAACTTCTTCGCCCGTGTGTGGGATCATCCAAATACCTAACATCATTTCCTCAACAGTGCATTCCAGCCATACCCAGGTCCTAAGAGGCTGTATCTGTGATCTTTTTTAAAAATCCCCTTTTGAATATAGATTCAGATACAGTAAAAATGACAATATGGTCATTAAAGCTTTTACATATTCTGTAAAGCGGTATCATGAATCATGCATTAGTTCTTGGTGTATTTGTGAAAAAAAGTTGGCGCTGTTTTGTTATTCCAGATGGAGTTTGATTTGAAACACATATTCTATATGATGTCAAGGCACCAATTTTTTCTTCTGTTGGCGAGACTTAAGTAACTAAGTTATTCGCTATATTTGATCTGATGTTTGATCTGATGTTCATGACTTCAATTTTAGCCGTTAAAGAGAATAATATAATTAACTATGCTGAAACCGTGGTTCAGATAAAAATATGGTATTTAAACTATGACTTGTTCAAATGTATGAATATTAAATTGTATTCATAATACATTCGTCCCGGTGTCGATTTGGAATTCAGCCAGGAAAAATTTCACATATATTCCGAAACCCCCACATATCCTGGAAATACTCATGAAACATTTCAAAAATAAAGTAAGATTTTTTCACAATTCATCACCAAAAACCTAACGATAAACAAGCGGACGATTTATTAATTATTCAGAAAATTACTTCTTCTTCATATGTAGTACCAGGTCTTTTTGAATTAGACAACCACTTGGAAGAAAGCCTCTAATCTTGGGCAGTGTAAAACAGTTCCTCAACATTCCTCAAACTGGTCCACTCACGAATGT
Source organism: Molanna angustata (assembly GCA_963576475.1). Classification (NCBI taxonomy): domain Eukaryota; kingdom Metazoa; phylum Arthropoda; class Insecta; order Trichoptera; family Molannidae; genus Molanna; species Molanna angustata. Next base: position 29,915,589 of record OY754982.1, read on the forward strand.
TTCAGATCCAGGAAAGCCGCTTTCTTCCGACCTCTCTGCGACCCTCAAATCTTCTGAATGATCCCGTACCTATTTGTCACCTCTTAGGACCTAACCAAAATATGAAACTTTCAAATCTTCTAAAGTAATAAAGCAATCAATATGTTAGTGTGTGTGTGTGTGTGTGTGTGTGTGTGTGTGTGTTTGTCTCACGCCTTTTGAAAAACCAAGAGCATCTAAAAATCTAATTTATGTGCGAACATGTACTAGTATACCTGATGCAGTGTCACGCTAAAAATAATGCGATTAAAATGCTGAATTTTAAAGATATTTCAATAATTATTTTTTTTCATACAAAATTTTCCAAGTCATATCTGTCAAAAAAGTGTACATTTTGCACGCAAATATCTGTTAGTTTAAAAGTTAGAAGTACGTATTTACACGAAAAAAATATATTTTCAAGTATAACTTAGCTTTTAAGTGAAAAACATGGTGAATATTTTGTCTAATTTTAATGTTTAACTTATTTTTAAAGTAAGCGTTTTGTACAAATGTACATATAACCCCGCCATTTTAATATCTTTTCATACGATATTTAATTTTCCTACCGAATGAATATGTTCTTTAAAATAATATACCTTTGAAATAAATGTGATTATGAAATAATAAAATGAAACACAAGACATTACGGCCAGTTTTAAGACATATATTGTAAAAATGTGTTATTTATTAGTAAAGATATAGGCATAATAAAATTGCATAATTTGTAAATTATATTTGATTTTTCTGACAATTTTCATTTTTATGGCATCGAACAAACCAATGTAGGTACCTACATATTCAAAAAATGTATCCGAACCATTCGATATTACTTACGTGTTCGAATCGTTTCCATGGCTACAGAAAGAATGTGATATTCAAATAATTTTATGAATCGAATTTACTTAGAAGATTGTTGTAGGTAGGTACCTACCTAATACTAGGTACTTACAAATCAACAATAATATACCTATACTGATTTCCTATAGGAATATTATTTTATTTATTTATTTATCAACCATTTGTCCGATTATAATGAAACTTTGGTGAATTGTCGAGCGTATGCCCGGGATGGTTTCTGGATTTAAACTTTTTTCTTATTCTTCTTCTTCTTCGTGTATTTGGTCGTTTTACCTATGAAGGGGGAGTATCTTGGGAAAAGAAGGTCTGATTGTCCCTCCATCTCTTCACAGGTCTTCCAGGACGGGTTCTGCATATAAACTTTTTTCTTCTTTTTCTTCAACGTGTATTTGGTCATCTTACCTATGAAGATGAACTATCCTGGGAGATGAAGGTCCAATTTTCCTTCCATCTCTTCGCAGGTTTCTGGATTTAAACTTTTTTCTTCTTCTTCTTCATCGTCTATTTGGTCATTTTACCTATGAAGGTGGACTAACCTGGGAGAAGAAGGTCCAATTTTCCTTCCATCTCTTCGCAGGTATCTGGATTTAAACTTATTTCTTCTTCTTCTTCGTGTATTTAGTCATTTTACCTATTAAGGTAGAGCATCCTGGGAAAAGAAGGTTCTTTCATCTCTTCGCGGTTCTTTCAGGATGGTTTCTGGATTTAAACTTTTCTTAACCGACTGATGGGAGGGATGTAATGAAGGGAAGGGAGGCACTAAAGGGCCTGAAGGGACGGGAGGTATAAAACTGCCTGAAGGGACGGAAGGTACTGAAGGGCCTGATGGGAAGGGACGTAATGAGGGATTGAAGGGACGGGAGGTACTGAAGGGCCTGAAGGGACTGGAGGTACTGAAGGGTCTGAAGCGGCGGGTCCTGGAGTCTAATTCTTTTTCTTCTTAATTTTATGTAGACCTGTAGGGCAGTTTTTATACAAACTATTTCCTATAGTCTTATTCATCTTCTTCTTCTTTTATGTATACATTTGGGTCATTTTTTATAAAAATTATTTCTTTTAGTCTAATTATTCTTCTTCTTCATTCAAGTACGTAGACTTTTGGGAGAGTTTTAATACAAACTATTTCCAATAGTCTTATTCATTTTCTTCTTCTTTTGTGTAGACCAAGGGTCAGTTTTTATACAAAATTTTCCTATAGTTTAATTATTATTCATTTATATAGACCTTTGAATTATTTTTTATATTAACTAGTTGCATGTAACACATGAGATCCAACTGTCGATAGCGATAGTATGTATAGTTGAAGAATATGTACCAAACTATAAACCCATAGATACAAATTATTGAATATTTTCAGATATTTTGTTTTCTATACAACATATGTAGGTATGTATGTCAAGATAGGATAGTATGGAGGAAGATCCTTTTTCCTACCCAGAATATGCAAATAGCATGATGGTATGTATGTATGTTTGGAGTCGAAGTATCAAACTATTAAGTCTTCTTACATATTGTGTATAGGCGACTGCCATACAAAATGTATGAAGCGATGTCGTCACTAAATTCAATTTTTAAAAAAATTGTTAAAAAAAAATTGAGATCTTCTACTACATTGCTGATATTTTTTATAGAAAATTAAATTATCTAGTTGGGGTGTTTCGGCTTTTTTCGATAATTGTAAAAGTTTTGGAAATATAGGCAGTTAAACTCATAAATTTATCATAAAAAAAATATTTTTCTTAATAAAAAATGTTTGAGAAACCCTGGAATTTTTTTGAAAAAACTAATTTGAGATTTTGTATTTGTCTATGTTTGTACCAATTTTCAGCGTTCTAGCGTTTATGGTTTCTGAGATATATGGAAAAATAAAATAAAAATTCAAAAGTTGATAACCCCTGACTGAAACAAAAATTCAAAATTCCGAGTATAAAAGTTTTGTAGGCCTGTAACTGTTTATATATTCTGAAATTTTAGGCTCTGTTTATTGAGCGGATCAAAAGTTATAAGGGGGGGACGGACACACAGACACACACACACACAGACACACACACACACAGACACACACACAGACACACGAAATGTTCTACTCCGAATTCTGAGTAAATCCGTGTATGGAACATATATGCTGCGAAGCCTCTAAGTTGGTGTTTTTTGACTTCAAAGTTGGAAAAGCCGTGAAAAAAGTAGACCTCTCCATACAATTCTCGCGTATTCTGGCTTGATACATTGTCGATATGTTAAGAGAACAAAGTTCTCCTGAACAAATCGACAGTTGGACTATTTTCTATAGTCTAATTCATCTTCTTTTATGTAGACCTTTTTTCAGTTTTTACACAAACTATTTCCAATAGTCTAATTATTCTTCTTCTTCTTTTTTGTTGACCTTTGGGTGAGCTTTTATACATACGATTTCCTATTGTCTAATTCATCTTTTACTAGTTGCATGTAACACATGAGATCCAACTGTCGATAGCGATAGTATGTATAGTTGAAGAATATGTACCAAACTATAAACCCATAGATACAAATTATTGAATATTTTCAGATATTTTGTTTTCTATACAACATATGTAGGTATGTATGTCAAGATAGGATAGTATGGAAGAAGATCCTTTTTCCTACCCAGAATATGCAAATTGCATGATGGTATGTATGTATGTTTGGAGATGAAGTAACAAACTATTAAGTCTTCTTACATATTGTGTATAGGCGACTGCCATACAAAATGTATGAAGCGATGTCGTCACTAAATTCAATTTTTAAAAAAATTGTTAAAAAAAAATTGAGATCTTCTACTACAATGTTAATATTTTTTATAGAAAATTAAATTATCTAGTTGGGGTGTTTCGGCTTTTTTCGATAATTGTAAAAGTTTTGGAAATATAGGCAGTTAAACTCATAAATTTATCATAAAAAAAATATTTTTCTTAATAAAAAATGTTTGAGAAATCCTGGAATTTTTTTGAAAAAACTAATTTGAGATTTTGTATTTGTCTATGTTTGTACCAATTTTCAGCGTTCTAGCGTTTATGGTTTCTGAGATATATGGAAAAATAAAATAAAAATTCAAAAGTTGATAACCCCTGACTGAAACAAAAATTCAAAATTCCGAGTATAAAAGTTTTGTAGGCCTGTAACTGTTTATATATTCTGAAATTTTAGGCTCTATAAATTGAGCGGATCAAAAGTTATAAGGGGGGGACGGACACACAGACACACACACACACAGACACACAGACACACACACAGACACACACACAGACACACACACACACAGACACACGAAATGTTCTACTCAGAATTCTGAGTAAATCCGTGTATGGAACATATATGCTGCGAAGCCTCTAAGTTGGTGTTTTTTGACTTCAAAGTTGGAAAAGCCGTGAAAAAAGTAGAAATCTCCATACAATTCTCGCGTATTCTGGCTTGATACATTGTCGATATGTTAAGAGAACAAAGTTCTCCTGAACAAATCGACAGTTGGATTATGTAGACCTTATATTTCCTTTAGTCTTTTTCTTCGTTTTCTTATTTTATGTAGAACTTTGGTGAATTTTACACAAACTATTTCCTATAGATTAATCTTCTTCTTCTTTTATGAAGACCTTTTGGTCAGTTTTTATACAATCTATTTCCAATAGTCCAATTCTTCTATTATATGTATTTTTACTTATTTTATGTAGACTATTTTTCTTTTTTTATTATTTTATGTATTTTTCTCTTTTTTATTTAGACTTTTGGGTTAGTTTTAAGTCTAATAGTCTATTGTGCAGAAATATTACTAACGATTTGCACACTTGATGAAAATACATATGTAAAAATGAATGGGATGTGGGATGTGACGATGTAACCTGCACTAGAATCTTTTCAATACTTTTGTTTAATCAAATTTAAACCATTTATATCATCCTAATTTGAATAATTTTCAACACCTAATATTTAAAGAATGGGGGTTGTGGCCATAACTGAACTCTTCACAACGTTTATATTCAAATTAAAAACTATTTACCATAGTTTAAGTCTTCTTCTTCTTCGTTAATGTAGACTTTTGTGTCAATTTTAAGTCTATTAGTCTAATTGTGCAAAAATATAATGCACCAATACTAGATCTTTTCAGTACCTACGTTTGTTTAATCAAATTTTAACCACATTCCAACATCCAAAATTACTAAATTTTCAATAGGTACATATAACAATTTGTTTTCGATGATAATATTTAAAAATGGGGGTTGTGGCCAAACCAATCTCTTTACAACGTTGATAAACAGTCATATTTAAAACCATTACGCATAGTCCATGCGTGCAGAAATTGTATATTATACTTCATTCACACTTTATAGCAATATATAAAAAAGAATGGTTTGTGGCCATCACTTGAACATTTTACAATGCTTAAACTCAATCAAATTTCAAACCACTTTTCATAGTCCGATATTGCAAAATAATTGGGTGACAATATTATAAAAACGATTGCTTTTTCTTTCGCAATTTTACATTCTTGGCCAACGGCGGGACATAAAAGCTAGTTACAAATAAAACTTTAGTTGGTCAGCAAGTATTTATAATAACTGTTTATTTCGAATAATTCTTAATAAATTTATATAATCTGAGCTGAGCAGAGCCGGGGAAACAAGGCAACTCCTCAAAAGAATAGCTCAACGACGATCCAACTGGATTGGCCATAACATGAGGCACCCGGGGACCCGGGTCTGCTCATCGCGGAGGGAATGGTAGAGGGCAGCAACTATAGAGGCCGACCAAGAAAGAGCTACATGGACCATCGAGGGAGATCGCGATCCACTTCCACGCCGGCGACGCTATAGAGCCCATTGGCCCTGTTCACCACCGGACGCAACATGGACCAGGTGATCGACGACATGTGCTGTAGTAGCTACGTGGAGATGAAGAGGCTGGCAGAGGACAGGGCGGAGTGGAGAAGAAGAGAGGCAGCCATAGATGTTGCAAACCAATCCCAGCATTGAAACTCATAAGAAGACCTGTTAGTTGCCCGAGGTGCAATTACAAATTAAAATTTTATCGCTCTCATCGTGATACCTGTTAGATATAAAAATTCATTTTCCACATTACGTAACGCAAGGTATTAGGATTGTATAGCATCGAGGAGGTAAGTGCATGTTTCCTGTGTGTGTGCGCTAATGAATTTCAAGGGTATTTGACTAAACTATTAGTTGGGATAATAATCGGATATCGTTGTGTAACTCTCTATCCATCCTCTGTCATCTTTCTCTCTCTAGTTTGTGTAGTGTTTATGTGTGTGTGTGTGTGTGTTTGGACTGGGGATTATCATTTTGGCCCTTTGACAAACCAGATGTATGCGCACACAAGGCTTAATTCAGTTAATGTATAACTTACACTGTCTATGTGTAATATTATAGGTACTTACTAACTATCATCAAGTGCAGAAACATGTTGCCATTTAAACTGTTGAATTTGATAATCGACCTGTTAGTTTTTTACTCCTCACAAACCCTTTTTAATCAATGTTGCTGTGACTAATTGCAGTCAATAACCTAGTATCATGCTGGGATTATATTCAGAAAGTTTCATCACAATGTACCTGTGTGTATGTACTACGTGCTGTGTGCTATGTGCTATGTACGGCGTGCTTATTCTATGTACTTTATCGATTATCGACTAAAGTACCAACTCATTCGATTATTTTCAAATTTTGCAAATTTTTGTATCTAATACTTACTCACTTAGATTTTAAAGGATACCCCATTAAAGACCCCATTAGATTTTAAAGAATATCTGAATAGTACCTACTTCTCAATTTTTTTAACTGTCAAATATTTCATAGTGACCCCGAGCTCAGAAGACTTAAAATTTGATATTTTTATTTTCATATTGCTAAAAATGCACATCAGTTTCATAAAATGGCATTAAAGAATTAAGTTTGTTAAATAATATAATAAAAATCAATTTAACAAACTCGTTTCTTGAAAATGCTAAAATTTTCCATACAAAATTTGAATACTTTATAGAATGACTTGTTAGTGAGGAGTTTATCATTGGCCACAACCCACTTGTTTTTATGTAATATATGGCAACCTACCCATAGAATAATGACTTGTGCTAAATGGAAGGAAAAAGACGAAAATTTTGTTTTTGAATGTTAAGTTTTAGAGATGAATATATGTATTTATATATATTTTATTTACGTTTAAAAAATATGTATTTTTTTACACCTAGTATAAACCAAAGAATATAAACAATTTTGGAAAAAAAAAACAAATTTACATAGTATGACTTATATGTTCGAGCGTTTAAGATTTCCAGCCTTTCCATATTCCATCACGAAGGACCAACAATATTGTGGCTATGGCGAAATGAATTGGGTATTTTGGATTTGAACGATACTGCCCGACTCGGTCATGAGGACTGTATATTTTGGAGGATGAATTCGGTCGGGTAGGAACAGAACATGATAAATTAAACTATGAAATATCCGGTACCAAGGACCAGCAATGTAATAATCCGAGGATGGAATATAAATAGTGAAGACACTTAAACGCCCAACCAATATCAATAAATTGTTAAGATAAATTTGTTATGATATTGCGAATAAACGGAAACAGAGTTATACGACAAAAAATGAGACATGTAGTGGGTACTTTTAAGTTGGGCTGGATGTAATATTGGTAATTAGACGTTATATTCAAGGACATGATGTTGTGACCGAGTGTTTCCAAGTCCGTGTTTATTTATATGAACAATCATAAAATCAAAACTATTGACTCATTTAAACCAAACCAATTCTTTTTCAAATGAGAACAATACCTAGATTGTTAAAACAATCAACCAATGAGAGACATTATTATTATGGTCGTTTTACACATAGATATCTTTTCTGGACCAAAATTAATCATTTTGACTAAAACATTATTTTTTTCAAAAAAATTGGTGCACCTATCTTTAATTTTTGAAGATACGTCATCTCAAAGTGATTTGTCAGCTAGCAAAATTAAGGGGAGAAAATGTATTTTGGTAGCGCGATCACAACCTTATTTTTTTACTCTCCACACTATGGAATAGGGGAGAGTCATGATTTCGCAAAATTTAAGCGTATTTTTTTACATCAATTTCTCAATGGGTATCATGTAGAGAATGCACACTATGAGTTTCGTCGTGATGTGTTTGTGTGTATGGCGTATACGCCGTACGCCGTAGCATTTATCTTTTTTGTGTCCTCTCTACAGCCCAAACTATAAGTCCGATCGACTTCATATTAACATCATATATGTAAAGTGCAAAGACCTAGAGCTGATTAGTTTTCCATAGACAACTTTTGATTTCTTCTCTATGAATTCATCATTTACGTTGTTTTTTTTTGTGTCCTCTCTGCAGCCCAAACTATAAGTCCGATTCATATTGATATCACATGTGTTAAGTCCATAAACTTAGAGCTGATTAGTTTTCCATAGACAACGGTTCATTTTTTCCCAATGTTTCTTTATGATTTCATCTATTAAAACTGAAAAAATGCTCTCACGACCTGGAAATTAGAGATATTTTAATTTGGTTTCAACTATTTATACAACACCAAGAATCTTCATAAAATTGTATTCAAAGTTGGTCAATGTTAAAAGAAAAATATTCAACGGTTTCAAAAATTATATTTTATTTAATGGATATTTGTATGAAACTTATATGTAACAAGAGAATTTTTTTATATTTGGCAATGTTCAGTTCATTGATTTCATATTGATATAAGAATATTAATAGCTTGAACTTAGAACTGATTAGCTTTTCATAGATATCATAAAATTTCTTCATATGATATCACGTGTCAACATTGTCAAAATGCTCTAACGCTCTTTGAAACAAAATTTATCTGCTTTTTTTAAAATATTTCATACAACATAAGCATTCTTCACTATACTGCATTAATCGTTTGTCTATCTTAACATAAAAATATACTATCGGAAGAAAATTTATATTCCTGATAGTAACATTTAGTATGAATAAAAATGTAATTAGATAAATTTCTATGTATGGAAACGTTCAGTAATTTGATTTCATGTTATAATGTCAAGAGCTTGAACATAGAACTGATTAGCTTTCCATAAATAACAAAAAAATTCTTCATATGATATCACGTGTCAAAATTTTGAATATGCTTTCGCGTCCTTTAAAACAAAATTTATCTGCTTTTATTAAAATATTTCATACAACATAAGCATTCTACACCATACTGCAATAATAGTTTGTCTATCTTAACATAAAAATATACTATCGATAGAAAATTTATTTTCCTGGTAGTAAAATTTAGTATGAATAAAAATGTATATAATAAGATAAATTTCTTATGTATGGAAAAGTTCAGTAATTTGATTTCATGTTATAATGTAAAGAGCTTGAACATCGAACTGATTAGCTTTCCATAAATAACAAAAATTTCTTCATATGATATCACGTGTCAAAATTGTCAAAATGCTCTAACGTCCTTTAAAACAAAATTTATCTGCTTTTATTAAAATATTTCATACAACATTAGAATTCTTCACCATACTGCATTAATAGTTAACATGAAATGACATTCTATCTTAACATGAAAATATACTATCGTTAGAAAATTTATATTCCTGGTAGTAAAATTTAGAATGAATAAAATATTTCATTGTCAATATTTGTGGTGTGGAGAGTTTAGTGTTGGCCACAACCCACTCGTTTTAATTATTCTTTTCCATCCGACATCGAATGAATCAAAACCTCGTTGATCTATAAAATTCTCTGGTTTACACACAGCGGAACTTGCTGTGTACTGATTCGAGGAATGATTACATACTTCGTTCTATAAAACCTAGATACTCGTCAAAAAATTACTTCGTACTTATTCGTGAAAAAAATACTTCCTTCAGAAAAACCTTGCGACTGGAATTTGGTTAAGTGAATTATTTTCATTGAACAGGTCTTTTCTTATAGAAATTATTTAATTATTCGTCTCGTGTACTTTTATTTAATAATTATATATAATTATATTTAATAGCTGAATCTTATTTTTAATCACGATTGTATAATATTGCAGGTAAGTGACTTCCTCAGCAAGAGCACGGTTGACGATACGTGATGCTAATAATTTTAGTATATTATATTTACCTTTGACAACCTATCTGTTTATTATGCTCTCCTGATAACTTAAAATTATTACCATGCATTCATAAATAAAATTTGACTGTTCTTGTTGACCCTGGTCAAAAAATACGTAAGTTCATAAAATTAAGAGTGTAGAGCCTTTTTAATTTACTTGATTCGAGGTTTTTAATTATTTTTAAGAGACATTTTATATCATAACATTATTTTCTAGATGTACTTACTGAAAACATAGTGAAAACTGTAAGTCCACCGGGAATCAAATAAATTCTTCTAGTGCTTCTCCAATATTTAATTATTAGGACCACATAGTCTTCTTATAATGTAATATAATTATGATGACACAGCATTGATTAGTGGTATACGAATAATACGTAAGTTAAATTTATTTTAATCAGCGATTCTACTTGATTCTACTACAGCATGTTCAGTAACATATGACATGTATTGTTTTATTAAAGGACTAAAAATTAATTCACATCCTCATTGAAACTTTAACAAATTTTACAACATCCTGACATATGTAATAAAACGAGTGGGTTGTGGCCAACACTAAACTCCTCACTAACAAGTCACTGCATAAAGTATACAAATTAAGTATGGTTTTTATTATGAAAAATTGATAATTCTTCAATGCCATTTTATGAAACCGATGTGTTGCCGACCGCCGTCGCACAGTTGGTAAGCTGTTCGGTTTCTGTGCGGGCGTCCTGGGTTCGATTCCCAGCAGAGGAGAAATTTATTTTAAATTCATTTCTCACGCTAATGTTGCTTCTCTGGGCTGGAAACACTGGTTAGTTGGAAGAAATTGCCATACGGAATAAGTGTTCATTATTATTATGATGTCTCTTTTTAACAATTAAAATATAAATATATGAAGTTTTAAGTTTCCTGAGCTTGGGGTCACTTTAAAATATTTTCCGTTTAAATAAATTGAGAAGCACTATTCAGATATCTTTCAAAATCTAGTGGGGTCTAAGCGAGTACCGATTAGATACAAATGGAAGATGATGATGGCTGTAAAAAAAATACTTCAAGGGTTGCAAGGATTTAATTGACATAGATAGGTAATATATGTGTTTGTTCGTGACTTGTGTTGTTTTTGTTTTTTTTCATTTAGTTTTTGTTTAGTTTTAGTATTATTACTCTTCTTTTTTTTGTTTGGTTTTAGTTTAATTTCATTCTTTATTGTTATTGTTTTTCAGATACTTAGATACACACATCCTCCCTCTACACAAGCTATAGCTTTAAGAGGGAGGTGATATTGTATGTAAATTAATTAATGTATATAAACCATGTATTATTGTATATTATGTATATTATGTTTTAGATAGATACACACATCCTCCCTCTACACAAGCTATAGCTTTAAGAGGGAGGTGATATTGTATGTAAATTAATTAATGTATATAAACCATGTATTATTGTATATTATTATGTATATTATGTTTTTGAATAAAGAAAATAAAATAAAAACAAATTTTTACTATATAAATAAATTAAAATAAAAATAAATAAATAAATTCAAATAAATAAATTAATTAATTAAAATAAATAAATTAATTAATTAAAATAAATAAATAATTTAAAATTAATTAATAAATTAAATTAAATAAATAATAAATTAAAATAAATAATAAATAAATAAATAAATAATAATAAATAAATAAAATAAAATAAAATAAAATAAAATAAAATAAAATAAAATAAAATAAAATAAAATAAAATAAAATAAAATAAAATAAAATAAAATAAAATAAAATAAAATAAAATAAAATAAAATAAAATAAAATAAAATAAAATAAAATAAAATAAAATAAAATAAAATAAAATAAAATAAAATAAAATAAAATAAAATAAAATAAAATAAAATAAAATAAAATAAAATAAAATAAAATAAAATAAAATAAAATAAAATAAAATAAAATAAAATAAAATAAAATAAATAAATAAATAAATAAATTAAAATAATTAAATTAAAATAAAAATAAATATTTATAAAATATTTATAAAATAAAAATAAATATATAAATATTTAAAATAAAAATAAATAAAAAGTACTTTAATAAAATAAAAATAAATATTTACAAAATTTGAATGAGTACTTTAGTCTTATTGATAAAGTTAAATAAACACGCGGTACATAGCACACATTGTGATGAAACTTTCAGAATACAATCTCAGCATGATACTAGTTGATAATCTGCAATAAAAAGCCTTAAAATTACGAATACATAACTCCCCACGTGTAAGGAGTAAAAATATGAACTACCTATTTTAAATTATTTATGTACACATGTTGTTGAGATTCTAGTGTTGGGTATGACGTATATACTCGTTGAAGGATAACTTAATACATATTGTGTAAAATTTTAATTTTATGGAATATGTTAAGTGCTGTCTTTTGTAAGAAAAGCTCCCAGGGTATATGTATAATATGACTATATTTGATCACATCATGATGTCTTTAGGCAGATAAAACAACGATACCTTATCTTGTATTATGATATCCCTGCATCCTTTCATTTACATTCATACAACGTCCTATACATGCTAGTTAGTATTTCAAAATCCGCTTATTTTAACATAAATAGTTAAATACGTAGCTAACATAAAGGATAGGGTCGTTCATATCCATGATATTTTATAATGATTGGTAACTTTATTAGGTTATTCACTTGTGAAAATAATACTTTTTTTTATATATTTTAACACATTATGTACCAACTATATTTAGTATCTTTTGAATACTTCATGTAAATGGCAAACGCCGTTTATTTATTTAAAAATTCAACACAGACAGCGTTTGCTGGTATGAGTGTTGATATACATTTTGGTTTATATTGACATTTTGTTAGATTAATACATGTTATACAATGTGGTGAACAATAGCATTACAATGAAGTTTACAAAAAAAAAAAAAAATGAAAATTCAACCATAGTGGAGCCCAAAACAGTTAGCCGGGAGTACATGAAAATCTATTTGAAAGAACTATCATGCAGTATGTGTTGTTTTAACTTTTTTTTGAAAAAATTGAGTTTTTGGCAGTGCTTAATGTCATCTGGTAGTTGATTTTACAAATTAATGCTGGTGGATAATAGTCCTTTGTTTAGTCTGTCTGTTATATTGCTAATGTTTCTTAGGTTGTTTCTTTGTCTAGTGTCGTAGTTATAATATCCTGATTGGTTTCACAAAGACCATTCGTTTCCATTATATAACATCTGCGAGTTCCCTCAGTGTGTTTAGGATAGCTGTCTCCTCCAATCTTACGTAGTGCTTTGGTCTTGCTTTTTATATGTACCTATAGTCAATTTTGTATGTATTTTTAATTTGTAATTTTTTGTAGTTGTCCTATTGATTAATGTATGGAGTTTTCACTGGTCCAAGCAATGCATTGTTGTTTTTTATAAATTGTATTGCCTGTATAACTATCTATGAAGAATAAATAAATAAATAAATAAAATGAGATAAATAAATAAATAAATCTATGAAGAATAAATAAATAAAATGAGCCACGCGAAATGTTTCGGAATTGTGGAATCTTATAACACACAAAAATAAATGTAAAAAGTTATCCCAACATGTCATAGGACATCAGATGTCACAATTCTGAAACATTTTACATTGCTCATCCCATTAGACGCAACATTATGTAGTTATCGGTAAACATTTTGAAAAATCACTTGGGCTGTACAGAACATAAATTTTGCTTTTTTGTTTGGTCGGTAGATGCGTAGATGGTAAATGCCTATGAGAACTTATGATGTAAATTATGATAAGATGTATGCATACGAGTGCTTGCACTCTGGTAAAAGTCAATACTTAATTACTTACTTCCGATGGCCATAAAACTCCGGTAGAGCTTTAGCCTCCTAAACAATAGCTTTCCAAGTCTTCCTGTCAGCTGCAGTGGACTCCCGGTCATCACAAGCATTCAGCACGTTCAAATCTCAGGTATCTCTGCCTTGGTCTTCCCAGGGGTCTCTTGCCCACAGGGAAATCAGGTACAGAAGATTAGCTTGGATTGGACATGTTGTCAGATCAGGGGAAGAAAGAGCCACAAAACGTAAAAGTAACCCAGATGAACACTACGGTGGAGGACTTGAACAAATAATAGAAGTGTTGAAAGACCCCCTAAAAGATGGTCTGACGACATTGTCCAAGTGGCCATGTGGTAAAACCTGGATGCGGGGGGGGGACAGAACAGAGACGAGTGGAAGTGTATGTAAGAGGCCTAATACATACGGCAGTGGAGGGACGAGGGCTAGAGAAGAAGAAAGAGTAAAAATTTCAAATATATAAAGAGAAAGGCAATCGTGGTTTCACTGGATTCACGAATCCTGGCCCACGAGTACAGGCGACCAGAGTATGACTCAAGTCATGCTCACCACTCACCCACCAACATAAATATATAGAAAAAATGTAAACAAAAAACAGAATTTCTACAGTTCATTTCATAAAATATGATTTAAGTATTAACATTAGACCTTTTATAAAAAATTGATAGAACTTAAATATACTTTGCTGATTCAACTGTCTTTGATAATAATGTATTGTTTTTTCTTGGAAATTTACATGTCATTTTTTGAATAACACGATTGTACCTTGGATCGTTCGTCTTTTATGAGGTTAACCATACTATTGCGCAGTACATTGTCCTACAAGCTGAACGATCATGAACCAGCAATTTTTCGATCGTTTATTTCGGTGACAGCCACTTTGCAGAAAGTCCAATGGCGAAAATACTCCAATACAAATTAAATCGAATGATGCTTCATATATTTTGACATTGTGGCTGGTTTGATTCCAAGGCACTTGGTTAATGACCGTGTTTTGACCTACCGTCGGAATCATTCAGGGCCAAACAACGCAAAAAACGGATATAGCTAATGTGATTAGGTAGGTAGTTGTTCTTTGTTAGACATCAGCGATACTCCATATAAGGATACTCATATAATGTAGAAGGGATTATGATCAATGCTGATCTCTATCAATCCACTTTTGTCCTCTAACTTGTACACTTCCACATTCATAAAAAAAATCTAGCCCAGGAAGCTTCATGTGTAATCTCAGATAGAATGATCATGTTTCTACTTGTAGAGATCTATATATTATACTTCGTTAGTAAAAGATACAAGATTGCTGAAAAATAATCAATTAAAATTTTTTTAATCTGCCAAATCTCGGTCTCACAATATCTACTATCTGATAAATATTTATAAATAATTCTCAAACGGTATTATTTTTGTGTCCTGCAAATCTCAGTTCATCCATTCTTGATCAGTCTGTATATTGTTGACGATTTTTTTTTATTTTTATGGGCCAAAATATACTGCAACAAATTTACCTGAGACTACGTTGTTTGGTTTGATTGAAAGAAATTGTTTCATGACAATAAACCAACATTTGATAACTTGTTTGCAGATAAATTAAAATTTCAGATTTGACAGACAAAAGGTGTTTCTTATCTGACAAAATAAGGAAGATCTAATAAATAAATTTGAACAATAGCAAAAAGTTCGTGTTCATTTTATTAAGGAACAATCTAGGAAGATCTTATCGTGTTTCCACCTATCGAAATCTTCGTTGGCCAAAGACAAGTGAACGACGTAGAACTTATTTATTTTTACTACTCAGTAACACATTTTATAACCTCATTCATGATTTAACAAGAATACCTACATACAAAGTTGTATTCTTGTTAAATCATGGCTTGCAACTTAGATTTCCTGAATATTCCGTGCTTGCAATTTTCTTTTTACTCCTCACTAACCCAAGGAGATATAGTGGGGAGTTAGGATTATTTTATTATTGCAGATTATCAACTAGTATCATGCTGAGATTGAATTCAGAAAGTTTCATCTCAATGTATCTGTGTGTGCTATGTACTATGTATTGTTTGCTATGTACGGCTTGTTAATTTTACTTTACTCATTCAATTCTTTTCAAAATTTGCAAACTTGTATATAGACCCAATTAGATTTTGAAGGATATCTGAATAGTGCTTCTCAATTTTTTCAACTGTCAAATATTTCAAGGTGGGTCACTCAGCTCAAATTGGTAAAAAGGCACATCACTTATGTAAAATGGCATCGGAAAATTATCAAGTTTTCATAATTAGATTAAAACAAATAAACAAAGTTGTTTCATGAAAATTCTGAATATTTCCATACAAAATTTGAATACTTTATAGAATAACTTTTTAGTGAGGAGTTAAGCGTTGGCCACAACCCACTCGTTTTGTAAATGAATTGATAAGATTTTGGAATAAATTGCGTTACGACGAGTAAGAAATTGGTAATTCCTGTTTGCTCTTTACTTTTTAAATATTTTTCTCCCGTGTTCTAATTCATGTTGACTAATTTTTCATTTTTATTTAAACAGTAAATACGAAAACGTAAAAAAAGTCTAAAATATCGTTTGAGGACCTCCCTAATCTTTGTCAGACGAAACGAAACAATTAGGTATAAGTTGGTATTTTGAAAGTAAGTCGCCTGAGATATGACAGAAGTTATCTGAATCGGTGATGACCAAAACAATAAAGAACAGATATTTATAATTTATATTCTTCTCCTCTGCGAAGGTTGCGACCAGCAAAGCTATTTCCACTTTATTCATGGCGACCCGAAACAGTGACGCAGTGTTTTTTCCTAAACCACTGTCTCGGTTTATGGAGCCATGAAACTCTCCATCGTCCTGATTCTCTTCTCTCTTCACATCGCAAGCTGTAGGAGTTGGAACTTTTCTCCTCGTTATATTTCCAAAGTATTGCAATTTTCTTGTCTTTATCCAATCAAGCAGCGTATTTTAAGCAAATGTTTTATGTTTTTCAATACATATATGCTTTACTTAATCCAAACACATTGGTAAACAGGAAAAAGGAAAGAATGACATCGATTTTTACATAGAATATAAAATTTTATCGGTACCTTACCTACATAATAGAATTGTATAGTTTACCTCCATATCTAATGGATACGTATTTTTTGCAGAATATAAATCATTTCCATATTTTTATGGAAATTTATTCCGTTTCCAGATAAATAATAAAATAATGACAATATTTTCGTAACTAAAGAAGACCGGGCTCAGTCGTTGATGTGTTTTAAATTTTCCATTCGGAGAATAAATCCACAATGATTTTCGTAACGAAATCTTGGTACCTATACTAATCTTCTTAATTCTGAGAATTTAAACTCAACACTGTTGACAATGTTTCATCTGTACATACCCATGGACCTAATTTATTATTATGTATACTTATTACTAAAGATGCTGTGTCTAGCAAAAGCCATGTTGTGGAATAATATTATGGTTTTGTAATTTTGTTAAAAAAGAAAACACTCTGATTTTGTTTATTTGATATACAGCTATTTGCTAGTTTTTTAATAGCTATTTCGCTCTATTTTTTTTTCAATAAATTATTATTGAAAGAATTCGCAAACAAATGCGTAAATTGTAAATGTTGATCAAAATAACGCAACGGGAATAAATAATTCACCCATCCAGATACATACTTCACACATCAAAATATTATGATTTAATCTATATTTTTATTAGAATTCTACAAATAACAATTAACAAACTATTCAATGTATTGATTTTAAACAATATTTATCAAACGATACAATTTACATTAAATTTTATTCTGTCTGGTTTGTTCGGGGTCCATTTTATTAACCCGACAAAACCGTTCGCCTTGGTTGATCTTGTATCAGGGACGCATACATGTTTATTGGGTCAACCGGAGTCGCGGCCGATCCGCTATAATATAGAAATGTCAGTGACCCGCTACGCACACCTCTTCTCCCTTTCCCGCGCTTCAACATCAACCACTCCCAATATTATTATTTCACCTCTCCTCCCCACAGTTCCGATGTACCGGTTGTGTGCATAGTTCAAACATCTCTCGCGATTTATGACGCCCTAATATTTGAGCCATCACGAAAAGAGGTGCTTAGAATGTGAAACAAAATTTATTACACAAATAAAACCGGGGATATTTTAGGATGAAAAAAATGTGTACTAAGATTATAAAGTATTTCCTAAATTTCATTGATTTTAATGCACTTTCATTTCATTGATTTTAATGGTTAGTCGGAAAAAATTGCCATTAGGCAATAAACTCGACACTTGTACAGAGTGCAAGGAAGTGTTCATTATCAAAGGACGGATGGCAACTTTGAAATCGGCCGTTCATTCGTGGTTTGACTAAAGTATATAAAATTGTATTGTCCCAATCTCGTTCGAGGCTTGTACTTCTCGAGGCTTGTATATTCGCGCCTGGCGTGTACATTATTTTTGTTAGTTTTCCATAATATATAATTCTCTGTACGTATGTATGTCACTGAGCTTCTAAACGACTGGACCAATTTTGATGTTTATTTTCTTTTTTCATTTTCTGTTGTCCCGTAAGAGCCGGGTAATCGAAAATAAATAGTCTAGCACCCATTCAGAATCTTGCCTTTTTAAGATGTTTGAGTATACACGCATGTGCCGTGCTTCCACTTATAAGTTAATGCACACCCGTACATTCGTTACACATTGTGGGATATGCTGTGATGTGTGTGGTTATTATTATATTTGCTGAACCAGCTATAATTGCAGGCGAGCCAACTTGGCAGGACAACGTCTGTCAGGTCCCCTAGTATTAAAATATTAGGCTAGATGCACACTTTGGACTTAAAAAAGACACACTCGGTAGTTTAAGATCCCGCGATTCTAGACTTATTTTTTATAGTGGGTTATAGAAAAAAGTCAGCCTTTATACTATGACGTTAATTGGCTGTCGCTGGCTCTTGTTCTACAGTGTTGTGTTTATATTTTCGTGTTTTGTAATTTTTTAAATATACCTAATATCGTGTTAGTAGAAAGATCATGATAATAATATTGGGCATTATGGGCACAAGATGCAAGTGACTTCTCCTGTTATGTTATGCGTTCCTGGTATCGCTGAAGATGTCGGAGGAGGTGTTTTGAACTTGTCAGCGAAAGTGTCCGCCCACTAGGCGTTCCCTAAGAATATACAGGGTATGGATGGAAAGTTTCAAAACCCAACGCCTTTTTCAGCACGTCTTGGGCTCAACCATATTTTAGTTCTACATAGGAAAAAAATGAACGAGATGAATAATTTTAGATTTTCTATTGCTTTTTAATTGCATATAAACAGGCACTATGACAAATATTAATTTGACTCGCACCCAATAACAAGTTGCCACATTCTGATGATGCTTCTCGTCTCACAATAAGCAAACTGAAAATAAAATTAAGAGCTGTGTCTACCGGGAATCGATCCCAGGACCACTGTCTCAAACGCTAAAATTCGTTGTTAATTCTAAATCGCTAAAAGTTTAAAAATATCAGAGAGATTTTACAACCCTGCTTATAATTTGTAATTTCTCCGACTGCTTTTTTGTATTTAAAGTATGTTTTTTTTAGTTCATACGTACCTGTAGGAAGGTACCTACGTATTTTTCAAGTTTTTTGTCTTTTTACTAGGTTTTTATTTTTACAAAGAGATCATTTTTTTCATTTCTTTATTCTACTATGTTCTTTATGGATATTTTTTTTATATTTATAAGTATGTAAAAAAACAATTTGTGCAGTGAATCAGCAATTAAATAAATAGTATCAAGATTACAATTGAAAACTTGCGAAACAAAAGAAGTTGACGATGGATATTGTGTACAGTGGCGGCTGGTGGCCTTAAATCTTAGAAGGGCTCAAAATTATTATTTTAAAGAGAAATTAACTTACAACAGAAATCAGAAAGCAGATATGTGACACAAAATTATTTTCGTATACTTATTAAAACTATCAGTGTTTTCCATAGTTCTTTTGTCTATCGGAAATAAAAACGCGAACCTGATCATTCATGCTGTATTTGGTTGGATTTTTAATCACTTTTATATTTAAATGCATCTATAAATTATAATATAATTTGTGGCAGCTTATAAATTTTCATCATACAAAATTAAAATTTAAACTTCTGCCAACAAGATTGCTTCCTGATTTTACAAATTTTATGTCTTAAAATTACAATTCTATGGTCTTAAATCAATTTTGTTTTTTTTTCTGTAATATTATGGTATTAATTAATTAAATAATAATACTATTTCGGATGATGTATAGTTTAAACTATGTAATATTACGATATCAATTCATGTTAGCCATCGCATTTCCATAGACCATCGCAATGTACAACAAAATACGAATGAATGAAAATATACTATAATCCTTCGCGGGCACTGCCCCGTTTTGCTCTAAATCGGCATACATTCAGTGTGTACGGCGAGCTGCGGCGGCAGCGAGCGGTCGCGTGAATTGTATGGGTTCTACGGGCACAAGTCGACTGTGCCCGAGAAATGAAATATTTCATAGAATCTTGCTTGCTTTACAAAGCAGGTAGGTTTAAATACTTTCGCTAGGTATAATACAGGCATAAGATGGCAAATATTAATTAGAAAAATAATGTATTCTCAAGATTTAATTATATACATTTTTTGGAATCATTTCAACAAAGTGTTTGGGAGGGCTGAGCCCGAGAGCCCTTTAAGAAGAGCCGCCACTGATTGTGTACCTACGCATAATTAAAATATTGTTCATGTCAATGTTGGTAAGATGGACGATCAGATAAAACATTTTGGCGCTTGGTTATCTTTGCTTACCCCGTAGGTGATATGCCATAATGAAATACACATGTCATGTTGATACAATATATAGGTAATGATAATAACTATATTTTTTATAGCACCGATTAATGATTCAGAATCATTCCAAGGGTGCTGATAGAACCTTTAGTTTAAAATTCATTTAACTCAAAATTCACTTCTAGACGCTTGGCAAAATCGCTGGTCGTCTTCTTCCGTGGGCAGACTGATATTCTTATTTCTTCCTGATGTGAGGACCCGTATTTCATCATCTTGGATTATTCCTGATTATTGGACAACGCAATTCCTAACTGGACACGGCAGTTTCAAAAGTTACCTTTTTCGTTTTCACTTATCCGATTCCTCCTCATGTCAGCTTTGTGGTAACTCTGATCAGACTTCTGAGCATATCCTATGGGAATGCACTAACTTCTCCGTGTCAACATTCCGACGAGAACTCTACAACGATGTTCGAGGGAATTCCTTTGGCCCCATTGGACATGCGGACCTTGTAGCCACGAAGAGCAACTTCAGAGCATTCAAGACTTTTTATCAAAAATACGGTGAACTAATATCTTCACTTTCAGTGCACGACGAACCTACTGCTCCCTTATAATCTGCTCTCTTTGGCACTCTAAGTGCAGTGTCTGCAAGGTTTTAGAGTTCTCCGGACTCTTCTTACGTTCTTATGTGTTCTTTCAGAGTTTTGCAAGGGGCCGTTTTTAGTCCCCATAAGCAGAACGGGTGGTGGTGGGGGAAGA
The DNA here is from genome assembly GCA_963576475.1 of Molanna angustata. NCBI lineage: Eukaryota > Metazoa > Arthropoda > Insecta > Trichoptera > Molannidae > Molanna > Molanna angustata. The sequence goes on from OY754982.1 coordinate 29,936,993, forward strand.
ACAGTACCTTTAGTCTTGTAGCAATTTTGAGATGATTTGTTCAGACCACGTTTTATGGTCCTTCGATCCGGATAACATATCCACTATGAAACAGTGATATTTTCTGTCTTTTAGGGAATGTGCTCTATTTAGCTAGAGTTAATTCATTTCACTATATTGGACCACTCACATCACAGTATCGATCATAATAAGCCGCCTTATTGACTGTCCGATTCCAATTTCATCAAGGAGTGTTTTATCTGTGATCCAACCGAACCGAGTTTGGCTATATCACTCGATATCGGGTGGAACGCCAAAAGATCAATTGAGGCTTTTTGAGTAGGTACCACATAAAAATAGGTATTTGTTTGGGAAGTTCGTATTAACTACATAAACGTATAGTGAACTAGGTAGTCTATTTCTATGGTTCTGAAATAAAAATCGCGCCAGAGATTGGATTTATGACAGGTATTATGGCGGACATTAGGACCTGGTTGATATATTTTGTGTGAACTCATATGTTTGATGAGGAAATTTATTTATTTATTTAATATTGCTTCTCGGGCAACTAACAGGTACTATGTCAAATATTTATTTAACACGCACCCAATAACAAGTTGTCACATTCTGGAGACTTAAGATATTGAATCGTCTCACAGATCAAGACTGAAAACACAATTAAAAACTGTGTCTCCACCGGGAATCGATCCCGGGACCTTTGGATCAGCAGTCAGATACCCAACCAACTGAGCCACGAAGGCCGTAATGATTGTGAGTGTAGAATGTTGAGATTGTGTGCCTATTTAATGTGGAAAGAGAACAATCACATGGTGCATAATTGCTTATATTTTGCATTAAAAATTGTAAACCGCTAGCCCTAGAACAGGATTTCTTAGTTGTGCAACAGTAATCTACTTATCTTTGTCATTGCAAATATGGTGTGATTAAAAATAAATAGATAAAAAAATGATTTATGTAAAAAAAACGACACGAATGTGATACGCTTCCCAGAGAGTTGATTAGTTTTCTCCGGAGCATTTTGATGTTAAAAAGATATAAATAATACCCACAATATTAGTGAACTAGGAAAGTATGTAGATAAAAAGATCTAAACTGCTTTCAGGTTATGTGAGTTTCTATGGAAACACCAGGTAGGGAGAAAGAGTTTGGTATTAAGTAGATATAGATACTCAATGCTGAAGATTTCTTGAAGATTCAATGTCCTATATAAACAGCATAAAATGACAGGTTTAGAAGAGGCATTCTATAGACATAAAAGTGTCTAAGCCTCTTCCCATTTTCCAAGGACTTCTTTGAGTGTAAACAGGGATCAGGTCAAATTACGAGGATCTTAAATGCTGACGGAAATTTCAAACCTTTTCTACTTGTTGCTAAATATATATTTGTACGTAAGTGAATATATGAAAACATGATATGTCGTATATACATGTTAGTAAAATAGAATCAACACAGCGTTTATTTCCAAATTGGTTTGGCACTATCTAGGTATTCTCTAAAAAGGTGGAATTTTAAAACGATTTACTAGGTAGGTAGGTACACTGCAGTAGCATTAAAAGACTTCAAATCAATATGAATAATTTGATAACTTTGTAAAATGTTGTGTAGGAATGTGCCATATCATTTAATGGCTTTTGATTGTATTTTATGTTTAATTTGTTTTCTAATTACACCCTTTTAATTAACTTCACATCTCTGTCTGTATTGGAATTGTGCAATCGATTTCTAACTAACTTCCCTACCAGTTATAGCTCTAAAACTTTCAGAATTTGGAAATTCCCGATAAAAATGCACGTTTTTCTGCTTGGTTCATTTGATATTTTGATAAAATCTGTATATTCTCGATATAAATGCAAAAGAAATAAATTTATCAATCAGAGCTTCAATGTAGGTACCTACAAGTGACAAAAAACTATCGATATATGAAAGATGCATGATTTTTTTTGAAGACCGGCAAGCTATCTCCGAAAATATCTGCATCAACACACAGTTCTTAACTAAACCTATGAAATCGCGGTATTGGTGAGTTAAAAAAATAATGGAAGCTGCTACCTCATGAAACATTACCAATTGTCTTGTCCGTCTATTCGGGACTTGAAATTTAATTGCACTCACAAGTTCGACAAGTTTTGAAAATAATCTCCCCTGTACTCTCAAAAGATACGTCTTTAAAATAAAAAACAGTTTATATTTACATCTTTATTATATTGCAGGAGATTTATTAGATTTGAATTTGTTTGATACATTTCTTGTAAAATTAGGTTTAGTAAAACCCATTTTGATTTTTTTTAATGTAAGTACCTAACTATAAAAACTACAAGGCATATGAAGAAGATTTTTACTTCCATGATCGAAAGAGAATATGAAAATCTACCGGTAGAGTTTTTTTAGACTTTTTTCGGAACGGTTAGTTCCGAAACCGGTCGCAAATTCAATTCTCACGTGGTGTAAACAAAGTAAAAATTTAGTTAATTTTTTAATATTTTAATTACTATTCTTCCAGTTTAAAAAAAAACTCTAAATTTTCTTCACGATAAAATTTTGTAGGTATATCACATATTTATACCTACAATACTTACTTGCCCCCCCTAGGAGTATTTTTGTGAATTTATTTTGACAAAAACTCCTATTTTAAATAATTCCATCCTCGTACATTCCCTAAATTAAGCATAAATGTTTGTACTAGTGGCACAAACCTTTTTTTTTTCTTTTCGTAGGTAGGTACTCATTTTATTTAATTTGATTTATTTGTCAACAATTATCTCTCATAATATCTTAATCATATTTCCATATATATATCCTTCATGACCTTCATTTCTTCCCTCTTCCCCTCCTCCCTACCCCTTCATCTCCTATCAAACAAAATCCTTTACACACTACCATGATATCTTCACCCATAGATGGCTGTAGTAAAAATTCCTTATTTTCAAGCGAAAAGAATTTCAGTATTACAATATATAGAACTTTCAAAATTGAATTGATAGGGATCTCATTAAAAAGGCATAATTGGTGAACGTTGCGCAAGCGCATAAAGTGATCACGTAAACCAGCCGATGACAGGTCGTAAGCCCTGTAGGTGCCTTGATTTCCCGGTTCTCCTACAATAAATATTCCAACTTCGTCTCTATTGAGATAATTAAAAATCTGTTAAAAAATATCTTTGACTCCCGACAGGGAAAAAAATCCAATGTTTGCGCATATGCAATAATAAAAATATTCGATTACCTATATTCATTTCAGGTTATTTCTGTTTTACGTAAAACGATAAAAACTGAGTTGAAAAATAGAACACGTTCTATTTTTTTTTTCATCGCGTTGAAAAACCCGTTGTAAACCTGTACCACGTTGAAAACCTCGTCTGTGCAAGTACGCTTTACCGGAGTTGTACGGCCATCGGAAAGTAAGATGTAAGTAACCTACGAATGCTGATAGCTTTGTATTCTCTGCTAGAAGAAACTATGTAAAATATTTCATGACATAAAGACATAAACCAAAACGCCTTGGGACGAGAATTATTATTGTGAGATTGTGATGTTTTTTTGGTTCAGTTGGCAACTTGTAACGGCAAAATAATAAATATCTGAGTTTTGACACTTATGAAAGTTGTGGATAGACACGATATTCCAATTATGGCGTTGCATGTTTAGCGGTAATTATTGTTGAGATATTGCTGGGGAATTTGAAAATAAATCAGAAACTATTGTAATTCAAATCATTTCAGTATTGTTATTTTATTAATTCCGTTAATCGCGCTGTCAAATATATAATGGTTTATATTAATGAAGATCCAATCTCTATATCTCCAAACGTTCTTATTTACACGTAATATTACTGTTGAAGGATTGGCAGAGTCGATTATTTTTAAATATAGAAAAATCGATATTGCAGGTTTCAATCTATATATTGACGGCCTTCGTGGCTAACTTGATTGAGTATCTGACGGCTGATACAAAGGGGTTCGGGTTCGATTCCCGCTGGAGACACAGTTTTTAATTGTGTTTTCAGTCTGGATCTGTGTGAATGTGGCAACTGGTGTTTAGTTAATATTTGACATTGTAAGTACATATTAGTTGCCCGAATTGTATTCAAAAATTCCACTTTGCATTGTATGAAAAGAAAACTTTGTAACTCTTGATGAATCTTCTTCTTAGCCATTCCTCCACTGCTGAATGTTAGCCTCCTTCAAATTACCTACTTCGCCCTTCCCTATCCTGGGCGTCCTTGTATAACTTATTTACCGTGACTGCACCTATATCGTCAGCCCATCTTTTCTGGTGTCCTTTATGATTACATTCTTTTATTTTTTAAATAATAGTAGTAACTGGTATGTTTTTCTTATTCATGACACCTGGATGATTCACTAGTCCATTATGACTGTGTCGAATCACCCAGCTTTCCGTTTCTTTGCAATACAGCTGATTCTTCTGTCGTGCAGCATAGTACTCATAATGTTATGTCATTCTATTCTAACACACTACATAGAAGGTCCTCCGATTCCTTCCTACCCAAATAGATTAGCCATTTGCTTAGTATCGTCCGCAATTGGTGTGTGTTATAGGGTTCTATTTTTTTCTGTAATGTAGTTTGTAAGTTTATTGAAAAGTCTTGGTCCAAGGAAAGTGTAGAATCTTTGACTAAAAGTGGATTTAATTATTGGAACTATAAGATTAAGATTTGTTCGTGTGTATGATTATGAATTGTACTGTGTGTAAAGAAATATGTACCTAATTTTAACATGTAAATTTACCTGACTTCCAGTACAAAATATTCCTTAAAAAGTTGATCAGATGGGTACCTTATTGGACGTTTATTAATTATTCATTTTTATATTACATGATGCTGTTTATCATAGATCAGGTCCAATGACTATAAAACTTAAAACTTTAATGAATTACAGTCGAATTTCGATCTCAGCGCAATCACTAGTTAATATTTATGAATGTTTGCATGCTAAAAAAATTGTAGTTGTTATTAAGAAGAATCCTGTTGAAAGTCATAGAAATATTGAAATTAATTGATAGATGGAAAGTAAGCTGTAGGATAGAGTACCTAATTTTATAAATCTATATTGTGTACCTACGTCTTCCAGTGCATTTACTCTATTTCAAGCTGCTTGCTTTCATTTACGACCTGCATGCCAGGAAATGTCATCTGTCCACATTTTTATTGATTTTTCTACCCCTTCTTTGCTGGTCCATGGTTAGGCCAAGGAATAATTATTAGTATCCTTATTAATTAGTTACCTAATATTTATGTTATTTTTTTTATTTATTTATCACACCATTTAAATAATCTTTATTAAAAATAGATAACTGCTGCCCAACTAGGCATAACTGTTCTAGGACTAGCAGTGTACATATTTTTATATTTGACAGGATATAAAAATATGTACACTGCTTATTAATTTATTTATTTTGTAATCAATAAATAAATTAATAAGAAGAAATATATATCAGTTAGTATATATCTTCAGGAGTATAAAAAATACTGTCGACCATCAAACTATCAAAACTATTTACTACGCACTCTGTCAACCTATCATTACTTACGGCATTCTTATTTGGGGCAACTGCGCAAATTCAATACTAGATTCTCTTTATAAGAGTCAAAAACTTGTGATCAAAATTATTTTGTCCCGCCCTATAAGATACCCTACTCGAAACCTTTTTGAAAACTTCAAAGTCTTAACTTACATCAACTCTACACTAAATGTCTTATTTGCTACTTCACATTTAAAGACACCGATAAAACACGAACACAACAAACAAGATTTACACGTACGTCATCTCACTTAAATTACCATATCCCTCATCCAAACACTAGCCTCGCTCAGCGACACTATTCATATCAAGCTCCCAGTGTTTACAATACCATCCCAGATTATATTAAAAATATCAATCACTACCAAAGGTTCAAAAGGGAATTAACCTTATGGATCATTGAATCAAATCCACCACAATAACATTTTTCTCATTTCTTATTACTTGCTGTTTGTTTACTGTATGTGTGTGTGTGTGTGTGTGTGTGTGTGTGTGTGTGTGTGTGTGTGTGTGTGTGTGTGTGTGTGTGTGTGTGTGTGTGTGTGTGTATGTGTGTGTATGTGTGCTGTGTGTGTATGTTACATATATGGTTCAGTATATTACGTGAGTATGGAAAGTGCCTGTGCATGTATGTTAGGAAGTGTATGATCAATTGTGCTAAATCCACTTTAAAATAATGTTGTTTAACTTACAAAACCAAAGAATGCATCCAATATAACACAGGTATTATCCCTAGCATATTGGAGAGCAAAATCGCTAATTGACAGCAAAGCGCAAGAGAGTGTCAATGGTTTGGATGTGTATGTGAACCTTTCCATTGTCTCTGTCTGAAATATGTATAGCATTTAATCTTTTTTTATATACCTTTATTATTGTTGTCAAACCTCTGTATGTAAAATGTCATGTTTATTATAAATAAATAAAATAAAAAAATATAAAAAGAAAAATGTTATTGCAATTCCAAATTCATCTTACGAGAGTGAAATATTATCAAACTATATTTCCTGGGTGTGTACCGTCGATAAAACTAAAGACATTTGAATGTATATCGCTAGAGGCACATATAAAAACATTACCTTGACTCGGTAACTATTGGGCATACGAGTTATATCACGTAGGAAACAAGTGACATACATAAATATGTACATTTGGTACCTCGAAAACTCTACATACAATTCAGAGAGAGGCCAATCCAGTCATGGCTGGCCAATGTTCTATTTCGTTCAATTAATGTTTCAAGTGTTTGTCACAATTTACTGAACTGTTAGTGTAAGGAAATTCCGTAACCGAGCTTCAAGCATTTCTATTGAAACTTTGAACATCACGGTCTAATTCACAACAATACATAATCTTTCATATAAAAAATCGACTTCAAAATGAATGTGTGTCAAGATAGAAAAATGTGGCATTCGTTTCTCGCTGCCTACTCCATGAGGGATATGGCGTGATGGTATGAATGTATCTTGTAATATTATCTTTGTACAATTCGCCTTGAATCATCGAATTTGGACGACCTGGTAATGAAATATTATAAATTTAAGGTACACATTACAATTTTTTTTTTAATTGAAGAGTTTGATTTTTTTTCCTCATGAGTTCCATCATTAGTACTCGATAAAATTTATGTGTAGTCAGTCACCTTTGAAGCAACGCCTTCTTATTAAAAAAAAACAATCATAAAAATCGGATAATGTGGTAATGAATTACTGTCGCTGAAGTGAAAATTGAAGAGTTTGAAGATTTTCTCATGGACAAAATTGGGTTAGTGAGGAGTAAAAATTGACGTGGAATTGATAACCTCTTCTGTTTTTGGAAATCGATTATTGATGTTTTTTTTGTTTTGATGCTTTTTTATGTTATTTGTATTGATGTTTTTTTTTTGTTTTGATGCTTTTTTGTTTTGATGCTTTTTGTATTGATGCTTTTTGTATTGATGTTTTATTTTCGTATACCTATAGTTATAATATTGTTGATTTTATATATTTTGTATGTCTTTATGTTTTTATGTGATTGAATCGTTCTAAATGTACTCACTTTCTCAGCACAAGCATTTTATGCTTTGGGAAAGAGAAAAAAAAAACAGTGAACATATTCTAATAATTGTTGTATATATTGTTTTATTGAATAAATAAATTTAAAAAAAAATAGCCACAGCAACATTGAAAGGTGAAAAAAGAGAAAGTGAAAAAAAACTACTAAAAAATTAAGAGCCTAATCTGTTTATTAATATAGTAAACTCTTATTTAAATTTTAGACCTTCAACAATTAATTTAACTTGATTTCATACTAAATAATGATTTTATGCATATTTTGGTAAAAAAGTTGGGAAAGTTAGGTTTCCATAAATTTAAATCATGACAAAGTCTGACAATCACTTAATGCGAACAAGTCCTTGTATCTCTTTGGAAAATTTCAGTATGTCAGGTAATATCTTGTTGATTTTAATTTTAGGCACAATTTTAGGTTTTCATCAATAAGTTGACTTCTCAGTTCTCAGTATACTCTTGGTCAAAAGCGCCCATGGAATAGTCTTTACTACAAAACGGCGATATATAACCATGATATTATTATTGATATAATTCATGCTTGGAAAAGATTCTTTACATGAATATGTAGAACTGAAAAGGGAAAGAACAGAAAATGTGAGTTTTTTAAGCTGGTCATAGGAGTAAAGAATTATTATTTCAGACGTTGCACACGGATTATATATTATCTTCATTCTGCAGGTCTTTCAAAGCAGACCACTAGTGTTGTGAATTAAGTTTTCATTAATTTGTTTTTCCATTTCCAAATGAACACAAAGACGTTCGAATTTAGAGCGCCATATTTCCTTGTACTCGTATTTATTGTATTCCAAAGTAACCAATGTCATTGGCCTATAAAAACGCCAATGCCAGTGAATATGAGGTCGCTTTTGGCTTCCAATTCCAAAAACACATACATCTTGATTGTCAGATTTATTAAAAATAACCTAATAAAGATCTAAAGTAAACAGTTTTCATAAACTTCACACACAAAACAGTTAACTAAATCATTTATATATGCCTTTTTTTGGCAAATAACACCCGATCGGGGTGAATTCGATCGAGGTGATCGGAAAAATTCAAAAGTTGATAACCCCTGACTGAAACAAAAATTCACAATTCTGAGTATAAAAGTTTTTTAGGCCTATAACTGTTTATATATTCTGAAAATTTGGGATCTGTAAATTGAGCGGATCAAAAGTTATAAGGGGGGGGGACACATACACACCCAAAGACACACACACAGACACACACACACAAAACTCACATAAAATGTTCTACTCCGAATTCTGAGTAAATCCATGGATGGGAACATATAGGTATGCTGCGAGGCCTCTAGTTGGTGTAATTAGCATTTAGCATGCAAAAAGTCCACTACACCATACAAAATTTTCCTTCGTACACGCATCTTGGCTTAATAATGTCGATTCATTAAGAGAATTTAATTCTCATGAACTAATCGACAGTTGGATAACTTGCGCGCCGGTTCGTGGATAATTGTGCCAGGGCTGCATACGGCTCCGGGGAGCCAGTCTGGTGCATTCGGCGAAATCAAAACCCTCGTGATTACCCATATCATGGATATAATTATTACATAAAGTTCTATGATATCTTAAGACGACATAGAACTCCATATGATAATTATATCCATGATATGGGTAATCATTTCGCCGATTGGACCAGCTGGTTCAATCGGCGAAATCAAAACCCTCACGATTACCCATATCATGGATATAATTATTATATGGAGTTCTATAATATCTTTAGATATCATAGAACTCCACACGATAATTATATCCATGATATGGGTAATCAGGAGGGTTTTGATTTCGCCGGTCGGACCAGACTTGCCCCCCAGATTTGCCCCCCTGGACACGCACTTTTCCGACCAATACAAATCTTCACTTTCTTTAAAAAATAGTTTTGATTAATTCCATCCTGAAATGTGCAATGAAAAAGTGTTGACAACGTTGAATTCTTTTATGGAACACACATATTATTTGAGTAATTGTCTGAGCGCATGCGCTAAGTAAAATATAAGCAAAACATTAGGATAATGAATTTAATATACATAATACCTCTTTGTTGCGATTATATCCTGATAGCGCGCATTTGAACATACCAGAGTTTTATCTTATCTAGTCCAATTTTATTCGCAAGAATTTCAATAAAAATCATCATTCATCATCGTAAGAATTTATTTTATTCTGAATTGGTTTTGGTTGGCTCTAAAATGTTTTTATTACACCATTTTATTACTCGCCATATCGATAGGAATGCCATCAAATACGTATGTATTGAATAATAATATAATATTTTTTATCGATCTTGGAGGCATTGTGGTTTCAAAGTAATATATAACTCCCTTTATATAAGTAGACTTTCACAAATACATTGTTCTTCCGTGCAAAAATAGAAGTTACTTAGGTATATTTATATTTTATTATAAACTACATTTAAAGTTCAGAAATATAGAGTAAAAAAAAACCATATGAAAAAGGCAAAGGAGATAATGAATTGAAGAAATTTTTAATTGGAAAAAAAAGAGATTTTATAATTATTTACATTAATTTTATTTGATATAAAAACGAGTGGGTTGTGGCCAACGCTAAACTCCTCAATAACAAGTCATTCTATAAAGTATTCAAATTTTGTATGGAAAATATTCAGCATTTTCATGAAATGAGTTTGCTTAATTATTTTATTATGAAAACTTGATAACACTTCAATGTCATTTTATGTAAGTGGTGTGCCTTATAACCAATTTGAACATAAAAATTTCAAATTTTATGTTTCCTGAGCTTGGGATCACTTTCAAATATTTGACAGTGAAAAAAATTGAGAAGCACTATTCAGATATCCTATTAATGGGGTCTAAGCGAGCATTAGATATACATATTTCTTAACTAATAATAATTTCTTAACTAATTATTTTTTGTTGTCTGTTTATATTGTGTTTATTTTTATTTATTTCACTTTTAAAACTGTATTTTTTAATTTAAAATTATGTAAGTATTTCTAATGTTTATTTTTATAGCTTTCTTATTCTTTTGTTTTTTACTGTAATGTAATAATTTCACAAATGTACAGGTGGCTGCTTCAGAACAGATTTATTCTAGTGAGGCGGCTATCTTATATTAAAATAATGTATATGTTTATATGATCATAAATAAATAAAAAAAAAAGAAAAATATTAGCAAAATTTGATAATTATCGAATGAGTACTTTAGTCTAAAATCGATAAAGTAAAATAAACACGCCGTACATAGCACACAGCACATAGCACACAGCACACTGCACACTGCACAAAGCACACACACACACAGATACATTGTGATGAAACTTTCAGAATACAATCTCAGCATGATGCTAGTTGATAATCTGCAATTAAAAATAGCCTTAAAAATTGCGAAACCATAACTCCCCACTATATCCGCTTGGGTTAGTGAGGAGTAAAAACATGTTTGCATCCCAGTGGTTATGATATCTATAAAACTTTAAAAAAAACAATGACGTAAGTAATTTAATAATTATTATGTCATGTTAAATCAAAATCTAACCCGGAATTGAATTATTTTAGCATAGCACTGCCATCTGTCGGCGAGCAGCGTCAATTCGGCGCCTTTCATAGTAAAATTTGGTTTAAACTTTATACTGAATCTGAACAAATATAATTTTATTGATGTATGTATATTATCTGTGGATAACTATAGAGCAACAGTCAACGACTGCTAGACCTATGTCATAGTATTTATACCCCTCATTACCCCAAGGGGATATATAGTGGAGAGTTATGAATTCGCAATTTTTAAGGTTATTTTTTTATATCAGAGTATCAACTAGTATCATGCTGAGATTGTATTGTGAAAGTTTCATTACAATGTATCTGTGTGTACATATGCTGTGTACTATGTATGTACTATGTACGTCGTGTTTATTCTAGTTTATCGATTATAATATTGTAAATCTCCAATCTAGAACAGGCGTAGTCCTAGTGAGGTTGGGATCGTATTTATAATTGATGTTATAAGTGTCAAGATGGTATAAATAAATAAATAAATAAATAAATAAATAAATAAATAAATAAATAAATAAATAAATAAATAAATAAATAAATAAATAAATAAATAAATAAATAAATAAATAAATAAATAAATAAATAAATAAATAAATAATAAATAAATAAATAAATAAATAAATAAATAAATAAATAAATAGATAAATAGATAAATAAATAAATAAATAAATAAATAAATAAATAAATAAATAAATAAATAGATAAATAAATAAATAAATAAATAAATAAATAAATAAATAAATAAATAAATAAATAAATAGACTAAAGTACTCATTCGATTCTTTTCAAATTTAACAAATTTGTATATAAAATACTCTCATTAGATTTTAAAGGATATCTGAATAGTGCTTCTCATTTTTTTTAACTGTCAAATATTTCCCAAGCTTGGGAAACTTAAAATTTGATATTTTTATTTTCAAATTGCTAAAAAGACACATCACTTTCATAAAATGGCATTAAAGAATTAAGTCACATGGCTTTCGGATATAAGTTATAGTAGTAAAACCTGGATGTGGCAAAAGTCCCATGATCGAAGTACAAATGCCATAGAAATGAGATCATAGAGAATAATTTCATCTGACAAAAATTTCAAAATAATTTCACGTTCTGGGTAACTTAGTTTTATTTTTTTTATTTAAATAGTGTTTAACAATACGAATGTATGTGATGTACTTTACAAAAATACATGTAGGAATGTTTTATGAATTGGAGAGTTTTGCAAAACAAAATGGACGAAGTTCATGTATATAACTGCAGTTACCTGTAATTTTATTTATAACCTCAATGGGATGATACATACATCAATCATATTAAAATTGTTATTGATTTGAAGGTTATGTATGCATCTCTGGTGATGTGGTTATAATTGTATCCGGTGTGTGACGAAGATGACGCCATACCTACAGAATCAGCACATCCGACTTAGGTACTAATTTCTGGTGGGTCAGATGAGAGAGAAAGGTTTAAACTTCAAGGTAGGATGACGTAAGACAACAGTCAATATACTTGGCATATCAAACAGGGCATCATGAACAATACATTATATTTCATTGTATAAGTACCTACCACATCATTTTTTTTTATTTATTGAGACATTCACGGCTCAAATCCCTTTAGAAAACAAAATATTACATGACACAGAATAAACTATACAATTTATAAACATTCATAACATCTAGACTAGACATATCAACGGTAGCAGATAATATATAAAAAAATTAAAACATATAAGAAAGGTAAATCAAACATGAAAGTACATACATTAAGAACCAAAGAATAAATAAATAAAAAAAAAAAACTAAAATAAAATAAAGTATGTAATTACATATCATGAACATAAGAATATTACTGACTATTGAAAACATTCAAAATGTCAGTAACAAAGTGGCTACTCGAAGTAGGTAGACTCCAAAATGAAATGAATATGTCAACAATAATAATTTAATTTCTTTTGGTTTCTTCTGCTTATTGTATTTTTTGGCTGTCATCTTTTTTTGCGAACTTTTTACTGTGTAGGTTGATATATAAATAATATTTTACTGTGAACTTTTTATTGTTAAGGTTGATTTACTTATATTTTTTACTGTTTTTGTATACTTACCTAATATGTATGTGTTATATTTTTTTGTATTGTAAAATGTACTAACTTTACAAACTTTACCGATAATTGCTTCGGAACAGACTCTGTTTAGTGAAGCAGTTATCTTTAATATATTTTGTTTTTTTTTAATATTGTCCTACTAAATAAGTAAATAAATATATAAATAATAAATCAGTGAGTGCATGCTGCCAGATGTGATAATATATTACATTATTGAATTTAATAATATAAAAATTAAATGTACAAAAATATATAAAAATGTAAACAAGTAACTACACAATCATTTGGGGGTATGTTTTAATAGTCCTTAAAAGAATTAAAGAAAGGGTCAGTCAGATACCCTAAGTTATTGTCCAATCGATGAATTCTATTCAACGGAGTGTTATATAAATATGTAGTTAGTGTTGGATGTCTTACATACAAAAGTTATAATTTGGCGGGTGTTTCTTGTTGGAACATTGTTATTTATCCGACTCACAAGGTAAGAGGAGCTAAAATAATTTTTAACTAGTTTTATGTAACACATGAGATCCAACTGTCGATAGCGATAGTATGTATAGTTGAAGAATAAGTACCTACCAAACTATAAACCCATAAATACAAATTATTGAATATTTTAAGATATTTTGTTTTCTATACAACACATGTAAATATGGCCCGGTATTACTGTCGGCCCTCAACTCATTGAGTTTGTTAAACTTAAGATTAATTTTAAGGGGAGATTTAATCCATTTCCGTATTACAGTGCAATATTTTTTTTTTTTTAATAATAAAAAATGAATATGTCCTTGTTAAACAAGTACATATACATCTAAATATGACATGTCAGTTACTAAATCTTCAATTAAATACATATTTTACTTCGAATATTTTTATTATTGCATATGCGCAAACATTGGATTTTTTTCCCTGTCGGGAGTCAAAGATATTTTTTAACAGATTTTTAATTATCTCAATAGAGACGAAGTTGGAATATTTATTGTAGGAGAACCGGGAAATCAAGGCACCTACAGGGCTTACGACCTGTCATCGGCTGGTTTACGTGATCACTTTATGCGCTTGCGCAACGTTCACCAATTATGCCTTTTAATGAGATCCCTATCAATTCAATTTTGAAAGTTCTATATATTGTAATACTGAAATTCTTTTCGCTTGAAAATAAGGAATTTTTAGTACAGCCATCTATGGGTGAAATTATGATCAACAATCTTATTATTTTTATTTATTTTGTTGGAACGCCATCTATTGAGAGAATTGGTTTTTTGTAAATAATGAAAGCTACAATTCTTATATCTGAGGTGACAATGCATTTTTCATATTTTACTTCTTCTGTGGTTGTTATGTGTCAAATTTTAAATAACCTGAAATAATACGAACTACAAAACGGGACGCTACGACTTGAAATACTATTGTTTTATTATCCAACATGGTAAATTTATTTTTTTCACCAAAATAATACTTTTAAATGCCCATGTTCGTTTCAATATGGCTGTCAGTTTGTTTTGTTGTGTGGCGCCACCATCGATACAACTAACGCCTCTAGTGATATAGAAACTGAAACTTCACGCGTTGCCTAGCAAATGACAGTTGACTCACCGTTAAGTACTTAATCCGCCAGAAACGTTGAGTTAAATATTTGTCGTTTTAGTGACGTATTTGAGGGAAGATTAGGCCTAAACGGACACTGTAATACGCTATATTTTTGTAAAACTTGAGTTTAGCTCTTAAACTGAGACTGTAATACCGGGCCTATGTATGTCAAGATAGGATAGTGTGGATGTCATTCCTTTTTTCCTACCCAGAATATAAAAACTACCAGATATATCATTTCATGTTGCATATTTATTCGATAACCATATAATTATATATTATATTATATTTAAATATTTAAGGATTTCTCGATAGTTATTTTTTATTTTGAGTTAACGAGAGAGTAGTTAAGTAATATTCGCTTGTACGTATGCAGAGGGATTCTGTTTTAGTATTAGCTTTTTCACACAGTTATAACTTAATATAAGTTCGTCTCTTTCACAGTCATTATTTGATATGAGAGATAATTGTAATGTGATTGCACTGGAGTAAAAGAGAAAATATTTTTGCAGAGTGTGTCTGAATTATATATTATTGTAATTTCTCCTCATGGGGTAGATAGAGAGAATCAAACACCACAATCTTCTATCGTGACACATATCCATCGGATTTTTTAATTTTGTCAATGCTGACAGTGTTGAATATGTAGAATTCCATAATAATGGGTATTTTAAATCAAACAAATGATTTGGTCTACATATATATTTTTTTTTCCTGAATCCAGGACGACCGTTTCAGCTTATTAGGCCCTTATCAACTGGTCCATATCCATCCATATATCCATCGCTTCATCAAAATTCATGCACCATCTCATACACGATCGTTTACTGTCAAAGCAAAATTTTTACATCAATTTCTCAACATATATCATGTAGAGAGTGCGTACTAGGAGTTTTTGTGTATGGTGAATTAAGAAAACTTTTGTCTTCAGGGAAACTAATATTTCTTTAAGAATCTAATAGAAATGTACTTCATAAAATGCATTTCGGGATTGTCAACATTTTAAGAAGAAAAAAATTTTTACTTACTATGTGGTGGAGAATTTAGTGTTGGCCACAACCCATTCGTTTTATTTTGTGAAATTATCATTATTTACACAACTAAAAAGTTAATTAACTTAACAAACGACTATTTATCAATAATCTAAATATACATACATACACGACTCCACAATGAGGCTAACGACCATTTTAAAAACAATTATTTATTTATTTATTTATATATTTGTGATAGAAACAGCGATAGCAAAACAATAAACAGAACAGTAAAATAAAACATTCGCCAAAACTACTATTCACTAATTAAACCATATGATCAGCAAAAATAAAAATTAAATAGAAAAGAAATATATTATAAACGGAATAGAACACAAAAAATAAAATATATAAAAAAAATTATAAAAAACCAAACCAAAAAGGTGCAGAACTTTTCGAGATAAAAATAAATAGTGAAAATAAGTAATTTATTTATTTATTTATTTATTTCACATACGGCATGTATTGCCTTTTAAAACATACATTAAAATATACATAGGTACTGAGAAAAAACATAGAGACTAAAAACAATAATACATTAAGTAAAAGGAAACAAAAAAGAAAACATACTAAAAAAGTTAATAAAACAATATGTGAAGCAACTAAATATAAAAAAAGATAGGTATATAGAAATAAAATTTAAACACAAATCAGCAGAGAAAACAGTGCAACTTAAAAATACATTTGTTTACAGTAATATTTACAAAAGAAAAATAATATTACATAGATTGTCAAGATTCATTCATTACATAATATAATCATTTCATTATATGTAACAACAAACTCTTGTATGCACCATAACCCAATGCAAAGACATCGATATGCTCAAACTTATTTGCAAGTCTTGGAAGTCTCTGCATTGGTGAGCCAAACAAATAATTTGTGTAGACATTTTGTAAGGCGAAACATTCACTATTGCGAGTGAGTCTTGAGGGTACACGTAAGTGAATCTGTGACAAAAGACGAGGACAATCTACAACACCATTCAGTAATCTATGAAAAAATGCAAAATCAGCTATTACTCTCCTTATCTCCAGCGCATCAAGAGAGCAAAATGATCTCAAAAATACATAATTGATGTCAGTAGACTGAATTCCCATCTTAAAATTGATGTACCTCAAAAACTTGTTTTGAACTCTCTCAACGTTATAAATATGAACAGTATAACACGGACTCCAAACAATTGAGTTAAATTCTAGTATTGGTCTAATTAAATTTTTGAATAATAATATAAATGTATTAATATTTTTGAAATCCCTACTCAATCTAAGTACAAAACCCAAGGTTCTAAGAGCTCTGTTTACAGTTTGGTTGACATGAGAGATGAGACAAAATTTACTGTCAACTATTACACCCAAGTCTTTAATTTCGTCGACTATGCTTAAAGTTGATCCATTGATCTTATACTCAAAATGAATTATGTTTTTGATACGATGAAATTTTATAACTTGACATTTAGATACATTCAAAAACAATTTGTTAACCATACACCATTTTTGTAAGATGTCTAATGCATTTTGGAGTATTGTACAGTCATGCAAGGTCTCGATCGTCTTGATAATATTGTATCTAATGAAACAATATAGTAGTGTGTAGAGGGTTTTGTTTGATTGGAGATGAAGGGGGTAAGAAGGACAAAGAGGGAAATGAGGGTCGTGAAGTAGTCTGCCGTAGTAGTAGTCTACATATGTAAATTTCACAAATTTCTTCAGAGAGAGCATGTCTCATCAAACGGTGGAATCAAAACCTTCATGATAATCCATATCATGGATATAATTATCTTATGGAGTTCTATAAAATATTAAGATACTGTAGAACTCAATGAGATTATATCCATGATATTATCATTAGGGTTTTGATTCCACTGTTTGACGGGACTTGCCCCCCAGAACAGGTAATTTAATCTAGTGAAGTAGTTTACGATATCCATTCAGTTAACCAGTTTGTGATATACCTACGTTACAATATCTGATATTTACATATATTTCATACTATACATATACACGAACCAGTCGCTTCTCGAACTCTTTTATTAACACAGTAGCCCGACTGTGGGACGATCTTCCGAATTCTGTGTTTCACCTTCTAATAACCTGGGTCTTTTTAAAACCCGAATCGATATTTTCTTGAGCAGATTGCAAACCCTCTCCAACGCTTTGTAGTGCCCTTCTTCGAAAATGTATAATGGACCCAAATCCTAATAACTGGTGTCATCTACGTAGCCATGTTAAAACGATTGGATGTGGCCGATACTAAACTCTCCACACCATAGTAAGCGTTCATTTTTACTCTCCACACTATGGAATAGTGGAGAGTCATGATTTCACAATAAGTCGACTTCATAATAAGTTAATATGAAGTCAATCTGATTTATAGTTTGGAATGTAGAGAGGACACAAAAAAAAACAACGTAAATGATGAAATCATAGAGAAGAAATTAAAAGTTGCCTTTGGAAAACTAATCAGCTATAGTGCATGCACTTTACACATACGATGTAAATATGAAGTCGATCGGACTTATAGTTTGGGCTGTAGAGAGGACACAAAAAGGACAATTCCGTACACCGAACGCCATACGCCATACATACAAACACATCACGACGAAACTCACAGTGTGCACTCTCTACATGATACCCGTTGAGAGATTGATGTAAAAAAATACGCTTAAAAATGGTGAAATCATGACTCTCCACTCTCCACTATTCCATTGTGTGAAGAGTAAAAATTCTTATATTTTTATTTTAAAAATAGTTAAAGATATTTATTTACCTTTATTTTTACTACATACTTTAAAAAAATCTATAAAATACAATAGTAAACATAAATAAAAAAAGAATATGACAAATTATTAGATATTAGGATTATTGATGCATGAAGAGGTTTTAATAATAAGTCTTCATAAATAATGTTGTATTAAATATTCAATACTAATTACGTGTATTTATATGATAACCCATTATCGCCTTGCGGCCAGGGGTAGCATGGGTAGGCGTCGCGTCGTTTACAAATATCGTATAAGTTGTGAAACTTACCGACTTCGGAGAGTGAATAATATAACCGGAATGGGAGGGATGGGTGGAGACAATTGTGGAAAGGGATTCTGAGGGTTGAGGGGAACGTTGAGATTCCAAGAAAGTACTGAAACGGGTTTTAACGTTTTGAATACTGGATTATTCAAATAAGGAGGTAAGCAAAAAGAACTCTCCCGTAAAAAATTATGTAACTGTATGTTAATTTGTACATTGTACAATATTGTACAGTTTTATTGCAAAATCTTTGTATTACTCGGAGAGCAAGGAGAAAATTATGAAACAATATTATTTTATTTGTGTAATATCACGTACCTTAGTACTTTTTATATCTTTTTTACTCCTCACTAACACAAGGTGATATAGTGGGGAGTTATGATTTCGCAATTTTTAAGGGTATTTTTTTTTTTGCAGATTATCAACTAGTATCATGCTGAGATTGTATTCTGAAAGTTTCATCACAATGTATCTGTGTGTGTGTGCTATGTGCACTGTGCTATGTGCACTGTGCTATGTGCTATGTGCTATGTACGGCGTGTTCATTTTTCTTTATCGATTATAGACTAAAGTACTCATTCGATTCTATTCAAATTTTGCAAATATGTATATCTAATACTCGATTAGATCCCATTAGATTTTGAACGATATATGAATAGTGCTTCTCAATTTTTTTAACTGTCAAATATTTCAAAGTGACCCCAAGCTCAGGAAACTTAAAATTTGAAATTTTTATTTTCAAATAGGTAAAAAGGCTCATTACTTTCATAAAATGGCATTAAAGAAATATCAACTTTTCATAATAAAATATTTAAATAAAAAAATAATTAAACAAACTCATTTCATAAAATTGCTGAAAATTTTCCATAGAAAATTTGAATACGGAACAACTTTGACTATATACTGACTGAAGGTAATATATTAACATATGTATTAACATTATTATTGTGAAATTTGCTTTGTTTATGTTAAAGTAGGTATTATCTAATTTTATTATGTATTATTCATAGAATTATATGGTAGGTAGGTATTATTACATTATTTTCCATATCTTATATGAATATTAGGAAAATGTTTATTTTATCAGTTTTCAGAAACCGGACGATATGAGAGTTAATTTTCTAGGAATATACTAGTTACAAATAAATATTTTGTGTTTTTTTTACATATACATCATCATGCCTTGTTCTTATTGAAGTAGGCAGAGAGAACCGAGCGATATACTTTTCTCGCTTCTCTTAATCCAAACATTGTCTCATGCACACTCTTCTACTATTTACATTTCAGATATTTACATCTTTCACAATCCCATTCATGTGATTTTAATAAGTCTTTTTTGATCAACCTCTATCTTTTGTTCCATATCTTTTAGTTATGTATAATTTTTTGTCAACTGTTCTTCATCCATTCTTTCTATGTGGCCGAACCACTTAAGGACATATATTATATTTTTATCTTGCATGTGGCGTCCTTTTCCAACTAACATTCTTTTCTTGTGCTTACTTTATTTATTCGATCATACATCGTCTTATTACACATTCGTCTGAAAGACCTCATTTCCATGCATGCATTCTGTTATCTTCAGATTTCACTTGCATACATCAGGGTTGGGATTGTGATCACATTGTGTATAGCTAACTTTGCTTCCCTAGATATTATGGGATCACATATACCGTTTACTTGATTCTTAATTGTAACTACTTTCAAATACTTTTTCCACTTTTCTATTAGGTACGCTGAAATAAGCCGCTGATTTACAAATATTCATCCACTTGTTCTAATCAGTCATTATCTACTTTAATCTTGCATGATGTTTTATTTCATTTTCATTAACATTTTGAAGGAAATCTGGCACCCCTTTTGTTTAATGTCAACATTTTCAAAATGACCTTGAACTCCAGAAACTTAAAATTTTATATTTTTGATTTTGAATAACACAAAAAGGACATAATTTACATTGAAGGATTCTCAGTGTTACATAGAAATTGTTATAATTGTAAAAATAACAAAATATTTTCATCAAAATTTGATTTTGAACCAACTTCCATAGACTTAATATTGATATTTGAAATCATTATTGTGTTCAAATGATTCCCGATGGGTAAAATATTTCAAACAACTATATTTTTTCAGACCAACCATCCCATGACATGTATTTTCATCTTGAATATGAAAGGCCCTTTTTCAACTTGTATTTCATTAAGTACCTTTGCATTGAATAGTTTTATTTAGACTGTTTGGTTCTTGGTATTAAAATTATACACAAAATTTAATGAAATGTCGCACAGTATTATATAGTTAATGCGACACTAAAGAGATTTATTTAATGGCTACTTTTCTAGACTGCTAATGTGAAGTATTTGTTACTCACATTCACAGATCTATGCTGTAGGTTCAGGGCTTATGGGATGAATTTTTTTATGTTTTTTATTACAATTTAGTCTGTATATAATAGATTGTTTTTAGCAATTTTAATCATACATTTGTAAAATATTAATAGCATACTTATGTATATTTTACTCATTACTCATTAGCAAAAAGAAGTAACTTCTGTCACGCCATAATTACATAACAATATGGAAAGAAACTGTTTTTCAGTACTGCTCCTGACTCTTAATGATAAAATAGAAAACTTTAAACGCGCGCAGGAATACTCGTTTTGTGACACTGAAGATGATTCTTCAGCGGTGACACCTTGCTGCTTTATCTTCTGGCATTCACTCTTATGTGGCCGGCAAACCCAAACATAAAATAATTTATTTTATTAGTTTAAATCATGAAGGTATGATAGGAAGGAATAATAAATCATTTTGTGATAAAAGTACTTTTATTCTCAATATTATTTTTATGATATCTAATAACTTCATATAAGAGACTTTAAAGAAATTTAGATTAAAAACCAACTTTATATTAAGGTAAATATAAATTTTAAATATTAAGTTGGTTGTTATAAAAATGGATTCACTAATGCAAAACTCACTATGCACTAGTAACAATGTCGGATCTGCAAAAATGTAATTTTACAGAAGAACACAATGAAGAAAAAAATATGTGTCTTTCATATTACTTAATACCTTCATGGTCTTTTCCTTATAAAAATATGTTTTTATAATAAATTTTCTGAAATTTTGCACATGTTGCATCCTAATTGTTATTGTTGAAATGGCATTTAAGAATTTTATGAATACTCAGTTTTCAGATAATGTACATCCGCCGTTGTTCATTGGACTTTCATCAAACTGCAATGTCGAATGTCGATCTGAAACTTTGCCATTGACATTCCATGTTGAAAAAAAAATTCTGCTACTTACAGCATTTTGAAATATTATTCTTCCAAAAAACAGTCGGATATTAAATATTCAATCAAAGGTTTGAATAACATTTTTTTTTAAAAGAATAAATATATCCTTGTAGTAACAAGTACATATACATCCTCATGCATTCCCTAAATTAAGCATAAATGCTTGTGTTATAGGTGAACGAAATCGGTCGTGGCAGGATTCGAACTCGCAACCATTGGATTACTAAACCAGCGCGCTAACCGCTCTGCCACCACCCATCTAAATAATATCTAGTAGGTAATCAACTACTTTATATTGAACTAGCGACCACTTGACTGGATTACTAAACCAGCGCGCTAACCGCTCTGCCACCACCCATCTAAATAATATCTAGTAGGTAATCAACTACTTTATATTGAACTAGCGACCACTTGACTGAATTACTAAACCAGCGCGCTAACCGCTCTGCCACCACCCATCTAAATAATATCTAGTAGGTAATCAACTACTTTATATTGAACTAGCGACCACTTGACTGGATTACTAAACCAGCGCGCTAACCGCTCTGCCACCACCCATCTCAAAGAACAGTGTGTTTACTTACATCTTTATTTTATTGTGTGAGTTTTTTAAATTTTAATTTCGTCCCTTCTATGGCAAACTAGCGAATCTGTAAAAAATAAATTTTACAGGAGAGCAAAAGCAAACTTTGACACTCTATGTAAAATACATTTTATTACGCAGTTAATTTTTTTTCTAAGCTTAATGGAAGATGTTACATATTCAATACTTTGCCAGAGTATAGCTATTGTGAAAACGATTAAAATTACACCAAAAACGCATTTTCTTTTATTGTAAATAACTAAAAGTACAACAAGGCCTAGATAAGTAGATTTTAACTACCACAATCGCCTCATGTCAGTTCTGTCAATGCCCGGACAAAACTTCGGAACATATCCTGTGGGATTGTTGCCACCCAATGGTGTCCTCTTATAGATCGGAGCTCCTCGTTGCTGTCCTTTGTCATGCAGATTTTGTGATCTCAAAGAACAATTTTAAAGCCTTCAAGAAGTTCTGTCATAGTTATGGCTAGAGGGATCCATGACCTACTTTTCGTGCTATGCATTTTTTTGTCGCTCATTTAGCATTCTGTAATGGGGTCGTTTACAGTCCCCATATGCAGAGTGGGTGGTGGTGGAAGTAGAGAACTACCACAGTCAGCATTGCTTTTGGGAAAGTTGATTCATTATATTAAAGCAACTCGCTCACGCGAGTCACAATTATCATTAAACACTAAACCTAACTGAATATTATACGGGATGTAATAAAATACGACAACGAAATATTAGTATGATGTGTATGTAAACCTCCATTCCCGTTATTTTTTTGTTAGATTTAGTAAGTCTTTAACGATATAAATTGAATGGAAATTGGTTGCAGGAATAATTTTATAAACACCTTTGCCATTTGAGGTTAGGAAAAAGATTGGGTACTATTTTTTTTTTTTTTTTAAATGAATATGTCCTTGTTAAACAAGTACATATACATCTTCCTACGTTCCCTAAAATAAGCAAATAAATGCTTGTGCTATAGGTGAACGAAATCGGTCGAGGCAGGATTCGAACTCGCAACCACTGGATTACTAACCCAGCGCGCTAACCGCTCTGCCATCGACCCATCTATTTATTCGCATTTGATCACATTTTTCAAGTAAATTAGTTTTCTCAACATATTATTTAAGTACTTGATACTTATTATTATTATTTGTGTCGAAAATTTTCACGTTTAATGTCAACTTTGACAGCTCTTCCGACATTGATAAAATCATAAAATGAGCGTTTTCTAAAGCCGGATCATATGTTCATATGTTGGTCATAGAAAAGTGAATTTACATATTATGTTGGTATAGGCGCGGCGAACGTTTCGGCGAGCGTGTAAACGGCTTAAAAGTCAACAGTTCGGATACTATAATTTATATGCTCGCGAGCCCGTCAATATGCTTTGAAGCGGCAAACATGACGGACGTTGAGGTTATGTCGGCCATAACTTTTGGCCTTATGTATTTTTATTATAATATAGGATTTTTTCAATTATCTCTACATGTACATGTTATTAATCAAATAATTGACATTTTTCAATGATTATTATTTAACATATCTATAAGAATTACATATCAAAATAGAAAAAAAATATTTTAATCATCAATTATCTAATCTATTAGTTTCTAGTTTAAATTAATTTATACCTTATTTATTTACTTCGTTGTACCAGTTGTTCATTTTTAGGGCTGGGTTATTCTAATTGTATGCCTATACCTATACTAATTTGACAAACCTATATATACATACATACATGCATGCGTACATACATACATGCATGCATGCGTACATACATACATGCATGCATGCATACATACATACATAGGTGCATGCATACATTCATACATACACACATATAACTAAGTAAAATAGTATATACAACCAGTATGTATGTACTTACTATTTTATTTAATTTTTCCATAAATTTTTAAATTTGATATTAATTTTATGCATATGGTATATTAATAAATAAATAAAATAACATTTTTAAATAAATGTATTTTATTATAAAACATATAAATAAATATACAAATATTTAAAGGAATGTTTTCAAATCTTAATATATTTAATCCTAAACAATTCATCAGATAAACTATAATCTAAAGTAATAAAGCAATCAATATGTTAGTGTGTATGTGTGTGTGTGTGTTTGTTTGTCTCAAACCTTTTGAAAAACCAAGAGCATCTAAAAATCTAATTTATGTGCGAACGTGTACCAGTATACCTGATGCAGTGTCACGCTAAAAATAATGCGATTAAAATGCTGAATTTTAAAGATATTTCAATAATTATTATTTTCATACAAAATTTTCCAAGTCATATCTGTCAAAAAAGTGTACATTTTGCATGCAAATATCTGTTATTTAAAAGTTAGAAGTACGTATTTACACGAAAAAAATATATTTTCAAGTATAACTTAGCTTTTAAGTGAAAAACATGGTGAATATTTTGTCTAATCATAATGTTTAACTTATTTTTAAAGTAAGCGTTTTGTACAAATGTACATATAACCCCGCCATTTTAATATCTTTTCATACGATATTTAATTTTCCTACCGAATGAATATGTTCTATAAAATAATATTCCTTTGAAATAAATGTGATTATGAAATAATAAAATGAAACACAAGACTTTATAGCAAGTTTTAAGACATATATTGTAAAAGTCTGTTAATTATTAGTAAAGATATAGGCATAATAAAATTGCATAATTTGTAAATAATATTTGATATTTCGGACAATTTTCGTTTTTGTGGCTTCGAAAAAACCAATGTAGGTACCTATCTACATATCAAAAAAATGTATCGAGCCCATTTGATATTAATATTGGAATGGTTACTATGGTAACGGAAAGATTCTGATATTCAAATAAAATTTGTAATGAATCGAATTTATTTAGAACATTGTTGTAGGTAGGTACCTACCTATTACTATTTACTTACAAATCACACAACAATATACTGATTTCCTATCAGAAAATTGTATGCGATGTGCTCCTAAACCGTTTGTCTGATTACAATGAAACTTTGGTGAATTGTCGAGCGTGTGCCCGGGATGGTTTCTGGATTTAAACTTTTTTCTTATTCTTCTTCTTCTTCGTGTATTTGGTCATTTAACCTATGAAGGGGGAGTATCCTGGGAAAAGAAGGTCCGACTGTCCCTCCATCTCTTCGCAGGTCTTCCAGGACGGTTTGTGATTTTAACTTTTTTCTTCTTCTTCTTCATCGTGTATTTGGTTATTTTACCTATGAAGGTGGACTATCTTGGGAGATGAAGGTCCAATTTTCCTTCCATCTCTTCGCAGGTTTCTGGATTAAAACTTTCTTCTTCTTCTTCGTCGTGTATTTGGTCATTTTACCTTGAAGTTGGAGTATCCTGGGAGAAGAAGGTCCAACTGTCCTTCCAACTCTTCACAAGTCTTCCAAGACGGTTTTTGGATATAGACTTTTTTCTTCTTCTTCTTTTTCTTCTTCATCCAATTTTCCTTCCATATCTTCGCAGGTATCTGGATTTAAACTTTTTTCTTCTTCTTCTTCGTGTATTTAGTCATTTTACCTTTGAAGGTGGAGTATCCTGGGAAAAGAAGGTCCTTTCATCTCTTCGCGTTTCTTCCAGGATGGTTTCTGGATTTAAACTTTTCTTAACCGACTGAAGGGATGGTATGTAATGAAGGGAAGGGATGCACTAAAGGGCCTGAAGGGACGGGAGGTATAAAAGGTCCTGAAGGGACGGGAGGTACTGAAGGGCCTACTTATTCTTCTCTTTTTTATTTAGACTTTTGGGTTAGTTTTAAGTCTACTGGTCTTTTGTGCAGAAACATCATTAACAATATACTTGATGAAAATACATATGTAAAAACGAATGGGATGTGACGGTGTAATCTGCACTAAAATCTTTTTAATACTTTTGTTTAATCAAATTTTAACAATTTATATCATCCTATTTTGAATAATTTTCAACACTTTCATATTTGATTTCGTTGACGATATTTAAAGAATGGGGGTTTTGGCCATTACTGAACTCTTCACAACGTTTATATTTAAATTTACTATAGTTTAAGTCTTCTTCTTCTTCGTTAATGTAGACTTTTGTGTCAATTTTAAGTCTATCAGTCTAATTGTGCAAAAATATAATGCACACTTGATGAAAAAATATAAAAACGAATGGGATGTGACCAACACTAGATCTTTTCAGTACGCATTATTTAATCAAATTTTAACCACATTCCAACATCCAAAATTACTAAATTTTTTTTTATAGGTACATATTACAATTTGTTTTCGATGATAATATTTAAAAATGGGGGTTGTGGCCAAACCAATCTCTTTACAAAGTTGATAAACAGTCATATTTAAAACCATTTCGCATTGTCCATGCGTGCAGAAATAGTATATAGCACTTTATTGCAATATATAAAAAAGAATGGGTTGTGGCCATCACTTGAACATTTTACAATGCTTAAACTCAATCAAATTTCAAATCACTTTTCATAGTCCGATATTGCAAAATAATTGGGTGACAATATTATAAAAACGATTGCTTATTCCTTCTCAATTTTACATTCTTGGCCAACGGCGGGACATAAAAGCTAGTCATAAATATAATTTGGAATATTTAAATTACAGATGTAAAATACGAAGTAATCGTTGATATTATAATATAAAAATTCTGACACCGCTTTCCAGCGCCAGAGCTCAAACGATACTAATGTCAGGGCCAACGTGTAAATGACTCGCAAACGTCTGCCGCAAATCCCCTTTGACTCGTGCCAAAATACTGACACTCGATCTGATCGGGCGCGAGCCCGGGCGAGACCACGCGAGCCTATCCGAACACCCTATTTACACGTTGGAGCTCGAGACGTCTCGCGGAGCCAAGGCGAGCGTGGAAACGGCCTATATAGTCTAGTAATAATTATCAGTTATCAGTCCAAAATATTACGTCTATGGCAACATTTATGTTTTATTCATAGAAATGCGTCACTTTTGGTATGTACTTATTGTGATCTGTGGTTTACCACTTTCCCTCCAAAAAGTAACTTAATGACAGTTGGCTGTGATTCTTATTTTTCCAGGTTTTTATTGATAATTTTGCTTAAGAATTGTGTAATACGCTGCCTAATCATTAAATTATTTTCGGGAAACTTCATCTTTCATTATAATCACTCATTTTATGTATTTTATCATTTATTTTTTTATTATTTGAATAGTTTTATATTTGTGTCTGATTTGTACCATACTGACAATTATTGAACTAACTCATTTTTCTTTAATACCATATATTATTTATTTATATTTTGTATACTGTTAATCATTTGCTTTTTAAATATACTTATCCAGCGAAAACGTCTGTTTTGTAATACAAAATGAAGGTTAAAAAGCAGTCACGTGAACAAAAAAAGAAAATAAGAATTTTGAAAGAAAAGCTTGATAAAAAGATTGAATCATTGAATGAAGAGGAAAGAGACATAGCTAATAATGATAGAACATTACAATCTCAGACCAATGTTATTACAAGGAATGTTACAAAAAAAGATATGCCTAGCGAAAATGAACTTAACAAAAAAAAAACAACCAAAAACACTGAAAGAATGCGTACTGTAAGAAAGAATCTTGAATTTAAGAAAAATGAAACTGACAAGAAAAAGTTACTAAGAAAAATTAAAAATCGTTTGAACGATAATAAAGAAATTAATAAGCGTGAGGCAAAAAGAGTACAAGCCATACGAAAAAATAACAAATACAGGGAAATTGAGAATGCACAAAACTTGAAACGATGGAATAATTTGAACAAAATTGACGAATTTAGAAAACGTCATGCAGAAAGAATGAAAGTTGTGCGAAAGAATACTAAGTATAGGGCAATAGAGAATTTGAAAAATATTCAGCGATGGAAAAGTTTGAATGAAAGTGACGAATTTAGAAAACGTCATGTAGAAAGAATGAAAGTTGTGCGAAAGAATACTAAGTATAGGGCAATGGAGAATTTGAAAAATATTCAGCGATGGAAAAGTTTGAATGAAAATGACGAATTTAGAAAACGTCATGTAGAAAGAATGAAAGTTGTGCGAAAGAATACTAAGTATAGGGCAATAGAGAATTTGAAAAATACTAAGCGAAGGAAAAGTTTGAATGAAAGCGACGAATTTAGAAAACGTCATGTAGAAAGAATGAAAGTTGTGCGAAAGAATACTAAGTATAGGGCAATAGAGAATTTGAAAAATATTCAGCGATGGAAAAGTTTGAATGAAAGTGACGAATTTAGAAAACGTCATGTAGAAAGAATGAAAGTTGTGCGAAAGAATACTAAGTATAGGGCAATAGAGAATTTGAAAAATACTAAGCGAAGGAAAAGTTTGAATGAAAGCGACCAATTTAGAAAACGTCATGTAGAAAGAATGAAAGTTGTGCGAAAGAATACTAAGTATAGGGCAATAGAGAATTTGAAAAATATTAAGCGATGGAAAAGTTTGAGTACAAATATTGTATTCAAAAAACGTCAGATAGAAAGAATGAAAATTATACGAAAGAATATGGATTATTCTTTAATTGAATATGATAAAAATGTGAAAAGAAATGAAAGGTTAAGAAGAAATGTGGAGTATAAGCGACGTGAAAAACAGAGGAATATTGAAAAAATGAAAGTATATAGATCTGATGAACACTATAAGAAACTAGAAAAAATTCAACAACTCGAATATGTTGAAAGGAAAAGAAGTGAAATTAGTAAAAAGAAGACGAATAAACGAAATATTGAATGGTTTAAATACAGAGAAAATTTATATAATAATTTATTACTGTCAAAATCCTTAGATTCCAAAGTAGAACTTTCATTTATAAAGGACAGAGCATCTACTCCAGAACTCTCATGTTTTTGTTGTGAGGGATTGTTCTTTAAACATTCTGTGGATTTCTTTGATTCTGAGACTTTAAAAAAATTTGATTTCTTTCATCAAAAGGTTTATAATATAGTTTCGAATTTTGTTTGTAAAACATGTAAAAAATCAATCATAAAAAATAGAATTCCAAAATTAGCCACCAGTAACGGATTAAAATTTGTAACCATACCAGAATGTTTGAAGAAATTATCACCCCTAGAAGAACGAATGGTTTCACCGTACATCAATTTTATGCAAATTCGTCCATTAAAATCTTTTTTGATTAATGCACAACTTGGCCAAAAAGGCAGTGTAGTCAATATACCTATAGAAGTAAATGAAATTTTAGAAGTATTGCCCCGGAAATTTGACAATATGGCGACGATCCAATTAAAATTAAAACGGCATGTAGACCATTCAACCGACTATATGTTTGAAACTATTCGTCCAGCTGTGGTGTGTGACGCTTTAAAACATCTTATTTCTACTCCTTTGTACCAAAAACATGAAATAAAAGTAGATGCAAAATATTTTGAGCGGTATGAAAATGTGTATGATGAAAGTTTAGATTTTGTGGTAGATGAGGTTGATTTTGATAACCAAATAGTGCTCTCTGAAAGTATTAATAATGATAATGTTAATGTTAATGTGGAAATCGACGAAGAAGTATTGGTTGTTGATAGAAATGTTCCACTTGTTCATAATGCAAATCAAATTAAAGTCACAGCTCCCGGACAGGGTAAAACACCTGTTCCGTGGCATCTCATTTCAGACATCGACGAATTGTGTTTTCCTACAATATTTGGGGGACACGCTTTCAATATGTCTGATTCAAAAATTAGTTACAGTGACAGAGCCAAATCTGAAGCCAGGAGAACAGACCGTAGGTCTTGCGTACCAACTCGTTTATTATATATGGCCAAAAAGAAACTCGAGAAATCCTGCCTCGACATAGTTAATATTTGTTTGAGAAAAAATAAAAATATCAGTACTGTTTCTGCAGGAAATATTTTAAATACAGAATTTTTAAATAATTTGATACAATTTGATGCAGGATATAAAATTTTGAGACATGTTCGCTCATCACCTAGTTTTTGGGAACTCAAAAAAAAAGAACTGTTAGCCTTAATCAGGCAACTTGGGAAACCGACATTATTTTTAACACTGTCTGCAGGTGAAAAGATCTGGCCTGAATTGATTAAATCATTAGTAAAATTAAATTCTGGAAAAAACATTTCTATCGAGGAGGCTTACAACCTCACTGATTATGAAAAGTCCCATTTGATCAAAAGTGATCCCATAACGTGTGCTCGATATTTCGATTACAAAGTCAATAAAATCATGTTGCTATTTAAAAAATCAAATAGTGTTTTTCAAAATCACATTGTTGTAGATAGTTTCAGTCGTATCGAGTTTCAGCTCCGTGGAAGCCCACACTCACATATTTTTCTATGGTTGAAAGATCCTCCGACTTACAACATCAGCAACGCACACTCTATTCAGGAATGTATCACCTTCATAGACTCATTTATTACTTGCAAATATGTTTCCACCGATCCATATATTTCATTACAGAGGCATACTCACAGTCATACATGTTATAAAAATCAACATAAAAAAAAGTGCAGGTTCAACTTCCCTCTGCCTGCAATGCCGCGGACCATGATCTTGGAGCCACTCGCAGACGATGAAAATAATGAAAATTTAAAACAAAATTTTGTAAAAATTCACAACCTCATGTTAAGTTTTTATCAAAATCAACAGGCAGTACCGTTTTCAGAAATCTTGATAAAATTAAATATAACAGAAGAAATTTACATTTTGAGTATAAGGAGTATGTTAAAACGAACACAGACATTTTTGAAAAGAAGTAGTTCTGAGGTGGGTACAAATTGTTATAATTTAAAAATTTTGCATTTATTTGAGTCGAACATGGATCTTCAATTTATATCCGAAGAATATGGTCTGGCTTCTTATATCATTAATTATGTAGCCAAGGTAGATGCCGGACTTTCAAAAATATTACGAGATGCTGCATCTGATATTGAAAACGGAAATAGGTCTATAAAAGATAAATTCAAAAATATCGCAAACGCATTCATCAATAGCAATTTAATGTCCGCTCAAGAAGCATCTTATCATGTTCTTTCTTTACCTCTATCAAAAATGAGCAGACGGTGCATATTTATCAATACAGGTCCATCAGATGAAAGAGTCAGAATGCTTAAAACCAACTCAGATTTAAAAAAATTGCACCTAGATTCTACAGATATATATATGTCAGATATAATAAGTAAATATAGCAAGAGAAAAGACAATTTAGAAAATATATGTCTGGCAGAATTTGCATCCAATTATTCCAAGATTCCCAAACAGGCCATAGAGGAGAACGATGATATGGATGAATGTGATAAGAATGAGTATAAAGTCAGAAAATTGTCAGCAGTGATTCGATATAGGCGGTACAATCTAATGCAGGATCCAATTAATTATTATAGAGAACAGGTTTTACTATTTTTACCTTGGCGAAATGAAGAAACTGAAATAGAAAACGTAAATTCAGAAATTAAATATCGGGACAATGTTCTTACAATAGAATTAAACAGAAAAAATACTTCAATTGTGGGCGATGAAATTTTAGATTCAGCTTTAGAGAGAGTTCAGAAGGATTTGTTAAATGAGGAAGAAATTAATGAATATGTTTTAGATAAAGTACCATTAGAACAGGAAATAGACATACTTCAACAGGGAGGTAGCGATATACCAAAAAATGTTTTACCATCTAGGTATACATTTCCCACACGGATTATAGAAAACGAAATGTTCACTGCAATGCAAAAGTTAAATGCCTCACAAAGAAAATTTGTTATGTATATTTTGAACTGGGTAAAAATTAAAACGGAGCCATTTAAAATATATCTTGCGGGATCTGCTGGGGTGGGCAAAAGTACTGTAATTAATATAATTTACCAAATTGTTTCTAATTATTATGATAATATTCCGGGTGGGTCTAAGGGTAAAATTGTGGTTCTGTTATGCGCTCCGTCCGGCAAAGCTGCATTTTTAATTAATGGGGTAACTTTGCATACAGCATTTGCTTTGCCTGTTGTACAATTCGGGGGACAAATGCCGGAATTATCTAGTGACTTAGCCAACAGTATAAGAGAAAAATTATTTAATATCAAATTACTCATAATTGACGAAATATCAATGGTCGGTTCTACCATGTTCAGTCGTGTCGATACTCGCTTGCGACAAATCATCGGTGTTAACGAACCTTTTGGCGGCATTTCTATACTTTGTGTGGGAGATTTGAACCAATTACCCCCTGTTATGGACTCTCAAATTTTTAAATTTTCCAATTCGAACCAAATGGGGCTATTTTTTGATATTAATCCTTTATGGAGTGCATTTCAATTTTTTGAGTTAACTGAAATAATGAGACAAAGAGATGAATTAACTTTTATTACAGCATTAAATAATCTGGCTTCTGGTGAAATGCAAACCCGAGACATAAATCTTTTTAAATCTAGAGAGGTTTTAGAAGATGAGGTGCCTGAAGATGCGATTAGGTTATTTTTGGAAAATAGACACGTTGACGCTTTTAATTTTGAAAAAATAAATAAACACGTGGGGCAAGAATATATATCTGAAGCGAAAGATGCAATTATTGGAAAAGTAAGCGAACGCACTAAATCATCCGTGCTAAAATCAATAAAAAATAAGAAACTCTCGGAAGTAAATGGGTTGCCTCATATTGTTCGTTTAAAAATTGGCATAAAATATATGATCACGTGCAACATTGACGTAGAAGATGGATTGGTCAACGGTGCATGTGGTACATTAAAATTTATAAACTTTAAATCTAATACATCAGAACCAGTTAAAGTTTGGTTAGATTTCAATTCAAATAATGTAGGTAAAAAGGCTAAATTAAAGGATATAAACTATATTACGTCACACAATGTACCTGAAAATTTAATACCCATTTCAATTCATACCGTCACACTGAACCTCTCCTATAAATTGCAATATCAAATAATAAGAAAGCAACTACCCATTATTCCAGCGGAGGGGATTACCATTCACAAATCGCAAGGCCAAACTTATAAAACCGTTTGCATTGATTTTTCAAAATTAAAAAGAGTAACTAAATCTGTATTATATGTCGCATTAAGTAGAGTCACGTCGTTAAGTGGATTATATATATTAGGTAAATTTCATTACGCGTCCTCAAATAAAAATGATTCTGTAAAAATTGAATTAAATAGACTTCGAACTGATAAACAATTAAAATTTGAATCCGATATTCTTTTACAAGCAACAGGAATAAAAGTCATATATCAAAATGTTAATTCTTTAAAAAAAAAAATTAATAATTTAATATGCGATGAATGGTTTTCTTATGGTGACATAATAATTTTATCTGAAACTCTTACTAAACCTCACCATGAAATAAGTATAAATTCATTTAATATCCTATTTCGTTCCGATATAATTAATAATACTACAAGAGGAATAACATGTTTCATAAAAAAAACTAATTTACCATTTATTACACCGGTCGAACATATTTATGATATAAGTAATAATTGTCACGTGGAGTTAATTTCATTCAATTTTTTGGGCGTTCACATCATTACAGGTTACAAATCTCCCGGTGTACCTAATTCTATGTTTGCATTAAATTTTTACAAATTATGGTACAAAATTAATTTGAATAGTAATTTGAATAAATATCTAGTTTTGGGTGATTTCAATTTCGATGTCCTAGTGCACGACAATTTTCTTCAAAATTTATTTTGTAACTACAATTTAACTTCAAAATTACCCAAAGAAACAGTCACGACTTCTTCACATACACAAATTGATGTTATATTTTCTAATTTTCAAAATTTAATCGTAGGAGTCTATGAAACATATTATTCATATCATAAACCAATTTATGCAATATTTTCAGAATTTAATCAGGATTGTTCACCA
Source organism: Molanna angustata (assembly GCA_963576475.1). NCBI lineage: Eukaryota > Metazoa > Arthropoda > Insecta > Trichoptera > Molannidae > Molanna > Molanna angustata. Next base: position 29,971,621 of record OY754982.1, read on the forward strand.
AATAGTCAAATAAACAAATTAAATTTTACTACACATAATATGTCAAATAAAACAGGTGATGAATTAAATGTCAACATATCTAGGGAAAGCAGAGATTCTGAAGATAACTTAAATGCACTGACTGAAAATATCATACATAATAATGAAAATACAGAGACAGGTTTAAATGTAGAAGCAAATAATGATTTATCTAAAAATACATTTGATAATTCACACCTCAATTTCCATCATAAAAATACTATAAACTATATTTTGCCTGATAAAAATAATGAATTAATGACAGAAAATTTAAGCACTTCTCTCATGGATGTAGTTTTGCAGGACGATGGGTATTTAGAAGATAGCCATATTAATTTTTTCCATGAAATTATTTTGAGTAATACAAGTTTTAAACCACAGAATATATATTTATACATTTCACCAGAATATATTCAACCAGTAAATGCAGGGGTTCATAATGTACAAATATTATTTAGTGGTTCTGGTGATTATCAAGATGTTGGGCATTGGATTTGTACTTTTTACGATGGTAAAGTCAACCATATATATGATAGTTTAAATAGTAATGTATTAGATTCAAAACATATAATTTATCTCAATAAATTATATCCAACTGATACTCCACATATTTTTCATAAAGTACAACGTCAAGATAATGGTTATGACTGCGGTATATTTGCAATAGCTTTTGCGACTTCCATTTGTTTTCATTCTGATCCGGCACATGAAAAATACAACAAAAGTCTTATGAGAGCACATGTCGCAAAAATACTAAGAACCAAAGTACTCCAACGTTTTCCTACATATTAAATGTTTATATGTATGCACTTATTTTATCATTGTCTTTTTCCATTATGTTATAATTAACATTCCAAGGACACTAAAAGAGCTTATTCTAAGCATTAGAGTCAAGAAGTAAAATGTCTGTATTATTGTGTGATCATACTATTGACATGATTTTAATCAGTGAAGGTGTCCTCTCTTCTTTCATCTCACTCACCGGATGTCTCTTTTGATTTCGCCGATTGAACCAGACTTGCCCCCCTGGTGGGCTTCCATTTCAATTTAAAGTATTTCACCACTTTAATAAAGTTCTTTTTGATGTTGGTTCTAATATTGCTATACATAGATCATAATTCTGACTAACCAATTGAAATTTTACATTCTCCAGTTTCTTCTTAGTATGTATAGGTATCAAAAATTTAATTTTCAATTTGAGTAAGATAAATGTTGGATTAAAAATAATTTATTAAATATCTTTTCAATATAGATCTATTCTGTTTTTAGTATTTTTAACTTTTCCATTCAAAATAATTATTTAAAAATATTTTTCTATTGGCTTCCAATATTAATATCTGTGTTTCCATATTATTCAATGTTATCATTATTGTACTATAACTGAGTAATTATTGTTACTATTCCTTGCCTTTTTCTCTTAAAATTGGCAACATTGCAGTTCCATCTATTTCTTCATGAATGAAAATAGTATGAATGTGACATGTATTCAATATTCATTTAGATTATTTTAGTACACAATTTAATTTATTTAATTTTATATAGAAGTTTTTTCGTACAGTAAATTTTTCTATTAGAGAATACAACTGATGTACTTCTTGCTTAAAAGTAGTTTCTTTCACAATTATTAAATAAATTGTTTTATTACTGTGGATGTTTCCCCACAAACAAATGAACAAATGAAGATAATATTTCAATTTTGTTCACTGCAACTATTGTAAACCTTTTTCTGTTTAATATAATTTATTCACAGCCATTAGTAACTTCTGAAAGAAGTAATTAATTCAATCCTTCCATGCTCACCTCATGCTTATTCTTGTATTAGTAAAACATCTCACTTTTTCTTTAAGAACTCTGTCAATTCGATCATGCTATTTTTTGTTTTGTTTTGTTAATTATTTTTTCAAATTGAAAATAACAATGTATGAAGTAAAAATTTAATACAGGATAAAAAAAACTTGCATAAATACCCACTCCATACATCAATTATAAGCTACTATCATGATAGTGATATATTTTTTTATAGGTACATGTATATCTGTATGTCATTATACTATTTATGTCTGTGTGTGAGGGTGTGTAGTGTATGTGTGTGTGGTGCTTATGTGAAGATGCATGCATATGTGTGGTGCGTCATGATAAACCTATGAAGTGAGTGTTTTTAACTTTTGACGAAATGAAATTTTAGTATCTTTAAGCCAAGTGTGTTCTCGTATTTTATATAGATGCTAATGATTCTGTTGATGGTTGCATGAATTGTACATTAATATGTTTATTTCATCAAATATTCATAAGTATTTATATAATCACTTCAGGAGTTGCCAATTTTTAATATTCGTACTTCTTTTTCAATACATTAAAAATACATCTTATGCTATTTTTGAAAATAACTGTTTATCTTTATATAAATTCATTACCAAGTAAACTATTTCAATTTATAGTACCTTTCATTAAAGTTATATAGTACCTTTCATAAAGGTATAATTTTTTTCCTAATTTAGTGTGTCAAAGTAATTGCTTTTTTGATAAATTTTTTTAAATAATTTTAAATTGTTCAAGATTAATATAGATTAAAAAAAAATGGCAATTCTGTTTCCTGTAAAATTTGAACCCTTTCCTTTCCTTTTCCTAGTAAGGTTAAACTTCAACCTTCCCGTGGTCCTTACCGATGGGTTTTGTTAAAATTTAATTCTTGATATTTGAATGTAATTAGATGGGTCGATGACAGAGCGGTTAGCGCGCTGGGATAGTAACCCAATGGATATGAGTTTGAATCCTGCCTCGACCGATTTCGTTCACCTATAGCACAAGCATTTATGCTTAATTTAGGGAATGTAGGAAGATGTATATTTCCAACAAGGATGTATTCATTAAAAAAAATGTTTCTCAAATAGCGACAAATTACCTGTATCACAATGAAATTTAGTAAAGTAATATTCTTAATGCACCTTATTTTATTATTTATTTGAGGAAAAAAGTTTCTTTTAATATATATTGCAATATTCCTTTGTAAACTTTTCATAAATACTTTTTCTATTTTATAAAGAATATACCTGAACAAGGCCAAGCATATTCTTTCTTACCTTTAAACTAAAACAATTTAAACTGTAGTCCCCTGATACAGAGCTAGGTTGCCCCCGGCCCCGCCCCGCAGCGCAGCCCTACCAACAGACACTAACATAATACCTATTATAAAAGTCAAACCTAATTTTAACATCACTTGCTAATAGAAGTTTATATTGTTGCAACTGAAGAAATTACTATGGAATTTTTTCTTATTGACTTATTTCCATTGTTATTTTTTTTGTTTATTTATTCTATGTATAATATTGATGTATTGTGCATTTTACATATTATTATTGAGAGATATGTAATATTTGTGCAATATATTTTGTAGATTCATTCTAGTACGCATTTTAATTAATTCATCACATCTTTAGATACATTTTTATCAGATTGTCCTTAGTAAATGTAGTACATAGTATGTAGTTAAATATAAATTATTGTAGTAGATACTTGTTGAATATCCACTAAAGCAGTGAAAAATTTATCAAGTTTTTTTAATAAAATATCGAATAAGTACTTCAGTCTGTAATCAATGAAAAATTAAATTAAAATAATTTAACAAACTCGTTACATAAAAATTCTGAAAATTTTCTATACAAAATTTGAATACTTTGTGGAGTGACTTGTTAGTGAGGAGTATAGCGTTGGCCACAACCCACTCGTTTTTATATAAAAAAAGATTGGTTTTATAAATATTTATATTGGGTGCCTGCCTACCGTCAGGTAAACAATTTGTTGAAATATTTTGATATAACTAGTTACATGTAACACATGAGATCCAACTGTCGATAGCGATAGTATGTATAATTGAAGAATAAGTACCAAACTTAAACCCATAAATACAAATTATTTCATATTTTAAGATATTTGGTTTTCTATACAACACATGTACCTAGGTATGTATGTCAAGATAGGATAGTATGGAGGTCAGTCCTTTCCTACCCAGAAAAAGAAAACAGCATGATGGTATGTATGTATGTTTGGAGATTAGTATCAAACTATTAAGTCTTCGAGATATTGTGTGTAGGCTACTGCCATACGAATTGTATGAAGCAATGTCGTCACTAAATTCAATTTTTATAAAAATTGTTAAAAAAAAATTAGATGTGGTAATACAATTGTGATATTTTTTATAGAAAATAAAATTTTCTAGTTGGGGTGTTTCGGCTTTTTTCGATATATTTAAAAAAATTGTAAATATAGGCAGTTAAACTCATAAATTTATCATAATTTTTTTTTTTTCTTAATAAAAAATGTTTGAGAAACCCAGGAATTTTTTTGAGAAAACCCATTTTAGATTTTGTTATTTGTCTATATTTGTACCAATTTTCAGCGTTCTAGCTTTTATGATTTCTGAGATATAGGAAAAAATAAATCAAAAATTCAAAAGTTGGTAACCCCTGACTGAAACAAAAATTCAAAATTCTGAGTATAAAAGTTTTGTAGGCCTATAACTATTTATATATTCTGAAATTTTTACGAAATATTCTACTCCGAATTCTGAGTAAATCCGTATACGGAACATATATGCTGCGAAGCCTCTAAGTTGGTGTTTTTTGACTTCAAAGTTGGAAAAGCCGTGAAAAAAGTAGACCCTGCATACAATTCCTTCATACACACATTCTGGATTTAAACTGCCTCTTCCTTCAATAGAATTTCTCTTGAACGAATCGACAGTTGGATAACTATAATAAAACCTAACCAACCTATTCTTAGCATTTTTTTTATAAAACATGGTCAGCGGTACTAATAACATTTTCGTTAAAACTCGTTTTAGCCAACTAAACCTCGCACTACGTAAACCACGTATTAGGCACTAATTCGTGGTTTAGTGGGTTCTTACTAATAATGTAAAAATGTACAAGGACTAAGTAAACCATGGAATACGGAATGAATGTTGTGTGAACGCAGCCATTTAACGGGAATTTCGGATTTTTTCTTTACTTTATGCTATTTTTTGTTCATTCTCTATGACTTTATTAGCCGTCATCTATGACATCTATAGAGAATCATCGTATTTCTATGTTTGTCATTGTTTGTTTACTGCATGGTTTTGATGGTTTACTGTTTATGTATCGTCACGTTTTGGTTGAATTCCCAATAATTTAACTTATTACAACATAACTTATTACATTTATTTTAAAACAATTGGCGATGGAAAATAAATATCTTCATTTATTTGCCTTCTTCCAAATAAATCTACGAGATGTCAATCTCCTGCCTTTGAAAATCTGTACTTTCTTCTAAAATTAATGTCGTAATCAACAAACGGATTACAACGCACCTATGAACACACCTTATAAATTTTGCGTCATCAAAAAACTTTCCACCTGATCAATTTCTTGAAACGATCTTTCAAAATCGCCGATTCTATAATGAAACAGATTGTTGTCCATAATTAAAAAAGTATTTCTTTAAAAATGACAAAAAACAATACGCGCGGTCTATTTGACTTTTGACAGCTCAAGAATTCACTATTGCTATTCCACCACTAAACTAGGGGACCGGATGGTTTAGCGTTACCATGGTGATATAAACCATGGAATAAAATAGAAGTTTTAAAACTTGGTTATTAGTAAGATTTTTGGCCGTTAGGTTTTAGTCACTCTATTCCATAGTTCAACCTCGCTACTTTTTCGTTATTAGTACCGCCGGGTGTGAATAACTTGGGAGATGATTAAAATCGCATCAATTGTAAATATGGTCCAACCAATTACGGCTCAATGTGTTTTGAGCGCATGCGTAATAGTAATAGGAAAGTGTGCGATTTAAAATTATGCTTCGTTGACATCTATTTTTGTCGAACATCACAATTTTGAATAATTTTTGGAAATCAAACAACTTTTACTTGAATCTTTATTCATCAGTGAAACGTGGACGTGCATTACTGAAAGTTTTATCATATTTTTTGTGCTTCTAATCGCGTACAGTTATTAAATTATGCTCGACACATTTTGAGTCAGCAAACAAAAATCAATTGTTTTCTCACTAAACTTAGTCTTCCTTTATTTTAAAGTTGGTAGCATTGCATATTGGTGTATCACTATCGTGGATATAGATAAAATATATGATAATTTTCAATCTATAATTCTGAACATAGTCTTTGAGAGTACGTTTCTACATAATATTTTCTATTTTAATATAATTTTACAAACTTCAAATATCGAGCAAAATTATGATCACAACGCCTTATTGTTTCGCAGTTTCTTTCATAACTTTACTAATAACCTCATTATTTATAAATTTTTGAAGGCAAACTAACAGCTATATATTACTTACTTTACTTTGCGTATGGCATCGGCATCTGCTTGGCTCAAAGTCGGAACTCTGATGTCTTAAAGTGTTACATCTAATATAATAATTTAACAGCCGATTAGACGTGTCCTCTGGTAGGTAAGAATAAATTATGTTTCTGCTACAATACGATATTTTCAATGTGGACAATTTTGGATAATGTGTTGATGAGTAAACTCAAGACCTTTGGTTTACATATTGCAGATGTTGTCTTGACCCTACAAAAGTATAGAAATTTGTATAAATTGTATAAATCCAGGTCGATTATTTTAAAGTCACTTCTCATCAATATTTTCACTTTATTTTTCGTAACGTAGAATAAAAAAAAATATAGTTTCCGGCAAATAACTTAAGAATTTTCGTCTTGAAATGGGGCGGTTTGTATATATAACGATCAAACAAAAACCCAAATTTTCGTTCTGCACAGCCCACGTTATTTTCAGTTGATTTGTACATACATGTAGATTATATTTTAACCCAAGGATCTCATAGAAAATACAAAACATATGTTTAAATAATAATAAATTATTACATAAGTATAACTAAGTTGCATATAATTTAGCATGTTGAGGGTTCCGATATGAAACCGTAACAGTTCCGGAGAATGTTTCTAGTTCCGTAATCAACGCACGACGGACAAACACAGAAATGCTTTTAATATAATACAAGCATCCCACCCGACCGCTGGTGTCAGGGTGGTAGATGTGTGGAGAGGTCGTCTCCCACAATGCTATGTCGGCCTCAGACAAGGAGAACTCTCTCTCTATAATATTCTCCACACTCAACATGGGGCCCTGATATACAACACAGAGTTATGGCTGGCCTATTTCCCTCAAATTTCGATAACCTCTATTCGAAACTATAAGGGAAATCTACATTTTCAAAGTACTCTCTAATAAATCATACATTTTTTTCGTCTCGCCTCTGCTTGAGTATTTTTCGAGATAATATACAGGATTTTTTTTTTTGGGTTACGCACTAAGTTTTATTCACTATAATGGAGTATACAGAACTTTTAAGAACGGAGTCGTTTAGGGCTGTGTTCAGATTCAACGCTCAACGTCGGGCGTCGAATGTTCTTGAAGTTGCAGATTATGGCGTTTTTCACACCAATCTTACCTTAACGCTTTCGAGCGGCATTTCAATCTGAACGCTATATCGAGTGTTCTTAATGTCATTTATCATACATGTCTCTTTTTGGGTTATATTTTCATAGAAAGACAACAAACAATTAGGCAGTTGTGTAAATAATGATCTCTGACCTTTTATTGGAAATTGTTGAATGATATTTTTATAAATTTAACCTCTTTGTGAATGCATGTTGTCATCATAAATAATGTCAACTGATGACAACGGACATGACATATTAGATACCACAGAAACAAATAGAAGTCATCAATGCACAGATAAAATATAAGTCAACATAATATACTATTAGGTCCTTACATATGAAATTGGCGTTTTGTATGGGAGGAAGATAAAGTCGATTTATTTTAATATAGTATATTTATTTAATCAAAGTATGTACCATTGCTATCTATGCACTTTTGCCATCTCTTAGGTAGTTAGTTAATTCATCAATCCCTTTACTAAAAAAAACCATTCGGACGGGAATCAATAAAATCTTTGAAGGCGGTTTGGACTGCCCCATCGGAGTTGAATTTTTTCCCTTGCAAGAAGTTATACAAATTTCGAAAAAAATGGTAATCTGTTGGGGCAAGGTCTGGAGAGTACGGTGGATGTCTCAGACATTCCAATTGAAGCTCCTCTAATTTGGTAGCCGTCTGTTGTGCAGTGTGTGGTCTAGCGTTATCGTGAAGCAGCAGTGGCCTAGAACGATTAACCAGCCTCGGTTGTTTAGCAGCTAGCTTTTCCATCATGGTTTGCAGTTTCTGACAATAGACGTCTGACGTAATCGTCTGGCCAGATTTAAGAAAGCTGTAGTGAACGACACCAGCACTAGTCCACCAAACGCTCACAAGTAACTTTTTTGTAGTCGATTTTCGCTTGGGGCATGGTTTGGCTGGTTCGGCAGGGTTCAGCCATTGCGATGAGCAGTCAACGCGCGTTTGTTGATTTGCTTCACTCAATTCGTGAGGTACCCACCTTTCAAGCTTTTTCACCATCCCAATTTGCTTCAAGTGGATTAAAACAGTTTTATCAGTAACACCGCAGCCTGCAGCTAACTCGGACGTGGTTGGCGATGGATCCGCTTCCACAATATCCTTCAATTCTTCATTATCAACTTCGGTCTACGGCCGTCCACGGGGCTTGTTCTGCAGGTCGAAATTTCCAGAACGAAAACGTTGGAACAAAAAACGCACTGTGTTTTCTATTGCGGCACCGTCGATATACACATCATTAATCCTTCGAGCCGTTTCTGTAGCACTGGTGCCACGGTGGAACTCGTACTCGTAAATAACGCGATTTTCAAGTTTTCCATTTTGTAAACTGAGTGTCGCAAAGAAAAAAAAACAATTGTGGAAAAAACAAATGAATTATAATTTTCGAAACACAAATACATGAGTAAATAAATGTATAAATTTGAATTTGGAATTCCTAACTAAAGAGAAGATATTTGAGATCAAAGTTGCCATTACGGCAAACGCCAATTTCATATGTAAGGACCTAATATAACTGTTAAAGCGTTTTTCACCCGACAACTTTACCGAGCGTTTGGTGTGTGTGTGTGTGTGTGTGTGTGTGTGTGTGTGTGTGTGTGTGTGTGTGTGTGTGTGTGTGTGTGTGTGTGTGTGTGTGTGTGTGTGTGTGTGTGTGTGTGTGTGTGTGTGTGCGTACACTCGACGTTCAATCTAAATGCCACAGAGTGTCTTTCGAGCGTCTGTTTCCGGTCAGTATGAACGGCTTGAAGCGTTTACTAAGCGCGCTCGGCGTTCGTTGTGAACGCAACCTTGGACAAGAGAAAATATTATCATCTTCTCTCTACTGCTTCCACTCGTATCTATCATGTCCCCTCCGCATCTCATCCAGGTTCATCCAGTCAACTGGACAGCATTGTCAGATAATCTTTAAGCTTGTCTACAGAAGCTATTCTTGTATAATATGTCCAATGTTCATGGCCTCCATTGCAGTATTTTGGTGCCCATGTAGCGTCACTTGTCTATCTGCCTATTTGTCCAATTTTGGAGGCATCTCCTCCAAGTTTAAACAAAAACAATTACTAGCACTAAAGATGAAATAATACATTTAACAATTCATTATCGAAAAATATCAACAATCGTTTTAAGAAATTTATTTAATTTGCAAATATACCCACATAATATATGTATGCATAAACTTAAAGAAATTTGGTGAAGAGCTTTCTTGATAGTAAATTGGATAAGGTGAAGGGGGAGTCCTTCAATCCATTTTGTGAAATTTGCCTTCAATAGTAGTTTTTACCTGCCAAGGAAGGGTTATTTCAATTGAGAACCATCTGGTCTTGTAAACATCATTTTCTTTAGGGTTTAGATTTAAACACATAGAAAGTAATAGTAGATTTAAAGATTTCTGTTAAATTTTTGAATATTATTTCGTATTTTTGTCGAGTTCCAAAAGGGCTTGAATGTAAGCATTGCATACTCACTTTTTCCATTACAAGGTTTTTCGCAGTGTTTCATTTTTTTTAGTTTTATATATGACTGAATACTATTCACAATATCTTCACGTGTATATTTGGATTTTGTAAAAGAACATTGCATACCTACTATATGGGAGTAAATGTTCATCTATTTATTTTATCAGAAGGATTATAAATTATTATGTGCGTGTTCAAAAATATTTTATAATTTTAAAACATTTACCTCCAAATTATGGTGATGAAGGTTTTCAAATAAAAGATCTACTTACATGATCAACAATGGTATATTTGGAATTAATAAAATTATGTACAATAAAATAATAAATTTAATCGTTTGTGATGTCGTGGGTCGAAAATTATAAATAAGATTTACGCGACTTTTTTCAGTGCATGAATAATCAGAATAATTGCATCATCGACCTCTAAAGACGGCGATTGGCTGAGGTTCGTCAATCTTCATAAATTGAAGGGAAACTTCGAGAATTTCTGAGGATACACATTGCAGCTCGCTAACAGGAGCGCAGCTACAATACCATTGAAAAATTTCATTAAATTGGAAACTATCGAATTTGGACCATGGACTTAGAGGAGATAAATATTCGCTCCTGCAGCTGGACGCAACAGAAGAAGCATGTCGTGACTTCGAAATGTTCAAGCCTGGAAAAGTATTCAGACCTATGGAGAGCTGCTTCAAACTGACCGAAACAGAGGCATTTTGCCCAAATAATGGTAGAGTTCATCAGGAGAACCTGACACGGCACTTACAAGTGCATATATGTACATCTTCATACATTCCTTAAACAAAGCATTTTACTATAGGTGAACGAAATTGCAATTATTTATTTTTTTCAAGAAGAAAAATGAAATCCATTGTAATAATAGTAACACTTTTCTAGAAAAAAATATAATCTTTTAATTTTGATAAAGTTTTAAAAATAAATATCATAGAGAATCATACTATGAATAAACAACTAAAGATTTTAAAAAAAATCATTGATACTATACATTATTCAGAGTAGGTATACAATAAATGTTGGTTTTCTGGATATTTTCCTATTTTCCAGTGCTATATACGATCAAAGGTTAACCATACGCAGACACTTGAAAAACATGCCATAACAAAGAGGCCAAGAAAGAAAATGTTTAGTGTAGATATATATTGGATCCTGTAAAGGTTTGGTGGAAGGATGGAGGGTTAAAGGGAGGACATCATCTGAAAGCTGAAACATTCCCATACAGCCTGCCAGCGTCGACTGCTACTATCATGCTCGGTGGACGGGGCTCCTGAAATTATTTTTCCTTTCTCTAAACGCCACGAAGAGGGAAACTAGGGGAGTGTGAGAAGGAAGGCAGGAGAGGCATGAGAAGATTTCTGCACAGAAACGGATTGGATAAGTTTAAATTTAATTATTTTTATACCGTTTTAAAAGTCATTAGACCTGATCTATAAAAAAAACATTTTCGCAATGTATTTGTTTGAACACCATTTATATTGTTTCACAGTATTTTTCTTTACCATGTTCTGTATTTGAATCTGCAAGAACTGCGTTTGACATTGGCAGTGAGAAAGTTAACAATACATGGTTTGACTTGATTTTTAAAATTATTTATTTAATGTTTGACATTGGCAGTGAGAAAGTTAACAATACATGGTTTGACTTGATTTTTTAAAATTATTTATTTAATATTTGACATTGGCAGTGAGAAAGTTAACAATACATGGTTTAACTTGATTTTTTAAAATTATTTATTTAATTTTAAAAATAAATAATTACACGTATTATGTATAAACATAAACTTCTCCATATTAACTTTACTATGCAAAATCTCAAACTCCTCCGTGCACGAATTTTGGTGTACATACACACTAGTTATTGGATCATGCAAAGACGATACCAGCTGCAGAGATATGTCCTAGGTGATATAATACAAGACAGAATGACCTATATATAATTAAGGATGAGGAGAACTAACGTCAACAGTCGGCACAGACAGAGTTGAGACATACATAGCAAGGGAGAATAAGACAAACAAGTGATTGGATGCGGTGTTCCCAAGAAAAGTGGTAGAAAAGGAGGAAGGCTTGTGTTCAACTCTGGACGCAGAAAGGCTGATGAAAGGAACTATGAATTATTATCACGACGTGTAGCTATTATTGGGGCAGGCAGAGAGAACTAAGCGCCAACCTGTCTGCAACCCGTTCTCGGTTGCCTATCTAGAGTACTTTTAATCCATCAATCATCCACTGTCCTCGCTATATGACCTACCCAATTTCATTTCCATGAAAGCCATGTTGCACGCCTCATCGGCAACTTTAGTATTTTCCCTGATTTATTATGATTTATTATGATTTACAATAAAAATAGACGTTTTATTATGTCAATGTTTTAAAACTCCATCTTAGGATTTTATGAAATCAAATAACTCATTACAAAGATTACCGCACCATGTTCTACATGGAAAAACAGAGGGAAAGGGATACCTGGAAGACTCCGCAAAAGACGGAAAGACAGTTTGAAGTTACAGTAAATAGTTAAGTGGCAGTAAACTCTGCAAAAATAAGACCTAGTGGCCTTCAACGACTACAAGAAGAAGACGACTAAATTACAGATTCATGCTACACTAATATTATTTGGACACAAAGCTTGTTGTGATGGGCAGAATATAAGAACGAAGATCTCGCTATCGCTCGCCGACTAGATGGAGTGATCTTGTCAAGTCTGTATTGGATTTTCAATGACTGGAACTTTGCGGTCTGTCCAGAACAGGTTAACATGCAGGCGGGTTACATAAAAACATATTAATTTACAGCCACCATTCTTAGTCATACGAATTAGGAAGAGAGACAGGATATTTATTTCATTATTACAAGCCAATCGATCGGTAGATAATACGTCCGATTCTATAACTTTTTAAGAACGTCCTGGCTAAAATAGGTGCGTTCATACTCCTCTTAGTTCAAGTAGATATTCTATAACGCTGAAATAGGATCGTGCCTATTTAGGGACGTTCTTACTCCAAGTTAGTCACGAATTAGTTCAATTCCCTATTCTATAACTACATTTTAGTCGAATCAACTGTCAAAACGTCCCTTATTTTAGTTAACAACTAATTAGAAGCGTAATGGCTATTTTCACAGCAGTCCGAATTTTTAAGTAGCTTGAAAACATCAGTTTGTACAGAAAAAAATGGATAATTTACACGTGTTGCGTTATGCTAAAAATAAAACCAAAGAAAATTAGTGTAGATCAATTGAAATGTTAGGTTAGGCGACTTCACGGTGACATGACATAAATAAACATGGCCGAATAGTGCGTGATACGCATGCGTAGTCTGTGCCACAGACAATTTGATTTCAAATTATTATCTACGGGGCTCTAATTTTGTAGATTTTAGTTTTAGGAATAACGTCAGTTACAGAAGCGAAATTAAGTTCAAACGACCTTGATTCTAATATTTTAGAACATTCCTATTTTAGTTCAAAAAGTAAACGATAAGCCGAAACGATAGATCTTCAAAAAGGATTTATTTTTGATGGAACAGAATCTTCTTCGACAGCGTTACAGCCCAAATCGAGCCTTGGCCTCCCTCAGTAAGCGCCTCCAACACCCCCTATCACTAGTTGCCGTCCTCCAGTTGGGCACCTGGAGAAGCTGTTCTGCATCCCAGAACAGAATCAGTAATTTGATTAAACGAGTGGGTTGTGGCCAACACTAAACTCTCCACACCACAAATATTGACAATGAAATATTTTATTCATTCTAAATTTTACTACCAGGAATATAAATTTTCTAAAGATAGTATATTTTCATGTTAAGATAGACAAACTATTAATGCAGTATGGTGAAGAATTCTAATGTTGTATGAAATATTTTAATAAAAGCAGATAAATTTTGTTTTAAAGGACGTTAGAGCATTTTGACAATTTTGACACGTGATATCATATGAAGAAATTTTTGTTATTTATGGAAAGCTAATCAGTTCGATGTTCAAGCTCTTTACATTATAACATGAAATCAAATTACTGAAATTTTCCATACAAAAGAAATTTATCTTATTATATACATTTTTTATCATACTAAATTTTACTACCAGGAAAATAAATTTTCTATCGATAGTATATTTTTATGTTAAGATAGACAAACTATTATTGCAGTATGGTGTAGAATGCTTATGTTGTATGAAACATTTTAATAAAAGCAGATAAATTTTGTTTTAAAGGACGCGAAAGCATTTTCAAAATTTTGACACGTGATATCATATGAAGAAATTTTTTGTTATTTATGGAAAGCTAATCAGTTCTATGTTCAAGCTCTTTACATTATAACATGAAATCAAATTACTGAACGTTTCCATACATAGAAATTTATCTAATTACATTTTTATTCATACTAAATGTTACTATGAGGAATATAAATTTTCTTCCGATAGTATATTTTTATGTTAAGATAGACAAACTATTAATGCAGTTTAGTGAAGAATGCTTATGTTGTATGAAATATTTTAAAAAAAGCAGATAAATTTTGTTTTAAAGAACGCGAGAGCATTTTCCAAATTTTGACAGGTGATATCATATGAAGAATTTTTTTGTTATTTATGGAAAGCTAATCAGTTCTATGTTCAAGCTCTTTACATTATAACATGAAATCAAATTACTGAACGTTTCCATACATAGAAATTTATCTAATTACATTTTTATTCATACTAAATGTTACTATGAGGAATATAAATTTTCTTCCGATAGTATATTTTTATGTTAAGATAGACAAACTATTAATGCAGTTTAGTGAAGACTGCTTATGTTGTATGAAATATTTTAAAAAAAGCAGATAAATTTTGTTTCAAAGAGTGTTAGAGCATTTTGACAATGTTGACACGTGATATCATATGAAGAAATTTTATGATATCTATGAAAAGCTAATCAGTTCTAAGTTCAAGCTATTAATATTCTTATATCAATATAAAAACCAATGAACTGAACATTGCCAAATATAAAAAAATTCTCTTGTTACATATAAGTTTCATACAAATATCCATTAAATAAAATATAATTTTTGAAACCGTTGAATATTTTTCTTTTAACATTGACCAACTTTGAATACAATTTTATGAAGATTCTTGGTGTTGTATAAATAGTTGAAACCAAATTAAAATATCTCTAATTTCCAGGTCGTGAGAGCATTTTTTCAGATTTAATAGATGAAATCATAAAGAAACATTGGGAAAAAATGAACCGTTGTCTATGGAAAACTAATCAGCTCTAAGTTTATGGACTTAACACATGTGATATCAATATGAAGTCAATCGGACTTATAGTTTGGGCTGCAGAGAGGACACAAAAAAAAACAACGTAAATGATGAATTCATAGAGAAGAAATCAAAAGTTGTCTATGGAAAACTAATCAGCTCTAGGTCTTTGCACTTTACACATATGATGTTAATATGAAATCGATCAGACTTATAGTTTGGGCTGTAGAGAGGACACAAAAAAGATAAATGCTACGGCGTACGGCGTACGGCGTACAGCGTATACGCCATACACACAAACACATCACGACGAAACTCATAGTGTGCATTCTCTACATGATACCCATTGAGAAATTGATGTAAAAAAAATACGCTTAAATTTTGCGAAATCATGACTCTCCCCTATTCCATAGTGTGGAGAGTAATAATAATAAACTGTTTTTTCTAGTATATAATATTTCTTCCGATAGTATATTTTTATGATAAGATAGACAAACTTTTAATGCAGTATGGTGTAGAATGCTTATGTTGTATGAAATATTTTAAAAAAAGCAGATAAATTTTGTTTTAAAGAACGCAAGAGCATTTTCCAAATTTTGACAGGTGATATCATATGAAGAATTTTTTTGTTATTTATGGAAAGCTAATCAGTTCTATGTTCAAGCTCTTTACATTATAACATGAAATCAAATTACTGAACGTTTCCATACATAGAAATTTATCTAATTATATTTTTATTCATACTAAATGTTAATATCAGGAATATAAATTTTCTTCCGATAGTATATTTTTATGTTAAGATAAACAAACTATTAATGCAGTATAGTGAAGAATGCTTATGTTGTATGAAATATTTTAAAAAAAGCAGATAAATTTTGTTCTAAAGAACGCGAGAGCATTTTGACAATGTTGACACGTGATATCATATGAAGAAATTTTATGATATCTATGAAAAGCTAATCAGTTCTATGTTCAAGCTCTTTACATTATAACATGAAATCAAATTACTGAACTTTTCCATACATAGAAATTTATCTAATTACATTTTTATTCATACTAAATGTTACTATCAGGAATATAAATTTTCTTCCGATAGTATATTTTTATGTTAAGATAAACAAACTATTAATGCAGTATAGTGAAGAATGCGTATGTTGTATTTAATATTTAAAAAAAGCAGATAAATTTTGTTTCAAAGAGTGTTAGAGCATTTTGACAATGTTGACACGTGATATCATATGAAGAAATTTTATGATATCTATGAAAAGCTAATCAGTTCTAAGTTCAAGCTATTAATATTCTTATATCAATATAAAATCAATGAACTGAACATTGCCAAATATAAAAAAATTCTCTTGTTACATATAAGTTTCATACAAATATCCATTAAATAAAATATAATTTTTGAAACCGTTGAATATTTTTCTTTTAACATTGACCAACTTTGAATACAATTTTATGAAGATTCTTGGTGTTGTATAAATAGTTGAAACCAAATTAAAATATCTCTAATTTCCAGGTCGTGAGAGCATTTTTTCAGATTTAATAGATGAAATCATAAAGAAACATTGGGAAAAAATGAACCGTTGTCTATGGAAAACTAATCAGCTCTAAGTTTATGGACTTAACACATGTGATATCAATATGAAGTCAATCGGACTTATAGTTTGGGCTGCAGAGAGGACACAAAAAAAAACAACGTAAATGATGAATTCATAGAGAAGAAATCAAAAGTTGTCTATGGAAAACTAATCAGCTCTAGGTCTTTGCACTTTACACATATGATGTTAATATGAAATCGATCAGACTTATAGTTTGGGCTGTAGAGAGGACACAAAAAAGATAAATGCTACGGCGTACGGCGTACGGCGTACAGCGTATACGCCATACACACAAACACATCACGACGAAACTCATAGTGTGCATTCTCTACATGATACCCATTGAGAAATTGATGTAAAAAAAATACGCTTAAATTTTGCGAAATCATGACTCTCCCCTATTCCATAGTGTGGAGAGTAATAATAATAAACTGTTTTTTCTAGTATATAATATTTCTTCCGATAGTATATTTTTATGATAAGATAGACAAACTTTTAATGCAGTATGGTGTAGAATGCTTATGTTGTATGAAATATTTTAAAAAAAGCAGATAAATTTTGTTTTAAAGAACGCAAGAGCATTTTCCAAATTTTGACAGGTGATATCATATGAAGAATTTTTTTGTTATTTATGGAAAGCTAATCAGTTCTATGTTCAAGCTCTTTACATTATAACATGAAATCAAATTACTGAACTTTTCCATACATAGAAATTTATCTAATTACATTTTTATTCATACTAAATGTTACTATCAGGAATATAAATTTTCTTCCGATAGTATATTTTTATGTTAAGATAGACAAACTATTCATGCAGTATAGTGAAGACTGCTTATGTTGTATGAAATGTTTTAAAAAAAGCAGATAAATTTTGTTTCAAAGAGTGTTAGAGCATTTTGACAATGTTGACACGTGATATCATATGAAGAAATTTTATGATATCTATGAAAAGCTAATCAGTTCTAAGTTCAAGCTATTAATATTCTTATATCAATATAAAAACCAATGAACCGAACATTGCCAAATATAAAAAAATTCTCTTGTTACATATAAGTTTCATACAAATATCCATTAAATAAAATATAATTTTTGAAACCGTTGAATATTTTTCTTTTAACATTGACCAACTTTGAATACAATTTTATGAAGATTCTTGGTGTTGTATAAATAGTTGAAACCAAATTAAAATATCTCTAATTTCCAGGTCGTGAGAGCATTTTTTCAGATTTAATAGATGAAATCATAAAGAAACATTGGGAAAAAATGAACCGTTGTCTATGGAAAACTAATCAGCTCTAAGTTTATGGACTTAACACATGTGATATCAATATGAAGTCAATCGGACTTATAGTTTGGGCTGCAGAGAGGACACAAAAAAAAACAACGTAAATGATGAATTCATAGAGAAGAAATCAAAAGTTGTCTATGGAAAACTAATCAGCTCTAGGTCTTTGCACTTTACACATATGATGTTAATATGAAATCGATCAGACTTATAGTTTGGGCTGTAGAGAGGACACAAAAAAGATAAATGCTACGGCGTACGGCGTACGGCGTACAGCGTATACGCCATACACACAAACACATCACGACGAAACTCATAGTGTGCATTCTCTACATGATACCCATTGAGAAATTGATGTAAAAAAAATACGCTTAAATTTTGCGAAATCATGACTCTCCCCTATTCCATAGTGTGGAGAGTAATAATAATAAACTGTTTTTTCTAGTATATAATATTTCTTCCGATAGTATATTTTTATGATAAGATAGACAAACTTTTAATGCAGTATGGTGTAGAATGCTTATGTTGTATGAAATATTTTAAAAAAAGCAGATAAATTTTGTTTTAAAGAACGCAAGAGCATTTTCCAAATTTTGACAGGTGATATCATATGAAGAATTTTTTTGTTATTTATGGAAAGCTAATCAGTTCTATGTTCAAGCTCTTTACATTATAACATGAAATCAAATTACTGAACGTTTCCATACATAGAAATTTATCTAATTATATTTTTATTCATACTAAATGTTAATATCAGGAATATAAATTTTCTTCCGATAGTATATTTTTATGTTAAGATAAACAAACTATTAATGCAGTATAGTGAAGAATGCTTATGTTGTATGAAATATTTTAAAAAAAGCAGATAAATTTTGTTCTAAAGAACGCGAGAGCATTTTGACAATGTTGACACGTGATATCATATGAAGAAATTTTATGATATCTATGAAAAGCTAATCAGTTCTATGTTCAAGCTCTTTACATTATAACATGAAATCAAATTACTGAACTTTTCCATACATAGAAATTTATCTAATTACATTTTTATTCATACTAAATGTTACTATCAGGAATATAAATTTTCTTCCGATAGTATATTTTTATGTTAAGATAAACAAACTATTAATGCAGTATAGTGAAGAATGCGTATGTTGTATTTAATATTTAAAAAAAGCAGATAAATTTTGTTTCAAAGAGTGTTAGAGCATTTTGACAATGTTGACACGTGATATCATATGAAGAAATTTTATGATATCTATGAAAAGCTAATCAGTTCTAAGTTCAAGCTATTAATATTCTTATATCAATATAAAATCAATGAACTGAACATTGCCAAATATAAAAAAATTCTCTTGTTACATATAAGTTTCATACAAATATCCATTAAATAAAATATAATTTTTGAAACCGTTGAATATTTTTCTTTTAACATTGACCAACTTTGAATACAATTTTATGAAGATTCTTGGTGTTGTATAAATAGTTGAAACCAAATTAAAATATCTCTAATTTCCAGGTCGTGAGAGCATTTTTTCAGATTTAATAGATGAAATCATAAAGAAACATTGGGAAAAAATGAACCGTTGTCTATGGAAAACTAATCAGCTCTAAGTTTATGGACTTAACACATGTGATATCAATATGAAGTCAATCGGACTTATAGTTTGGGCTGCAGAGAGGACACAAAAAAAAACAACGTAAATGATGAATTCATAGAGAAGAAATCAAAAGTTGTCTATGGAAAACTAATCAGCTCTAGGTCTTTGCACTTTACACATATGATGTTAATATGAAATCGATCAGACTTATAGTTTGGGCTGTAGAGAGGACACAAAAAAGATAAATGCTACGGCGTACGGCGTACGGCGTACAGCGTATACGCCATACACACAAACACATCACGACGAAACTCATAGTGTGCATTCTCTACATGATACCCATTGAGAAATTGATGTAAAAAAAATACGCTTAAATTTTGCGAAATCATGACTCTCCCCTATTCCATAGTGTGGAGAGTAATAATAATAAACTGTTTTTTCTAGTATATAATATTTCTTCCGATAGTATATTTTTATGATAAGATAGACAAACTTTTAATGCAGTATGGTGTAGAATGCTTATGTTGTATGAAATATTTTAAAAAAAGCAGATAAATTTTGTTTTAAAGAACGCAAGAGCATTTTCCAAATTTTGACAGGTGATATCATATGAAGAATTTTTTTGTTATTTATGGAAAGCTAATCAGTTCTATGTTCAAGCTCTTTACATTATAACATGAAATCAAATTACTGAACTTTTCCATACATAGAAATTTATCTAATTACATTTTTATTCATACTAAATGTTACTATCAGGAATATAAATTTTCTTCCGATAGTATATTTTTATGTTAAGATAGACAAACTATTCATGCAGTATAGTGAAGACTGCTTATGTTGTATGAAATGTTTTAAAAAAAGCAGATAAATTTTGTTTCAAAGAGTGTTAGAGCATTTTGACAATGTTGACACGTGATATCATATGAAGAAATTTTATGATATCTATGAAAAGCTAATCAGTTCTAAGTTCAAGCTATTAATATTCTTATATCAATATAAAAACCAATGAACCGAACATTGCCAAATATAAAAAAATTCTCTTGTTACATATAAGTTTCATACAAATATCCATTAAATAAAATATAATTTTTGAAACCGTTGAATATTTTTCTTTTAACATTGACCAACTTTGAATACAATTTTATGAAGATTCTTGGTGTTGTATAAATAGTTGAAACCAAATTAAAATATCTCTAATTTCCAGGTCGTGAGAGCATTTTTTCAGATTTAATAGATGAAATCATAAAGAAACATTGGGAAAAAATGAACCGTTGTCTATGGAAAACTAATCAGCTCTAAGTTTATGGACTTAACACATGTGATATCAATATGAAGTCAATCGGACTTATAGTTTGGGCTGCAGAGAGGACACAAAAAAAAACAACGTAAATGATGAATTCATAGAGAAGAAATCAAAAGTTGTCTATGGAAAACTAATCAGCTCTAGGTCTTTGCACTTTACACATATGATGTTAATATGAAATCGATCAGACTTATAGTTTGGGCTGTAGAGAGGACACAAAAAAGATAAATGCTACGGCGTACGGCGTACGGCGTACAGCGTATACGCCATACACACAAACACATCACGACGAAACTCATAGTGTGCATTCTCTACATGATACCCATTGAGAAATTGATGTAAAAAAAATACGCTTAAATTTTGCGAAATCATGACTCTCCCCTATTCCATAGTGTGGAGAGTAATAATAATAAACTGTTTTTTCTAGTATATAATATTTCTTCCGATAGTATATTTTTATGATAAGATAGACAAACTTTTAATGCAGTATGGTGTAGAATGCTTATGTTGTATGAAATATTTTAAAAAAAGCAGATAAATTTTGTTTTAAAGAACGCAAGAGCATTTTCCAAATTTTGACAGGTGATATCATATGAAGAATTTTTTTGTTATTTATGGAAAGCTAATCAGTTCTATGTTCAAGCTCTTTACATTATAACATGAAATCAAATTACTGAACGTTTCCATACATAGAAATTTATCTAATTATATTTTTATTCATACTAAATGTTAATATCAGGAATATAAATTTTCTTCCGATAGTATATTTTTATGTTAAGATAAACAAACTATTAATGCAGTATAGTGAAGAATGCTTATGTTGTATGAAATATTTTAAAAAAAGCAGATAAATTTTGTTCTAAAGAACGCGAGAGCATTTTGACAATGTTGACACGTGATATCATATGAAGAAATTTTATGATATCTATGAAAAGCTAATCAGTTCTATGTTCAAGCTCTTTACATTATAACATGAAATCAAATTACTGAACTTTTCCATACATAGAAATTTATCTAATTACATTTTTATTCATACTAAATGTTACTATCAGGAATATAAATTTTCTTCCGATAGTATATTTTTATGTTAAGATAAACAAACTATTAATGCAGTATAGTGAAGAATGCGTATGTTGTATTTAATATTTAAAAAAAGCAGATAAATTTTGTTTCAAAGAGTGTTAGAGCATTTTGACAATGTTGACACGTGATATCATATGAAGAAATTTTATGATATCATGAAAAGCTAATCAGTTCTAAGTTCAAGCTATTAATATTCTTATATCAATATAAAATCAATGAACTGAACATTGCCAAATATAAAAAAATTCTCTTGTTACATATAAGTTTCATACAAATATCCATTAAATAAAATATAATTTTTGAAACCGTTGAATATTTTTCTTTTAACATTGACCAACTTTGAATACAATTTTATGAAGATTCTTGGTGTTGTATAAATAGTTGAAACCAAATTAAAATATCTCTAATTTCCAGGTCGTGAGAGCATTTTTTCAGATTTAATAGATGAAATCATAAAGAAACATTGGGAAAAAATGAACCGTTGTCTATGGAAAACTAATCAGCTCTAAGTTTATGGACTTAACACATGTGATATCAATATGAAGTCAATCGGACTTATAGTTTGGGCTGCAGAGAGGACACAAAAAAAAACAACGTAAATGATGAATTCATAGAGAAGAAATCAAAAGTTGTCTATGGAAAACTAATCAGCTCTAGGTCTTTGCACTTTACACATATGATGTTAATATGAAATCGATCAGACTTATAGTTTGGGCTGTAGAGAGGACACAAAAAAGATAAATGCTACGGCGTACGGCGTACGGCGTACAGCGTATACGCCATACACACAAACACATCACGACGAAACTCATAGTGTGCATTCTCTACATGATACCCATTGAGAAATTGATGTAAAAAAAATACGCTTAAATTTTGCGAAATCATGACTCTCCCCTATTCCATAGTGTGGAGAGTAATAATAATAAACTGTTTTTTCTAGTATATAATATTTCTTCCGATAGTATATTTTTATGATAAGATAGACAAACTTTTAATGCAGTATGGTGTAGAATGCTTATGTTGTATGAAATATTTTAAAAAAAGCAGATAAATTTTGTTTTAAAGAACGCAAGAGCATTTTCCAAATTTTGACAGGTGATATCATATGAAGAATTTTTTTGTTATTTATGGAAAGCTAATCAGTTCTATGTTCAAGCTCTTTACATTATAACATGAAATCAAATTACTGAACGTTTCCATACATAGAAATTTATCTAATTATATTTTTATTCATACTAAATGTTAATATCAGGAATATAAATTTTCTTCCGATAGTATATTTTTATGTTAAGATAGACAAACTATTAATGCAGTATAGTGAAGAATGCTTATGTTGTATGAAATATTTTAAAAAAAGCAGATAAATTTTGTTCTAAAGAACGCGAGAGCATTTTGACAATGTTGACACGTGATATCATATGAAGAAATTTTATGATATCTATGAAAAGCTAATCAGTTCTATGTTCAAGCTCTTTACATTATAACATGAAATCAAATTACTGAACTTTTCCATACATAGAAATTTATCTAATTACATTTTTATTCATACTAAATGTTACTATCAGGAATATAAATTTTCTTCCGATAGTATATTTTTATGTTAAGATAAACAAACTATTAATGCAGTATAGTGAAGAATGCGTATGTTGTATTTAATATTTAAAAAAAGCAGATAAATTTTGTTTCAAAGAGTGTTAGAGCATTTTGACAATGTTGACACGTGATATCATATGAAGAAATTTTATGATATCTATGAAAAGCTAATCAGTTCTAAGTTCAAGCTATTAATATTCTTATATCAATATAAAATCAATGAACTGAACATTGCCAAATATAAAAAAATTCTCTTGTTACATATAAGTTTCATACAAATATCCATTAAATAAAATATAATTTTTGAAACCGTTGAATATTTTTCTTTTAACATTGACCAACTTTGAATACAATTTTATGAAGATTCTTGGTGTTGTATAAATAGTTGAAACCAAATTAAAATATCTCTAATTTCCAGGTCGTGAGAGCATTTTTTCAGATTTAATAGATGAAATCATAAAGAAACATTGGGAAAAAATGAACCGTTGTCTATGGAAAACTAATCAGCTCTAAGTTTATGGACTTAACACATGTGATATCAATATGAAGTCAATCGGACTTATAGTTTGGGCTGCAGAGAGGACACAAAAAAAAACAACGTAAATGATGAATTCATAGAGAAGAAATCAAAAGTTGTCTATGGAAAACTAATCAGCTCTAGGTCTTTGCACTTTACACATATGATGTTAATATGAAATCGATCAGACTTATAGTTTGGGCTGTAGAGAGGACACAAAAAAGATAAATGCTACGGCGTACGGCGTACGGCGTACAGCGTATACGCCATACACACAAACACATCACGACGAAACTCATAGTGTGCATTCTCTACATGATACCCATTGAGAAATTGATGTAAAAAAAATACGCTTAAATTTTGCGAAATCATGACTCTCCCCTATTCCATAGTGTGGAGAGTAATAATAATAAACTGTTTTTTCTAGTATATAATATTTCTTCCGATAGTATATTTTTATGATAAGATAGACAAACTTTTAATGCAGTATGGTGTAGAATGCTTATGTTGTATGAAATATTTTAAAAAAAGCAGATAAATTTTGTTTTAAAGAACGCAAGAGCATTTTCCAAATTTTGACAGGTGATATCATATGAAGAATTTTTTTGTTATTTATGGAAAGCTAATCAGTTCTATTTTCAAGCACTTTACATTATAACATGAAATCAAATTACTGAACGTTTCCATACATAGAAATTTATCTAATTACATTTTTATTCATACTAAATGTTACTATCAGGAATATAAATTTATATTTTTATGTTAAGATAAACAAACTATTAATGCAGTATAGTGAAGAATGCTTATGTTGTATGAAATATTTTAAAAAAAGCAGATAAATTTTGTTTTAAAGAACACGAGAGCATTTTCAAAATTTTGACACGTGATATTATATGAAGAATTTTTTTGTTATTTATGGAAAGCTAATCAGTTCTATGTTCAAGCTCTTTACATTATAACATGAAATCAAATTACTGAACGTTTTCATACATAGAAATTTATCTAATTACATTTTTATTCATACTAAATGTTACTATCAGGAATATAAATTTTCTTCCGATAGTATATTTTTATGTTAAGATAAACAAACTATTAATGCAGTATAGTGAAGAATGCTTATGTTGTATGAAATATTTTAAAAAAAGCAGATAAATTTTGTTCTAAAGAACGCGAGAGCATTTTCCAAATTTTGACAGGTGATATCATATGAAATTTTTTTTTGTTATTTAGGGAAAGCTAATCAGTTCTATGTTCAAGCTCTTTACATTATAACATGAAATCAAATTACTGAACTTTTCCATACATAGAAATTTATCTAATTACATTTTTATTCATACTAAATGTTACTATCAGGAATATAAATTTTCTTCCGATAGTATATTTTTATGTTAAGATAAACAAACTATTAATGCAGTATAGTGAAGAATGCTTATGTTGTATTAAATATTTAAAAAAAGCAGATAAATTTTGTTTCAAAAAACGCGAGAGCATTTTCAAAATTTTGACACGTGATATTATATGAAGAATTTTTTTGTTATTTATGGAAAGCTAATCAGTTCTATGTTCAAGCTCTTTAAATTATAACATGAAATCAAATTACTGAACGTTTCCATACATAGAAATTTATTTAATTACATTTTTATTCATACTAAATGTTACTATCAGGAATATAAATTTTCTTCCGATAGTATATTTTTATGTTAAGATAAACAAACTATTAATGCAGTATAGTGAAGAATGCTTATGATGTATGAAATATTTTAAAAAAAGCAGATAAATTTTGTTCTAAAGAACGCGAGAGCATTTTCCAAATTTTGACAGGTGATATCATATGAAGAATTTTTTTGTTATTTATGGAAAGCTAATCAGTTCTATGTTCAAGCTCTTTACATTATAACATGAAATCAAATTACTGAACGTTTCCATACATAGAAATTTATCTAATTATATTTTTATTCATACTAAATGTTAATATCAGGAATATAAATTTTCTTCCGATAGTATATTTTTATGTTAAGATAAACAAACTATTAATGCAGTATAGTGAAGAATGCTTATGTTGTATGAAATATTTTAAAAAAAGCAGATAAATTTTGTTCTAAAGAACGCGAGAGCATTTTGACAATGTTGACACGTGATATCATATGAAGAAGTTTTATGATATCTATGAAAAGCTAATCAGTTCTATGTTCAAGCTCTTTACATTATAACATGAAATCAAATTACTGAACTTTTCCATACATAGAAATTTATCTAATTACATTTTTATTCATACTAAATGTTACTATCAGGAATATAAATTTTCTTCCGATAGTATATTTTTATGTTAAGATAAACAAACTATTAATGCAGTATAGTGAAGAATGCGTATGTTGTATTAAATATTTAAAAAAAGCAGATAAATTTTGTTTAAAAAAACGCGAGAGCATTTTCAAAATTTTGACACGTGATATTATATGAAGAATTTTTTTGTTATTTATGGAAAGCTAATCAGTTCTATGTTCAAGCTCTTTAAATTATAACATGAAATCAAATTACTGAACGTTTCCATACATAGAAATTTATTTAATTACATTTTTATTCATACTAAATGTTACTATCAGGAATATAAATTTTCTTCCGATAGTATATTTTTATGTTAAGATAAACAAACAATTAATGCAGTATAGTGAAGAATGCTTATGATGTATGAAATATTTTAAAAAAAGCAGATAAATTTTGTTTTAAAGAACGCGAGAGCATTTTCAAAATTTTGACACGTGATATTATATGAAGAATTTTTTTGTTATTTATGGAAAGCTAATCAGTTCTATGTTCAAGCTCTTTACATTATAACATGAAATCAAATTACTGAACGTTTCCATACATAGAAATTTATCTAATTACATATTTATTCATACTAAATGTTACTATCAGGAATATAAATTTTCTTCCGATAGTATATTTTTATGTTAAGATAGACAAACTATTAATGCAGTATAGGGAAGAATGCTTATGTTGTATGAAATATTTTAAAAAAAGCAGATAAATTTTGTTCTAAAGAACGCGAGAGCATTTTGACAATGTTGACACGTGATATCATATGAAGAAATTTTATGATATCTATGAAAAGCTAATCAGTTCTAAGTTCAAGCTATTAATATTCTTATATCAATATGAAATCAATGAACTGAACATTGCCAAATATAAAAAAATTCTCTTGTTACATATAAGTTTCATACCAATATCCATTAAATAAAATATAATTTTTGAAACCGTTGAATATTTTTCTTTTAACATTGACCAACTTTGAATACAATTTTATGAAGATTCTTGGTTTTGTATAAATAGTTGAAACCAAATTAAAATATCTCTAATTTCCAGGTCGTGAGAGCATTTTTTCAGTTTAAATAGATGAAATCATAAAGAAACATTGGGAAAAAATGAACCGTTGTCTATGGAAAACTAATCAGCTCTAAGTTTATGGACTTAACACATGTGATATCAATATGAAGTCAATCGGACTTATAGTTTGGGCTGCAGAGAGGACACAAAAAAAAAAACAACGTAAATGATGAATTCATAGAGAAGAAATCAAAAGTTGTCTATGGAAAACTAATCAGCTCTAGGTCTTTGCACTTTACACATATGATGTTAATATGAAGTCGATCAGACTTATAATTTGGGCTGTAGAGAGGACACAAAAAAGATAAATGCTACGGCGTACGGCGTACGGCGTATACGCCATACACACAAACACATCACGACGAAACTCATAGTGTGCATTCTCTACATGATACCCATTGAGAAATTGATGTAAAAAAATACGCTTAAATTTTGCGAAATCATGACTCTCCCCTATTCCATAGTGTGGAGAGTAAAAACAGACTTTATAATTCATCCCTGGTTAGATAGGAGTGAGTATGTTTCAGAGAATATTGAAGCTCGCTCTCCTTCTCTACTAGCTGGATTCTCTTTACCAGGAGTGGAGAAACTTCATGGCGATATCTGTTGAACACTGACTAATACTCTGGCTTGTACTCTCACCTTACTTACTTACACTACATACCTACCTACTTACTTATCACTTATTTACAACATTGTGATTTATGGTTTATCTGTCAAATAATGGGTACATTTTTATATTGTACTATTTAAAACACAAAGAACACTTACAACATTGTACAAGATTTATTGGCTTTTCTTCTCCCTAACTTTGTGTGTGCCGACAGTTGGGGTCAGCTTTCCTCGTCCTCAAATTATAGGTCCTTCTGTCCTGTACTATGTCACCTAGGCCATGTCTCTGCAGTTGGTTTCGTCTTTGCATGATCCAGGAATCTTTGGTCTTCCTATTGATGTAAGTCTCATGGAAGATCCATGGAGATTGCTTGGTTTACCATGTGATATGGCGGTCTGCGTTCAACGTGCCCGTACCATCTCAACTGTTATATCTTACTATGCATATTAGTAACGCCCAGGCTTTCACGAATGCGTAAACTTTATATTTTGTCACGCATAAGATGTATTGGCGTTCCTCAAAAATAATATTTTTAAATATTACGATGACAAGAGAAGAAGAGGTCGTGCTAAAAAAGTCGACAAAATCATATAAATACTTAACGATCGAAAACAGTTTCAGATCTTAGATCAGCTGGTGAAAAGTGCATACAGACGATCAACTTTGTCAACATCCTTATAGAAGGCGAAACAGTTTCAGATCTTAGATCAGCTGGTGAAAAGTGCATACAGACGATCAACTTTGTCAACATCCTTATAGAAGGCGATGTTGAACGTCTGTGGGGAGGTTGGTGGTTGATATTTCAAGTTGAAAACAATGTTGACACTGAAAGTCACCCACCGCTTACCCGGGTATCTCAGGCGCGTTAGCAACTCTTTACCCGCACTTACTTGCAAATCTTTTTACGCACAATGTTGGCAAAAGATCAAATCGGTTTGATATTTTTGGGGCAATAGACAATAATGTTAGCAACTTCTCTGTATGTTTTCCTGTTTTAATGAGGCAGCATGTTAACAATCTTGTTGTCGATAAAGTTAATATAGGTAAACGAAAACAGTCGTGGCTGAATTCGAACTCGAGACCAATGAATTACTAACCCAGCGCGGTAACCGCTCTGCCACGCCCACCACCTATTTAATCGCCATTTTTTCTTAGATTCCCGCCAAGAGTTGATGTTGAATAACGTATTGTATAAGTTTGTTCGAAATTTAAATACACCGGTGTTCAGTAATGGCGAAACATTTACAAATTATAATGTTAATATGAGTCCAAAACGTGAAATAATGTTTGACAATAACTGCCAGTTAAAACTTTTCCTACAAAACGTACACACGGCTTTACACAATCAACATGGAACTTTAAAGCTGCCAACAATAAACAAAAGGGTCAAACTAAACGCCCGAGAGCAAAATCGTATGGTTTGAATAAACTGTTGCTTTTGAATACAAATCGTTTAACTGTTTGAATCATTTTATAGATTCTATTCCAATAATAATCATTTACAATGGAACGATTTTCAAATTCCGAATACTTTAAAAGATGAAAGTAAAAAAGAACTCGTTTAAATTTGGAACAATTGAACACAAACATGATATTAAATTAACTCTTTTATTGAATTGTCGATTTAACATTAGTATGAAACGGATTTGAATTTGGAACGAATTTGAAACATATTAAATTTGGGAATTAATTTGAACATCACTCATCAAAAGGAACCTTTCTGTAGTATTTCGCAGGCAAATACGACTATTACAATAAAACAAACATTTTCAGTAAAAAATGGTTATTTTGATGTTTTGTGAGCTCTCCGGTATAGGTCCCCTGAAAAAAGTAAAGCTTTTTAATTAAATTAAATAACTTTGCCGCCCTATTTTGTTTGATGTTTTTTTTTTGACAATTGTATGCTTTTAATTGGGTCATGCTGACGATTTATTGCAAAAATGAAATTCCATTTTTGAATTCACATATCAATAATTAAATTTAATATTTTCGACTGCTTTCATTAGAAATTGTATTTATAGTTTTAATATATTTTCAAGGCATATCAAAATGAAAACAAATACCTACATTTTTCAAATATGATCGTCATATTTCGGTTGTGTTATAAAATGAACGTGTCTTTTTCTTCGACAATATTCTTTCAATATGTCCAAACCACTTTACTTTCCTTTTTTATATTGATCCGTTACATTCCAATGATTTCATATACTTACCTACAAATCAGAATATTGCAGGTTATATGAATTTAATTTTCAAAAGCTTCGTACATAATTCTGGCGGGAATATTTGTATCGATAGAGGGGATGGTAGATGGTAATAATATAAAGTGACGACATACATACAAATTTCATACTTTCATAAGATCGTTACGGCACACAAAACAATGTAGCAGAACCACGAGATAAAAAAAGTACTTTCAAAATAAACCGAGTGAATCATACGCTCATAGTATTTATTGTTCCTTTTGATAAATTGTTTCCATTGTGTTTGAGCGCTTTTCAATTTTCTGGTCCTGTTATTTAGAACGGTTACATTCCAAGCGGCCTCGCGAGCCTACCGTGCGATGGGAGTGTGCCGGCGCTTAGTAGAGGAGAGGTTGTCGAACTTGGCTTTGAGGACGAGCGGCGCGCCTGTGAAAGATATCTTCGTCTCTCTCTAGCGCGCGTGTTTCGTCGGGGTTTCGGCTGCATGTGTATAGGGCCGTCTCGCTCGGACGGCACAAATTTGCCAGTCTGTCTCGAGTGGGTAGACGCGAAATAATATATTTTCTTGACAGAATGTAAAATTTGAAAATTAGTTTTGGCGCCGATTGAATTAAATGGTATATTTGCACGGAACAGTTCGTTTTACACAAAGTAAAGGTAATTTCGAGAGACGGGCTCCAGATTACACAACAATCTGATAATTTTAAGTGTTAAGGCGATATTACAGAAAATATTACCATCCCCATGAAGAATTTTGGCAAAATGTGTAGTCACATCACATATACTTAACAGCTAGAGCAAGTCAAAACAGAAAATCCGATGTTGAATTTAATCAAATATATTTTATTGTAAGATATAATGTTTCTATAACTACTTCACATAAAAATATAAGTTTTTTTATATTTATTTGAAAAATTTTTTTGAAAAATTATTTTATCTTTTTTTTGATCTTTTATCTTTTCCAAATTATTATATGTGGTAAGGCAACGGTACAATGGCGAATTCTGAGAGCATTAGTGTTTTTTTTTTACTAAAAAGAACGTTGAGGTGTGTCTTGTTCGTCTGTAAAAAAATATAACGAGATTAAAAGACTTTCTTGTAAAAAATAGTATTACCGTTCATTAGATAATATATCAGCCACTGGCATTATTCTGAAATCGTTTTGACGTAATTTTGAAATTTTAGATTTATCGAAAATATTAATACAAATAGAATCGTTATAAAAATTTATACGTTGATAATTAGAAATCATTAGGGTTGATAGGTAGTATAGAGATCTCCTCAGAGCCTAATCCTTTGATATGTTAAGTATCTGGATGGATGAATTTATACCCAATTGAAAGGCATTGATCTGCTAATTCTTTTGAGGAAGTGTATAATGGTAATAATAATAATTGAGTGTTATTATTTGTAGTACTTAATTGTTATTAATATCATTAATAAATCGACCATCGACGTACTAATACTAGATGAAATACTAGAAGGGTATATATCGTAAATCTTCACTAGGTTAAATTAATTGTCCTTAAGTAGTTTGTGAAATTACTTCAGAACATTTATAAAGGTAAATCTTCAATAGGTTAAATTAACTGTTCTTAAGTAGTTTGTGAAATTTCTTCAGAACATTTAAAAAGGTAAATCTTCAATAGGTTAAATTAACTGTTCTTAAGTAGTTTGTGAAATTACTTCAGAACATTTATAAAGGTAAATCTTCAATAGGTTAAATTAACTGTTCTTAAGTAGTTTGTGAAATTACTTCAGAACATTTATAAAGGTAAATCTTCAATAGGTTAAATTAACTGTTCTTAAGTAGTTTGTGAAATTACTTCAGAACATTTAAAAAGGTAAATCTTCAATAGGTTAAATTAACTGTTCTTAAGTAGTTTGTGAAATTACTTCAGAACATTTATAAAGGTAAATCTTCAATAGGTTAAATTAACTGTTCTTAAGTAGTTTGTGAAATTACTTCAGAACATTTATAAAGGTAAATCTTCAATAGGTTAAATTAACTGTTCTTAAGTATTTTGTGAAATTACTTCAGAACATTTATAAAGGTAAATCTTCAATAAATCTTCTTAAATATCTTCTTGAAATATTAGAGATAAATAGAGCAAAATGTAACAGCAATGTTCCTTTGATTAACGCACAAATAGATTTTAATACTTCTCCATTATTATTACCATTAGAATAGTTAATGTCGGGTTTTTCTGTTGGCCATTATTTAATATAATTGCTGTCCTTTTAATACAATATTTGTATATTCATTCCTTCACTTCAATTTTATTTTTATTAAACCTGCATACATATTTACCTTAATGTCTTTCGGGTATTTATTTTTTTCTTAGAATTGCCCCCTTCCATATCTATTGTTG
This sequence comes from Molanna angustata, assembly GCA_963576475.1. NCBI lineage: Eukaryota > Metazoa > Arthropoda > Insecta > Trichoptera > Molannidae > Molanna > Molanna angustata. The sequence goes on from OY754982.1 coordinate 30,004,376, forward strand.
TTATCCTCTTTGTGAATCTATATATGGATGGTCTTCATCATTATTGTTCACCATTCTGACGATGCTCATCATAGAGCGATACCGGTGAATGGGAGTCGCGTTTGCGAAAAATTTAAGTAGAACGTGAAATTAAATATAATTTTTTCATAGTTTTAATTGATTATGGAGTTCTACCATGAAGTGACAGTGTCTAATATTGAAAAAAAAACTTCAATAGGTTAAATTAACTGTTCTTAAGTAGTTTGTGAAATTACTTCAGAACATTTATAAAGGTAAATCTTCAATAGGTTAAATTAACTGTTCTTAAGTAGTTTGTGAAATTACTTCAGAACATTTATAAAGGTAAATCTTCAAAAGGTTAAATTAACTGTACTTAAGTAGTTTGTGAAATTACTTCAGAACATTTATAAAGGTAAATCTTCAATAGGTTAAATTAACTGTTCTTAAGTAGTTTGTGAAATTACTTCAGAACATTTATAAAGGTAAATCTTCAATAGGTTAAATTAACTGTTCTTAAGTAGTTTGTGAAATTACTTCAAAACATTTATAAAGTTAAATCGAATATTTTTTAATTGCATGTACGCAAACATTGGATTTTGTTCCCTATCGGGAGTCAAATGATATTTTATTGACAAATCCTCAACATCTCAATAGGGACGAAGTTGGGACACTATAGAAGAACGAACTCAAGGCACCCACAGGGCCCACGACCCGTCATCGGCTGGTCCACGCGATCACCCCACGCGCCTGCGCAACGCTCACCAACTATGCCCTCCCACTGAGTTCCCCCATCAATGCAACCTTTGGAAGCTCTACATATCTGAACAATGTGCAACAATTCGTTTTAAAATAATGCACCATTACTATTGGCATCTATGAAGTAGTCTTTAATGTACGTCATTGTAAAGTCCACAATACACAATATTATTATTATTAATGATCACATTTTTGCTGGTTTTATATAGCAATCGTTGTGTTTGGGTTTTTTTATTTATTGTATTTTGTTTTTAATTATGTAAAGTGTTTTATTATTGATATTATTATGTTTGTTGTACTTTTATTTTAAATTTGAAGTTCATTCTTATAAATTTATAATTGATAATTAATATTATTATGTTTGTTGTATTTGTATTTTAAATTTGAAGTTTTAATCTTGTAACTTGTAATTTATAATTAATATGATTATAAGTTATATCTATAATTAAAAGTAAAGACTTTTTGATTCTACATTAATTTTATTATGCACGATAGGCCTATTTCGCCTTGTTAGGGCATTAATTAGGTTACCCACTCGCAACAGAGTCACTCGCTTCACTCAATCGCAGCACCCATTCACAGTGGACCTTCAACATATACGAACAAGTCGCTTCTCGAACTCCTTTATTAATACAGCAGCCCGACTGTGGAACGATCTTCCGAATTCTGTGTTTCCACCTTCGTACAACCCGGGTCTTTTTAAAATCCGAATTAATAAACTCTTTTCTAGATTGCAAACCCCTCCCAACGCTACGTAGTGCGCTTCTTCGGAAGAGTAAAATGGACCCAAATCCTAATAGCTGGCGTCCCCTACGTAGACATGTTAAAAAAATGCCCTAACAAGGCGAAATAGGCCTATCGCGCATATTAAAATTAATGTAGAATCAAAAAGTCTTTACTTTTAATTATAGATATAACTTATAATGGAATTCTACCAAATAACTTAATCCAACTGTCGATTTGTTCAGGAGAACTTTGTTCTCTTAACATATCGACAATGTTTCAAGCCAGGATACGCGAGAATTGTATGCAGAGGTCTACTTTTTTCACGGCTTTTCCAACTTTGAAGTCAAAAAACACCAACTTAGAGGCTTTGCAGCATATACGTTCCATACACGGATTTACTCAGAATTCGGAGTAGAACATTTCGTGTGTCTGTGTGTGTGTCTGTATGTCTGTGTGTGTGTGTGTGTGTGTGTGTGTGTGTGTGTGTGTGTGTTCGCGGCTGCAATAAAGTACGGACCTTGCCGTGACAAAAACCACGATTGTGCGGACAGAACTCAAAGTGAGGACGTCCGCATAATAATTAAGCAACGCGTCAAATGTACCGTTAGAATCCTCGCATTCTAAATAGTCTATTGGAGAAATCTTGAGATTTTGGTATTGGGGTCCCCAAATTCGGTATTTTTGTCATAAAAAGTTAACACATGCTAAACTTTTAGTTCATGCGTGTAAACACCACGTGGCGCCACCAGTCCGAAGAGTATGAATATATGCGAAAATGCGGACCTTACGTCAAGTCCGCATATTACAATAACAGCATACTTATCTCTGGACCGCGTGTATTCTTTCCGTATAAAAAAATACTTCTTGTGTGTAAACGCCAAGTGGCGCGACCAGTCCGAAGAGTATATATATATATACAAAAATGCTTCAGAACTACATTTTCATAGTATTTCAAATAAAACCTGTTTTTATGATGAAATACTTATTAAAAAGATAAATTATTGCAATATTCGAAACTAGTTGTGTGCACTCTCTACGTGATACCTACCTGTTGAGAAATTGATGTAAAATTACGCTAAAAAATTCTTTAATTATGACCAATTTAATTTGGTACTGTAAATTAGTCAAATCCAAGTAGGTATTCATATACCTACATTTACACATACTCAAGACATCGGCAGTTGGATCTCATGTATTTACATTTAACCTACACAAAACATATAAGATCATTTCACAACAAGCAACAGTTATAATATATATCTATAGTCATATTGTAATTCACGCGATTGTCATAGGTACCATACCATCACGCCGTTTACCTATTTGGGGTAGGCAGAGAGGACCGAACACTAGATTCCTCTATCTTGACATACATTTCTCGCTTCATTCACGTTCATGCATCGTGTCATACACGCTCTGCTATTATTCTTACTTCTGACACCTCCATCTTTCAAAATTCCATTAATGTGATCGTGCCAACTTTTCCTTGGCCGACCTCTACCTTTCGTTCCTCTTTTATCACCCTTATATACTTTTTTCGTCAGTCGATCATCATTCATTCTTTCTACGTGGCCAAACCACCTAAGGGCATTTACTCACGATATCTCTTTCAATCATACATCTCATTTCTTATTCTGTCATAGGTAGGTACCTACCTAAATATTACACAAATGTGTATATTAGCCGATCGCGTACCGTACAGCCGAAGTTGAAAAATCGTGCGTTAGATAGTGGTTACCTTTATCACACCTCAATAAATTTATAAAGCGACTAATCAGAAGATATCACCTTTCCAATGGAAACAAAAATCATCGAAATCGGTCAACTTTTGTCATAATTTTCACTGAACATAAAATCACGTCGAATTATTATATGTAACCCAGGTTTTAATAATAAACGAGAGGGTTGTGGCCAACCATCAACTCTCAACTATATGTAAATAGTAAGAGCATATTTGTCTTCTTGAAAGATTGACAATCCCTAAATATATTTTTATGATGAACATTACTATTAAATTACTAAACACATAAAAATAATCTATAGCCTGAAAGCAATTTGAAAGTTTTGATTGATTACGTTCATGTAGATGTCGGTTTTTTATATATAAGTAGGAGATTATTATATGTGTCTAAGTTGTCAATTGAAATGTATTTACTTCATTTTTTTGCAAAAAAAGAATTTAGTCACGACCACATTCAATACAAATTGTATGGAAAACGACACGAGGACTCATTGATCGACTTTAGTATGATTATCTAATTAATCTTCATAATATTATGCCATCAAGTGGTTTACCCATTCGGGGTAGGAAAAAAAAGGACTGAACTCCACATTATACTATCCTGACATACGTACCTACATAGTTTATGATAGTTATATGTACCTAGATATATTATATAATACAAAACATATTATATTTTATAATTTCGATTCAGGTTTAATTATTTGGTAAATACTTATTTTTCAAATATTATTTTTATCTACTTATATATTTATTTATTTTTAAATATACCTACATATAAAATTGATATTTCATTACATTTGTAGCTGCAATACTGTAGGTACCTTCTGTAAATTAGTCAATTCCAAGTAGGTATTTAGTATAAAACATAAAAGTAATAATAATAATAATTTTGAATGATTTATATAGCAACGTCTTCGTGAATGTCTCACCTCAACACCGCTTAACTATTCATATACCTACATTTACACATACTCAAGACATCGGCAGTTGGATCTCATGTATTAATATTTAACATACACAAAACATATAAGATCGTTTCATAACAAGCAACAATTATAATATATATCTATAGTCATATTGTAATTCACGCGATTGTCATAGGTACCATACCATCACGCTGTTTACCTATTTGGGGTAGGCAGAGAGGACCGAACACTAGATTCCTCTATCTTGACATACATTTCTCGCTTCATTCACGTTCATGCATCGTGTCATACACGCTCTGCTATTATTCTTACTTCTGACACCTCCATCTTTCAAAATTCAATTAATGTGATCGTGCTAACTTTTCCTTGGCCGACCTCTACCTTTCGTTCCTCTTTTATCACCCTTATATACTTTTTTCGTCAGTCGATCATCATTCATTCTTTCTACGTGGCTAAACCATCTAAGGGCATTTACTCACGATATCTCTTTCAATCATACATCTCATTTCTTATTCTGTCATAGGTAGGTACCTACCTAAATATTACACAAATGTGTATATTAGCCGATCGCGTACCGTACAGCCGAAGTTGAAAAATCGTGCGTTAGATAGTGGTTACCTTTATCACACCTCAAGAAATTTATAAAGCGACTAATCAGAAGATATCACCTTTCCAATGGAAACAAAAATCATCGAAATCGGTCAACTTTTGTCATAATTTTCACTGAACATAAAATCACGTCGAATTATTATATGTAACCCAGGTTTAAATAATAAACGAGAGGGTTGTGGCCAACCATCAACTCTCAACTATATGTAAATAGTAAGAGCATATTTGTCTTCTTGAAAGATTGACAATCAATCCCTAAATATATTTTTATGATGAACATTACTATTAAATTACTAAACACATAAAAATAATCTATAGCCTGAAAGCAATTTGAAAGTTTTGATTGATTACGTTCATGTAGATGTCGGTTTTTTATATATAAGTAGGAGATTATTATATGTGTCTAAGTTGTCAATTGAAATGTATTTACTTCATTTTTTTGCAAAAAAAGAATTTAGTCACGACCACATTCAATACAAATTGTATGGAAAACGACACGAGGACTCATTGATCGACTTTAGTTTGATTATCTAATTAATCTTCATAATATTATGCCATCAAGTGGTTTACCCATTCGGGGTAGGAAAAAAAAGGACTGAACTCCACATTATACTATCCTGACATACGTACCTACATAGTTTATGATAGTTATATGTACCTAGATATATTATATAATACAAAACATATTATATTTTATAATTTCGATTCAGGTTTAATTATTTGGTAAATACTTATTTTTCAAATATTATTTTTATCTACTTATATATTTATTTATTTTTAAATATAGGTACATATAAAATTGATATTTCATTACATTTGTAGCTGCAATACTGTAGGTACCTTCTGTAAATTAGTCAATTCCAAGTAGGTATTTAGTATAAAACATAAAAGTAATAATAATAATAATTTTGAATGATTTATATAGCAACGTCTTCGTGAATGTCTCACCTCAACACCGCTTAACTATTCATATACCTACATTTACACATACTCAAGACATCGGCAGTTGGATCTCATGTATTAATATTTAACATACACAAAACATATAAGATCGTTTCATAACAAGCAACAATTATAATATATATCTATAGTCATATTGTAATTCACGCGATTGTCATAGGTACCATACCATCACGCTGTTTACCTATTTGGGGTAGGCAGAGAGGACCGAACACTAGATTCCTCTATCTTGACATACATTTATCGCTTCATTCACGTTCATGCATCGTGTCATACATGCTCTGCTATTATTCTTACTTCTGACACCTCCATCTTTCAAAATTCAATTAATGTGATCGTGCTAACTTTTCCTTGACCGACCTCTACCTTTCGTTCCTCTTTTATCACCCTTATATACTTTTTTCGTCAGTCGATCATCATTCATTCTTTCTACGTGGCTAAACCATCTAAGGGCATTTACTCACGATATCTCTTTCAATCATACATCTCATTTCTTATTCTGTCATAGGTAGGTACCTAAATATTACACAAATGTGTATATTAGCCGATCGCGTAACGTACAGCCGAAGTTGAAAAATCGTGCGTTAGATAGTGGTTACCTTTATCACACCTCAAGAAATTTATAAAGCGACTAATCAGAAGATATCACCTTTCCAATGGAAACAAAAATCATCGAAATCGGTCAACTTTTGTCAGAATTTTCACTGAACATAAAAGCAATTTGAAAGTTTTGATTGATTACGTTCATGTAGATGTCGGTTTTTTATATATAAGTAGGAGATTATTATATGTGTCTAAGTTGTCAATTGAAATGTATTTACTTCATTTTTTTGCAAAAAAAGAATTTAGTCACGACCACATTCAATACAAATTGTATGGAAAACGACACGAGGACTCATTGATCGACTTTAGTATGATTATCTAATTAATCTTCATAATATTATGCCATCAAGTGGTTTACCCATTCGGGGTAGGAAAAAAAAGGACTGAACTCCACATTATACTATCCTGACATACGTACCTACATAGTTTATGATAGTTATATGTACCTAGATATATTATATAATACAAAACATATATTATATTTTATAATTTCGATTCAGGTTTAATTATTTGGTAAATACTTATTTTTCAAATATTATTTTTATCTACTTATATATTTATTTATTTTTAAATATACCTACATATAAAATTGATATTTCATTACATTTGTAGCTGCAATACTGTAGGTACCTTCTGTAAATTAGTCAATTCCAAGTAGGTATTTAGTATAAAACATAAAAGTAATAATAATAATAATTTTGAATGATTTATATAGCAACGTCTTCGTGAATGTCTCACCTCAACACCGCTTAACTATTCATATACCTACATTTACACATACTCAAGACATCGGCAGTTGGATCTCATGTATTAATATTTAACATACACAAAACATATAAGATCGTTTCATAACAAGCAACAATTATAATATATATCTATAGTCATATTGTAATTCACGCGATTGTCATAGGTACCATACCATCACGCTGTTTACCTATTTGGGGTAGGCAGAGAGGACCGAACACTAGATTCCTCTATCTTGACATACATTTCTCGCTTCATTCACGTTCATGCATCGTGTCATACACGCTCTGCTATTATTCTTACTTCTGACACCTCCATCTTTCAAAATTCAATTAATGTGATCGTGCTAACTTTTCCTTGGCCGACCTCTACCTTTCGTTCCTCTTTTATCACCCTTATATACTTTTTTCGTCAGTCGATCATCATTCATTCTTTCTACGTGGCTAAACCATCTAAGGGCATTTACTCACGATATCTCTTTCAATCATACATCTCATTTCTTATTCTGTCATAGGTAGGTACCTAAATATTACACAAATGTGTATATTAGCCGATCGCGTAACGTACAGCCGAAGTTGAAAAATCGTGCGTTAGATAGTGGTTACCTTTATCACACCTCAAGAAATTTATAAAGCGACTAATCAGAAGATATCACCTTTCCAATGGAAACAAAAATCATCGAAATCGGTCAACTTTTGTCAGAATTTTCACTGAACATAAAATCACGTCGAATTATTATATGTAACCCAGGTTTTAATAATAAACGAGAGGGTTGTGGCCAACCATCAACTCTCAACTATATGTAAATAGTAAGAGCATATTTGTCTTCTTGAAAGATTGACAATCAATCCCTAAATATATTTTTATGATGAACATTACTATTAAATTACTAAACACATAAAAATAATCTATAGCCTGAAAGCAATTTGAAAGTTTTGATTGATTACGTTCATGTAGATGTCGGTTTTTTATATATAAGTAGGAGATTATTATATGTGTCTAAGTTGTCAATTGAAATGTATTTACTTCATTTTTTTGCAAAAAAAGAATTTAGTCACGACCACATTCAATACAAATTGTATGGAAAACGACACGAGGACTCATTGATCGACTTTAGTTTGATTATCTAATTAATCTTCATAATATTATGCCATCAAGTGGTTTACCCATTCGGGGTAGGAAAAAAAAGGACTGAACTCCACATTATACTATCCTGACATACGTACCTACATAGTTTATGATAGTTATATGTACCTAGATATATTATATAATACAAAACATATATTATATTTTATAATTTCGATTCAGGTTTAATTATTTGGTAAATACTTATTTTTCAAATATTATTTTTATCTACTTATATATTTATTTATTTTTAAATATACCTACATATAAAATTGATATTTCATTACATTTGTAGCTGCAATACTGTAGGTACCTTCTGTAAATTAGTCAATTCCAAGTAGGTATTTAGTATAAAACATAAAAGTAATAATAATAATAATTTTGAATGATTTATATAGCAACGTCTTCGTGAATGTCTCACCTCAACACCGCTTAACTATTCATATACCTACATTTACACATACTCAAGACATCGGCAGTTGGATCTCATGTATTAATATTTAACATACACAAAACATATAAGATCGTTTCATAACAAGCAACAATTATAATATATATCTATAGTCATATTGTAATTCACGCGATTGTCATAGGTACCATACCATCACGCTGTTTACCTATTTGGGGTAGGCAGAGAGGACCGAACACTAGATTCCTCTATCTTGACATACATTTCTCGCTTCATTCACGTTCATGCATCGTGTCATACACGCTCTGCTATTATTCTTACTTCTGACACCTCCATCTTTCAAAATTCAATTAATGTGATCGTGCTAACTTTTCCTTGGCCGACCTCTACCTTTCGTTCCTCTTTTATCACCCTTATATACTTTTTTCGTCAGTCGATCATCATTCATTCTTTCTACGTGGCTAAACCATCTAAGGGCATTTACTCACGATATCTCTTTCAATCATACATCTCATTTCTTATTCTGTCATAGGTAGGTACCTAAATATTACACAAATGTGTATATTAGCCGATCGCGTAACGTACAGCCGAAGTTGAAAAATCGTGCGTTAGATAGTGGTTACCTTTATCACACCTCAAGAAATTTATAAAGCGACTAATCAGAAGATATCACCTTTCCAATGGAAACAAAAATCATCGAAATCGGTCAACTTTTGTCAGAATTTTCACTGAACATAAAATCACGTCGAATTATTATATGTAACCCAGGTTTTAATAATAAACGAGAGGGTTGTGGCCAACCATCAACTCTCAACTATATTTAAATAGTAAGTGCATATTTGTCTTCTTGAAAGATTGACAATCAATCCCTAAATATATTTTTATGATGAACATTACTATTAAATTACTAAACACATAAAAATAATCTATAGCCTGAAAGCAATTTGAAAGTTTTGATTGATTACGTTCATGTAGATGTCGGTTTTTTATATATAAGTAAGAGATAATTATATGTGTCTAAGTTTTCAATTGAAATGCATTTACTTAATTTTTTTGCAAAAAAAGAATTTAGTCACGACCACATTCAATACAAATTGTATGGAAAACGACACGAGGACTCATTGATCGACTTTAGTTTGATTATCTAATTAATCTTCATAATATTATTATGCCATCAAGTGGTTTACCCATTCGGGGTAGGAAAAAAAAGGACTGAACTCCACATTATACTATCCTGACATACGTACCTACATAGTTTATGATAGTTACATGTACCTACCTAGATATATTATATAATACAAAACATATATTATATTTTATAGTTTCGATTCAGGTTTAATTATTTGGTAAGTAGGTACTTATTTTTCAAATATTATTTTTATCTACTTATATATTTATTTATTTTTAAATATACCTACATATAAAATTGATATTTCATTACATTTGTAGCTGCAATACTGTAGGTACCTACTGTAAATTAGTCAATTCCAAGTAGGTATTTAGTATAAAACATAAAAGTAATAATAATAATAATTTTGAATGATTTATATAGCAACGTCTTCGTGAATGTCTCACCTCAACACCGCTTAACTATTCATATACCTACATGTACACATACTCAAGACATCGGCAGTTGGATCTCATGTATTAATTTTTAACATACACAAAACATATAAGATCGTTTCATAACAAGCAACAATTATAATATATATCTATAGTCATATTGTAATTCACGCGATTGTCATAGGTACCATACCATCACGCTGTTTACCTATTTGGGGTAGGCAGAGAGGACCGAACACTAGATTCCTCTATCTTGACATACATTTCTCGCTTCATTCACGTTCATGCATCGTGTCATACACGCTCTGCTATTATTCTTACTTCTGACACCTCCATCTTTCAAAATTCCATTAATGTGATCGTGCCAACTTTTCCTTGGCCGACCTCTACCTTTCGTTCCTCTTTTATCACCCTTATATACTTTTTTCGTCAGTCGATCATCATTCATTCTTTCTACGTGGCTAAACCACCTAAGGGCATTTACTCACGATATCTCTTTCAATCATACATCTCATTTCTTATTCTGTCATAGGTAGGTACCTAAATATTACACAAATGTGTATATTAGCCGATCGCGTACCGTACAGCCGAAGTTGAAAAATCGTGCGTTAGATAGTGGTTACCTTTATCACACCTCAAGAAATTTATAAAGCGACTTATCAGAAGATATCACCTTTCCAATGGAAACAAAAATCATCGAAATCGGTCAACTTTTGTCATAATTTTCACTGAACATAAAATCACGTCGAATTATTATATGTAACCCAGGTTTTAATAATAAACGAGAGGGTTGTGGCCAACCATCAACTCTCAACTATATGTAAATAGTAAGAGCATATTTGTCTTCTTGAAAGATTGACAATCCCTAAATATATTTTTATGATGAACATTACTATTAAATTACTAAACACATAAAAATAATCTATAGCCTGAAAGCAATTTGAAAGTTTTGATTGATTACGTTCATGTAGATGTCGGTTTTTTATATATAAGTAGGAGATTATTATATGTGTCTAAGTTGTCAATTGAAATGTATTTACTTCATTTTTTTGCAAAAAAAGAATTTAGTCACGACCACATTCAATACAAATTGTATGGAAAACGACACGAGGACTCATGATCGACTTTAGTTTGATTATCTAATTAATCTTCATAATATTATGCCATCAAGTGGTTTACCCAATCGGGGTAGGAAAAAAAAGGACTGAACTCCACATTATACTATCCTGACATACGTACCTACATAGTTTATGATAGTTATATGTACCTAGATATATTATATAATACAAAACATATTATATTTTATAATTTCGATTCAGGTTTAATTATTTGGTAAATACTTATTTTTCAAATATTATTTTTATCTACTTATATATTTATTTATTTTTAAATATACCTACATATAAAATTGATATTTCATTACATTTGTAGCTGCAATACTGTAGGTACCTTCTGTAAATTAGTCAATTCCAAGTAGGTATTTAGTATAAAACATAAAAGTAATAATAATAATAATTTTGAATGATTTATATAGCAACGTCTTCGTGAATGTCTCACCTCAACACCGCTTAACTATTCATATACCTACATTTACACATACTCAAGACATCGGCAGTTGGATCTCATGTATTAATATTTAACATACACAAAACATATAAGATCGTTTCATAACAAGCAACAATTATAATATATATCTATAGTCATATTGTAATTCACGCGATTGTCATAGGTACCATACCATCACGCCGTTTACCTATTTGGGGTAGGCAGAGAGGACCGAACACTAGATTCCTCTATCTTGACACACATTTCTCGCTTCATTCACGTTCATGCATCGTGTCATACACGCTCTGCTATTATTCTTACTTCTGACACCTCCATCTTTCAAAATTCAATTAATGTGATCGTGCTAACTTTTCCTTGGCCGACCTCTACCTTTCGTTCCTCTTTTATCACCCTTATATACTTTTTTCGTCAGTCGATCATCATTCATTCTTTCTACGTGGCTAAACCATCTAAGGGCATTTACTCACGATATCTCTTTCAATCATACATCTCATTTCTTATTCTGTCATAGGTAGGTACCTAAATATTACACAAATGTGTATATTAGCCGATCGCGTAACGTACAGCCGAAGTTGAAAAATCGTGCGTTAGATAGTGGTTACCTTTATCACACCTCAAGAAATTTATAAAGCGACTAATCAGAAGATATCACCTTTCCAATGGAAACAAAAATCATCGAAATCGGTCAACTTTTGTCAGAATTTTCACTGAACATAAAATCACGTCGAATTATTATATGTAACCCAGGTTTTAATAAAAAACGAGAGGGTTGTGGCCAACCATCAACTCTCAACTATATGTAAATAGTAAGAGCATATTTGTCTTCTTGAAAGATTGACAATCAATCCCTCAATATATTTTTATGATGAACATTACTATTAAATTACTAAACACATAAAAATAATCTATAGCCTGAGAGCAATTTGAAAGTTTTGATTGATTACGTTCATGTAGATGTCGGTTTTTTATATATAAGTAGGAGATTATTATATGTGTCTAAGTTGTCAATTGAAATGTATTTACTTCATTTTTTTGCAAAAAAAGAATTTAGTCACGACCACATTCAATACAAATTGTATGGAAAACGACACGAGGACGCATTGATCGACTTTAGTTTGATTATAATAATTTTGAATGATTTATATAGCAACGTCTTCGTGAATGTCTCACCTCAACACCGCTTAACTATTCATATACCTACATTTACACATACTCAAGACATCGGCAGTTGGATCTCATGTATTAATATTTAACATACACAAAACATATAAGATCGTTTCATAACAAGCAACAATTATAATATATATCTATAGTCATATTGTAATTCACGCGATTGTCATAGGTACCATACCATCACGCTGTTTACCTATTTGGGGTAGGCAGAGAGGACCGAACACTAGATTCCTCTATCTTGACATACATTTCTCGCTTCATTCACGTTCATGCATCGTGTCATACACGCTCTGCTATTATTCTTACTTCTGACACCTCCATCTTTCAAAATTCAATTAATGTGATCGTGCTAACTTTTCCTTGGCCGACCTCTACCTTTCGTTCCTCTTTTATCACCCTTATATACTTTTTTCGTCAGTCGATCATCATTCATTCTTTCTACGTGGCTAAACCATCTAAGGGCATTTACTCACGATATCTCTTTCAATCATACATCTCATTTCTTATTCTGTCATAGGTAGGTACCTAAATATTACACAAATGTGTATATTAGCCGATCGCGTAACGTACAGCCGAAGTTGAAAAATCGTGCGTTAGATAGTGGTTACCTTTATCACACCTCAAGAAATTTATAAAGCGACTAATCAGAAGATACCACCTTTCCAATGGAAACAAAAATCATCGAAATCGGTCAACTTTTGTCATAATTTTCACTGAACATAAAATCACGTCGAATTATTATATGTAACCCAGGTTTTAATAAAAAACGAGAGGGTTGTGGCCAACCATCAACTCTCAACTATATGTAAATAGTAAGAGCATATTTGTCTTCTTGAAAGATTGACAATCAATCCCTCAATATATTTTTATGATGAACATTACTATTAAATTACTAAACACATAAAAATAATCTATAGCCTGAGAGCAATTTGAAAGTTTTGATTGATTACGTTCATGTAGATGTCGGTTTTTTATATATAAGTAGGAGATTATTATATGTGTCTAAGTTGTCAATTGAAATGTATTTACTTCATTTTTTTGCAAAAAAAGAATTTAGTCACGACCACATTCAATACAAATTGTATGGAAAACGACACGAGGACGCATTGATCGACTTTAGTTTGATTATAATAATTTTGAATGATTTATATAGCAACGTCTTCGTGAATGTCTCACCTCAACACCGCTTAACTATTCATATACCTACATTTACACATACTCAAGACATCGGCAGTTGGATCTCATGTATTAATATTTAACATACACAAAACATATAAGATCGTTTCATAACAAGCAACAATTATAATATATATCTATAGTCATATTGTAATTCACGCGATTGTCATAGGTACCATACCATCACGCTGTTTACCTATTTGGGGTAGGCAGAGAGGACCGAACACTAGATTCCTCTATCTTGACATACATTTCTCGCTTCATTCACGTTCATGCATCGTGTCATACACGCTCTGCTATTATTCTTACTTCTGACACCTCCATCTTTCAAAATTCAATTAATGTGATCGTGCTAACTTTTCCTTGGCCGACCTCTACCTTTCGTTCCTCTTTTATCACCCTTATATACTTTTTTCGTCAGTCGATCATCATTCATTCTTTCTACGTGGCTAAACCATCTAAGGGCATTTACTCACGATATCTCTTTCAATCATACATCTCATTTCTTATTCTGTCATAGGTAGGTACCTAAATATTACACAAATGTGTATATTAGCCGATCGCGTAACGTACAGCCGAAGTTGAAAAATCGTGCGTTAGATAGTGGTTACCTTTATCACACCTCAAGAAATTTATAAAGCGACTAATCAGAAGATACCACCTTTCCAATGGAAACAAAAATCATCGAAATCGGTCAACTTTTGTCATAATTTTCACTGAACATAAAATCACGTCGAATTATTATATGTAACCCAGGTTTTAATAAAAAACGAGAGGGTTGTGGCCAACCATCAACTCTCAACTATATGTAAATAGTAAGAGCATATTTGTCTTCTTGAAAGATTGACAATCAATCCCTCAATATATTTTTATGATGAACATTACTATTAAATTACTAAACACATAAAAATAATCTATAGCCTGAGAGCAATTTGAAAGTTTTGATTGATTACGTTCATGTAGATGTCGGTTTTTTATATATAAGTAGGAGATTATTATATGTGTCTAAGTTGTCAATTGAAATGTATTTACTTCATTTTTTTGCAAAAAAAGAATTTAGTCACGACCACATTCAATAGAAATTGTATGGAAAACGACACGAGGACGCATTGATCGACTTTAGTTTGATTATAATAATTTTGAATGATTTATATAGCAACGTCTTCGTGAATGTCTCACCTCAACACCGCTTAACTATTCATATACCTACATTTACACATACTCAAGACATCGGCAGTTGGATCTCATGTATTAATATTTAACATACACAAAACATATAAGATCGTTTCATAACAAGCAACAATTATAATATATATCTATAGTCATATTGTAATTCACGCGATTGTCATAGGTACCATACCATCACGCCGTTTACCTATTTGGGGTAGGCAGAGAGGACCGAACACTAGATTCCTCTATCTTGACATACATTTCTCGCTTCATTTACGTTCATGCATCGTGTCATACACGCTCTGCTATTATTCTTACTTCTGACACCTCCATCTTTCAAAATTCAATTAATGTGATCGTGCTAACTTTTCCTTGGCCGACCTCTACCTTTCGTTCCTCTTTTATCACCCTTATATACTTTTTTCGTCAGTCGATCATCATTCATTCTTTCTACGTGGCTAAACCATCTAAGGGCATTTACTCACGATATCTCTTTCAATCATACATCTCATTTCTTATTCTGTCATAGGTAGGTACCTAAATATTACACAAATGTGTATATTAGCCGATCGCGTAACGTACAGCCGAAGTTGAAAAATCGTGCGTTAGATAGTGGTTACCTTTATCACACCTCAAGAAATTTATAAAGCGACTAATCAGAAGATACCACCTTTCCAATGGAAACAAAAATCATCGAAATCGGTCAACTTTTGTCATAATTTTCACTGAACATAAAATCACGTCGAATTATTATATGTAACCCAGGTTTAAATAATAAACGAGAGGGTTGTGGCCAACCATCAACTCTCAACTATATGTAAATAGTAAGAGCATATTTGTCTTCTTGAAAGATTGACAATCAATCCCTAAATATATTTTTATTGTGAACATTACTATTAAATTACTAAACACATAAAAATAATCTATAGCCTGAGAGCAATTTGAAAGATTTGATTGATTACGTTCATGTAGATGTCGGTTTTTTATATATAAGTAGGAGATTATTATATGTGTCTAAGTTTTCAATTGAAATGTATTTACTTCATTTTTTTGCAAAAAAAGAATTTAGTCACGACCACATTCAATACAAATTGTATGGAAAACGACACGAGGACTTATTGATCGACTTTAGTTTGATTATAATAATTTTGAATGATTTATATAGCAACGTCTTCGTGAATGTCTCACCTCAACACCGCTTAACTATTCATATACCTACATTTACACATACTCAAGACATCGGCAGTTGGATCTCATGTATTAATATTTAACATACACAAAACATATAAGATCGTTTCATAACAAGCAACAATTATAATATATATCTATAGTCATATTGTAATTCACGCGATTGTCATAGGTTCCATACCATCACGCCGTTTACCTATTTGGGGTAGGCAGAGAGGACCGAACACTAGATTCCTCTATATTGACATACATTTCTCGCTTCATTCACGTTCATGCATCGTGTCATACACGCTCTGCTATTATTCTTACTTCTGACACCTCCATCTTTCAAAATTCAATTAATGTGATCGTGCTAACTTTTCCTTGGCCGACCTCTACCTTTCGTTCCTCTTTTATCACCCTTATATACTTTTTTCGTCAGTCGATCATCATTCATTCTTTCTACGTGGCCAAACCATCTAAGGGCATTTACTCACGATATCTCTTTCAATCATACATCTCATTTCTTATTCTGTCATAGGTAGGTACCTAAATATTACACAAATGTGTATATTAGCCGATCGCGTAACGTACAGCCGAAGTTCAAAAATCGTGCGTTAGATAGTGGTTACCTTTATCACACCTCAAGAAATTTATAAAGCGACTAATCAGAAGATATCACCTTTCCAATGGAAACAAAAATCATCGAAATCGGTCAACTTTTGTCAGAATTTTCACTGAACATAAAATCACGTCGAATTATTATATGTAACCCAGGTTTTAATAATAAACGAGAGGGTTGTGGCCAACCATCAACTCTCAACTATATGTAAATAGTAAGAGCATATTTGTCTTCTTGAAAGATTGACAATCAATCCCTCAATATATTTTTATGATGAACATTACTATTAAATTACTAAACACATAAAAATAATCTATAGCCTGAGAGCAATTTGAAAGTTTTGATTGATTACGTTCATGTAGATGTCGGTTTTTTATATATAAGTAGGAGATTATTATATGTGTCTAAGTTGTCAATTGAAATGTATTTACTTCATTTTTTTGCAAAAAAAGAATTTAGTCACGACCACATTCAATACAAATTGTATGGAAAACGACACGAGGACGCATTGATCGACTTTAGTTTGATTATAATAATTTTGAATGATTTATATAGCAACGTCTTCGTGAATGTCTCACCTCAACACCGCTTAACTATTCATATACCTACATTTACACATACTCAAGACATCGGCAGTTGGATCTCATGTATTAATATTTAACATACACAAAACATATAAGATCGTTTCATAACAAGCAACAATTATAATATATATCTATAGTCATATTGTAATTCACGCGATTGTCATAGGTACCATACCATCACGCTGTTTACCTATTTGGGGTAGGCAGAGAGGACCGAACACTAGATTCCTCTATCTTGACATACATTTCTCGCTTCATTCACGTTCATGCATCGTGTCATACACGCTCTGCTATTATTCTTACTTCTGACACCTCCATCTTTCAAAATTCAATTAATGTGATCGTGCTAACTTTTCCTTGGCCGACCTCTACCTTTCGTTCCTCTTTTATCACCCTTATATACTTTTTTCGTCAGTCGATCATCATTCATTCTTTCTACGTGGCTAAACCATCTAAGGGCATTTACTCACGATATCTCTTTCAATCATACATCTCATTTCTTATTCTGTCATAGGTAGGTACCTAAATATTACACAAATGTGTATATTAGCCGATCGCGTAACGTACAGCCGAAGTTGAAAAATCGTGCGTTAGATAGTGGTTACCTTTATCACACCTCAAGAAATTTATAAAGCGACTAATCAGAAGATACCACCTTTCCAATGGAAACAAAAATCATCGAAATCGGTCAACTTTTGTCATAATTTTCACTGAACATAAAATCACGTCGAATTATTATATGTAACCCAGGTTTAAATAATAAACGAGAGGGTTGTGGCCAACCATCAACTCTCAACTATATGTAAATAGTAAGAGCATATTTGTCTTCTTGAAAGATTGACAATCAATCCCTAAATATATTTTTATGATGAACATTACTATTAAATTACTAAACACATAAAAATAATCTATAGCCTGAGAGCAATTTGAAAGATTTGATTGATTACGTTCATGTAGATGTCGGTTTTTTATATATAAGTAGGAGATTATTATATGTGTCTAAGTTTTCAATTGAAATGTATTTACTTCATTTTTTTGCAAAAAAAGAATTTAGTCACGACCACATTCAATACAAATTGTATGGAAAACGACACGAGGACTCATTGATCGACTTTAGTTTGATTATAATAATTTTGAATGATTTATATAGCAACGTCTTCGTGAATGTCTCACCTCAACACCGCTTAACTATTCATATACCAACATTTACACATACTCAAGACATCGGCAGTTGGATCTCATGTATTAATATTTAACATACACAAAACATATAAGATCGTTTCATAACAAGCAACAATTATAATATATATCTATAGTCATATTGTAATTCACGCGATTGTCATAGGTACCATACCATCACGCCGTTTACCTATTTGGGGTAGGCAGAGAGGACCGAACACTAGATTCCTCTATATTGACATACATTTCTCGCTTCATTCACGTTCATGCATCGTGTCATACACGCTCTGCTATTATTCTTACTTCTGACACCTCCATCTTTCAAAATTCAATTAATGTGATCGTGCTAACTTTTCCTTGGCCGACCTCTACCTTTCGTTCCTCTTTTATCACCCTTATATACTTTTTTCGTCAGTCGATCATCATTCATTCTTTCTACGTGGCCAAACCACCTAAGGGCATTTACTCACGATATCTCTTTCAATCATACATCTCATTTCTTATTCTGTCATAGGTAGGTACCTACCTAAATATTACACAAATGTGTATATTAGCCGATCGCGTACCGTACAGCCGAAGTTGAAAAATCGTGCGTTAGATAGTGGTTACCTTTTTCACACCTCAAGAAATTTATAAAGCGACTAATCAGAAGATATCTCCTTTCCAATGGAAACAAAAATCATCGAAATCGGTCAACTTTTGTCAGAATTTTCACTGAACATAAAATCACGTCGAATTATTATATGTAACCCAGGTTTTAATAATAAACGAGAGGGTTGTGGCCAACCATCAACTCTCAACTATATGTAAATAGTAAGAGCATATTTGTCTTCTTGAAAGATTGACAATCAATCCCTAAATATATTTTTATGATGAACTTTACTATTAAATTACTAAACACATAAAAATAATCTATAGCCTGAGAGCAATTTGAAAGATTTGATTGATTACGTTCATGTAGATGTCGGTTTTTTATATATAAGTAAGAGATAATTATATGTGTCTAAGTTTTCAATTGAAATGTATTTACTTCATTTTTTTGCAAAAAAAGAATTTAGTCACGACCACATTCAATACAAATTGTATGGAAAACGACACGAGGACTCATTGATCGACTTTAGTTTGATTATCTAATTAATCTTCATAATATTATGCCATCAATTGGTTTACCCATTCGGGGTAGGAAAAATAGGACTGAACTCCACATTATACTATCCTGACATACGTACCTACATAGTTTCATGTGTAAATGTTGCCAACCTAATAATAAATTAGTGTTGCCAACAATTAAAATGAACCATAAAATATATCCAAAACAATATTCAATATTTTGTTTTTGCATAAATTAAGATATGTATTAATAACAAGAGGAAAAAGTCATAATGTACCAAATATACCAGGGTGGGCTAATAATTAGATCAGGGACTGTATGTGAATTTACATGAAAAAGGTAATGTGGGGACGGTGTGTTAATAAGTTTGTTTATCATATTATGCGGACGGTGTGTAATTGAGTACGAATTTGCATGAACATGCGAACAGTGTGTGAATTCGTACGTATTTCTTGTAATGAGGGGACGGTGTGTTAATAAGTTTGTTTATCATATTATACGGACGCTGTGTAATTGCGTACGAATTTACATGAAAATGCGGACAGTGTGTGTGATTTCGTACGAATTTATTGTAATGTAAGGACAGTGTGTTAATAAGTTTGTTTATGATATTATGCTGACGCTATGTTACCAAACGTCCGCGGAATCCGCATTTTTGTCACGTTCTTCGAATGACGATATCTCCGTACCACTCGAGTGTATAAAAATTCCTGATAGATAGCTGCGTTGGAGGGAGAAAACACTCGCGGGTTCCACAGCTCAAATATTGCTAAATCAACGGGAAAGGTAGGACCGCACAATCGGTAATTTTGTAAAGGTCTTCACAATGGGACATCCGCGAACAAGGGTGTGTGTGTGTGTGTGTGTGTGTCTGTGTGTGTGTCTCTCTGTGTGTGTGTGTGTGTCCCTTATAACTTTTGATCCGCTCAATTTACAGATCCCAAATTTTCAGAATATATAAACAGTTACAGGCCTACAAAACTTTTATACTCGGAATTTTGAATTTTTGTTTCAGTCAGGGGTTATCAACTTTTGAATTTTTATTTTATTTTTCCATATATTTCAGAAACTATAAAAGCTAGAACGCTGAAAATTAGTACAAACATAGACAAATACAAAATCTTAAATCAGTTTTTTCAAAAAGATTCCAGGGTTTCTCAAACATTTTTTATTAAGAAAAGTATTTTTTTTATGATAAATTTATGAGTTTAACTGCCTATTTTTCCAAAACTTTTACAATTATCGAAAAAAGCCGAAACACCTCATTTAGATAATATAATTTTCTATATAAAATATTAACATTTTATTAGCACATCAATGTTAATATTTTATATAGAATTTTTTTTTATAAAAATTGAATTTAGTGACGACATTGCTTCATACAATTTGTATGGCAGTAGCCTACACACAATATCTAAGAAGACTTTATAGTTTGATACTAATCTTCAAACATACATACATACCATCATGCTGTTTTCATATTCTGGGTAGGAACAAAGGACTGACCTCCATACTATCCTATCTTGACATACATACCTAGGTACATGTGTTGTATAGAAAACCAAATATCTTAAAATATTAAATAATTTGTATTTATGGGTTTATAGTTTGGTACTTATTCTTCAACTATACATACTATCGCTATCAACAGTTGGATCTCATGTGTTACATGCAACTAGTTCTAGAAATCTGCAGTTTGTAGATTTTCAAAGCACCTACATAATTCAAAGAAGCTTACGTAAATTGAATCTTTCTATATCATAAATAATATTGACTCAATTTAATCTAATTATTCTAATTAAATCTTGAGATTCAATTAGGGGTACAATTTCAAAAGTTTTCTCCTTAGGAAACGTTAAAATATACAGTATTTTCCCCATATGCAGGTACTTATGAAGTGTTACAAAAGAATATTTCGAATTATAGGTAGGTATATAAAACATTTCTTATCCTATTCGTCCCCTACCTACATATAATAATGACAATATTTCTACGAATTATAGGTAGGTATATAAAACATTTCTTATCCTATTCGTCCCCTACCTACATATAATAATGACAATATTTCTACGAATTATAGGTAGGTATATAAAACATTTCTTATCCTATTCGTCCCCTACCTACATATAATAATGACAATATTTCTACGAATTATAGGTAGGTATATAAAACATTTCTTATCCTATTCGTCCCCTACCTACATATAATAATGACAATATTTCTACGAATTATAGGTAGGTATATAAAACATTTCTTATCCTATTCGTCCCCTACCTACATATAATAATGACAATATTTCTACGAATTATAGGTAGGTATATAAAACATTTCTTATCCTATTCGTCCCCTACCTACATATAATAATGACAATATTTCTACGAATTATAGGTAGGTATATAAAACATTTCTTATCCTATTCGTCCCCTACCTACATATAATAATGACAATATTTCTACGAATTATAGGTAGGTATATAAAACATTTCTTATCCTATTCGTCCCCTACCTACATATAATAATGACAATATTTCTACGAATTATAGGTAGGTATATAAAACATTTCTTATCCTATTCGTCCCCTACCTACATATAATAATGACAATATTTCTACGAATTATAGGTAGGTATATAAAACATTTCTTATCCTATTCGTCCCCTACCTACATATAATAATGACAATATTTCTACGAATTATAGGTAGGTATATAAAACATTTCTTATCCTATTCGTCCCCTACCTACATATAATAATGACAATATTTCTACGAATTATAGGTAGGTATATAAAACATTTCTTATCCTATTCGTCCCCTACCTACATATAATAATGACAATATTTCTACGAATTATAGGTAGGTATATAAAACATTTCTTATCCTATTCGTCCCCTACCTACATATAATAATGACAATATTTCTACGAATTATAGGTAGGTATATAAAACATTTCTTATCCTATTCGTCCCCTACCTACATATAATAATGACAATATTTCTACGAATTATAGGTAGGTATATAAAACATTTCTTATCCTATTCGTCCCCTACCTACATATAATAATGACAATATTTCTACGAATTATAGGTAGGTATATAAAACATTTCTTATCCTATTCGTCCCCTACCTACATATAATAATGACAATATTTCTACGAATTATAGGTAGGTATATAAAACATTTCTTATCCTATTCGTCCCCTACCTACATATAATAATGACAATATTTCTACGAATTATAGGTAGGTATATAAAACATTTCTTATCCTATTCGTCCCCTACCTACATATAATAATGACAATATTTCTACGAATTATAGGTAGGTATATAAAACATTTCTTATCCTATTCGTCCCCTACCTACATATAATAATGACAATATTTCTACGAATTATAGGTAGGTATATAAAACATTTCTTATCCTATTCGTCCCCTACCTACATATAATAATGACAATATTTCTACGAATTATAGGTAGGTATATAAAACATTTCTTATCCTATTCGTCCCCTACCTACATATAATAATGACAATATTTCTACGAATTATAGGTAGGTATATAAAACATTTCTTATCCTATTCGTCCCCTACCTACATATAATAATGACAATATTTCTACGAATTATAGGTAGGTATATAAAACATTTCTTATCCTATTCGTCCCCTACCTACATATAATAATGACAATATTTCTACGAATTATAGGTAGGTATATAAAACATTTCTTATCCTATTCGTCCCCTACCTACATATAATAATGACAATATTTCTACGAATTATAGGTAGGTATATAAAACATTTCTTATCCTATTCGTCCCCTACCTACATATAATAATGACAATATTTCTACGAATTATAGGTAGGTATATAAAACATTTCTTATCCTATTCGTCCCCTACCTACATATAATAATGACAATATTTCTACGAATTATAGGTAGGTATATAAAACATTTCTTATCCTATTCGTCCCCTACCTACATATAATAATGACAATATTTCTACGAATTATAGGTAGGTATATAAAACATTTCTTATCCTATTCGTCCCCTACCTACATATAATAATGACAATATTTCTACGAATTATAGGTAGGTATATAAAACATTTCTTATCCTATTCGTCCCCTACCTACATATAATAATGACAATATTTCTACGAATTATAGGTAGGTATATAAAACATTTCTTATCCTATTCGTCCCCTACCTACATATAATAATGACAATATTTCTACGAATTATAGGTAGGTATATAAAACATTTCTTATCCTATTCGTCCCCTACCTACATATAATAATGACAATATTTCTACGAATTATAGGTAGGTATATAAAACATTTCTTATCCTATTCGTCCCCTACCTACATATAATAATGACAATATTTCTACGAATTATAGGTAGGTATATAAAACATTTCTTATCCTATTCGTCCCCTACCTACATATAATAATGACAATATTTCTACGAATTATAGGTAGGTATATAAAACATTTCTTATCCTATTCGTCCCCTACCTACATATAATAATGACAATATTTCTACGAATTATAGGTAGGTATATAAAACATTTCTTATCCTATTCGTCCCCTACCTACATATAATAATGACAATATTTCTACGAATTATAGGTAGGTATATAAAACATTTCTTATCCTATTCGTCCCCTACCTACATATAATAATGACAATATTTCTACGAATTATAGGTAGGTATATAAAACATTTCTTATCCTATTCGTCCCCTACCTACATATAATAATGACAATATTTCTACGAATTATAGGTAGGTATATAAAACATTTCTTATCCTATTCGTCCCCTACCTACATATAATAATGACAATATTTCTACGAATTATAGGTAGGTATATAAAACATTTCTTATCCTATTCGTCCCCTACCTACATATAATAATGACAATATTTCTACGAATTATAGGTAGGTATATAAAACATTTCTTATCCTATTCGTCCCCTACCTACATATAATAATGACAATATTTCTACGAATTATAGGTAGGTATATAAAACATTTCTTATCCTATTCGTCCCCTACCTACATATAATAATGACAATATTTCTACGAATTATAGGTAGGTATATAAAACATTTCTTATCCTATTCGTCCCCTACCTACATATAATAATGACAATATTTCTACGAATTATAGGTAGGTATATAAAACATTTCTTATCCTATTCGTCCCCTACCTACATATAATAATGACAATATTTCTACGAATTATAGGTAGGTATATAAAACATTTCTTATCCTATTCGTCCCCTACCTACATATAATAATGACAATATTTCTACGAATTATAGGTAGGTATATAAAACATTTCTTATCCTATTCGTCCCCTACCTACATATAATAATGACAATATTTCTACGAATTATAGGTAGGTATATAAAACATTTCTTATCCTATTCGTCCCCTACCTACATATAATAATGACAATATTTCTACGAATTATAGGTAGGTATATAAAACATTTCTTATCCTATTCGTCCCCTACCTACATATAATAATGACAATATTTCTACGAATTATAGGTAGGTATATAAAACATTTCTTATCCTATTCGTCCCCTACCTACATATAATAATGACAATATTTCTACGAATTTTATCCTGACCATATTGATCATTCCTTGGGTGAATTTTCCGAAAATCTAAATCAATATTACAGCGTGATGTTAAAATTCATTGAAACATTGGCATTTGAAGGAAGGGACTACAGAAAGGTTAGATTTTTTTCATTATAATTGCAAATATTTGTTTAAGATTATAAAATAAGTCGCGTTATAAGAAAGAAATAAGGATTGCATAGTATTTCATTTCATATTTGTCAAAAATTAAATAAACATTATACAAATTGTCAACTTATATGATAGTCAGAGTTATAAATTTATACAAACAGAAAAACTCAATATTTCTAATGATATCGATGGATTTTTTACTGTCCGCTTCTATGGATTAGTGGAGAGTCATGATTTAACAATTTTTAAGCATATTTTTTGCATTAATTTCTCAACGGGTATCATGTAGACACGCCGTATCCTTTTTATGTCATCTTTACAGTTCAAACTATTACTCCGATCGACTTTATATTAACATCATATGTGTAAAGTGTTTTGACCAAGAGCTGATTAGTTTTCCATTGACAACCGTTAATTTCTTCTCAATGATTTCATCATTTATTTACATTGTTTTATATTTGTGTCCTCTCTACACTGCAAACTATAAGTCGGGTTGACTATATAATGAATTATATGTAAAGTCAATAAAATTAATTTATTGTTTATGATTTAACCTGTCAAAACTTTCAAAATGTTATCACGGTCTGGAAAATCTTTTTTTTTTTTTTTTTTTTTTTTTTTTTTTTTTTTTTTTATTGAGTATCATAATATGAACATACACATAGTACAAATATTTAAATTAATTCAATTTTTTTTTTCAATAGGTACTGTCCCAAAAAAGTTAAAAACTTGTGCTTGGGACAGGAGCAAATAACATATCTACATTTAACATATTACATACATTTTACTTATAATAATAGAATCATTTAATAAATTGTAAATCAAGTTCAACTTACAGCTAATACATACAGATGATTAAAGTTTATTTTTGTTTTTTTTAGTGAATATAGAATAAAAACCATAATTTATCCAAAAAGGAGAAAAAAATGAAAATTCACATATACAAATACACATATACAAATACACATATACACATACACATACATACATACACATATACAACATACACACATATAATATACGCATACTTATACACACATGTTCACACATACATACATATACACACACATACACACATACACATACATATATATACATATATATATATATATATATATATATATATATATATATATATATATATATATATATATATATATATATATATATATATATATATATATATATATATATATATATATATATATATATATATATATATATATATATATATATATATATATATATATATATATATATATATATATATATATATATATATATATATATATATATATATATATATATATATATATATATATATATATATATATATATATATATATATATATATATATATATATATATATATATATATATATATATATATATATATATATATATATATATATATATATATATATATATATATATATATATATATATATATATATATATATATATATATATATATATATATATATATATATATATATATATATATATATATATATATATATATATATATATATATATATATATATATATATATATATATATATATATATATATATATATATATATATATATATATATATATATATATATATATATATATATATATATACATATACATATACATACACACACACATACACACATACATATACATACATACACACATACACATACACATATATACATATACACACACATACATACATACATACACACATCTACATACACATACAAACATACACACGTACACACACACATACATATACACATAGTGAATATGAAAAAGGAATAGATAAAAATTTATTGTTATTTTAAAGATTTGATTTTTCTTTTAAAGTCATAAAATTTTTGTGTTTTTTTAATAATGGCAGGTAGTTTATTAAAATATTGTATACCCAGGTATTTATAGTGATGTTGGGCATGCGTCTTATTACATTTCGGTATCATCATATTTCCTATGAGATGCCGTCTCTGTGTACTCACTAGATTTTCAGCCCGCTTTCCAAAGGTATCTTTATGTATTTGTTGTAAAGCAATATTTTTATATAAATTATCTAAATCAGGTACTTGGAATATATCAAATAATTGTTTTGTAGGAAAATTTCTAGGTTTTTTGAGAATGACCTTAATTATTAATTTTTGTGTTATTTTTAGTGATTTTAAGTTAGTCTTGATTTTTTATTTCGTTTTAATTTTAGATACAATAGATATACTCTCTCAATTATGCATACAGTTATTGTCAACTATAAAAGAAAAATATAAATTCTATGCTCTTTTAAATTAAGGGTGAAAAAGCAAATTTATATGAGAAATGTACATACATACATACATACCATCACGCCATGTCCCTTACGGGGTAAGCAGAGAGAATCGAGCGCCATACTTCTCTATTTTTGCACAAATTTCTGGCTTCCTTTACATCCATGCATCGTCTCATACATGCTCGTCGATTGTTCAAACTTTTTATGTTTCCTTCTTTCAAAATACCATTCACATGGTCGTGGAATCCCTTTCTGGGGCGACCTCTGCTATTCACTCCATCTCTTGCACCCATGTATATTTTTTTGGTCAGTCGTTCATCGTTCATTCTTTCTATATGTCCAAACCACCTTAAATCATTCACTTTCATTTTACATATAATATCCTTCTTTAACTTGCATTCTCTCCTTATGTCCTCATTTTTTATTCTATCATATATCGTTCTATTACATACTCTTCTTAGTGATCTCATTTCTACAGCATTTATTCTACTTTCATGTGTTCTTTTCCAGGTCCATGTTTCACTAGCATACGTCAAAGTAGGCACCACAATTGCATTGTGTACTGCAATTTTGGCTTCCTTTGAGATGCTTGGATCGGCCATTACTGGCCATTACAATGAGAAATGTATATAGGCCATTACAATGAGAAATGTATATAGGTACCTAACAGAAGTAAAATAGCTTCTGTATGGCAAAAATTGAGTTTATTTATTTTATTTTATTTAATTCTGGGAACCACCAGTTATATACAGCTTGTGGGAAAACAACAAAACAACATATATAAAAAAAAAAACAGTTAAGTTCCCTAATGCTTTTATGCAATCAAAATAATGGCTAGATAATAGAGTTATCAAATTCATATTGTATATGTTTCTATAGACAAGTTTACTTTTTTATCTCCACTATTTTGAATGTAGGTAATAATCGTAGTATTCATCTACATCTACGAGTATTAATTTTTTTTTTACATAAATTTTTCAACAGGTATTACGAAGAGAGTGCATACTATGAGTTTCGTGACATTATTTTTGTGTGTATGGTGTATTTTGAAAAATGTTGTACTCTGGGAAATGAATCTAATAGAAATGTACTCCAAAAAATGCATTTAAGGATTATCAATCTTTCAAGAAGAAAAAAAATACAAAAAATGTTGGCTACAACCCACTCGTCTCAAGATTCTGTGAAGCCATTCTTATTAAAATTTATAAGTCAGTAACTACTAATATGGGACCAATGACAGAATTGGTCTATCAGCGCCCTTGGAATGATTTTTAATCAATAAACGACGCTACATAAATTACATATTAGTATTAATAATGGATAATCTAAAAAGTAAAAATATTTTAAATATTTGTGCTATCATAAAATGTAAATAATCAACATGATGCATATTACACAAGGTAGGCAGGTACCCCCATCTCCCATAACACAATGTCTTTTTTTCGCACGCAACAATTTAGCACGATCACGGAGTAGACGCACCGCCAGAATTGCGAATTTCCCAGTGTAAAATATTTATGATGCAATATATAAAGGGAAAAGGTCTTTATCGACACTTTCTTCGCGGGTTCTCCTCACGTCTCCCATAAATTCTAACTTTGGATCTACGCCAACTAGATATGCACAAATTTTTCAGAAAACTATATACTTAATCATATAATATCCTATTGTTCTTTTTTACAAAAGAACTACTTACAAAATATTAAGTAATTTTCTTGGGTATCAAGAAAAACCAGCTAGGTACATAACTCTTGGCAGTCAAATCCGTACCAAATCTCAAATTTTCGCTAAGAATCTAACCTGCAATTGGGAGCAAGATAGGTATTTATTTATTTATTTATATATTTATTTCTTTCTTAATTGATTAATTTATCATTTTATTTATTTCTAATTTTTTGACTGCTAATACGTGATGGAATTCCATTATCAATATTATAAAATTACTTAAAAAATGAGTGAAAACACAATTTTTTTACTTTATTCCACTAATTTAAAGTGTTGACCACTGACGCGTTTCGCTCAAAGAGCATCTACTGAATGGTGGACCACTGTGTTTTTACTTATTTTTTAAAGTAATTTTAAAATTATTATTTTTTTTTCTTTTTTTATTTATACATTTGAACATACTTTCTTCAGCTATATCAGTTCGTAAAGCTTTGTGTTTTTATACTGTTTCAAATGTAATATTATTAAAATGTAATATTATTTTTTTTCTGCTGTAAAATTGCATTAATATTATGAAAATGTAATATTGTTTTTTTTTCTACTGTAAAATTGCACAAATATGTGCAAGTCCAGAACGACAATCTTACGATGTATACTTTATTTATATGCAGATTTATTTGTTTATATATTTAATTATTTATTTATTTATTTGTGGCAGACCATCTTTGAGAAATTACTTTCGCGCACGACTAGAGTAAAAATATTCGTTCGTCACTAGGCCGAGTTCATCGCCCTCGGTACCAAGCGAGCGACAATACGCGACAGAAGCGGTATGATAATACGGCAATGATTCCAGAAACTTCGCGGACAATGAACTATATAGCCACCCTTAACAGATGCACCATTTAAGGGAGCGTAAGCCTGTACACCTCGCGAACACTCGGTCACATCACATCATCATGAGATCATTATTCGGCTCATTACGGTTCACCTACTTACTTAGGTACTCGTTTGCTCACTTCGACTCGTTCGCTAACTCGCTCGCCGATATATACTTTACCAAAATCCTTATCATGTGAATCGAAATTCACCTATCAACAACTTACGCTGCTCAGAATTCGCCAATGTACTGATGCTTTACCACATGGAAAGGATAAGGTCCGTGGACATATTCTGTATGACAAGGAACTTTTTTAGGAGCCACATTAGACAGGAATGATTCATACATATTTATAATGTTTTTTTTTTACTTCTACGCAAACTTTCTTCTTTCTCTCTTTGATGAATTATAGATAATATACTTAAAAATAATGTAATCGTTTAATTAATAAGCGATTACGTTAAAAATTAAATATTTTCCTTATCAAAATTCGCGCGGAACGTAAAGTGGAGAGCGGTATAGACTTTCATGAAATTAAAAGGAGAAAAACACAATTTAGTCTGAAATTTCCTTCTTACGTTCCGGGCAGAAGGTGGTAGGGGTGGGGGTAGAAGAAGCAAGGAGGAGAGGTAGGGGATGGAGAAGAATCAAAGAAAGAGAAGTAGGGCTTTAACATTATTTTGATTTACCTACATTATATATTGGATTTTTTTCAGGGTTATACAGCTATAAAGTTGTTACTAAAATTAAGAATCCAAAGAAGACATGAATAGATACTGGTTTATGTTTAGAAACTATGAAATAAAATTAGTAGGTTGTGGCTAAAGCTAAACTCTCCAATGCATAAAATAATAAATATGCGTTTTCAAACAAAAATTACAATATGTAATTTGACAATTTTATAATTTCATAATTTTTCAACTTGAAATGTTTCAAAAGTCAAAATGTTATTCAATCAATTTTTTAACTATATTTTTAATAACTTAGTACAAACCACATCATTTATCGAATTTGTGCAATTGGTTTCGGAGCTAACCGTTATTTTTTCAAGCAAATTTGAAGTTATTCATTTTCTTTATTATGAATTATTACGAATTTAAACTAATAACGTAAAAATACATTTATTTCGTTTTTTAGGTTAAATTTCATGTTGTTTTGAAAGTAAATAAGTATATTATATTATTTTACTGTGACGATGTGACTTCACTTTACGTGAGTTGGTTGGAAGAGATTACCTTATGCCAATACCAAGATTACCTTTGAACATTTGGTTGTACACGAATTAAATAGATAAACTAAAAAATTGTCGCTTTTCATTTCAACGTCTTCAACGGACCCTGAGTAGGTAAATCATGAGACCCCATAGGGGTCTACACTGAGACCAATGCTATTTTTAATACATATAAACGACCTAATCAAATTGTATGTTCAAAATTGTATGTCTATGTCTATAGCGACAAAATAATATTATAACAGACAAAAAACATCTGCTCTCAAGGCACCAGAGTGAATGTTTCGGAGATAAAATAAAAAGCAGAGAAAAACTGAGTTCGATTCCTAGAACAGGAGAAATTTATTCAAAATAATTTCTCACTTAATTCGTCATTCTCTGGGCTGGAAACACTGTTTCGTCATAATAAATTGCCATTTGGCAATAAACTCGCCACTTGCGCAGGGTGTAGTGTTTCACCAGGAATCTGACATCTGTTTAATATAAACAGAGTCACAAAAAATAAATAAGCCGTATTTTTTAAAAATAAAAAAAAAATATTTCGAAGTCCCTAATTATTTCTAAAGCACTATAGGGAGTGATACCGCAGGGGCGCACTGGCTGGTGGGTGTATTACTCTAGAATTCCTCCGTCTCTGACTTTTGCGCCCGTTACAGTGCCGGATCTAGGGAATAATAATAGTACCCTACTAACGTAACGAGCTTAGATACATTTCATGTCAAGAAAATTGTCTGTCAAGGTGGAACTATTTTTGATTGGAAGACGAAAAATGGGAAAAATTTCCAGATAGACGTTGTATGGTTTAGATAATATACAAGTATATAAAATAATTTTCTTTGCCTCGGTAACTCTTATACATTACTTAAGTAGGTACTTACTTACATTATGGTATGAAACAACGCATTAACGCATTGTATCATCTTACTTCATAAGGAGAATTGATTTTATTAATATTTAGATCATCCGTCCTGAGGAAGAAACAGTCCCTTTGAAACTGATCATATAAGATAACTTCGTGGCTCAGTCTCCAGGAAGTGGCAACTTGGTATCGGGTGCGTGTTAAATTAATAATTGACATAGTACCTGTTAGTTGTTAGTTAAATTAATATTTTACATAGTACCTGTTAGTTGTTAGATAAATTAATATTTGACATAGTACCTGTTAGTTGTTAGTTAAATTAATATTTGGCATAGTACCTGTTAAGTGTTAGTTAAATTAATATTTGACATTGTACTTGTTACTCGTTAATTAAATTAATATGTAACATTGTACCTGTTACTCGTTAATTAAATTAATATTTGACATAGTACCTGTTAAGTGTTAGTTAAATCAATATTTGACATTGTACCTGTTACTCGTTAATTAAATTAATATTTGACATAGTACCTCTTAGTTGTTTTCGGGTGTCCCGACTAAAATAACTACCTGATTATGTAAAATCGCGAGGAAAAGGGATAATTTTAGTAATATTAATTTTAGTATTCCACTATTTTTTACACTTACGCTGTGTCATGTCGGTCGGCGAATAATATAATCTCATATAAAAAAAAATCCACCTTCAAAATGAATGTGTGTTAATATCAACGTCCTTGGAATGATCCTGAATTATTAAATTATAATAATGTGATATACATTTCTTAAATTATTATATTTCCGTTTTTTTTTACAAAAAGTGTGTGCTTTTTTTTTCTTGGGTTTGTCAGGGTAACCAAAAATTAATACAAATTGTCAGGGTAAACCAATATTAAACTTAAGTATGGACTATGTCATTTAAAATGAATGTAAAGCTATTCCGACGCAAGCACTGCTTAGTGGAATAATTCTTATCCACTGGATGTTAGTATTGGTAATTTTTTTTCATGTAGTAAGAACTGATTCTGTTCGTGTTATTATTAAGTATCCTCAAGGAGCATTTTGTCAGTGCCAATTTATTCAAAATTGTCTATGTTGCATAATTTATTGTACTATTGTTGCACTATTATATTTATTGGCACGATACATAATTACATTATACATAAAACAGCGTTAAGTACCTATAAAACAACATAATTTCAAGATTACAGTGATAATATATCCTAAATTTGTATTGTTTATGTGGATTTAAATAAATAAATAAATGTTTAAATTATATAGTGTTCCGTAATTTAAAATAATTTAATTTTAGATGAAAGTTAGTAATTCTCAGAACGAAGGAGAGAGACATGAAATCAGAGAATTCAATGTATTGGACGTTAGACAAATTTATATACAAAAACTAATTATCTATGTGCACAATCATTTAAATACGGAATTCACGATTCAAAGTAACATATTATATGGAACAAGATATGGATACAAGGGATTATTACGAATAAGGAAAACTCATAAGACTTTTGCACAAAAACACTACTCTTTTTTAGGACCAAAAATTTATAACGCTCTACCTAGCGAGTGCCATTCTATGAGTGTGCCCGAATTAAAAAAATATGTAAATAAGTGGTTATTAAATATTGGTAGATCACAATCGGAACATAATTTAACATATGTGTTTACTTAAAATAATTTCATTTCTTTGATCGCTTTTTTCATTGCCTAAGGACTATTACTTATACTAATTTATCATATTGTTATCTCATTGTTTAAATTGTTTGCTTTTATTTGTATTATAATTACTGCATATTGAATTGTTTTGTTGACCAATGAAGGTTTATTGATTGCTTAATTTTTTTTAATGCTATAATGTGTTTACTTATTACTTGTATTATATTATTGCATACTGATTTGTTTGTTGACCTATGATTTGTTATTGGTTGCTTTATTAATTTCTTTCATTGCTATGAAGTGTTAACTTATTTATTTGTTTATTGATTGCTTTCAAATTGGCATATTTTTTCATTACTTACTATGAGTATAATTCTTCTTTTTTTAATTTCAATATTTCAATCATGTAGCTAGAAGTGGACTTGTTATTAAAATTGTGATAAAATTGTCCTTACTTAAAACAGGAATTACTCCTAGTTAGATAGACAAAGATTTATTGGAGGAACTAAAAAACATGGTACTTCCCAACAACTATTTTATTTTATATTATTTTTATTTTATACAACATGAGTTATTAATATTGAGTTATGAGTTATTTTTATTTTATACAACATGAGTTATGAGTTATTAGTTTTATTTTATATTATTTTTATTTTATACGATGAGTTGTACAACATATACCAGACCCCAAGTATCTCAACGCACATGAAATTACTTAGGCCGAGATGGGCTGGACATGTACAACGAATGCCAACCTCACGGGTGCCGAAACGAATCATGACTGGACACCCAGGTGGGAGAAGAAGGGTAGGAAGACCAAGGCTGCGGTGGGAAGATGAGGTCAAAAAGGATGCGGCTCAGCTTCTCCAAGAGAGGAGCTGGAAAGAGGCAGCAGAGGACAGGATTGGATGGAGGCGAAAGTTAACGGAGGCCAAGGCTCGATTTGGGCTGTAGCGCCATCGAAGAAGAAGAAGAAGAAATCATAAATTGCATGTTCAAAAAACCTTAGTTCCTGTATGTATTTTGTTATGGAAAATAAATAAATATTATTATTATTATTTACATGCACAGATACATAGTATATACTTGAATTGTAAAGGTTTTGTCACGCAGAGGGCTAAAATATTAAAATGTAATGACATTTTTATGATGGCGATTTAAAACAAATAATTAGTGTTGTAATAATTGTGTAGTTTGATGATTTAAATAGTATTCATCAAGGAGCCCATTCACGATCGTGTCATTCGGCGTCGCTCCATATGGACCGGCTCCATTTGGAGCATTGTAAAATTTTCATCACACTCACGGGCGCGCCATCGCGCCATCGAGCCATCAAAATTTTGTATTAATAATTCCTATTTTTTTATTTTCAAGTAAAAATGAGTTATAATTCTGATGACGAGTTTTATACAACTGCTATATAGAGGTTTCTTTATATATAAAAAGAAAAAAAACAAAGAGAAAATGTTGTATTTTCGCATCCACGAGAGTGTCAAACCATGCGCAATGTACTGCTGGTTTTCACACTCACGAGCATGCCGTACCAACAAGTTGCGCCGCGCCGTTTGTCGCGGCACTATGGAGTTTCGATCGTTTGGAATTCCATTTTGGTGTGTCAGGCCAATTATTGGACTGCGCGAGTTTTGACATTCACGAGCGCATTTTGGAGTGATAGCAAGCCATTTGGAAGGATGGCACGATCGTGAATGGGGGCCTTTAGAGATGACAGACAAGAATATTGTAAAGAGACCAACAGCAAATAACTGATTTAGATGATTCTGCCATTGAAACTGAAAAGAGTCTTTAATTAAAAAGATTTATTAAAACATCAATGGGTTGTTAGGTTGGGTGAGAAGGGTAGATTTGTACCGCCCTTTGCGACATTGAATTTAGCATTCAAGAGACGACGAGCGGGCATTAAGTCCTCCACCTAGCCCCCTCCCCAACTCCTCCCTTACTCACTCTAACGGTGTTAAATATAAGGATGGGCATATCATAATAATTATTAGCTCAAAGAAGAGACAAGCGACCTCATTATGGTTTTGAGACTGATCACTTCATCATTACAATTCATATTATCTTGTTGTGCTACATATGTTGGGTACCTACATAACACATAACTGGCGTAATGTGTTATGTAGGTACCCAACATAACACATTACGCCAAACTATAACTGGCGTCGTAAACACGCCAAGAAGAAGAGGATTATGTGTTAAAAATATTTTCTACCTACATATTAAAATAATATAAGTGAATAATAATAATAAGGACAATTTATAAAGCGCCGTTTAGTGACAACCGTGGTCACCTCAAGGGCGCTTTCAGTTTGCAAAAAAATAATTTAAAATTAGTCCTATAGCTAACACATTGAAAATGGTGAAACATAAAACTTTAAAAAATTCAATAAGTTAAAATTAAGTTAAAATTAGTCCTATAGCTAACACATTGAAAATGGTGAAATATAAAACTTAAAAGATATCAAAATCAAAATTGTTGTATATAATTTTCATACCTTCTTTTTTATGAACTGTAATACTAACACACCGAACCGCTTTATCATTTTATTTATTTATTTATTTAACTTCATGTTCAATACTGTGTACGATGGCGGGTTTATTGCCACAAGGTAATTTCTTGTTTTATTTTTTTTTGTATTTTTTTTTTAATTTTTTTTTTTAATTTTGTCAATACTGACGGTGTTGAATATGTAGAATTCCATAATAATGGGTATTTTAAATCAAACAAATAATTTGGTCTACATATATATATTTTTTCCTGAATCCAGGACGACCGTTTCAGCTTATTAGGCCCTTATCAACTGGTGATAAGGGCCAGTTGATAAGGGCCTAATAAGTTGAAACGGTCGTCCTGGATTCAGGAAAAAATATATATGTAGACCAAATCATTTGTTTGATTTAAAATACCCATTATTATGTAATTTCTTGTTTTAATTTTTCAACCAACCAAAGCTACGTGAGGCCATAGATAGTAGGTATAATGGCAGGTACATTAAATTTATGGAAAACAGTGCCCCGTTCCACCATTGTACTTTTCAACTTTTCACTCTTCGCTTTGCGATTTGAGAATTTCGCAAAGTGCAAAGCGTTCGCGTTCCACGAAAAAAAATGGTCACTTTGCGGCGTCGCCAAACATTTACAAAGTCTTTTCAATTGACGCTAGCGACACCTAGTGATAACTTAGTACTACCGAGTGTTTCACACCGTTCGTTCTTGTCTGTTCTGTGATTTCGTTGTTGTTGTTAGAAGATGAGCCGGAAAGACAATATTAAGAAAAAATAGCCGTGTTGGAGATAATTAATGAAAAGAAAGGAGTTATTTTTGGAGTAATTAGTGACACTATCACTAATACAGTGAAACAACAGGTGCTTCACTGAATTATTTGCTGTTGAGGAGACAATCATTTGCTTCTCTTAGTGCTGTTCTGTATCTTAAAATATGTGTAAATGAGTAGTGAAATAATCATATAAACTTAGAAAAAGCGGACATAATAATCACATAAACATAGTTTAAATTACCTAAAAAAATCAGAATAAATCGTGTACTTAATCAAGACATATTCACACTGAGTGCTATTTATGCGAAAATATTCGAGGAACTGCGTGGGTAAAATATTTTCGAAATTTATCCTTTTTCTATAATTTCTTACAACCCCGTCTTCCTCATCCCTTTCTAACAATAATTTATGCAAAATTTTATAATAAATTTACTCAAAAATTCTAAACAAACAACTTCTACTTTCACAACTTGACGAATGGCAAATTTGAAATGTCAAAATATTCTTTTCAATTCATTCGCAAGGTTTGCAAAGTTTTTTATGATAAGTAGCAATGGTGGAACAGAACGGCTTATTTGCTTTGCAATAGGCGTCTACTTTTCGCTTTGCAAATTGCAACTTTTACTTTGCGAAAAAATGTAATGGTGGAACGAAAACAAGCCGACGAAATGCAAAGTGCAAAGCGCAAAGTTGAAAAGTACGATGGTGGAACGGGGCACAGAAATAAACACGTATCATTATTATGAGTAAATTCACAGCAAGAAAGGAAGGAAGGAAATAGAGTATTGGTAAAATAAACAGGGTAAACTTAGACATATTTTACACGTTTAACATTTACATTAATTTTATTGGTACGAGTATATCAATAAAAGTACAAAAAATATTAAACATACCATCTTAGTTATAAGAAAAAGTACTGTTTTAAACATAGTGGGTAAATAAGTTACAATAGGTTACAAATAAATATAAAATGTCAGTAAGAAAAATACATAAAAGACAGTTTAAATATACCTACATGCTTCTTTTAAATATACCTACATGCTTCTTTTAAATATACCTACATGCTTCTTTTAAATATACCTACATGCTTCTTTTAAATATACCTACATGCTTCTTTTAAATATACCTACATGCTTCTTTTAAATATACCTACATGCTTCTTTTAAATATACCTACATGCTTCTTTTAAATATACCTACATGCTTCTTTTAAATATACCTACATGCTTCTTTTCTCTCATTTACCTTTTTTTATTTTAATTTTATTTACGGCTATTTATTTTTATTTTATTTTTTATTTTATTTACGACAAATAAGTACACACATTGAATACAAAAGAAAAAAAAACAATCATAAACATACTTAAAAAGAAAAGCTACTATTACAAAAACAGTAAATATAAAAAAATAATATTACGTGGAAAAAAATTACAATTTGAAATAAAAGATATAGGTACATAGGTATACACATTGAAACACAAAAATCATTAAAATATACAAACAATCATATACACACTTAGAAAAAAAATCTTAATATGGGCTTTTTTGAACTCTAGATTGTGCGAGAGCTTAATGGAGAATCTATCATTTACGGGTTCAAATTACTGAAATGTCACTGTATATATTTTTTAAATTATTTCTGTTAAGGGGGGGGACTGCTGCCAACGTACCTATTTTTCAATTTGATATACCATCATTATTTCTTATCAAATCGTTTTGAAAAAAATAATTTAGATAGTTTGGGTATTTATAAAGAAAAATGTATCTTTACTTTTTGATAATGTTCTGTATAAATTCTTGTAGAAAAATACAACAATTCAACGTTTATCTTATATTTTTAATAAAATATAAGGCGTAGTTCAACATATTTTTTTTTAAATTAAAGAAGACAAAAATATCTAGAAAAATACGAGGTGACGTTGCATTAATTCTTCAGGTTTAGAAAATAAACCTAAAAAACATTTATTTTCCATTCAGCGCCATTGCGAAATATAAGTTTTTTAGTTTATTAACTTAACCTGATGCATTAATACAATGTTACATCATATTTTTCCAGATATTTTGATCTTCTTTAATTTATAAAAAAATATAATACTCTATACCTTATAATTTTTTAGAAATTTAAGATAAATGTCAAAAATTGGGGTATGCTTATTATTTTCCTACAAGAATATATACAGAACATAATTAAAAAGTTAAGGTATATTTTTATTTATTAATATCCAAAATAACTAGGTTAATTTTTCAAAATGATTCGTTTTGTAGTAATGACGCAAATTCAAATTGAAAAAATAGGTACGTTGGCAGCAGTCCCCCCCTTAAGTGTTTATATATAAGATTTTTTTAAATTTCCGAATAATAATGTTTGTTTTTATATTCCGAATAGTAATCCTTGTTTTTTTTCAAGTATTGATATACCGATATTTTGACTATGATTTGATTTATAAAAGACTTTCCTTAGCCAAACTGTCCTAGTTCCTGTTGTTATATGGAGGTTTTTCTTGGAATCCTTTCGCGCCATATTTTAGGTCACGTATAATAGGTACCTACATACATTGTGTTATATCTACATTTTAACTGGAAGTAATTCCATCCTACATACATTATACATTGAAAGAAAATTCATTCAAAGAATTAAATAATATAATTTATCATTGGAATGATAACAGTATTACTTAGTAAACAACCACAGCAGGGATTTAATATCAATTCAAATTGATTTAAAACTTGTTTTCCATTGGCAACAAGCATTCATATAATTTAGTCGTATTTTGTCTGTTTCTAATAGTCAAATTTTGAAGTCATTCATTCAAATTATAAGTCGTCTCATTAGCATGTTGAATTGGTATTACCTAATTTAGTTTAAAACACAATAAGATTTATTTTCTCATTCCCATCTTAGTCGGGGTCGGCTCTTATGTTACGTAATCGCCAGGACACTCCTTCCTGGGGCGTCAAAGTCCCCACGAAGTTCCTTTTGTATGTTCGACCACCAAGTTTTCCAATTTTCATATAAATCACACATTTTTTTATACAATTCATTCAAATTTTGATGCAATTCATATAAACTTTCATTCAGTTCATACACAATTTCATATAATTCAAACAATTTATCATACAATTCATATAAATTTATATACAATCGATTCAAATTTTTATACATTTCATACAAACTTTTATTCAATTCATACATAATTCCATAAAATTCATACAATTTTTTATACAATTTTTCATACAATTCACTCAGTTTTCTATACAATTCGTGCAAACATTCATTCAATTCATACATAATTTAACACAATTCATGCATATTTTTAAACATATATATTCAAATTTATATACAATTCATACAAACTTTCATTCAATTTATGCATAATTTCATACAATTCATATAAATATTCAACGCCTTTTCATTGTTTATAGGATGATTGAAAGAGATTGATTTGTGAAAATTAATGACAGTTTTCTATTAGGGGTAGGCAGAGAGAACCGAACGCCAAACTCCTCTATCTTGATATACATTTCTCGCTTTATTCACATTTATGCATCGCATCATACACGCTCTTCTGTTATTCTTACTTCTATCGTCTCCGCCTTTCAAAATTGCATTTATGTGATCGTGCCAACTTTTCCTTGGCCGACTTCCAGTTTTTCCTCTTTTATCAGAATTATATAATTTTTTTGTCAGACTGTCATCACTCATTCTTTCTATGTGGCCAAACCATCTAAGGGTATTTATTTTCATCTTACTTACGATATATCATACATTCTCGTCTTATATCCTCATTTCTAATTCTATCATACATCGTTTTACCACACGTTCGTCTTAGTGACCTCATTTCAACTGCGTTAATTCTACTTTCATGCGTCTTCTGCCAAATCCATGTCCATGTCTCACTAGCATACATTAGAGTTGGTACTAGGATATCATTGTGTACCGCAAGCTTAGTTTGCCTCGCAAAATTTAAAATTATTTTTAATTCGTTGAACATATTTTTAATCGTTTAACAAAATGGCATTCGTTGAACATATTTTTCTCATGTGTATCCAATATTTTTGTGACAAAATGGTTAACTCCCGAACATAATTTTCCAATACGCCATGCAATAATATTACTTGAACCTGATACATGCGACCGAATTTTACCATCGGTACAACCTATATTAGAGAGTTATTCTACAAACAACTAGTAACTCTCTTCACGAGTCACGAGAGACCAAATCACTATAGCACAAGCGTTAAACAAACACAATTATCAGAGAAAGGTTTAACACAGTCAAACAATGAAAATTATTTGTCGGTTAGTCGTTTGCTCTAAATAATAATTTCTTCTCTCCTATATTATAATAGGTTGTTCGGGAAGTCATTCCGTTTTTTTTGAACATTCAATAATAAACACTAAATCACTAGAAAATAAAAGTCAACTTATTAAGAGATATCGTTAGCAATAAAATATTTCTATCAATCAAACCTCTACACAGGACCCGTCCATAATTACCTCCCTCAACTTACAACCCCATAATTTTCTTCTTAGCTCATCGACTCATTTTGTTTTAATTGTGAATTAGTCTAACGAGGGAATGTTCAATGACGAAACTGGTTGCTTTAATCTACAATTGACATGGTGAAAACAAAGCTTCAAAAAATTTAGAAAAATTTATCGCCAAATATCTTGACATATTTCAGCAAAGAGGAAGACGTGTAGCTGTGCTCCTGAATATTAACTGGAATTTGTTTATCCTCGATAATTCCCGAATATTTGCGAAGATTGACGAACTACAGCTCATCGCCGTCCGTACAAATCAATCGAGCGGCATTCATGCGTCATCCGTTTAACTGAATAGTAAAGTGTTTATTATATAGTTTATTTATTCCTACCCTCGACATCACGAACAGCTGAATTGTTATCAAATTATATTAACATTCAAAGAATAAACACTAATGTTAATCATGTAAGTATATAGTTTAAAGTTTCGGCGGATATTTTGTGGTAGTTAATATTAACAATATTTGAATTATAAATTAGCTATAAACCATTTGTTTTTTGAGTCACTTCGCGACATGTTTCGGAAGCGCTGTCCTTCCATCGACCGGCGTGTCTAGACTAACATGTTGAATTTGTGTGTATGTGTCTGTGAAGCGAGGGGGTGGCGGTTGAGGGTTGGTTGGGTTAGTGGGGGGAAGGGGGTATAGTGTAGCGTTTTTGTTTTAGAAAAAAAAAAACGACAAAACAAAAAACTACACTATACCCCCCTCCCCCCACTAACCCAACCAACCCTAAACCGCCACCCCCCTCGCTTCACAGACAGATACACACAAATTCAACATGTTAGTCTAGACACGCCGGTCGATGGAAGGACAGCGCTTCCGAAACATGTCGCGAAGTGACTCAAAAAACAAGTGGTTTATAGCTAATTTATAATTCAAATATGTAAGTATATCTTTTATTTGAAACCCTTCATCACTGTTAATTGTATATCAAAATATTATTGAATTGACTTTTTACAATATCATATTGTGAAAAATAAATATTTTAAACACGCATAATACACTATATAAAATATCCCACAGTAAATTCGATTGCATTCAATTAAATAGTATGCTTCAAATAAAAATTCCATCTAGAATAACGAGACAGCGCCAACTTTTTTTTCACAAATACTCCGAGAACTAATGCAGGATTCAGGATACCGCTTTATAGAATATGTAAAAACTTTAATGACCAATTCAATGACCATATTGACATTTTTATTGCATCTGAATCTATATTCAAAAGGGAAATTTTAAAAAAGATCACTGATACAACCTCTTAGGACCTGGGTAGGGGCAGAATGCACTGTTGAGGAAGTAATGTTA
Source organism: Molanna angustata (assembly GCA_963576475.1). Taxonomy (NCBI): domain Eukaryota; kingdom Metazoa; phylum Arthropoda; class Insecta; order Trichoptera; family Molannidae; genus Molanna; species Molanna angustata. The sequence continues at coordinate 30,047,765 of OY754982.1, forward strand.
TATGAGTGATGTCATTCTTGTGTATTCCAAACTATACTTCATAATATTTTCAAGTATTGATTTTTTATATTTTATTACATTTATCTCTATCTTAACCTCTAAGCACGTCTATGTTTACATTGTAACTTCTCTATGGGAAATATTATGATTGTACGTATAAATAAAATATATTATTTATTAAACAAAAATATGTATGTGTGATGTGTAATTGTTTTTTCTCTTAATAAATAAATAAAAATAATGTTATCCTTCTGATAAATAGTTCTTTTAAATAATCGATATACATACATCTACCCTCAAAAACGTTTGCCCAACTATCAATCAAGCGAAAAACTTAAATTTATATTCTACACAGCTTAGAGGGATAACTATCGAAACTATATAGATTCCAAATTCAATTTCTGTCTACTGTTACGTTCTTGCCGTCATATTCTCCGTCATATAATTTCTGTTACGATTGGAACATACCTATCTACCGCTTCATTTATAATGGTAGGTTCTTAGCAAAATATATAAATTCAAATTTGGGGTAGTATTCTAGTGTCAAGTATAGCTGCGTGTGATTTTTTTTAGTCCTTTTTTGAAGACTATCACCGAGTTCATTTTTTTATTATTTTTCTCTTTCTAGGCTTGTTGTTATAATGCTGCATCAATTTACCTCTTAACACGAGTATTGCCAGCTATCCTTCCATTTTTAGGAGGACGTCCTGAAGGTACGTATTCTCAGGAGACATTGTCCATGGCTATAGTTAAAAAAATGATATTTGAAAAAATAAACGAAATGGTCTTCCGAACAGCCCGATAATTTTCTCTCGCGTATTTTAATTCGATATGGAATTAAAAGAGTATTATAAAGGGAAATGGATATTCATAACTATAAACAGAGGTGTCAGCCACACGTTTTACGAAAGGGATGATTGTGGAATGTGGAGGATTCAGGAGCAGAGAAAGGGGATGAAAGCGTTTGTGTAATACAGAGTCAGAAGGGGTAAGGTGGGGGTGAGATTCGATTTACTCCAAGTGTGGAAGAAACGAGACTAAGAAATTATTTTTGATACTTCTCGAGGAGAAAATTCACTCTTTTGATATTCTGATGTTCACTCTTACCCGCCACCTACCCAACAGACAGAATAAACATTGTTAGATTCTCTCAAAAGGTTTTTGTACGAGAGAGACAAAAATATATATTAAAAAATTAATAAGGAGAATTTTTATACAATAATTTATTATTACAAAATTAATTGGCAAAACTACGGATGTAGACAGAAAGAGTGCGGACAGAGATTTTGAATGCTATAGAGCTGACTGGTAGGAAAAATTCGATTTTCTCAACAGAATATACTTATTTAGGGACAAAATACAGTGATATAAAATATACAAAAAATACGCTATAATGATGTCATTAAATTATCACACAAGCACTACATTACAACAAAAAATAAATAAAAATATATTAAACAATTATTGTTTGTTTCAAAAATAATCTCATTGTTTTTCAATAATTATCATTGAGTGCGGCGAACCGTATATACCTAGTCAATCTGGATCGCGATCCGTAATTAAAATCAATGATCGCGATCCAGATAAATAGGACAGCCTGTACAGATTTAATTTGGATCACGATCCGTGATCAAAAATAAACGATCGCGATCCAAATCGACTGTAATTGATTCATTATTTGACGGACTGCCGTTCTATATTAATATGGATTGTGATCATTGATTTTGATCAAGGATCGCAATTCAGATTTACTGTGTATATACGGGCTGCCTATAGAACGGCAGGCCATCAATCAATTACACAGTCAATTGGATCGCGATCGAGATTGATGTAATATTTAAGAATAATTAGTGAAATATATCAAACAATTTCACACAATGCTCTTTATTGTGTGATGTTATCCCAATTGCTCTTCTCTAAGATAATAATTATATGGAGGTGGATTGGTACATTACGAACACGCTTTCTGCGTATTATATTAATTTACTAATTAATGGCTTCAATTCCTTAATGAATTCACGTATATAACATACCACCACATCCTGGATCGCGATCATAGACTATTTATCACGGATCGTGATCCAATTGTGTATGGGATGCCGGACTAATCATGAAATATTTCATTGTATACAGAATATTTAATGTTGTTATTTTATGTTGCTGTTGCTGATTTATGGAACAGTAAAATATAACAGATAGGTAACCTTTGTACGACGAAAAATGTCTTAAAAAAAATCACAAATTGAAATAATGACTATTATATTAGTTGTAGGTTGTAGTAGACTGTTGTATGTAAAGAAATGGTAAAAAAATAGTATTGCAGATACTGCACTCAATATGAGAACGTATATTAATATACATTTCAGAACATAGAGATTGACAACGGATCAATATCTAAATAACAATAAATACGTCTAGTTACATAATTCGTAAAATTAGTGTTTTTGAGACGACAACTGAACATTTTACTGTATTTTTATAGAAACTGAATGATAACATCTATACAGTTTCTAGAAATGAAAAGTTATTACACAAATTGTTCAACAAAAATAAGAAGTTGTTATACAAATTGTCAAACAAAAATAAAAATAATACGATACCATTCCTAATGCTTAGTAAATTGAAATATATTATTGTACCCATATACATACATTATATATTTTTTATAATTGTACAAAATGGTATATATGCATTCGGAAAAGGTATGATGCTTTCCTATACGCTCGACATTTCCCGCCAAAACCTCTCGCCTTGATGGCGGCTTGAATATACTGTTTTGTGTGGTGTTGTAAGGGAACATCCTCGCTACCTACCCTACATGTGTATGTATATTGCTATGTATATATGAAAGTACAAACCTACATTTTCCTTCTAACCTATCCCCTCTCAATCCTCATCTAACAGTCGTTCTCAACCTGGGAGTACATATGGAAAGCACGCCTTATCCATGCGGTGACTTTTTTGCATGGATACTTATTCTTTTTATCATATGTGGCATTCCACCCAATCAATCATTAGGCTGATTTATGTCAGTATAAAAATGTAAATTTATTTATTTATTTATTTCATTTCAGAAAACTACAGCTTTGTCAAATGCGTGGTTAATTATGGTGCTCTTCTTTCCCCACCACCACTGGTTCTGCTTATGGGGACTAATAACGTCCCCTTGCAAAACTCTGAAAGAACACATTAGGAGAGTCCGGAGAACTCTAAAACTTTTGCAGACACTGCACTTAAAGTACCAATGAGAGCTAATTATGTGGAAACCACTGGCTCACCGTTCACTGATAATGAAGATAACAATGCACCGTATTTAAGACAGAAAGTCTTGAAAACCGTAAAGATGCTCTTCGTGGCTACAAGGTCCGCATATCCAATGGATCCAAAGAAATTCCCTTGGACATCGTTGTAAAGTTCTCGTGCCGGAAAGTTGACACGGAGAAGTAAGTGTATTCCAATAGGATATGCTCAAAAGTACATATGTTCAGGATTATCACAAAGCTGAAATTAAGACACATCATGGTGCATTATGGTGCTATTAAAATCAATACACTCAAATAATGATTTCTTTTAATTAAAAAAAGAATGAAATAAAAATATTTTAACAAGTATGCTGAACAGTAGGTAAAGGAATAACAAAAATAATAAGATAAAAAAACGAAATTTATTTGAATTATTTAAATGATAAAACTTTATTAAATTATTTTGAGACTGGAGGTTATTTATTGCATTATAAATTAAGGCGAAGAAATTTTGCTTTATGGAAATAAATATGTAGGGAATTTAATGACACAACATCATATTGATTGGTAGTGAAGTATTAAGAGTATAGTACAAATTATGTTCGGCGTGAATTGGGCATTCAAAAACATATGGATAATTTTGGGTAATGTCACGGCGTTAAATACCATTAATTATTCTGTGGAGACATTGGATGCTTTCATGTTCCGCCTGTTCACTTGTTCTTTACAGGCTTTGATCTACTTCTGAATCTCTTATTGAGCATACGAATTTTGGGTGTATCCTCCTTACATGCCCGAACCATCACAACCTGCTCACTTGCATTTTACCAGATTTACACCGCACTCCCACATATGTGGGAGTTTCATTTCCTGTCCTACTTGTGACACTACACATCCATCCGAGCATCTTCACTTTGACTGTTTGGACGGTGTCAGAATGCTTTTAGGGAGATATTTTCATGTTTGAGGCCTATATGAATACTCTATGATACCACTCTTGTAGAGAGATCTAAAATACTGTTAAAACCATGGACTGCTACGAGAACCAATGTCTTATTCTTCTCTAGCCCTCATCCCTGCACTGCTGGATGTAGGACTCTTCCATACACTTAAACTCGTCTCTGTTCTGTTCAATGTGTCCATACTCAATGAACTGTCAGCAATTTGTTTATAGCACATTCCTGACTATTTCACACACACACACACACGCGCACGCACCCTCACACACACACACACACCCTCACACACACACACACACACACACACACACACACACACACACACACACACACACACCATCACGCCGTATCACTACTTGGGATAAGCAGAGAGAACCGAACGCCAGATTCCTCTATCATCTTTCAATATTATCTCCTTTATATGATCATGCCTACTCATTCTCGCCCGGCCCCGACTTCTCATTCCGTTCTTTTCAGCCTTGTATACTTTTTTTGTCAGGTGTTCATTCTCTCTACATGTCCGAACCATCGCAGAGCATTTATTTTCATTCTACCCACAATAGTATTTTCAAATCCAATAAATTAAGAGGAAAATAAACGAACAGTTTGAGAAAGACAGAATACTCTCTTCCCATTAGGCGAATGTGTGTGTATATGTCTGTCTGTAAGTATGTCTGTATCAGGTTAGAGATTCCTGGGAGTCTCTGTTCTGAGTATCATATTAATATGTCTATACACAGAAAATATTTAACTCAATTTAAATCTACTAAGAAAGCTTTTATACTATCACCTCATAGTAATTTTGTAACCAAACAATTTCATAAAGAAATATTATAAACAGTTTTGTTTCCTTTTCATGGCGTATATAGACTATAGATTAATTAGATTTACTATCGCATATTACATATACTTAAACATTGGATTTTTCCACGTCGGGTGTAAGTGATCAATAAAAAACCCTATAGATATCCTTCAGATCAACTTTTCTCAGAATTTCAAGTATTGGACATAAGTCAACTATACTTAAGGGGCCATATAAACCTAAACACCTCAATTTCAAATCAAATCGCTCAAATATGTTAAACAGTGTGTTTCTAGAAAAAAATAGTTGAAGTCTTTTCAACATTTCTCTAGTGAATGTTCGTCACACAATTTTAAAATTCAGCCAAAATTCCCATAAAAAAAAATTAAAATATCCTCTTTTACAGCATTTTTTTTAAAATTACTCTATAACTATGTGTCGTACAGAAATAAATATTTAATATGCTTAAAAAGTACATAAAATCAAAGTGAATGGCCGATAAAGTTTTTTCATTTCAACTAAGGTTTGTTCTTAAAATGCAAAAAAATCAACAAATTTGGCATTTCCGATAATATAAATCACGTATAAACCTTTTTTAACGCACGCGATATTTACCTTTACTAACGCGTAAATTCTTAGTGCAACTGGCGGTTTTAATACATCATGTTTTCAGTCACTGGGTTTAGCGTTATATGTCCTCTTAATACACAATCTTAAAACATTTCAACTCGAAATCGTAAAGACACACTCTAGGACAACAAGTACACCAAACTAGAACTAACATTAGTAAACTAATGCAGGTACCTAGATCCAATACAACCTATCGACATAGACATTATACTTTCTTGGCACCTAAAATATACAACATCTTCATCAAGGAAACTCAAAAATCAAAAAATACTTCTACAGCTAAAGTCAAAAATACATTGTTTTCACACTGGCATCTTACTAAAAAACGCAAAGACTGCGAAAATTATGTATGTGTCCGTCTCGTCGTACTACAATAGGTAACTAATTAAATTCAATAATTAAATTAAAAAGAGTGAAAGAAGAACAGGGTGTAAAATAAGAGTAGAGAACGAATGGCTCGAGCAAGTCGACGAATATGTATACTTGGGAAGCATATTTCAACGGAACGGACGACTCGATAAAGAGATCGAAAGAAGAGTTATGGCAGGTAACAGAGTGAATGGAGCACTAAGACCAATTATGAATGATCGCAACATATCAAAGGATGCCAAAGTTTCCATTCATAACGCCATCGTAGTGCCAACCTTGACGTATGCAAGTGAAACCTGGACATGGCAGAAGACGCATGAAAGTAGAATAAATGCAGTTGAAATTAGATCGTTAAGAAGGATTTGTAATATAACGATGTATGACCGGGTAAGAAATGAGGACATAAGGAAAGAATGTAAGATGAAGAAAGATGTCATTACTAGAATGAAAGTGAACACATTGAGATGGTTTGGTCACATGGGGAGAATGAATGAGGAGCGCCTGACGAAGAAAATATACAGAGCGGAAAGGAATGGAATGAGAGAATGGATGGCACGACCATGTGAACGAAATTTTGAAAGACGGAAATGTTAGAAGTGTGAACAATAGACGAACATGTATGAGACGATGCATGAATGTGGACGAGGCGAGGGATGCGTGCCAGGATAGAAAAATGTGGCGTTCGGTTCTCTCTGCCTACCCCGCAAGGGACATGGCGTGATGGTATGATGGATGATGATGATGATAATTAAATTTAAAACTGTTTTTATTGTAAACTAAATCAAACACATTATCGTCAAAATCTATATATAATTACATAATGATGTACACTCTAGCACATGCCCATGGGCTATAGTAGAGTGGATACATCCATGAGACTCCAATGACCCTTATTAGCACTTTATAGGTTTTTATATAATATAGGAATGTATTATTTTAATTACTCTTACTCCTAACCAATGTTCTTGTAATTTATTGAATGGGTTATAAAAAATTACTTTCTCAAAAATAAGGCATAATTGGTGAACGTTGCGCAAGCGTACAAAGTGATCACACAAATCAGCTGATGACAGGTTGTAAACCCTGTTGATAACTTAAGTTCCCGGATATTCTTTAATATTCCAACTTTGTCTCTATTGAGAAAAAACATCCAATGTTTGCGTATATTATGCAACTATTACGCGCCAATTACGCTTAGTTATTGGTAATATTACTGGTTAAAAATCAAACCTACTTTCCTTAAACATTCATCCCTTCCTTATCAACGCTTTCCTATATCCATTACCCTTCCCTTTCCCCCACATACACTCACCATCTTACAATGACTACCCAACATTAATAATATATAATAATTTAAATATGTGAAACTTTATAATTGGCTATTTATTTTGTATTCTCATTGAAATTAAGTATTATAAATGTATATCTGTTAAGTTTCCAAACACATAAAAAAAAATAAAATAAAAAACTATGAAAATATTTAATTTGTAGTGTATATTAATGAAAACAAAAAATATTTAATTTACCTTTTCTGTAAAGGTTAAACTTGGTTAACCTTTACAGAAAATGGTTACTTAAGGATCGATCGAATTTTTAATCTAGTTCAACGAAACATAAAATAGCAATAAGGAAACTATATTATTATAAGGGTTGGTTTTAATACTAAGGGTGACAATGACCCTTAAACGGGTTAAGTTTTCTTTACCAACTAATTAACTTAACGCATCGATGAATTTTATTTCACTAAAGGTACGTGAAATATTTCGGGAAAACATCAATTTACATAGTGTTCAGCTGACACGATGTTTAAAAATATGTTTATAATTCCATCATAAATCAATTTTGAGTCTTGACACAGTCAGAGTATGCTCGGACCGAGTGGACTCGTATGAGTAAGCTTTATCCGAGTGTACACGGATAGCGGTTTACACACAAACTTTTTTACTCGGATTCAAAATCATAACTGCGACAGCTCTGTTGCTGTAAGGTGTTAGTTTTCATTTAATATACAAGCTTTTTTACTCGTTTGTAAGGTCATAAATATGGCACAGACAAATCTGTTGCTGCAAGGTGTCATTAAAAGTCATTAAGTACCTATTTGATCATTAAAAATATCAAATAGGTACTTACAATATAAGTAAAAGATTTTCTGCATTTGACTATACTAGTTGCATGTAACACATGAGATTCAACTGTCGATAGCGATAGTATGTATATTTGAAGAATAAGTACCACACTATAATCCCATAAATACAAATTATTTAATAGAGATTTAAGTATCAAACTATTAAGTTTTCTTACATATTGTGTATAGGCGACTACCCATACAAATTGTATGAAGTGTTGTCGTCACTGAATTCAATTTTTATAAAAATTGTTAAAAAAAATTGAGATTTACTTCTAGAATATTAATATTTTTTATAGAAAATTAAATTTTCTAGTTGGGGTGTTTCGGCTTTTTTCGATATTTTTAAAATATTTGGAAATATAGGCAGTTAAACTCATAAATTTATCATAAAAAAAATATTTTTCTTAATAAAAAATGTTTGAGAAACCCTGGAATTTAAAAAAAAAAACTAATTTGAGATTTTGTATTTGTCTAGGTTTATACCAAGCTTTTATGGTTTCTGAGATAAATGGAAAAATAAACCAAAATTTCAAAAGTTGATAACCCCTGACTGAAACAAAAATTCACAATTCTGAGTTTAAAAGTTTTGTAAGCCTATAACTGTTTGTATATTCTGAAATTTTAGGCTCTGTAAATTGAGCGGATCAAAAGTTATAAAAGGGGGACAGACAGACACACACACACACAGACAGACACACAGACACACACACACGCACACAAAACTCACATAAAATGTTCTACTCCGAATTCTGAGTAAATCCATGTATGGGAACATATATGCTGCGAGGCCTCTAGTTGGTGTTATTAGCTTGCAAAAAGTCCACTACACCATACAAAATTTTCCTTCGTACACGCATCTTGGCTTAATAATGTCGATTCATTAAGAGAATTGAATTCTCATGAACGAATCGACAGTTGGATAACTTATTCAGTATTTATGATTTGTCTATTTTAATGTGAATATGAGCTAGGTTATAACTATGCTAAGTTTGTTGTCTAATTTTTATTATGTAAGTATTAGAATATTGTGTTGTATATTTTTTGCCAATCATCTTGAACGAGCTTCCAGTTGCGCAGAGCGCTAATTTGTGTCTTATGCTTCGTTGGTTTACGTGCAAATCGCTCCCCTTTTCGGCTAGAAGTTCAAGATGTTTGGCTACAACTAAATAGCTGTATATTTACTAAAATATATAAAATAAAAATAAAATATTATAAAATACGTTAAGGGCTGTTTTGTAATATTATAAATAGTATGAAAACCATTTAAAATATTCATTTTTAAATTGACAATAGTACTTTATAAATTAAATAAATATAAGAAAATTCAAAGCATAAATTTTCTTTTTTGTAAGCGAAGAAATTTCACACTCATCTTTTTCCTGTTTTCCTTTGAATGGGGATATAAATTGAAAATGGGGAGAAACTGGGAATAGCAGTAGAGAAGTTGGACAGGGTAAGATATCTACCAGGGAAGTATGGCAGGGTAGGAAGTGGTAGGTATATGAAAAATCCAATCTGAATCTTCCCACCTTGTCTGTTTACCGAAGCGTTTAGAACAAAAAGAGAGACAAAAAATATACAGATCTTATTGCAAACATTATCTTCACACCGCGCCGGTACTGTCTCTCAGTTTCAATGTCGAATGAACACTTAGAAAAAAAATTGTTAGGAGAATGAAGAAATGAGGTTTCTTAGATGAGTGTGTAGTGAAAAATGTAACATAGAATGAACGAGTGGGTTGTGGCCAACGCTAAATTGCACACTAACATGTCATTCTATAAAGTATTTAAATTTTGTATGGAAAATATTCAGCATTTTCATGAAACAAGTTTACTTCAGTTATTTTCTTATTTAAATATTTTATTATGAAAAGTTTATAATTCTACAATGTCATTTTATGAAAGTCGAAAATAAAAATTTCAAATTTTAAGTTTCCTTAACTTAGGTCACTGTGAAATATTTGTCATATACCACAATGTGAGGTAACCCGCGACAGGTGTGAGGGTGTGCATTGCCTTATCAATATGAGGCACGACATATGAGTGTATCTCCACACACCAGTCATAAATATTCCTGTCAATCAATATTTTTTTATTCTTATTAAATAACTTCGTTCTCAGACAGCAAAAATATACTTCTAAATCAATAAACATTATGAAAATATGCACAATGACTCTTATTAAATAACTTCGTTCTCAGACAGCGAAAATGTATTTCGAAATCAATGAACATTATGAAAATATGCCCAATGACTCTTATTAAATAACTTCGTTCTCAGACAGCGAAAATGTACTTCGAATTCAATAAACATTATGAAAATCTGCAATAAATGAAAATATGCCCAATGACTCTTATTGAATAACACTTATTAAAATAATTCATAATCCTTCTCAAAAAATACACGCCATTAAAATAAGTTGAATATGTTTTTCACTACTTATTTTTAAGGGTTATAATTATTTGTGGAGGTGTAATGATCGCTATTCACTTGTAACGCTGATTACTCTATCCGTTGGTGTGTAAATAAGTTGTGGTGGGGGTGGGGGTGGGGGAGGTAGAGTTAGAGGAAGGACGCAAGGAGGGGGGTTGGCTTGTGTATAGGGAGGGGGTTGTTAGGTAAAAGCAGGAGGTAGATATGGGGCGACAGGGTATAATATGTCATTCTGGGAGTGTTGAGATTATCTATTAGCATTGTGTGAGGACTGAACCATTTATTTAATAACTGGGTTATAATATATACCAGCTATGACATTTCCAATTTATTTCATACATACATTTAATATAATAAATTTATACAGTGAGGCACCGGCATTGAATAGTGTTTCCACTCTTTTCTACTGTTGTTTTCGAGTGTCCCGTAAGAGCCGCCGGGTAATCGAATCAAATGTTTATCAGGCAAATTATCATCTCACATTGTACAGCAGTGAGGTTCACAACCCATTCTGAATGTACATATTTTTTTTTAAATAAAATGAATATGTCCTCGTTAAACAAGTACATATACATCTTCTTACGTTCCCTAAAATAAGAAAATAAAAACTTGTTCTATAGGTGAACGAAATCGGTCGAGGAAGGATTCGAACTCGCGACCACTGGATTACTAGCCCGGCGCGCTAACCGCTCTGCCATCGACCCATCTGATATATTACACAATTTTTTTATTTTTTTATTTACATAATTAAACTGCACACAAACAACACTAGGTAAAAAATTACAATGAGTAGGCTTGATATCAATAATCTTCTTCTTCTTTAGCCTATTTCCGTCCACTACTGAACGAAGGCCTCCTCCATTTGACTCCACGTCGTCCTGTCCTGTGCAGTTTGCATCCAGGATGTGCCAGCATATCTTGTTATATCGTCTCTCCACCGCAGCTGCGGCCGCCCCACACCTCTCTTTGTCATACGAGGTCTCCAAGTCAGCATTCTCTTTGTCCACTTCTCGTCCGAGCTTCTGGCTACGTGTCCCGCCCATTTCCATTTCAGAGTCGCCACACGGTGGGTGGATTATATCTGTTACTTTTGTTCTTTCTCTCACCGTTTCGTTTCTTACCTTGTCTCTTAGTGACAGACCCAGCATGGATCTTTCCATAGCTCTTTGGCTGACTCGCAGTTTCTCGGCACTCAGTTTAGAGAGAGTTACTGTTTCTAGGCCATATGTAGCAACCGGCAGCACACACGCTTCATATACTTTCCTTTTCAGGTTTATGGGTGTTTTCCGATTTTTCAATATATATCCCATTTTTCCGAAGGCAGCCCAACTTAGTCCACTACTTTAATGACTTTCAGATTAGGGTTGAAGGCAGCAACATAGAAAATGTTCAAAATTATATATACCTGGGTCACAGCATTAGACTGGATAAAGAAAACAATAATCACTGATCTAAAAATTTACACAAATAATGTGTACTTATAATTAAGTAAATTTCACCCCAACTTAGTAAAGTTTATTTATTGTACTAGCCGATTTACGATTATTTATGTATCTATTAATCTTTTTTTTTTATTTATATTTTTTTACGGCGCTGGCCGATTTACTAATGATATTAATAACAATTATTTAAAAGAGCAAAATAAAATGCAACAAACGCATCATCAAAAAATAAAGCATGTACATAATTATTATTTATTTTTATTAATTAATTAATTTAATTTTTATCGCCTATTATTACTTCGATGAGTATATTTCGATATTATATTCTCACCGGAAGAAAACTTATTATATTTTTGAACGCATTGCGGCGCTTTTGTAATGTCATTTGAATAATACTCCATAATTAAATAATAATTAAATTTCAAGACCTGATACGAAAGTAGTAGGCATTTAAATATTTTGTAATCTTATATTTTTTAATATCTTTTTAACCTTCAATATAATCGCTTCTCGAACTGTTTTATTAACACAGCAGTCCGGCTATGGAACGATCTTCTGAATTCTGTGTTTCCACCTTCTTACAACTCGGGTCTTTTTAAAACCCAAATTAATATTTTCCTAAGTAGATTCCTCTCCCTAACGCTATGTAGTGCGCTTCTTCGGAAGCCAAAAACCTAATAGCTGGTGCGAAACCATGTTAAGATAAAATCATAAAAATAAGAAATATTATTTTATTTTTGGCTTGATTACTTCCTTTATTTTTCTGTCGCAGTTCAGGGGTGACATCTGTGCGAGTACACTGTCACCTCATGTATAAGGACTGTTGCTTTCATTGTTTACAAAAACCAACTTTTAAATAGATGGCGTTACAAAAAGGTTTATTCGTTACTTAGATAGCAATAGTAAAAATGTTTATTTTTTTTTTTTTAAAAGAATGAATAATGTCCTTGTATAACAAGTACATATACCTACATCCTTATACATTCCCTAAACTAAGCATAAATGCTTCAAACGATCTGTTTCTCATTATTAAAATATATAGAACTTTCAAAATTGCATTGATAAGGAAACTTAATAAGAAGCCATAATTGGTGAACGTTGCGCGAGTTATTTTATTTTATTTTTATTTTATTTTACCAAGGACAGCACACAGTACATGCATACAATTATTGAAATTAAATAAATAAAAATACAAAAATAACATGTACCTCTTACGTACTATACCTAATATCAAAATAATACAAATAAACTAATTTCTCAATAGATGGCGTTACAAAAAAGGCTTTTCCATTACTTCATAGATGGCAATAGTATAGTTTCTTATTTTCAGGTGAATTGTTACACACTATTCAAATATATAGAACTTTCAAAAATTACATTGATAGGGGAACTCAATAAGAAGGCATAATTGGTGAACGTTGCACAAGCGCATAAAGTACTCACGTAAACCTACCGATGATAGGTCATAAGCCCTGTAGGTGCCTTGAGTTCCTGGTTCTTCTATAATATTCCAACTTCGTCTCTATTGAGAAGACTGAATTAATGAGTCTTTGCAGGATCAAGACTGACTTCTGCAACATACATCGCTGAGTCATCGAAAGATGAGCATATACAATAAATATATATAAAGGCATAAAATTATTTAATAATTTACCAAGGAGTATCAGAACAGCCCCCCTAGACAACATGCCATTAAAGCTAAGCGTTATATCGCTAAGCGATAGAAATGTATGAAATTTGTGGCTGTCACGTGTTGTCATAGCGACCAATTTCATACATTTACTATCGCTTAGCGATATAACGCTTAGCTTAAATGACACGTTGTCTAGGCCCCCAGAAACTAATTACAAATAATTCAAAAAGAAACTAAAAACAATTTTAAACACTCTAAATTAAATCGAATATTCTTTTTTTAATTGCATATACGCAAACATTCAAATATGTAGAATTTTCAAAAAAATTACATCGATAAGGGAACTCAATAAGAAGGCATAATTGGTGAACGTTGCGCAAGTGCATAAAGTGATCACGTAAACCAGCCGATGACAGGTCGTAAGCCCTGTAGGTGCCTCGAGTTCCTGGTTCTTCTACAATATCCCAACTTCGTCTCTATTGAGATGTTGAAAAAATGTTTGTCAATAAAAATATCACTCTAAATTACATTCTTTTTGAGTTTGTAGTTCATTTTCATTTTTGTAAGTCCTATGTTTTTATTTATTTTTATTTTGATTTGAAATGTAAAATCTATTTGTGTTGATTTTGGTTTTGAAATGTTTGTTTTTTTATGATTGTTAATAAATTATTATATTTTAGTTAAGTATTTTTATTGTGTAAGCAAAGAGCTGCTGCTTTCCTAAACACAAGCTTCTAGCTTAAATTAGGAAAGGAAACATTAATTAGTTGTTTTTTTATAACATGCAATGAATGTAATTTAATAAAAAAAAATAACAAAAAACTTTTTTTGTTACCGCCCCAAAAATTTTAATGCAAAGGTTTGATTATCATAAAACGCATTAGAAGCTTTTTGATATTAAATCGGCAAAGGTCTCGTTAAATTTGTATGAATAGGAGAACGAGGGTGGGGTTATAAGGAAAAGAAAGTAGGATGGGTGAGTAGAAAGGAAGAAGAAATGTTCCCACGGGACATGGCGCTTCAAGTGAAATATAACAAGTGGGCTATGGGAGAAGTGGGACAGTCCCTGGCCTCAATTTTACATGAAAAATAATACTTATTAAAAACAATGAGCTATATACATAATTTAAGAGAGTATAAAACCGAAATCAGGATAGGAATTGCAAAAAGTACAATGACGAGTCTAAACAGAACATGGAAAGACATGAACATATCCGATTTATTTAACCTGCTTTACCATCATTAAAACTTATTTATTTATTCATTCATTAAAGAATACAAGCAGTTACAGAATATAAATGTGTGTATAACTAATAGCAATATATTAAGTCAACGTTTATCTGCAACCTTTTCTTTTAATTTGACACAATGTATTCTAATATCAACGAAGTCAAGTGTATAAGGGACCTGGGTGTGATGCTTGATTCCAAATTAAATTACATTGATCACATTAATAATATAATTAGCAAAGCAAATAAGATGCTGGGATTTATTATCCGCACATGCAAGCCATTCAGAAACATTAATACACTCTACACTTTATACACTTCTTATATACGCCCTCACCTTGAATTTTGTACGCAAATTTGGTCCCCTTTATATGCAATACACGCCAATAGAATACATAGAAAGAGCTCAACGGAAATTCGTCAACTATTTAAATTATAAATTTCATTTAAATTTTACTATCAGGAATCATTAAAATATCACAGACTCGATACTCTCGAATGTAGAAGAGTCTTACACGACCAGTCGCTGCTGCATACAATTCTGAACGGTGCTATCGACTCGCCTGAGCTTGGTAACCTAGTAGGTATCCATGTTCCAGGTAGAACAATTCGCCGACCTGAACTTTTGCATGTACCGGTGTGCAGAACTAATGTCAGGAAGAATGCCACTATTCCACGCATATGTGATTCTCACAACACGTTGTTCTCAGCTGGGGTGGACATCTTCAGTGCAAAATATGCAAGGTTTCGTGAAGAAATACTGAAGGTGATGCGCTCTTAATTTCCCCCCCTCCTATCCCTCCTTATCTCTTATCAGTCCCATACCTAATTTTAATTTTCTTAATTATTATTTTTTTCTCTTTGTTGATTTCTTTGTATGAACTGTCTTTTGTTATTGTTGTTAACTTATTATTGATGGAATGCTTTTATTGGCTCTGACTATGTCATGTAAATTGTATAATAAAAACTGTAAATGAGCTGTTTGCTTCCCAAATATAAAATAAATAAATAAATATAAGTGAAAGTTTGCAAAGTAACAGAATAAAAATAAAGGGCCATAAATGATAAAACAAGTAAACTGCGAACATCAGTTACTGAAACAATCCTATTTCTTCTTCTTAGGCTGGGTTGTTTCAACAAAAGTAACGGTAATTGTATAATAAAAATTCTTTGAATTTATGAAATTGTTCATTAATGCATTGTTTGGCGGCATTAGATCTCGATGAAACAACCAAAACTTTTGAATAATTTCATGAAATCAAAGTATTTTAACTAATATACTTTTTCTTTAATCTTTGTTCGAGAAACACAGCCTTAGTCCATTCCAGTTTCTTCTATTTCTTTACCATATCTTAATCCATACTCCTTGAACCCTTTCACCTAATAAATGTGGTTTTATAAATATGTACATATATTTTTGCTCCTCACTACCCCAAGGGTATATATTGGGGAGTTATGATTTCGCAATTTTTAAGGTTATTTTTATATTGCAGATTATCAACTAGTATCATGTTGAGATTGCATTGTGAAAAATTCATTACATGGTGTATGTGTGTGTTGTATACTATGTGCTATATGCTATATACTAATGTGCCACGTACGGCGTGTTTATTCCAAATTTATCGATTATAAATTCAAGTATTCATTAAATTCTTTTCAAATATGTACATCTATTACTCGCTTAGATCCCATTTGATTTTGAAGAATATCTGAAGGATATAGTGCTTCTCAACCGTCAAATATTTCAAAGTGACCTCAAGCTCAAAAAAATTCAATTTTGATATTTTTATTTTCAAATAATAAAATGGCAAGTTTCATAATAAAATATTTATATCAAAAATCTAAGCGCACATTTGTGTTCTCCATTTTCTTTTATGCAGTGGATTCGAGGACTCTACGGGATAGAGATGGAGACTGAATAGATTTGTTAGAAATGTGGTGCTGGAGGAGTATGCTGAACATTCATTGGACAGCAAGAAGAAAAAACATCTCAATTCTTCAAGAACTTCTCATCGCGGTGACATTGTCGTCTTTCTTTGACGTATACGTACACAGATTTTTTACGAAACATATTTTCTCTCTGAATTCTTCTGTCAACATAGTTGTCTTTCGTGGGTCGCTAATCATTCGCACAAATAAGCTTCATAAACATCTCCGAAACTGTCCTGCAGGCCAAGTCAGTAAAAAAGTCGAGATACGACAACGTATCGCCGCTCTTCTCGCCATGTTTACGCCCGTGACGACAATTCATAGTCACTAAGCGC
Organism: Molanna angustata; assembly: GCA_963576475.1. NCBI lineage: Eukaryota > Metazoa > Arthropoda > Insecta > Trichoptera > Molannidae > Molanna > Molanna angustata. Next base: position 30,064,894 of record OY754982.1, read on the forward strand.
TGTCGAGTTCGTAAATGCACTTATTAGTATTTGTCGCCGTTGGGCTGGCTTGCGGTACATTTTTGAATTATCATTTATGTCAATACACAATATTTTCCTCATGATTTGAATAAATGTCAAATTTGTTTACTTAAATTTGTTAAATAAATATAATATGGTCATATTTTAAAGCACGAAAGCAAGTTATAATACGATTAAACTTCTTTTGTGTTTATTGAATGTTTTGGGAGTAATTTTAAAAATTATTTTTAATAATATTTTGATCAATTTATCAAGTGTGATGACAGTAGCGTGTTATTATTTTACTAAAAACTACGCCGAAGTTTCTTTTGTTAAGTGTTAAAATACATATGTGATAACATAGCTTACAAGAATACTTTCTCAAAATCAAAAATTATTTCAAATCTATACCTACGGAAAACATTTACAGACGCATAGAACTATAATGTTATAATAGTACGGACGCATATTTCCAATAAATATACTACCATATAAAACTTTTGTTACGCGGAAATTAGCAATAAATGAATTACGCGGAATATTTAAAGGGTTTGAAGAATCTCTTAAACGGCGTCGTTTAACCCGTTTATATAATTATTCTCAAAATAAATATGAAATTCGGCATTGTTCGCGTAATAAATGACATTTTATTCAACATGGCGGCGTTAGATTTTGTCTCTCGACTCGATGTCGACCCAATCTCGCCGTCAAATAAGTGGGCGAGAACGATTCGATGCGTTATCTGCTTAGTGACTACCTAAACTGTCAAAATATCGACTAGTCGATATTTTGACAGTTAATCTCGACATTTACCGGTCGAGATCTACTTACAGACTTAGCCTGCTGTTTTGAACCCGTCGATAATAAAACGAGACTTTTGTTAGAACTATTCAAACTTTTTTGGTGTTCCTTCTTCCGTGATATTTTTCTTAACTTTTTCCACAGTAAATAAAGAATCAACAGACATATATCCTATTCTAATAAAGCTTAATATCTTTTTTGTTTCAATTGTAATAGTGAGTAGGTATATCACATACCAACATCTTCCTTTTTATCTTTATTTTATCGTTTTTAGAACAATATAGGATTTTTCCGTCTTGTATTTGGTCCTACATGATTCTCTCTTTATAACGCTGAAAATTACCTTACCATAAGCAAAATAGGACATCTCGTTCCCAGTCAAGAACCAACCCCAGTCGAATACCACTCGCCACAAGGTCTAATACAACCGAGTACATTTTTGAAACTGTTTTTATTTCAAGTAAAACCATTTCGGGATGGGATTCAATATTACAGGGTTTTAGTTGGATTCGCGTGCTTATCGAATATCATTCACAATAAGGTCTATTACAATTGAACCCATTTTGAAAGCCTTTTTAGTTCTGGTTGGACCCTTTCGTCGACGGATCTCATATTGCATGGTTTTCGCTGGCTTTCCGTACATCTTTCGACCTTTAAAAACGTCTGCTCTACTTTTGAAATTACAAATATAAAATAAAGTTATGTGGCACGTAGTAGAAAAGCTATATATTATGTATTATGTTTCTGGTCGGTCGATAAAACCTTTTACTAAAGTAACTTCGTTAAAGAATTGGGTTCATGATCAGATTGTATCGGGAATGTTTTCCAATTCAAAGTCAATTAATTATATCTCAATAAATTATTACAAGAGAAATTGAGAAAATCAGGCATCCACGACCTGCTAGTGCTATTTTGCGCAATGGTTTTATATACGCTTACAAAAAGTTCGGAGTAGGCTCTGAGGGGTCCTTAAATATCTATCAACCACTTTGATTCCTGAATATTAATATTTTTAGTTTCATAAGTGATTTTACAACCATTAAAATGACCGATTTTTATTGAAAAAAAAAAATAATATTTTTAGCTGACGAGTATGCCAATGTCGTTTTATTTAAACGATTTACAATAAATATATCGAGATTTTTGTGAGTAAATTTGATTATAATACGTTCAAGCGCAAATGGGCTCTTGAAGTACCTTTGATAAATGTGAGATTCAAAGTATTCTATTCAGTAAATTTATTACTTAATACATAATATATTTTGGTAAATGTGAACTCAAAGTATTGATATCTTTAGTATATTACTTAATACTTTACTAATTTATTTTGATAAATGTGAAACTCAAAGTCTTGATATCTTCAGTTTATTACTTACTACTACCTAATTTGCATTGATGACTGTGAAATTCTATGTCTTGAATTCTCGGTATATTACTTATTACTACCTAACGTACTTTGATAAATGTGAAACTCAAGTCTTGATATCCTCAGTTTATTACTTAATACTACCTAATTTGCTTCGATAAATTAAAAAACTCAAAGTATTGATATCTTAAGTATATTAGTGAATACTTCTTCTTTTTCCTTGCCTTTTCCGAGTTCATCTGGTGTCGGCCCTTTTGGCCAGACCTTTCGATCTTGCATCATCGTTCTGGTTAGTTGCTCCTCCCTCAGCTCCCTCTTAATGTTTGTCCACCAGGTGCCCTGTGGACGGCCTCTAGTTCTGGACTGAGTGGGTATGTCCAGTGCGATTTTACCCACGTGATCGTCATTTCAAAGTCTTGATATCTTCAGTATATTTCTTAATACTTACCTAGGAAGTGAAAACTTCCACGAAGCAACAGAGGTACTTCCAACGGGTAACCGACTACCATATGCAACCTGGAAATCCATGAATAGACTAAGGATGGGTGTAGAAAGGTGCAAGGTAAACCTAGACAGATGGGGAACGCTAGAGAATGGCATGCGAATGTGGGGAGACGCAGAACATGTCACACCTGTTTTATTGCCAGCTTATGGAATGAGGTTGCTCTGAGGAGGATTTGTGGCAAGCGAATGAGAATTCTATTATGGCTGCAAATAACTGGAGGGACACAATAAAGGTTGATGATCTTGGACACGGAAAGGAAAGAATACTTACCTCATTTGTTTTGATTAATGTGAAACTCAAATTCGCCAAAAATTATTAAGTAAATTAAAGTTTTGATTTTTATTACTACCATTCTTTAAATTCACCATCACTGCCGCTACAGTCCACTGCGTATATTGGCCTCCTCAAGAAATAGTCTCAATTTTCTCTAATTGGTCAGCTATATTTACTCTGCGACATTATTATTTCGGGTTAGCTTTCATTTAGAAGCAGAAACTACATAACATTATTGTTCAAGAAAATAAGCAAGTATTAGGGGAACAAAGAAGCATCTTCACAAATTAAAGTCGTTTGTTGTTTTATGTCACGAATATAACATGTCCCTAACTATACTTACTAGGTGACCTATTATTTCCTTGTCACGCGAGTTTTTAATATCTACGTTCCTACATATGTATCATTAAAATGCGTAATTGCATCATGCGATTTACTTTTTTCTGAAACGAATAGACTTTTTGTATTTATGTTTTGTTTTGCTTTATTATTTTATTTTATTTTATTCGGAAAACATACATAATAATAAAAACAAAAATGATACATACAATTTCATGCCTAAGTTACATGTTTTCACTTATATAAAAAGGAGTAGGTATTAATACCTAAATATTTTTATTTATTCATTTTTTCTTTTTTCTTTCTTTATCATTGGACGAGTTCATTCGAAACACGAGGAGAAAAGGATCACCAAGTATTTCTCTGGTTAAAATTTGAAATTTTAATAGCAAAAGTAATAGGAACAAGAAAACAGTAAAAAACCATATTTTTATATTATTCTGTAAAATTAAAATGCAAAAACTAATATTAAAATTTAAAAATTACATCCCCCAATTGACAAAAAAAACAATCAAAGGACATAATACTCAATTATTCAGGTTAAAATTAAATTGTTACAGTTAAAATAAAAAAAATATAATTTAAACTAAAGAATATGTCCTCTAACTGACAAACAAACAAACAAAAGACAATCTGCCAATTATTTAAATTATCGTGAAGACATATTTTTTGCTATAATTCTCCGGGTATCATGTAGTCAGTAGTCAGTTTGAGTGAGACGTTGGTGTGAGTATTTATTTATTTGTTTGTTAACTGAAAAAACAGTTACACATCGCACGTACACATAAGTTGATTTATGTTTGTAGTCACATTATTTCCAGAGAAGTCACAAAGAAAAAATAGACGTGCTTAGAGATAAAAGTACCATATCATACCATCACGCCCTTTCGCTATTTGGGGTAGGCAGAGAGAACCGAACGACAGACTCCTCTCTCTTAACATACATTTCTCGCTTCGTTCACGTCCATGCATCTTCTCATACACGCTCTTCTGTTATTCTTACTCCTAACAAAATATAAAAAATCGATAGATGTTGAAAAAACATATTATGAAGAATAAAGTATAATTTTGAATTCTCAAGAACGGCGTTTTAAAAATCATTCATATAACATAATTTCTTCAATCTACTATTATCGCACTCGACAGTTGCATCTCATGTGTTACATGCAACTAGTTAATAATAAACTTTTTGGATTGGATTAGTTAGGGGCGATTATTATTGTGGATTTTTATCTTCTTAATATTATTGGGAGATGGTTATTAAGTTATTATACTATTGTGATTAATTAGTTTTAAAGAATAATTATTTGCGTGTTCAAAAGGTATTGTCAAAAACTCATTTCTCTATATTAAGATATACTACAGACAATTGAGGCAACTAATAATTTATATAATAAAAGATATTACTCACTTTGATAATTGTATTTATATAAATTACGGCTTTACATTGTAGTTGTTTAATAACTAAATAATTAATATTATATTCAATTTACACGGAATAAGAATGTCGAGGAGAATTCGCTATACGTCAAGCCACGGCAACTGGAGATATTCCAAATGAATTGCAAAGATGGAGGTTGTTTATAACTTCAGCTTGCATTGGTAGCAATAACGCGAAGTTTAGTTAGTTAAGATGTGGGGACATTATGGGGATGTTCCGCCACAATATATAAAAATCTACCGCCCCATCGATTTCAATGAAATGTTGTAAACGTGTATGGTTGGTTCCGGATTGAAAGATAACATAGTTTTGAACATCGAGATCTGAAATAAAAAGAAAATCATATTTTTTATCAGAAAATACATATAACCACAAATTTTAACTTTCCTACACCGCCAAGAATTTTTTATGGGAAAAATGATCGTAATTCATTTTTAAGTTGCGTAATCTCTCAATAGACGGCGGTGTGAACAAATTTACTATCCATTCGCCGTAATCAGGTTCATCCATTATGTGATTTTATTTTTATTATTTTTTTCGTAATCAGTCGTGGCAGGATTCGAACTCGTGACCACTGGATTGCAAACTCAGCGCGCTAACCGCTCAGCCACCATCCATCCTTTCTTCCTATCTCGTGAGAAACAGGACACGATATAGTGTAAGTAAATAAATACTTAAATACCATCACGGCATATAGCACAATGTGGGGTTACCAGGGACAGATGTGCGGGTGTGCATTACCTGATCAAAGGGAGCACAACGCATGCGTGTATACCCACACACCAGTCTCGTCTCACCTAAAAAGGCAGCACATTCAGAATGGGCGGTGAACCTCATTGCTAAACCATGTTATTGGGACACCCGAGAACGATGTTAATACAAAATATGTAGTGAAAACACAATTCTATAGCGGTGCCTCATAGTAAAAATTTAATAATATACCTTTTGTCAAAAAATATATACAAGTATTATGTTCTTATAAAACTCATTTACGTACACATATGTACCTACAGCAAAATTTTATTTACAAATAAAAAATATGTTCAATGTCATCGTAACCAGAATTCAGATATACATTTTTTCTAAAACATTCTGGAAGAGGGTCGTAAAAAGTTAATAGAGTCTTGATTCCTTTTGTGGAAAAACCATTTCTTTGTTTCATATATAATAATTATTATAATACAAGAGAAAATAATGTTATGAGCCGTTTTTTGAGGTTATTGTGTTTTTAGGGATGTGTATTACCAAATATGAATTTAACGTTATTTTTTTGACGACAAAATAAGTACATCCTTTGTCCAGTGGCGGTTGTCACAATTATTCTTGAGGTAAGCGTTTCACTCAAAATGTTTCGAATTGGAGACAAAATAATGAAAATAAATAAATAAAATTCTCAAAATTCTGTCACCTTACATGAAATATTACTTATTAATAATGACAGCATTATTATCTAATATGAACATAAACTCGAATACTCTCGAATGTAGAAGAGTCTTACATGACCAGTCGCTGCTGCATAGAATTCTGGTGCTATCGACTCGCCTGAGCTTGTTAACCTAGTAGGTATCCATGTTCCAGGTAGAATAGTTCGCCAACCTGAACTTTTGCATGTACCAGTGTGCAGAACTAATGTCAGGAAGAATGCCACTATTCCACGCATATGTGATTCTCACAACACGTTGTTCTCAGCTGGGGTGGACATCTTCAGTGCAAAAATATGAAAGGTTTCGTGAAGAAAAACTGAAGGTGATGCGCTCTTAATTCCCCCCCCCCCCCCTCCCATCCCTCCTTATCTCTTATCAGTCCCATACCTAATTATAATTTTCTTAATTATTATTTTTTTCTCTTTGTTGATTTCTTTGTATGAACTATCTATTGTTATTGTTGTAAATTTATTATTGATGGAATGCTTTTGTTGTTTCTGACTATGTCATTTTAATTGTATAATCAAAACTGTAAATGAGCTGTTTGCTTCCCAAATATAAAATAAATAAATAAAACAATGAGTAATTAATCAAGGCCATAAAAACTGTCCACAAAGTATGTATTTACAGTTGATGCTGAAAAAATATTGATATTATATAAAAAAATATATATGAGTAAAAAAAATATATGACAAAAGCAACAAGGAAAACGACGGAGATGGGGGAGGATCTGTAGGAATAGAAATAGAAAAGTGGAGGTATGTGAGAGTGAATGTGAATTATGCTACGCCATATAGGTGCTAGTTTTAATATTATAATTGCTGTAATTTTGAAATCGCTGTTTTAATTAAGTTCTTAAGGCTTTATTATGTAGGTATATTTAATAAGTAAATATATCCTTTTTTCTTGCTATGAATGATTATTTTTTTTTCTTTTAATAGTATTTAAGTATTATACATATTTTCTTTGATTTCTTTTACTCTTATTTATGTGCTGTAGTACATACACAATGTTGTAATACTTTGTAATTTTGTTGGTTGGAAGAAATTGCCTAATGGCAATAAGCCCGCCAGTGTACAATTATATTTGTTTATATTATGTACAAGAAGATGTATAAATAAATAAATAAATAAAATAAATAAATAAATAAATACACCGACACAAGCTGACAATAGCTGCAAAAAATGACAGTTGTCTGTTAACCATCGGTACATAACCAATAGCTTTAAAGTTTTAAAAATATTGTCGGGTTTACGTGACTTACATATAAAGCTAAACACCCCAATTTCAAATCAAATTCCTAAAATATGTTAAACAGAATGCTTCTAGAAAAAATAACATAAGTGTATTCAACATTTCTCTAGTGTATGTTCGTCACACAATTTGAAAATTCAGCCTAAATTCCCCTAAAAAAATATTAAAAATATCCTTCTTTACAGCATTTTTTTAATTACTCCAAAACTATGTGTCGTAGAGAAATAAATCTTGTATATGCTAAAATAATGCGTAAAATCAAAGTGAATGGCCGATAAAGTTTTTTCATTTCAACTAAGGTTTGTTTGTAAAATGCAAAAATCTACAAATTTTGAGTTTCCGATAGTTTAAATCACGTATAAAACTTTTTTAACGCACGCGATAGTTACCCTTACTAAAGCGTAACTTCATAGTGCATTAGGCGGTTTTAATATATCATGTTTTCAGTCACTAGATTTAGCGTTATATGTCCTCCTAAGTGAGCCTTTTGGTCTCTGGTGAAATTTTAGGTGAATTTCATCGCTGTGTTAAAATCTGAATGTTTAAGAAGGTAATATCAAAATTCTCCAAAATGTGGTGATCTGCTACACGGGTCGTACATTTTTTTATATTGTTTCCAGTCAAGATTTGACAAACTGTTAGGATTTGACAAATTCAGAATTTGCCGACCGCCCTGGCACAGTTGGTTCGGTTTCTGTGCGGGCATGCTGGGTTTGATTCCCAGCAGAGGAGAAATTTATTTAAATTAATTTCTCATGCAAATATTGCTTCTCTGGGCTGGAAACACTGGTTAGTTGGAAGAAATTGCCTTACAGCAATAAACTCGCCGCTAGCGTAGGGTGCAAGGATGTTTTTACTATTATTATTATTATAAAAAAACATAATATTCAATCTTCAAAATTATGGAAAACTGTCATTGAGTACCTGTAAAGTTTATATTTGCTTTATAATACCTGTTGGCTATTACATGTACCTAAAAAAGAAAATGTTTCAAGTTTGTTTTGTTGAACATAGATTTTGCTGTGTTTTAATGAATGTAACTAGCACTTAATAATATACATACCATACATCGCCTAAAATAAGTAAATTGGGAGTGAAGTTGGTCGAGGCAGGATTGCGTACTCGTCAAATAGATTACTTCTCCAATCACTGAACCATAAATTGTATTGTAATTACAATTTTGTATTACAAATAATTTTCCTTTAATATACTGGCTAAAAGGAATAAAAAATATGTCTACGTATTCAATATAGTGTATCGATAGCTTAATTTGTTATAATTTTGTGAATTTTGATTCTAAAAAAATATAATTTCTCAGGCATTGCTGTAAGAAGCGGCCCGTAATTCTTTTAATGAAATGAGAAATCTCCTCTGTAACGACGACATAAATCTGAAAATACGCCAAAGGATGATCAAATGTTATGTATGGTCGGTCCTGCTCTACGGTGTTGAGGCATGGACCCTCAAGGTTGGTGCCATAAACCGCCTGGAAGCTTTCGAAATGTGGATTCATCGTAGAATGGACCATCGTAGAATGCTAGGACTGACAGAAAGTTGTTTACGACTGTCATGCTCCGTAAGACTTCATATTTTGGTCACATAATGAGAGGCGAAAAATACTCGATCGTACAGTTGATTATAAAAGGGAAGATTGAGGGCCGTAGAGGGGGCGGCAGGAAGCAGCTATCCTCACTCCGTAACATTCGAAAGTGGACTGGAGTGAGGCGTGTGGAGGACCCGACAGGACACACAGAGAAGAAGGCATTGCTGTAATATTCCTTTTTTCCTATTTCGTGAACTTTTAAATTTTGTATTGGCAAACTACAAAAGAGGTGCTATTATTGAGATCCGCCACTGATCTCTGGTATATTATATACCCGATAGAGCAGTAGCGGTGTGTTTTACACGAGTAAGTAATTCCCTTAACCTTTGCGTGTCTCTTTGCAAGTAGAGCGCGGGAAATCGGGTCAAGTTTGAAGTTTGATGTTTAAATGTGGAACACTTTCTCAATGGTAAACTGTTTTTATCCCCGGGATGCCTTGAAACCCACCTTGATGTTAGCACAATTTCGTAATTGACTTTGTAATTTTAAAGTGGTTTCATATTACTTCGTACAAAAAGATTCTGGATAAATGTAACCTAATCTTTTGGGTACTAGTTTCTCCTACATTATTCCATCGTGCACTTTTTGGCATCTGTTTCCATTGTCTTCGTTTTTGATTCTTTATTTTGATAATGTCTTTGTTTTCGTTGTGTATTTTTTGATACTTGCTTACGTGTTTTCACTTTCTACCTTTTTGATACTCGTTTTTATTGTGTATTATTGGTGTTTGTTTTTTAAAAGAATGAATGTGTCCTTGTATCAAGTACATTTACATTCCCTAAATTAAGCATAAATGCTTGTGCTATAGGTGAATGAAATCGTTCGTGGCAGGATTCGAACTCGGGACCGCTGGACACTAAACCAGCGCCATCACCCATCTATATTATTTTCAATGTGTACTTCATAGTTACTTTATCTATTATGAACTTTTTGGTATAGGTTTCCGTTACGTGATTTTCCTGTATTCTTACATTATTAATTATAAATATATAACTAAATATTTAATTAAAAAAAACTTAACCAGTTGTGATAACGAAATATTACTATAATGATTTATTACACAGATTGATATTTTCACATAACAGCTAATTTTGTTTCTATCCTCTTCTTATCATGACTCCCTAATAACAATAAATGTAAATTGTATTCTTCTACTAGATTATGTTATCTGTATAGTTATCGGTCTCCCGTTACGGTTTTATTTAATTTGTTATGAAATATAAGACTTTATTATTCCATTATTCTAATAAATAACTTGAGTCACGCATGCGGCCATTGCTACTGAATGTTGTACTGAGGAGTAGACGCCAACCAACTGTCAGAATCAAATATATTGACCTTCATTACGAGTTATGACCGCTTTGTATGACACGAACTGACAAAATTATACCTCTTATCATTTCATGTTTTCCTGATAGTATTAGGTCAAATTGTAAAACAAAATGTCGAAACAAACTGGCAAACTGGTTATTGTAAAACAGCAATTTCTTCCAACTAACCAGAATTAATAACAATACAGTGACATACTATGACAATAACCATACAGAAGAAACAGTAAAAAACGATAGTTCATAGTAATGATAAGAAAACAAAATGGAAAAGGAGAAGAAATTTGAAAAAATTGTATTTTGATTTTGTTATGTACCTAATTACTGTAAAGATATTTTTTAAACCTCACCCCAATGGGATATATAGTGGGGAGTTATTATTTAGAAATTTTTAAGGCTATTGTTTATAACAAATTAGTATCATGCTGAGATTGTATTCTAAAAGTTTCATCACAATGTATCTGTGTGTGTGTGTGTGTGTGTGCTGTGTGTTATATGTGCTAATGTACGGCGTGTTTATTTTACTTTGTCGATTGTAGACTAAAGGTCTCATTCGTTTATTTTCAATTTTGCAAATATGTATATACTCGCTTAGACTCCATTAGATTTTGAAGGATATCTAAATAGTGCTTCTCAATTTTTTTAGCTTTCAATTATTTCAAAGTGATAACTTAAAAATATGATTTTTTATTTTCAAATTGGTAAATAGGCACATCACATTCATAAAATGGCATTGACGAATTATCAAGTTTTTTCATTAAAAAAATATTTAAATTAAAAAATAATTCAACAAACTCATTTCACGAAAATGTTGTAAATTTTCCTTACAAAATTTGAATACTTTGTAAAGTGATTTGTTAGTGAAGAGTTTCGTTGGCCACAACCCACTCGATTTACGTTGGTTCTGCTATTTGTATTTTTTTTTATATTATTCACTGCTACAATGGCATTCTAAGGTTTTTTGGTGCTAAGGAAAGTGAAATACTTAGATAAAAATGATATTAAATAAATTATAAGACCATTTTTGATCAAGATAGCAGTAAAACGTCAAAAAAACATATTTCACCAGAGTTTGTTTATCGATTTTATGAGTCATCGAGTTGGTCATTTGATTCTTTTGTATTGTTCGGTGAACGCTAATCCAACAAATTGTTTGGAGAAAGTCTGAAACAAAAACACAATTGATTAGACGAAAAGTAAAAAATATAAAGTTTGAGTCATTCGTTATAATTTAGCCACCCTATTTATCGAAAGAATTGTATGTATGTATGAGTGAAATGACTCAAAGTGAGTCATTAAAGTGTTGTTATCGCTTCTTACCCACAAGATTGTAGAGAGTGCAAGAAAGTTCAAATCAATTTGTCCTAACTCTTTCATTCTAATGAATATGTGACTTTGGAACAGATTCATGATACAAATGATTCATGTAGGGCCGTTGACTGATACAAAACCATTTTAAGGGTGCTCGATCGAAAAAAAAACGAATCGTTCAAAAATCTACGACATCATATTATGTAAAGTAATGATTTTGGTAAAGCATTAGTCAAGAAAGATATATTTATGAAAACGTTGCATAAACAAGAATGAAAGATTAAGTTAAGCTGACAAGTCAGTTTTATTTAAAGGATGAATATGTCCTTGTAATAAAAAAGCCCAAAACAATCACTTAAGTAAGTGGAATCGTTTAAGCCTAAATCCAGCAGAGAGGCCTAAATCCAGCAGTGGAGAGATGGCAGAATGAAGAAGAACTAGTATATAAACATCCTCATTCATTCCCTAAATAAAGCCAATGCTTGTGCTTATAGGTGAACAAAATTGAACGAAATTAGTTAATATCATTTAATGATTCGGCGGATATTTTGTGGTAGTTAATATTAACCATATTTGAATCATAAATTCGCTATAAACCACTTGTTTTTTGAGTCACTTCGCGACATATTTCGGAAGCGTTGTCCTTCCATAGACACGCCGGTCGATGGAAGGACAGCGCTTCCGAAACATGTCGCGATGTGACTCAAAAAACAAGTGGTTTATAGCGAATTTATGATTCAAATATGAAATTAGTTAATGTCCTTAGTTACCATACCATACCATCAAACCATTTCTCTACTGGGGTAAGCAGACAAAAAAAGAACGGCAGACTCCTCACTCTTAATATAGGTACATTCTCTATCGTTTCATGCATGTACATGTATCGTATCATACACGCTCTTCGATTACATACATTCAGTCTTACTTCTTACTTTTCCATCTATCGAAATCCCATTTAAGTGATAGTGACAACTTTTCCTTGGCCGATCCATATTTCTCGTTTCTTTCTCATCAGCCTTGTACACTTTTTTAATACGGGTTTTTTTCTATGTGGCCAAACAATCGCAATTTTTCAATTTACTTATATATTTGAATCATACATTTCCAAATCTGTTACCACATATTTGTCTCGGGGAACTCATTTCTACAGCGTTAATTCTTCTTTGATGTGTCTTCTGCCATGTCTGTCTCACTAACATACATTGTAATCGTTTTAGCCATACTATTTTGTATCGTGAACTTTAAAATAAATTAAATTATAAAAGAGAAAATGTCAAATTACTTTGTTACCCGTTTAATGAAGTTAATTTGTAGATTTATATCAGGAGATTAGAAAGAAATGAGAGGTATCAAAAGAACTAAAGTAAGAGAACATAAACTAAATAGGTAGGTATACACGTATAATGGTAATCGTAAAGTAGCAATCGCCATCTTCTCACTCAACAAATGCGTAACAAACTAAACTTCCTGTAGCATTAACGAATTAACTAAAAGAGGGAGAGAGAGAGAGACCCTTCCTTTATTTGTACATAGTCTGTCCGCCCAGCCGAGACAGGTTTAACCCTCACCCACTCCTACTCTCCGGCTACCAGAAATACAAACAAAAATTATTATTACTCCCTCAAATTTAGGTCAAAAAACATTAAAGTCTTAAAACAACGTTTACGGCCGAAATTGTATAAGAAACTCTTCTTGCGGTTTGGCCTTATAAGAACAACGTACGACATTATAATGTATACGAATATTTTTAGATGAAAAAAGTATATTCCTACATCTAATATGTTCTTTGTTATATTTTGTACTAGCTTTTATGTCCCGCCGTTGGCCAAGAATGTAAAATTGTGAAGGAAAAAGCAATCGTTTTTATAATATTGTCACCCAATTATTTTGCAAAAGACTATGAAAAGTGGTTTGAAATATGATTGAATTTGATTGTAAAATGTTCAAGTGATGGCCACAACCCATTATTTTTTATATATTGCTATAAAGTGTGAATGAAGTATAATATACAATTTCTTCACTATTCGAAATGGTTTTAAATATGACTGTTTATCAACATTGTAAAGAGATTGGTTTGGCCACAACCCCCATTTTTAAATATTATCATCGAAAACAAATTGTAATATGTACTTACCTATTGAATATTTAGTAATTTTGGATGTTGGGATGTGGTTAAAATTTGATTAAACAAATGTACTGAAAAGATCCAGTGTTGGTCACATCCCATTCGTTTTATATTTTTTCATCAAGTGTGCATTATATTTTTGCACAATTAGACTGATGAACTTAAAATTGACACAAAAGTCTACATTAACGAAGAAGAAGAAGACTTAAACTATGGTAAATAATTTGAATATAAACGTTGTGAAGAATTCAGTAATGGCCACAGCTCCCTTTCTTTAAATATTGTCAACGAAATCAAATATATTATGTAGGTGTTAAAAATTATTTAAAATAGGATGATATAAATGGTTTAAATTTGATTAAACAAAAGTATTGAAAAGATTCTAGTGCAGGTTACATCTTCACATCCCACATCCCATTCGTTTTTACATATGTATTTTCATCAAGTGTGCATATCGTTAATAATATTTCTGCACAATAGACTATTAGACTTAAAACGAACCCAAAAGTCTAAATAAAAAAGAGAAGAATAAGTATAAGACTATAAGAAATAGTTTGTTTAAAAAATCCCAATGGTCTACATAAAATAAGAAAAAATACATAAAATAGAAGAATTAGACTATTGGAAATAGATTGTATAAAAACTGAGCAAAAGGTCTTCATAAAAGAAGAAGAAGATTAATCTATAGGAAATAGTTTGTATTAAAACTGTCCTTAAAGGTCTACATAAAATTAAGAAGAAAAATAATTAGACTCCAGGAGCCGTCGCTTCAGACCCTTCAGTACCTCCCGTCCCATCAGGCCCTTCAGTACATCCCGTCCCTTCAATCCCTCATCACGTCCCTTCCAATCAGGCCCTTCAGTACCTCCCGTCCCTTCAGGCCCTTTAATACCTCCCGTCCCTTCAGGCCCTTTAGTGCCTCCCTTCCCTTCAATAACATCCCGTCCCTTCATTCGGGTAAGAAAAGTTTAAATCCAGAAACCATCCTGGAAGAACCGCGAAGAGATGTAAGCACCGTCTTCTTTTCCCAGGATACTCCACCTTTATAGGTAAAATGACCAAATACACGATGAAGAAGAAGAAGTAAAAAGTTTAAATCCAGAAACCGTCCTGGAAGACCTGCGAAGAGATGGAGGGACAGTCGGACCTTCTTTTCCCAGGATATTCCGCTTTCATTGGTAAAATGACCAAATACACGAAGAAGAAGAAGAATAAGAAAAAAGTTTAAATCCAGAAACCACCTCGGGCACACGCTCGACAATTCGCCAAAGTTTCATTGTAATCGGACATACGGTTTAGGAGCACATCGCTTGCATACATTCATACATTCATAAATAAATAAATAAAATAATTTTCCGATAGGAAATCAGTATATTGTTGATTTGTAAGTAAATAATAATAGGTAGGTACCTACCTACAACAATGTTCTAAATAAATTCGATTCATAACAAATTTTATTTGAATATCAGAATCTTTCCGTTACCATAGTAACCATTCCAATACGTAAAAAATATCAAATGGTTTGAGACATTTTTTGAATATGTAGGTACCTACATACATTGGTTTGTTCGATGCCATAAAAATGAAAATTGTCAGAAAAATCAAATATTATTTACAAATTATGCAATTTTATTATGCCTATATCTTTACTAATAATAAACACATTTTTACAATATATGTCTTAAAACTTGCTGTAATGTCTTGTGTTTCATTTTATTATTTCATAATTACATTTAATTCAAAGGTTTATTATTTTCAAGAACATATTCATTCGGTAGGAAAATGAAATATTGTATGAAAAGATATTAAAATGGCGGCGTTCATGTACAAAACGCTTACATTAAAAATAAGTTAAACATTATAATTATACAAAATATTCACCATGTTTTTCACTCAAACGCTAAGTTATACTTGAAAATATATTTTTTTCGTGTAAATACGTACTTCTAACTTTTAAACTAACAGATATTTGCGTGCAAAATGTACACTTTTTTGACAGATACGACTTGGAAAATTTTGTATGAAAAAAATAATTATTGAAATATTTTTAAAATTCAGCATTTTTATCGCATTATTTTTAGCGTGACACTGCATCAGGTATACAGGTACACGTTCGCACATAAATTAGATTTTTAGATGCTCTTGGTTTTTCAAAAGGCGTGAGACAAACACACACACACACACATACACACACACAAACACTAACATTTTGATTGCTTTATTACTTTAGATTTGTCGTCGGCTATCCTAGTTCTCATCCTCCAAGTCCTTCTGTCCTCCGTACGAAGCCTTGCCTCCTTGATATCTCTGGTTTTCATGGACATCCAAATGATCAACGGTCTACCTGGTCTTCTGGGCCCCATCTCTTTATACTTTGAAACTGCCACTGATATGGACGTTCTTCACGACGTATATGGAAATTTTTACATCTAATAATATAAACATCAACTGAAGATGAGTGGTTTGTGGCCAATACTTAACTATTCCTTAACACAAGTCACGCCACAAAGTAATCAAATTTTTTATGGAACATATTTATTAGAGAACCGAACGCCACTTATTTCTATCTTGACACACATTCATCGCCTCGTCGATATTCATACATCGTCATGTTCGTCTGTTATTCATGCTTCTGACATTTCCGTCTTTCAAAATACCGTTCACATGGACTTTCCGTCCTTTCCTTGGGCGGCCCCGACCTCTCATTCCATTCCATAATATTCAGCATTTTCATAAAATTAGTTTGTTAAATTATTTTTGATATTTTTTATTTTATTTAGAAAACTTGATAATTCTTCAACGCTATTTTATGTGAGTGATGTGTCTTTTTAGCAATTTGAAAATAAAAGATAAAATTTCGAGTTTTCTGAGTTTGGGGTCTCTTTGAAATATTTAACAGTTAAAAAAATGAGAAACACTATTCAGATAACCTTCAAAATTTAATGGGTTCTAGGCGAGTAATAGATCTACAAATTCGCTAAATTTAAAAATAATCTAATGAGAACTTTAGTCTTTATTCGATAAAGTAGAATAAACACGCCGTATATAGCACATAGCACACATCACGTAGTACATTGTGATGAAAACTTTCAGAATACAATCTCAGCATGATACTAGTTAATAATCTGCAATTAAAAAAAATAGCCATAAAAATTGCGAATCCAAAACTCATAACAACTTACTATATAAAAACCAAAAAACTTAAGAATTATGTATAGACATTTTTTGATTGTCTTTTTTTGCACCACAGTGCCAAAATTTGGAGGGCTCCATAAGCACATGTACATAATGTTAAGCTTTCTCATTGTCATTGGAACATGTTCAGTGACGCAGACATAATATTGAGGGCTCAATGAGCTACTCTTCGTGCTATGTTTTTTTTTAATTATTCATCTAGTTCTGATAACAATCCCAGCAAGCGGAGCAGATGCAATGGCGACATAAGCCAGTCTTGAACAGCGTTCGTTATTAAAAAAATACTCCTTAAATTTTGCAATTGGTATAGCAAACGATATCATACTAGTTAAAGATTCCATCATTCTTTTTGAACGTTTTCGCCGTGAAGGGGAACGGTTTCCACATACCAACCAAATAAAAAGACAAAAAATTTCGATCTGCGCACCCTCGTGACGGGTTCAAGTTGTTTTGCAATAACTTTATTATTGCTTTTTTTTTATTGTACTGGCGGGTTTATCTCAATATATCTAACCTGGGACCTTTGGATCAGCAGTCAGATACCTAACTAACTGTCAACAGTAGCGGAATTGCTTGTACAAGCCGAAAATTTTGGCTTGCCTCATAATAATAGATCTAATATTTTTTTTGTCTGTTTTATTGAAACTATACTACAAGATAAAAATTGTACCGTATGTAGATACGATGCTTTACAGGGCCGCAAATATACATATTATTATGGCATGTGATTTTAAAAATATTTATCGTAGCCACTAACTATGAACATCGATGCTAAAAAATGTTGAATTTTCGACATTTGCCAATTTTTTTTCGGGGTTTGCGTAGTACGAAGGTTCTAGGCACGCCCCTGATAGATACCTACGTATAATATTAATAATAATAAGTTATTTGTATAGAGCGGTTTAATGATTCGAGATCATACCAAGGGTGCTGATAGTTTAATGTTGTGTTGCTCTCTGAAACTTAGCTGTTTTTAGTTCTCTTGCTTTGAGCACTGCGGACATCTAGAGGCAGTGAATTCCACTTAATAGGACCACTCACACTAAAGAATCGGTCATAGTAAGCCGCTTTGTTGACTCTGTCCAACAAAGGTTCTGTCCAAAGGTATGGGTGGTGGTTTGTAATCCAGCGGCCACGAGTTCTAATCCTGCCGATACGACCGATTTCGTTCATCTATAGCACAAGCATTACTGCTTAGTTTAGGGAATGTATGAGGATCAATATATATACTTGTTTCAAGGACATATTCATATTTAAAAAAAAATGAAGAAGGCGGTCGTGAAGTGAAAAACAAAATCACCGGCACGTTTTCAGACATACGTTTTCATACAATCAATAATATTAGCGTGGGCTAGCCTAAGGTAAGCAAATTCCTACTTGTTGCTAAGTAATACTATAAATAATTTTCTATAGCGATACTTTGAACTTTAAATAATGGTACATTTTTATTAAAATAAATTTAAGGATATTTATTTTTGAGAATGAATTTTGTAGGTATGTAGGTACCTATATTAAAAACTAGGTGGGCGTTCATTATAAAATATTGAACATAACTTCATTTTTAAACGTAATTAAAGGGTGTTTTTTTTTTTAATAATGTTCCTAAATAAATAAATTATATTATATAATGTGCTGGATGTTATTTGATAATATTATAGTTCAATAAATAATTAGGAAGTAAATGTGGATATTTTACGTAGTAGAATTCTATTTTAAATTAGCAGCACTAATGTGAATGGCGATAGTATAAAACTTTTAGTAGACTCTAGACGGCAACCTAATTTTGACAGTAACCTTACTATACACGATTGTGCATGTCTCCAAAACTGCTCATGCACATCTCTCAATAAGACAGCCGAAATTGAATACTTGGGTATTTACATTGACAACTTCTTTAGATGGACAGAACATATCAATGCAACTGCGAAAAAAATAAGAAAACTTATATACCTATTTAAAAACATTCGTAATATAATAGACCAAAAAAATTTGAAAACTATATACTAAGTATTATTACAATCCATTATCTCTCATGGAATGATCGGGTGGGGAGGTGCATCTAAAACAAATATGGATCCTCTATTTAAGGCTCAGAAAGCTCTCATTAATGTGATTATTAAAATACCTTTTAATTTCCTGACCATTCAACTATTTAAAGACTTTAACGTTCTAAATACAGCACAACTCTATATTAAACAAATTCTTATTCACTTTAAAAATGATAAGAAAAACCATATCACCGCTCAACATTCTCACGATACAAGACACAGACATCAACTAATCACTCCGAAGACAAACACTACATACGGACAAAGACATTATCAATACATGGCTCCAAATATCCTTATTTTAGTTTCAAAATATATAAAGAACATACATTTAATAGAAAATACAAGACTTAAACATACATACAATACAAACATGGTTATATAACAAAGGGATCAACTATTGTCAGCAAATTCTCAATTCATAACAACATACATACAATACAAACATGGTTATATAACAAAGGGATCAACTATTGTCAGCAAATTCTCAATTCATAACAACATACATACAATACAAACATGGTTATATAACAAAGGGATCAACTATTGTCAGCAAATTCTCAATTCATAACAACATACATACAATACAAACATGGTTATATAACAAAGGGATCAACTATTGTCAGCAAATTCTCAATTCATAACAACATACATACAATACAAACATGGTTATATAACAAAGGGATCAACTATTGTCAGCAAATTCTCAATTCATAACAACATACATACAATACAAACATGGTTATATAACAAAGGGATCAACTATTGTCAGCAAATTCTCAATTCATAACAACATACATACAATACAAACATGGTTATATAACAAAGGGATCAACTATTGTCAGCAAATTCTCAATTCATAACAACATACATACAATACAAACATGGTTATATAACAAAGGGATCAACTATTGTCAGCAAATTCTCAATTCATAACAACATACATACAATACAAACATGGTTATATAACAAAGGGATCAACTATTGTCAGCAAATTCTCAATTCATAACAACATACATACAATACAAACATGGTTATATAACAAAGGGATCAACTATTGTCAGCAAATTCTCAATTCATAACAACTTACATACAATACAAACATGGTTATATAACAAAGGGATCAACTATTGTCAGCAAATTCTCAATTCATAACAACATACATACAATACAAACATGGTTATATAACAAAGGGATCAACTATTGTCAGCAAATTCTCAATTCATAACAACATACATACAATACAAACATGGTTATATAACAAAGGGATCAACTATTGTCTACTGATTGAATGACATGTGTATTGTAGTTAACCTAAGATAGTTTAATAATTTTCCTATACGAAATTAGTATATTGTTGGTTTTTAAGTAGTATTAGGTATGTAGGTACCTACCTACAATGATGTTCTAAATTAATTCGAATTCGATTTATAACAAATTTTATTTGAATATCAGAATGTGTCCGTTACCATAGTAACCATAGAACATGTAAAAAATATCAAATGGTTTGTAGACATTTTTTGAATAATATGTAGGTACCTACATTGGTTTGTTCGATGCCATAAAAATGAAAACTGTCCGAAATATCAAATATTATATACAAATTATGCAATTTTATTATGCCTATATCTTTACTAATAATTAACAGACTTTTAAAATATACGTCTTAAAACTTGCTGTAATGTCTTGTGTTTCATTTTATTATTTCATAATTATATTTATTTCAAAGGTTTATTATTTTCAAGAACATATTCATTCGGTAGGAACATGAAATATTGTATGAAAAGATATTAAAATGGCGGCATTTATGTACAAAACGCTTACTTTAAAAATAAGTTAAACATTATAATTATACAAAATATTCACCATGTTTTTCACTTAAACGCTAAGTTATACTTGAAAGTAAATTTTTTTCGTGTAAATACGTACTTCTAACTTTTAAACTAACAGATATTTGCGTGCAAAATGTACACTTTTTTGACAGATACGACTTGGAAAATTTTGTATGAAAAAAATAATTATTGAAATATTTTTAAAATTCAGCATTTTTATCGCATTATTTTTAGCGTGACACTGCATCAGGTATACAGGTACACGTTCGCACATAAATTAGATTTTTAGATGCTCTTGGTTTTTCAAAAGGCGTGAGACAAACACACACACACACACACACACACACACACACACACACACACACACACACACACACACACACACACACATACACACACACACACAGACACTAACATTTTGATTGCTTTATTACTTTAGATTATGAATAAAAAGTTTGAATAAATGAAATGTTTGAATAAGTTATGTTGCTTATATAAAATTATGTAAATTTTGGTATATGTAATAAAAAAAATACACTATTTCTAATGTGTTTCCGTTGGTTACTGATGTGTTTAGATATTGTATTTTTGTTTTTTTTATTATATTTGTTGATCTCTGTTATGTATTACTTTAATGCATTTTAAATCATGCTGTGTAACCATTATACTATTTTTTACTCACGTACACTGAAAAAAATCATGTTAAAATTAACCGAACTATAGTTACTACAAAACACTTCGTTTTGTGCTACTAAATATTTTGTTCGTTTAACCAAACAGTACAGTCATAAATAGATTTTATTACTGATAACAAAGGTTTGGCTAAAAACGCAGGTAGCCAGTTAGGTGGTCACTATTTTTTTTCAGTGTAAGAAGCTTAGAGCTGTACATTGAAATAAACATAAAAATAAATATGAATATATAAATAAACAAACAAACAAATAAATAACTTAACAAATAGATAAGTGAATAAATAATTCAATTAAAAATAAATAAATAGATTGATCGATGGCAGAGCGGTTAGCGCGCTGGGCTAGTAATCCAGTGATCGCGAGTTCGAATCCTGCATCGACCGATTTCGTTCACCTATAGCACAAGCATTTATTTGCTTATTGCAGGTAACATAGGAAGATGTATATGTATGTACTTGTTGAACAAGGACACATTCATTTTGTATTTAAAAAAAAGTAATAATAATTTTATTCATTTTGTATAACAATTATTCTGTAGGTATTAATTTTTAGCTTTTTGTATTTAAATGTCTCCTTCACACAAGAGTGCTTGCAGGAGAAATTTGTTTTTTGTATTATTTTAGTGATTTTTGGATATTGAATTGTTTTACAAATAAAAAAAATGGGACACTCTGTAGGTTGTTTTATTAAAAGTGTAATGTTAATTTTTATATAGTGACAAATAACATTTTCGTGAGTAAATTATTGCGGGTTATTAGTTAAAATTAAGGAAGCATTGTGAATGTAAGATTTTTATCTTAAAGGCATTAAAATAAAATATTGCTGCGTTTAGTGGTACACTCCAATGGTGTGGTGCCATGACTTATTGCCATTTCAAATCCATTTACACATTTATAAAATAAAACGTCTAGCATCTATATGTTTGAGTCAAACGGTTTTTGGGTGTAATTATAATTAAAAGATTTTAATAAACCAGAATTTTGAAATGGAGACCATGGGATATAAAAAAGGAAATAGGCCAGCCTCAGAAAAGGTGGTCCGATAATATTGTTCCCGTCGCTGGAAGTAGATGGGTCTAAAAGCCCCAAAAAAGACAAATGGAAGTACTTAGAAGGGGTCTACATCCAGCAGTAGAGAAATGGCTGAAGGAAGAAGGAGAACAAACCTTCAAACTTTTTAATTCAAATATTTTTATATTTGTATATAAGCAAACATTGGATTTTTTATAGATGTACTAGCTTTTATGTCCCGCCGTTGGCCAAGAATGTAAAATTGTGAAAGAAAAAGCAATCGTTTTTATAATATTGTCACCCAATTATTTTGCAATATCAGACTATGAAAAGTGGTTTGAAATTTGATTGAGTTTAAGTATTGTAAAATGTTCAAGTGATGGCCACAACCCATTCTTTTTTATATATTGCTATAAAGTGTGAATGAAGTATAATATTTATACAATTTCTGCTCGCATGGACTATGCGTAATGGTTTTAAATATGACTGTTTATCAACGTTGTAAAGAGATTGATTTGGCCACAACCCCCATTTTTAAATATTATCATCGAAAACAAATTGTAATGTGTACCTATTGAAAATTTAGTAATTTTGGATGTTGGGATGTGGTTAAAATTTGATTAAACAAACGTAGGTACTGAAAAGATCTAGTATTGGTCACATCCCATTCGTTTTTATATTTTTTCATCAAGTGTGCATTATATTTTTGCTCAATTTGACTGAAAGTCTTCATTAACGAAGAAGAAGAAGACTTGAACTATAGTAAATAGTTTTTAATTTGAATATAAATGTTGTGAAGAGTTCAGTAATGGCCACAACCCCCATTCTTTAAATATTAGGTGTTGAAAATTATTCAAAATAGGATGATATAAATGGTTTAAATTTAATTAAACAAAAGTATTGAAAAGATTCTAGTGCAGGTTATATCGTCACATCCCATATCCCATTCATTTCATATGTATTTTCATCAAGTGCGCATATCGTTAATAATATTTCTGCACAATAGACTATTAGACTTAAAACTAACCCAAAAGACTAAATAAAAAAGAGAAAAATAAGTATAAGACTATAAGAAATAGTTTGTATAAAAAACTATTCCAATGGTCTACATAAAATAAGTAAAAATACATATAACTAATAGAAGAATTAGACTATTGGAAATAGATTGTATAAAAGCTCACCCAAAGGTCTACAAAAAAGAAGAAGAAGAATATTTAGACTATTGGAAATATTTTGTATAAATACTGACCAAAAGGTCTACATAAAAGAAAATGAATAAGACTATTGGAAATAGTTTGTATTAAAACTCTCCCAAAAGTCTACGTACTTAAATGAAGAAGAATAATAATTAGACTAAAGGAAATAATTTTTATAAAAAAATGACCCAAATGTATACATAAAAGAAGAAGAAGATGAATTAGACAATAGGAAATAGTTTGTATAAAAACTGCCCTAAAGGTCTACATAAAATTAAGAAGAAAAAGAATTAGACTCCAGGACCCGCCGCTTCAGGCCCTTCAGTACCTCCCGTCCCTTTAATCCCTCATTACGTCCCTTCCCATCAGGCCCTTCAGTACCTTCCGTCCCTTCAGGCAGTTTTATACCTCCCGTCCCTTCAGGCCCTTTAGTGCCTCCCTTCCCTTCATTACATCCCGTCCCATCAGTCGGTTAAGAAAAGTTTAAATCCAGAAACCATCCTGGAAGAACCGCGAAGAGATGAAAGAACCTTCTTTTCCCAGGATGCTCTACTTAATAGGTAAAATGACTAAATACACGAAGAAGAAGAAAAAAGTTTAAACCCAGATACCTGCGAAGAGATGGAAGGACAGTTGGACCTTCTTCTCCCAGGATTCTCCAACTTCATAGGTAAAATGACCAAAAATACACGATGAAGAAGAAGAAGAAGAAATAAGTTTAAATCCAGATACCTGCGAAGAGATGGAAGGAAAATTGGACATTCTTCTCCCAGGTTAGTCCACCTTCAAAGGTAAAATGACCAAATAGACGATGAAGAAGAAGAAGAAAAAAGTTTAAATCCAGAAACCTGCGAAGAGATGGAAGGAAAATTGGACCTTCATCTCCCAGGATAGTTCATCTTCATAGGTAAGATGACCAAGTACACGTTGAAGAAAAAGAAGAAAAAAGTTTATATGCAGAACCCGTCCTGGAAGACCTGTGAAGAGATGGAGGGACAGTCGGACCTTCTTTTCCCAGGATACTCCCCCTTCATAGGTAAAACGACCAAATACACGAAGAAGAAGAAGAATAAGAAAAAAATTTAAATCCAAAAACCATCCTGGGCATACGCTCGACAATTCACCAAAGTTTCATTATAATCGGACAAACGGTTGATAAATAAATAAATAAAATAATTTTCCTATAGGAAATCAGTATAGGTATATTATTGTTGATTTGTAAGTAAATAGTATTAGGTAGGTACCTACCTACAACAAACTTCTAAATAAATTCGATTCCTAACAAATTTTATTTGAATATCGCATTCTTTCTGTAGCCATGGAAACGATTCGAACACGTAAGTAATATCGAATGGTTCGGATACATTTTTTGAATATGTAGGTACCTACATTGGTTTGTTCGATGCCATAAAAATGAAAATTGTCAGAAAAATCAGATATTATTTACAAATTATGCAATTTTATTATGCCTATATCTTTACTAATAAATAATACATTTTTACAATATATGTCTTAAAACTTGCCGTAATGTCTTGTGTTTCATTTTATTATTTCATAATTACATTTATTTGTGTGTGTGTGTGTGTATGTGTATGTGTGTGTGTGTGTGTGTGTGTGTGTGTGTGTGTGTGTGTGTGTGTGTGTGTGTGTGTGTGTGTGTGTGTGTGTGTGTGTGTGTGTGTGTTTGTCTCACGCCTTTTGAAAAACCAAGAGCATCTAAAAATCTAATTTATGTGCGAACATGTACCAGTATACCTGATGCAGTGTCACGCTAAAAATAATGCGATTAAAATGCTGAATTTTAAAGATATTTCAATAATTATTTTTTTCATACAAAATTTTCCAAGTCATATCTGTCAAAAAAGTGTACATTTTGCACGCAAATATCTGTTAGTTTAAAAGTTAGAAGTACGTATTTACACGAAAAAAATATATTTTCAAGTATAACTTAGCTTTTAAGTGAAAAACATGTTGAATATTTTGTCTAATTATAATGTTTAACTTATTTTGAAAGTAAGCGTTTTGTACAAATGTACATATAACCCCGCCATTTTAATATCTTTTCATACGATATTTAATTTTCCTACCGAATGAATATGTTCTTTAAAATAATATACCTTTGAAATAAATGTGATTATGAAATAATAAAATGAAACACAAGACATTACAGCAAGTTTTAAGACATATATTGTAAAAGTCTGTTAATTATTAGTAAAGATATAGGCGTAATAAAATTGCATAATTTGTTAAAAATATTTGATTTAACTGACAATTTTCATTTTTATGGCATCGAACAAACCAATGTAGGTACCTACATATTCAAAAAATGTCTCCATAACATTTGATAATTTTCACATGTTGGAACATGGTTACTATGGTAACGGACACATTCTGATATTCAAATAAAATTTGTTATAAATCGAATTCGAATTAATTTAGGTAGGTACCTACATACCTAATACTTACTACTTAAAAACCAAGAATATACTGATTTCGTATAGGAAAATTATTAAACTATTTTAGGTTAACTACAATACACATTCAATATACCTACAAACTATTTCTATAGTGAAATTCTTCTTTTTTCTATGTAGACCTTTGGGTGATTTTTTCTACAAACTATTTTTTGGGGTTTAAATCTTCTTCCTCTTCTTTTGTGAAGTCATTTGGGACAGTTTATAAATAAACTATTTCCTATAGTCTAATTTTTCTTTTTCTTAATTTATGTAGACCTTGGGTGAGTTTTTATACAAACTATTTCCTATATTCTAATTCGTCTTCTTCTTCCTTTATGTAGACCTTTTGGTTAGTTTTTAAACAAACTATCCTTTAGTCTAATTCTTCGTTTTCTTATTTTATGTAGATGTTGGGTGAATTTTATATAAAATATTTCCTATAGTTCAATTCATCTTCTTCTTCTTTTATGAAGACATTTTAGTCAGTTTTTTATATAATACATTTCCTAATGTGTAATACTTCTATTTCATCTTCTATGTAGACCATTGGGTCAGTTTTTATTACAAACTATTTGTTATAGTTTTATACTTCTACTTCTTTTTTTATTTAGTCTTTTGGATTAGTTTTATGTCTAATAGTCTATTGTAACGAAATATTATAAACAACATGCATACTTGATGAAAATACATAAAAACGAATGGGATGTGACCAACACTAGAATCTTCTCATTACTTTTGTTCAATTAAATTTACACCATTTATTATATCATCATATATTGCTTAATTTTCAATAACTACACATTTCATTTTGATGACAATATATAAAAAATCGGGGTTGTGGCCATTGCTGGATCTTCACAACGTTTATATTCATATTAAAAACTATTTAACATAGCTTAAGTCTTCTTCTTCTGTACTTACTTACTTTCCGTGTCCGGAACACCATCATATTGGTTGGTGCTCCGGTGGTGGAAGGATTGGCCGGCATTCTGCCGTTTCCAGGGACGCCCGATTGCTTTTCCGAAGTTAACCGAAACTCAATCTACGTGGAGGCTCCTTCCGTGTTCTTCTTCTGTAATGTAGACTTATGTGTCAGTTTTAAGTCTATCAGTTTTATTGTGCAAAAATATAATAAACTATATGCACACTTGACGAAAAATATAAAAACGAATGGGATGGGACCAACACTAGAATATTTTCAGTACTTTTGTTTAATCAATTTTTAAACCATTTCCCATCATCCAAAATTACTAAATATTTAAAACACATTATTTGCGTTCGATGACAATATATAAAAATAGGGGTTGTGGCCAAATCCAAACTCTTTACGACGTTGTCTTTTTATAATAAGTCATATTTAAGATCATTTCCCATAGTCCATGCGTGCAGAAATTGTATGTGCTTATATATAAAAGCAAATGGATTGTGGCCATCACTTTAAGATTTTACACAGCTTAAACTCAATTAAATTTCAAACTACTTTTCATACTATGGTTAAAAAAAATTATGTGTGACAATATTATGTAGGTATATAAACGATTGCTTATTCCTTCACTAATTTACATTCTTGGCCAACGGCGGGACATAAAAGCTAGTTTAACATAAAATAGTATGGACAGTGTATAAAAAACTTGAACAAAAAAGAAACATAAATTAACAAAACTCAAATGAAAAAAATCAGCTCGGAATTATAATAAACCATGTAGCAGTCACCCGCAGTTGGGTACCTGTGGTGATAACTGCAACAATAATCTAACAATCCCAACTATAGGCTCACTATATACAAATCAACAATTAGTATATACGCAAACATTGGATTTTTTCCCTATGGGGAGTCAATGTTATTTTATGACATTTTTTAACATCTCAATAAAGACGTAGGGAAGGGATAATTTAGAAAAACTAGGAACTCGAAGCACCTAAAGGACTGTAATAAAAACTAAAATAAAATGGATTGATAGGGAACTCGATAGGAAGTCATAATTGTTGAACGTTGCGCAAGCGCATAAAGTGATCACGTAAACCAGCCGATGATAGGTCGTAAGCCCGATTATACGTACGTCTACGTCTCGATTGAGGTGTTAAACATTTGTCATAAAACAATAATACAATTAATGAATGTGAATTATAGTTCTGCCAAATATATGAATATAAAATAGGAAAATGTAATTTCTGAACAAAAGTTATCAAATCATTTAAGCAAGCAATAAATTTTAAAGGTGCTTGTCGTTTGAAGGTTCGATATACGGTGCTCCACTTGCAAAGAGCCTAGGGGTAGACGGATAGAAGAATGGGGGTGAAATTGTAGGGGTTGAGCCGGGTGGTGGGACAGAGGGCGACTACCCCAGACGTAGGGGGGACGGAGTTAGAGCGGGTGGTGCGGGGGCGGTGGCGCCTCTCTAATACATACATATTTAACGCGTGGTGTATACCAATACGGCCGCAAAAAAGACATTTCATATTATTTTAATATACTAGTTGCATGTAACGCATGAGATCCAACTGTCGACAGCAATAGTATGTATAGTAACAAACTATAAACCCATATGTAAGTAAATCCAAATTATTGAATATTTTAAGATATTTTGTTTTCTATACAACAAATGTAGGTATATATGTCAGGATAGGACAGTATGGAGGTCAGTCATTTTTTCTACCCAGTATATGAAAACAGCATAGTCCACTGCCATAGAAATTGTTAAAAAAGTTTGAGATGTACAACTACAATGTTAGTATTATTATAGAAAATTAAATTATCTAGTTGGGGTGTTTCGAAATTTTCCGATATTTTTAAAAACTTTGGAAATATATTAAATAATTCAACATAATTGTCGGCCTTCGTGGCTCAGTTGGTTCGATATCTGACTGCTGAGCCAAAGGTCCCGGGTTCGATTACCGGTGGAGACACAGTTTTTAATTTTGTTTTCAGTCTGGATCTGTGAGACGATTATTATCGTAAGTCTCCAGAATGTGGCAACTTGTTATTGGTTGCGTGTTAAATTAAAATTTGACATAGTACCTGTTAGTTGCCCGAGAAGCAATATTAAATATTAAATTAAATAAAAAAAATGTTGTTCTTGATAAAAAAAATCTATATGGTTTTTGAGATATAGGGAAAAATAAAGTAAAAATTCAAAAGTTGATAACCCCTGACTGAAACAAAAATTCAAAACTCTGTGTATGAAATTATTGTAAGGCCTATAACTATCTATATATTCTATTTTGGGCTCTGAATTGAGCGGAACAAAAGTTATAAGGGACGGATGGACACACACACAGAAACACAGACACACACACAGACACACAGACACACACACAGACACACAGACACACACACAGACACACAGACACACACACAGACACACAGACACACACACAGACACACAGACACACACACAGACACACAGACACACACACAGACACACAGACACACACCGACACACAGACACACACACAGACACACAGACACACACACAGACACACAGACACACACACAGACACACAGACACACACACAGACACACAGACACACACACAGACACACAGACACACACACAGACACACAGACACACACACAGACACACAGACACACACACAGAAACACAGACACACTAAATGTTCTACTCCGAATTCCGAGTAAATTCGTATACAGAACATATATGCTGCGAAGCCTCTAAGTTGGTGTTTTTTTACTTCAAATTAGGATAGACCGTGAAAAATGTAGACCATGCATACAAATCTCGCGTGTCTTGGCTTGATACTTTGTCGATATGTTAAGAGATTAAAATTCTCTTGGACAAATCGACAGTGGGATTAAATTTAGGATAATATATTATCCCCTATTCAGTAAATATTCTAACTAAAATAGGAACGTTCTAAAATGGTAGATTTTAGATTTACGGTCTTATTTCAGCGTTATAAAATATCAACTTGGACTAAATGGAATAGGAACGTACCTATTGTGGCCGGAACGTTCTTAAAAAGTTACTGTATTAGACGTATTTTTAAAAATTAAGAAAATGATAAAAATTTCATAATTATTCATAATACGTCTGATTCAGTAACTTTTTAAGAACGTCCCGGCTAATATAGGTACGTTCCTATTTTTTTTTTTTTATGTTTATTTGTTTGGAAACTTAACAGCTATACATTTATAATACTTAATTGCAAATGAGAATACAAAATAAATAGCCAATTATAAAGTTTCACATATTTAAATTATTATACATTATTAATGTTGGGTAGTCATTGTAAGATGGTGAGTGTATGTGGGGGAAAGGGAAGGGTAATGGATATAGGAAAGCGTTGATAAGGAAGGGATGAATGTTTAAGGAAAGTAGGTTTGATTTTTAACCAGTAATACTACCAATAATATTCCATTCAGTCCAAGTTTACTTTTTATAACGATGAAATAAGACCGTAAATCTAAAATTTACAATTTTAGAACGTTCCTAATTTAGCTACAATAGTTACTGAATACGGGGTAATATATGTAATTATTTTATTGTTATAGGTACTTAATTGTGTATCAGAGTTTATGAACATCTTGAACATCTCAAGGTCTTAGTCAAGACATACTGACGCGGGAAAAACGAGAAAATAATATTATAACAATTTTACCGTGTAAACATCAAGCATAACGTATACAATACATAGATAAATAAAATTAAAATAAAACATAAAAATTAGTAGATATCAATTATCTTAAATATCTCAATTGATAAGTACATATATATCTACTTGTTTGACCTCAATGAGCCTTAGTGTAATACAAATGATTATCTAATCTAGTTGAATTGGTCCAAGATGGGATGCTGCTGTTAATCTATGTTTGTTTGTACCTAATTAGACGACATCACCGCGGATAATTTAAGACATATCTCCCCTTTACCCCTAAGCCCATGGGCCTTTGCAAGCCAATATGGTAGGTAGGTACCACCATCTAGATTTGTATACGCAATATGTGGTTTAAGTGAAAAGCGATACATGTACTAAAATATTTATAATAAATCAAAGTTAATGTAAATTATGTTAGAAATTCAACTTATTGATTATGTACTCATTATTTTAACTTTAATAGTGTCAAAAACGTCATTTCGATTAAATTTGTTTTTGTTTAAAGAATTTTGTTTCATGTAACTCTACATAGAGTCATATTATTTTAGACTGTTTTATTTCGATATATTTTGATTATTATTTATTTTACTTCAAAATCCAGTCTACTCGCATTGAACAATCTATGATTAATAAGAATAAGATAACAGTATAAACTCATGGGGCCTCGGAATGAAGATGTCACATAACACATCTTCTTAACGAACTACACTGGTTGAAGTTTCCAGAACGAGTAGACTATGATGTATGCCTTTTATTGTTTAAGGTTCTGGACGACTTGGCTCCACAATATATTCAAGAACTGTGCAAAAAAAAAAATTCCATCAGGAAGACAGCTTACATTGAGATCACCTGGATCACAGAGTACCAACTCTTTGAAAGAATTGGGCAGAGTCAATAAAGGCGGCTCACTATGATCGTGGTTTAGCACATAGTGGAGCTTACACTTGACACCTTCACCTTCGGTAGACTTCTTAAGGCTGCTATGTTTCTGTGAGTCGACGAATAAGCTATTGGCAGCAAACGACAGGGCTGTGACGGCTGCAAGTTATTGGAGAGGGTTAATATAGATGGTATGGACACGGAAACGAACGAAAGAACAGTGCAAACGTGACATCAGATCTAAAAGATCTTGAGACCGTTTTTATTTTTGATATAACAGTCTCAATATACTGTCTCTGTCAGAGCTGACATCTTAAGTGTCAAATAATTTCAACAATATTTTACTAATTTCTTATGGAGTTCCATCGAGAATAAAGTCTTACTTACTTACTTAATAAAGAGTATTTGCGGCTTAAGTTTAAGCCAGCGCTAAAGAAGTTTTTGGCATAGATTGTCTAAAAATTGTACCTAATTACTATACTACAGAGAATGTAGGTAGTAATACAATACATTGTTATAAAGCACTTTTTTATTTATTTACACCATCACGGATATCTTCCAATTTGCTCCAAGATTACGTGTTATTGAATGCAAAAGAATGAACAAAAATAATTAAATATAAACAGAAAAGAAAAATAAACAAAAAATATACATTTATTTGAACCTATAAAATTGTAATTGAAATGATGAATTTATTTGTACCCCACTGTGTACCCCATTAACACATACAAGTTTCGCACAGCACTACTACACGTACAATGGGGTGGTGTGGTTCAACCAACTTGAAACAGATTTGAGGCTGGCAATTGAACATGATGATTTTAAAGAATAAATCAAACTTATTATTTGACTGATGTGTAAATTATATTAACTTCTTTTTGTATAGATAATAATTATGTATGTATAATATTTTGTGTATTCTGTATTAAATTGTCTCCTTTACACACGAGTGCTTGCACTCTAGTAAAGGGTAAATATGTTTTGTCTTACTGTGAATTTTTTCTATATAGTTTGTTTGTTTTATATTTTGTATATGTTATTGTAAACTTAATAAAATAAAAAAAAAAATTGTATTGTTTTATTACCAATATGAAAAATAGGAATACGTCAAAGCTGGTTATGATTTCAATAAAATACGAAAGCTCATAATTTGGCCGTTGAGCCAATCGTTGGTGGTGCGGGTAGCGATTAGAGATATTATGTTGAATGATTTGATAACGAAGAAATCTTAAGCGCTTAATATTTTTTGTACGTTTTTTGTTGTTGTTATCAAGCGTGTGAGTAAATTCGAAAGGTACGTATATTCTTTATCACACACGTTGTTGGTTCGCTCAACTATCTCGTGAAAGATCATAATTCTATCATAAATAAAACACGTTTAACAATATATAACGAAGATATCGATAAGGGAGTGGTGCGGTGAGACGCTGTGGAAGGCAAAGCAGGGCTGGAAGGGGGGAATCTGAGAAGATTTGGAAAATAGAAGGGCAGGGATACTTTCAGCAGGACCGAAACGAGACATATTTGCACCTCGAACAAACGACTACACCCTTACCGGGACTGCGTTCACAATGGACGCCGAGTGCATTTAGCGACACTCTAAGTTGTTCATAATTACCGGAAACAGACGCTCGAAAGGCGCTGTGGCGTTCAGATTGAAAGTCAAGTGTACACACCAAACGCTCTAAAAATTATCGGGAAAAAGCGCTCTGACTATCTGTTGACTTCTATTTTATCTGTGATTTGATGACTTCTATTTGTTTCTGTGGTATGTCAGTTATCATTTATATTATTTATCTATTATGTCAGTTGACATCAATTGACATTATTTATGATGACAATTATTTTTTTTTAGTGAATATGCCCTTGTTAAACAATTTCATACACATCTTCCTACATTCCTTAAAATAAGCATAAATGCTTGTAATATCGGTGAAAATAAGCATAAATGCTTGTGATATCGGTTAACTCGCGACCACTGGATTACTAACCCGATGCGCTAACCGCTCTGCCATCGACCCATCTGTATGCATTCACAAAGAGGCTAATTTATAAAAAAATATCAATCGATAATTTCCAATAACAGTTCAGAGAGCATTATTTACTCTACTGTCCATTTTTTTATCTTTCGATGAAAATATAATCTAAAAAGACACAAGTATGATAGATGACATTTGACATTTAAAATGCTTGATGCTGCATTCAGATTAAAACGCCGCTCGAAAGCGTTCAGTATTTCAGTTAAGCGTTCAAATACACTTTGTTTTTTTTAGAGCTTAGTCTTAACATTTTATACTTTTAGACCTTGAAGTCTATTGAAAATTTACGTAGCAAAAATGTATTACGTAATTATTGTTAGTATAACCTCAGGACAGGCATTGTCTAGTGAGGATAAGGTTAACCAAGTATTTATAACTGTTCAAAATGCATATTTTACATTTTATTTCTTGGATCGTTAGATTCTGCGTATAGAGCAGCTGCTTCTTCCACTTCTTCGTTGTTTCGGCTCTGAATATGAGTGTACCTTTCAGCCATCCAGTCGAAACATCAAAAGGAAAACGTGCTTTGGGTGAGTTGGTTGAAAGGTCCATAGTCGCCTAGGCAATGAGTTCTCGTTGGTTTTCTTCGGTGAAATGAGGTTTCTTTTATGAATGGGTGGGGGGGATGATGTTATGTGCTGGGAAGGTACCTACCCTTGAAGCCAATGTTCCAACAGACTTGAACGCATAAAGAAGATTATGTTTATAAAAACATCTTCTAACTTTTAGCTTGTCTCTCAGAACTGACTAAATGTTTTATTCATATTTATCTTTTGACGGATATTTCCTTACGATTTTCGCTTATACATATCTATTGGCTGAGGTTGCGTCGTCAATGAATTATGATTTGTTGGTTTTTTTGACAAAGTATTTGTTGACGAGCGGCTTGTGCCTGACGGTATACTGCTATACGAATATACGAATAAATAAGCTATATAAATTGTCCGATATATATATACACATCATATTTATTTTGCTTTCATTTTGCATCCCATTTATAAGGACTGTTTCTTTCATTGTTTACAAATAAATTAATTTCTCAATAGATGGCGTTACAAAAAAGGCTTTTCCGTTACTTCATAGATGGCAATAGTATAGTTCCTTATTTTCAGGTGAATTGATACGCACTATTCAAATATATAGAACTTTCAAAAATTAACATTGATAAGGGAACTCAATAAGAAGGCATAATTGGTGGACGTTGCACAAGCGCATAAAGTGATCACGTAAACCAGCCGATGACAGATCGTAAGCCCTGTAAGTGCCTCAAGTTCCTGGTTCTTCTACAATATCCCAACTTCGTCTCTATTGAGATGTTAAAAAAGTTTGTCACTAAAAAAACACCGTCTTCCCCTTGCAAGTGAATATTTTATTCTATTTTATGATCTTCTTCTACTTCTTCCTCTGGTTTAAGGCCGAGGGCCTGTTTTTTCAGTTGAAGACTGCCTCTTGTGATCTGGATGTCCAGCTGTCACTCCATCTTGTTGTTGGTCTACCCATTGCTGGTCTACCCATTGCTCTGGTTTTAGACCGAGGGCCTGTTTTTTCAGTTGGAGACTGCCTCTTGTGATCTGGATGTCCAGCTGTCACTCCATCTTGTTGCTGGTCTACCCATTGCTCAACGGTGACAGGAAAATTATTCGAAAAACAGTTATTCGAATGCTCAATTTTACCAAAAAACAATTTTACGAATGGCAATTATTCGAATCACATTTTTTCGAAAAACAATTTTCCGAACACACAATTATCAGAATTCACAATTGTTCGAATTTTTATGACGTCATGTTGGTAGTATTGTGAGAGTAATAAACCATAGATTTTTATTATAATATACTAGATGTCGTAGTTAGCAAATTTTGTATGAATCGAAAACAAATGACTCACTTTTTGCACGGAGTACTACATCTACATAGTATATTATGTATAATAAAAATCTATGGAATAAACAACATGGCGACGCACCGCGCTGTCAGATATCCTAATATGTACACCTATTTTTTAAACCTAAACCTACAAAACTTTGGTAAAAATAGATTGGTTAGGTTTGTTTGTAGTTATAATTGCGACTGGCGTGAGCCAGTTGCATTATATATTTAAAAAAAGTAACTATAATATTAAAATAAAATAACTAAATTGGTGTGAATACTAGATAAACATAAACTGGTGTACAAACTAGGCTATCCCGCGCTGTCAAACATCAGTTATTAAAAATGTGCAAACCATAGAATTATAATATACAATTCTATGGTGCAAACATACGTACCCAACAATAATACAACAAGTAATAATAGCAAATACTCTAGATAGTCTTCATCGAATAACAAATATGTCAAAGGAGGCAACATAATGACACAAAAATATATTAAATTCGGTTAATTGGTTTTCCAACAAATGTTAGTTCGAATAATTTGCTTTCGGACAATTGTCATTCTGATAACTGATTTTCGAAAAATTGTTATTCGTACAATTGCGCATTCGAACAATTGTGTTTCGAAGAATTTTCATGTAATCTTGCTCAACGACCCTCCGGGACATCCTTGAAGACAATTTTTGGTAGTCGATTGTCTCCCATTCTCTCGACATGGTCTCTCCATTGACGCTGTCGCCCTGTTATTTTTTGTTGAGTCCTTAAAAAAAAGGTTCTTCCATATTATATAATCTTGATTATTATGTGGTAAATTTGGCTATGGACCTAACGTAATCCTTTTTAATTTTTTTATTAATACACGGATTTATGCAATAGGCATGATGACTAATTTTGAAAAACTATCTCACGATGTTTTTACGCATTCACTGTTTTCAAATATATATACATTTCTACATAAAATAAAGGTTTAGTAGCAAAAATCGCCATTTTAAAATCAAATTTGACATTTACGCCAAAAAAAGCTTGTAGTATCATGGCGGCTGCCGACCCTGACGGTGACGTCATGGTATCGTAAACTGCATATCACTACTATATGTAATATATGTGTTCTAAGACGATTTGTGTATTTATAATCAATTCAAAAGTGCATAAGTGTTGTGCGGTCCCTAAATGTACAAACACGACGAAAAAAACACCTACTGAGGTATTTGTTTTCGTCCCACGCGAAAAAAAAGATAAATAAGTGATTAAATTTCGCACGGCGAGACACAAGTGAATTTTATTAAGTACGCGTTTACAATGAAGTACAGTATTTGTTCCCCCACTTTTAGCTCTCAATAATATAATATTTACCATTATTTAGGCAATAAGCATATAAAGAACTTCATTAATGTCCAAACGTCAAAATAGGCCATCATAAGTTTCCCGCGTATGTTTTTAGCTTATGAACACATAATGTAGAGAGAAGAAGGAGCATATTTTATCGATTTTCGAGATGTAAGTTGTATTTAAATTACAGATAAATAAAGTACTTATATGTACTTATTATTAAGTTTTTACGTTTCGAAATTCTGATGAACAAAAGTCTTTGTTCGACGCAAAGAAATATCCGACCATCAAAAGTTCCATTCTAGTTAAGAGTAGTTAAGACAGGCAGAAAAATAACTACTATGGCTGCTATTGCTAAAAATAACGATAGCAGATAAATATAGCTTGTTATGAACACAATACAAATAACGAGCGCTATGTAATAATTCGTATGCTGCTAAAATTGTAACGATGTTTTAAAACGCATGCTTCGCGTAATCGCCGTCGTTTCGCAAATCGCTTCATTGCATGAAAAAAATATAGCTTGCTAGTTTAGTTTGGCAGTGACCAGCATCATAATATGTCGAACGTTCGTCAGCTCACCATCGCGTGACAAAATTGTAGAATACTAAAACTAAATTAGTTTACCATACGTTGCGAGCGTTCATTATTTATTTATTTATTCAATAAAAACTAAGTTACATACAAAATACAATTAACATAGGCCCGATATTACAGTCGGCCCTCAACTCATTGAGTTTGCCAAACTCAAGATTAATGTTAAGGGGAGATTGAATCCATTTCCGTATTACAGTGCAATATGACATGTCAGTTACTAAATCTTCAATTATAGACATATTTCACTTTTTCTGTGGTTATTATCTGTCAAATTTAAATAACCTCAAATAATACGAAATACAAAACGGGACGCTACGACTTTAAATACCATTGTTTTATTATCCAACATGGTAAATTTAATTTTTTTCACCAAAATAATGCTTTTAAATGCCCGTGTTCGTTTCAATACGGCTGTCAGTTTGTTTTGTTGTGTGGCGCCACCTTCGATACAACACTGAAACTACACACGTTGCCTAACGCCTCTAGTGATAGAAACTGAAACTACACGAGTTGCCTAGCAAATGACAGTTGACTCACAGTTAAGTACTTAATCTGCCAGAAACGTTGAGTTAAATATTTGTCGTTTTAGTGACGTATTTGAGGGAAGATTAGGTCTAAACGGACACTGTAATACGCTATATTTTTGTAAAACTTGAGTTTAGCTCTTAAACTGACACTGTAATACCGGCCCATAGTGTCCCCCGATAGGTAGGCGAGTATCTAGGTAAATTGAAACTATTTGCTTTGATGAATACTTGTTCCATTTATATTTAATTTGTTTTAGTTTTAAGTATCTAATTAAAATATTAATATATCGATAACACCAAAATAAACATAGTCCAGACCGACAATTAATGCGTATATTGTATTGAAGACTATCAGAAGAATTGACGCGACCATACTATGACGTCGTGCGCTCTGATTGTTTTTTCTCATAAAATGGCGGACTAACACATTTTGTATTTTTATATTTATAATATTATTATTATTCACTCCTATAAATTAAAAAAAAAACATTTTTTAAATCTTTATAACCTATTTTATTTTTTAAAATCATAATTTCAATGATTTTTTTCTTACAGTCATCACACCTATTACATATTTTAATATATTAATCATAATATGTATATGAATCATAACAGTTATCCCATATGTATATTAGATTCATCATAATACATTGTGTATTTCCATTTCAACCTCATGTAACACTGTACAACTCCCACAAACAATATAATTACATCATTTTATTTTATAATCAAGCAATGAAAGCCACCAAGTTATTTATTTCTGAAACGTTAAATATTCTCCACCACGTTACAATACTCGGTGCGTGTTATAACAGATGCGTCAACGATTCAATAGAGCGGATAGCGATATTATTTGGTTTATTGTCCCAAATAAACCAAATAAATCAATAAATAAAAATAGCATGTTAAAAATAAGCAGCATATTCCATATAGCTTGTTATGAAAAAAATAGCCATTTCGAACAACACAACAGTTGACAGTAACAAACACAATTGACAGTGACAATATGGTGACGTCATGCGCTCTGATTGGTGTTTCACATAAAATGGCGGACAAACATATTTTGTATTTTTATTTTAATAATATTAATATTATTCGCTCTTTTAAAATGAAAATAAATATATTTTTTCAAATCTTTATAACATATTTTATCTAATAAAATCATAATTTCAATGATTTTTTCTTACTGTCATCACGCCTATTACATAGGTACATATACATAAATATCACATAATATGTATATATAAATACACTGTAAAAAATATCAGGGGGGCAAGTCTGATCAACCGTCGAAATCAAAACCCTCACGATTACCCATATCATGGATATAATTATCATATGGAGTTCTATTATATCCTAATATATTTTTGATTTCGATGGTTGACCAGACTTGCCCCCCTGGTGATGTGTATTAATGTTGTTGGATAGTGGACTGTATAATAAACGATCTCACCGATGCATGCTTCCTTTATTTTTGGTTCACTATGATTCTTTCTTTTCTGTGCACTGGTCGAAACATCCACACTTGCACTAAACTTTTTTCAATTGTCACTTATTGTCACCCAAAATTATTGCGACTAACTTTACAAGTGACAATTCTCAAACACATTGGTGAGGAGACAGTGGCAATGGAGGAATGCACGGAAAAATGCTTCAACATACACATAAATATTTAAATATCCCAAAACATACGACCTGCCACGACCGATTTTGTTCACCTATAATACAAGCATTTATGCTTAGTTTAGGGAACATTTCTAAAGTAAATGATATTTACAAAAAAAGTCATGTTTACATTTTTTTAAAGATGTTTTTCAAAGAAATGATAAAAAAATATTCACTATGATTTTAAAACGATTTAAAAATCCCCAAATTTAAAACAAGATATATAAAATCAATTAGACTAATTTTGTTTATAATTGTTAAAGTCCACTTCACTATTTAGTAATAAGCTGTAAACAGTTTTTGTTCCTTGAATTGTTTTGTATATGTAATTAATTTTACTCTGTTATAACTGTTTTTTTAACATTGAAATATAATAAAATAATAAAATAAATAACATATATTAACTACCTCCCAAGTCGGCATGTATGGCTCAGTTATTTAGGTATCTAACTGCTGATCTAGAGGTCCCGGGTTCGATTCTCGATGGCGTATTTAGCAGAAACACTTTGTGTTGCTAAACCGTGCGCATTTAGAGGACACGTGCCTTGAATTCAACACGAGTTTTTAAGAGCATTAGCGCAACAAACTAGTGCCTAATCCGAGGCAGTACTTGCCTCCTAATCAACACGGAAAGGTAAATACGCTTCCTGGTGGAGACACAGTTTTTGATTGTTTTATCAGTCTGGATCTGTGAGAATATTAATAACGTAAGTCTCCAAAATGTGGCGACTTGTTGTCGGGTACATGTTAAATTAATATTTGAAATAGTACCTGTTAGATGCCCGAGAAGTAAAAAATTAATTAAAGCAGAAAACAGTTTTTGAAAAGCCCAAAAATATCAAAATTTAAACCTTTTTCTAACAATTGTAAATGATAGTAAGTAGGTAATAGGTAAACAAATCATCCTTGTGTATATGACTATAGGTTGTTGATACTCCTCCCAATCCTCTCTAAGCCCGAGGCTTGTCTCTTGAATTATTTCACAGCAGATTGAAGCCAGTTGAGTGAACTTTTCCAATAGTTGGGGTCTGATGAAATGGCTTTGTCGGATAGATATGTCAGGCTATAGGTTTATAGGTACATAGGCACTACCAGCCCCCACCAGTCAGCGGACAAAACTGTACATTTCATTATTTACCTCTCAATCCAAACGTTTTGATATGCAACTGACGTTGATTCCAAAACAATCAATATGAAATTTTAAATCTTATAAAGGTATAAGTTCCAATCCATAAAATATTCACGGAAGCAAAACAATTATACATTTATATTAAACTACTGAAAATATTACATTAAAAATATTCAATAATTAAATAACACAGTTTCAATCCACAGTGAGTTTTTATTTTTAATGCCAAAGCGCTTTCACTAGACTCAGCCAGCATCATCAGAGGCAAAATTCAAACTAAATACAAAATTAAAACAAAATGTTACATAGCAAATGGGGGGAGCGTGAGGTATGAGGGAGATGGGGGAGTCGGTAATACAAAGTCAATACATACAGAGAAAAGAAAGCTGAATACAAGTAATTACTAAGAAATAGGGGAAAACCTAATTATACATGGTAAAATGTTCAATAAATAACAGGTACATACAACAATTATAAGAATGAATAAAGACTATTACTAGGTAGATTATTCAACTGATATAGGTAATATTTATGATACATATAAACAAATTGTAAAAAAAATACAAATTTCAATATATTAAAGCTAGGTTAGCTGAAAATAAAACTTTCTATTTTATAATTATGAACTTCCACTGTGTTAACGGAAAAACCTTAAAATTATTAAAAATATTCTTTTAATTCGTGTTGTTAACCAGTAACTTGGCAACTGAGAGTAATCCAAGGGGATTAAGTGGGGAGTTATTTTTTTTTTTTATTATTGAAACCAAACAAAATATAACAATATAGTTACAAACAATAAAAATATTACAAAAAAGTACAATTTAAATAAGTTATATGAAACATTTTTTTTATAGGATTATTTGGTATACACCACCTCACTAGGCTGAGCCTGTACCGAGGTGGCAGATTTTTTTTTTTTTTTGCGTTATATCTGACAGAAAAATATTAAACTTGTATTTAACTAAAACTTGTTATAAAATATACCTATTATAAAAATAAAATATAAACTATTGTAGCTTGATCATGTTTCCGCAGTATATAATGCCCTTGTTTCTAATCCATGTTTCTATTGTTTTCTTGTGTTTCAAATTATTCATCAACTGTATGTCCGTTATTTCACTTTTTATCTTATTAAAAATTTTTGGAGCTAAATAATAGTAATGTCTTTGTCCGAATGTCGTGTTTGTCTTTGGAGTCATGAGAAAATTCCTGCGTGTCGTCTCGTAATTGTGTTGCGGTGTAATGTGAATTGTTTTATCTTTATGAAAATGTATAGAAATAATTTTGATATATAACTGTGGAATGTTGAAAACTGGAAAATCATTAAATAATGATTTTCCAGTTTTAAGTTATGATTTCGCAATTTTTAAGACTATTTTATTTTTTGATAATTAACTAGTATCATGCAGAAATTGTTTTCTGAAAGTCATTACAATGTATGTTTGTGTACTGTGTACCTGCTCTGTGCTGTGTACCACGTGTTTATTTTTACTTTGTCGATCATAGACTATAGTACCCATTCATTCGTTTATTTTCAAATTTTGCAAATTTGTGTATGTAATACCTACTCACTTAGACCCCATTTTATTTCGAAGGATATCTGATTAGTGTTTCTCAATTTTTTTGACTGTCAATTTAATAAAAAAAATTACATATTCTGAAACTTTTAAAAAAAAATCAAATATTTTATATATCTGTATTTATTCAAATTTTCATCGTCCTAGCTTTTATAGATTCTCAGACATAATAAATATATATAAGGATAAAAAGTAAAAATTTAAAATTTGATAACCCCTGACTGAAAAAAAATTTAGAAATTCTGAGTAAAAAGTTTTGTAAGCCTATAATTTTCTAAATATTCTGAAATTTTGGGATCTGTCACATACACACCAACTCAAGAAAATATTTTTATTTATTATATCTTCTTGTACATAATATAAACACATACACTGGCGGGCTTATTGCCATTTGGCAATTTCTTCCAACCAACCAGATAACAAAGTATGACAACATTGTGTATGTACAACAGCAAAAGAATAAGAGTAAAAGAAAACAAAGAAATCGATGTAGGTATTCCGCCACATGCCTCCCCTCCAAGAGACATTGAAGATGGCACGATAACCTGTATAACATCACGGTTGCCACCTCTGCGTAAATCGGACCCGTCTGCCCGACCTGGTGGTGACTGGTCCCGCTGGCTGCGTTGAGGCCGTTGTTGGTGATGACGTCGTGGTTGATGTTGCTTTTGGAGAGATGGCTTGCACGTGATTAGTCTGTGGGTTGTCTGTCGTTTGATTACATGGC
Source organism: Molanna angustata (assembly GCA_963576475.1). NCBI lineage: Eukaryota > Metazoa > Arthropoda > Insecta > Trichoptera > Molannidae > Molanna > Molanna angustata. The sequence continues at coordinate 30,108,045 of OY754982.1, forward strand.
AGCGCCATGTATGCTGGTTTAACCCGGTCGATGCTGACCCTGACCGATTTACCATTCTTTTGAATGACGATGGTTTTGACTGATTTTTTCTTGTGACAGAAATACCATATATTCGATGTAGGTATTCTGCCACAGTATATATACTATTAAAACAAAAAAAAATAATAATAAATCATAGCAAGAAAAAAGGTCAGGAGAGGAATTTGGGATCAGGTGTTCGAGGATAAATATTTCTTCTTTAGTTTTTTCTTGAAAGTCCAAAGTGGGTCCTCTTGTTCCGAATTAAAAAGAAACAATCCAATTGGTTGCGTTCGCTTTAAAACTCTAACGACTTATTATTATTTTTACTAGGAAAACATAATATTATAGAATACAAAAAATATGTTCATTTTGTTGAGAGCAATAAGGTAAGTATCTCATTAATAAATCAAGTTAGTATTTCAAGTAAGAAGTAAGAATTATTGTCAGTAGATGGGAGTAACGTAAAATATCCATTTCTCAAAAAGAAGCTTGCGTCCTCTCCCTGTAATTACATAATAGTATGGTTTGGAAAGCACGACTCTGACTGACGCCACCATACATAAACTGAAATGCACACAAAAATCTATAGAAATACAAATGCTGGGGATACATCTTAAGGACAAAATACGGAATTTAATGTAATTTATTTTCTTGCTAATTCACGGCAAAAATTGCCTTTTACATATTTTTTTACGTTTTCTGTGTCATACAGCCATCATAGCTTGGGCCTGCCTCTACTTCTGCCCTTTGATATCAATATTGATCAAAATGACCCCCCCCAAGCTCACACTGAACTATTTTTTTTGTTAATAGTAACAAAATTTCATGTTAAAATTAACCGAACTATAGTGACTACAAAACATTTGGTTTTGTGTTTTTTCTTCTTTTTTGTTTGCCTTCCTTCCACTGCTAGATGTAGGCTCTCCTAGCTATAAAACCTATTATAAGGAACATTAAATAACGCAATGAAAAAGGACTTTAACAGATTTTTTTAATAGAAATAATTTATTTTACAAACTAAAATGTAAAATTTTGTTTAGTTGTATTTATAAACCTGATGAAGGAGCGGTGAGCTCCGAACCCAGTAGAAATATATACAAAAATAAATGGTTTATACAAGATTATAAGAAGATAACTAAAATTTTATAATATTGTATATTTTTCTGTTTGCTTGGGAAACCATGTGGGCTGCGCAGAGCGCATATTTGTTTTTTTTTTGCTTGCTTGGTATATGTGCAAACCGCTCCCCTCCACGATGAGAATTTTCACGTTTTTTTCAGCAAATATTATATTATATTATTACTAACTCCATATTTGATAGAATAGAGATATAATTTGATAGAATGTTTGGTTCAAAACCAATAGTTTTATACACCTGACATGTAAATTTTGTATATAACCACTAGTTACAGTCTTTTAGAGTATTAGTCTGACGATGTGTCCTGCACGAAACGCGTCGATTGCCGAAATATTTTTAAATTTATATTTATAACAAATCGATTATAAATAGATATTTTCAAAGTTGGAGTTCATCAATAATTGTCGATGGACAAACTAAACTTGAGTTGTATTCATTCGAGAAGCAATATACCCAATGAAATATTGTATACAAAATAGACTGATTGAGATCAATTCGCAATTCTAATACAATATGTGGTAGACTAGCATTTTATATTGATATATTTAGGTACGTATACCTACTTAAATGATGGTATTCCATCACAGAATTCAATTTTTATATTTGAATAGTTGCATTAAGTATGAAATTAAATTGTGAATTGAAATCCACGTTCCAACATACATTTATTTATTTATTTATTTACTCTCAGAAAGCTACAGCTGTTAATTATATCATTTACAATTCAGTTTTTAAATGTTAACATAGCCAAAACTGCTTTCTTCTATTTACATTTGTGAATGTATAATGTTTGGTTACATACTTAGTTATGAAAAAAAAATTATACAACAAGTAACATCAATTTAAAAAAAAAAAAAAAAGAGAGAGAAAAGATACATAAAAAATAATAATAATATAAAAGTACAATAATATAAGAAAAAAACAAGTAGGTACATAATATGTTTTAGGATGACAAGGAGGACCGGGATCATTAGTGATTGAGGAGGGGATTGTTGGATTGTGTGTTAGGGTTTAAGAACATCTTTATCTGTTTTTGATAATGCAGTAATGTGTCGTGAAAAATGTCCGTGTGTTTGAAATGTGTATTGTAATCTCGCTGAATTCTAAACAAAGGTGCAAAGTATCTATAATTAGTGTGGCATACTGGTAAGTGAAATAAATTATGTGAGCGGGTATGTCTATTTGGTATATGGAGTGATATATTATTGAGTATGTCCGGCGAGTCAATCAAGTTATTGCAAATTTTGTAAAGTGATATTTGGTCAAAATAAAGTCTCCTGTTTTGTAATGTAGTCATATTGAAGTTTCTGGTAGAAGTATTATAATTAGTGTGTTCAACATAAAGGCGCCTCTCCAAGTGTTTCAAAAAGGTTTTTTGAATATTTTCTATTTGATTAATGTAGACTTTGTAATGAGGGTTCCATATTGGCGTACAGAATTCCAGGTGAGGACGAATGTATGTAAAGTATAGTGTTTTTAGTGTATTAATGTTTTTGAATTGTTTACAGCTACGGATAACGAAACCGAGCATTTGACAGGCTTTATTTGTGATGGTTTGTATGTGTTGTTCATATGTTAATTTGTCATCTATTATTATTCCCAGATCTCTTATGTGGTCAACTTTCTTCAGCATGGAGTTATTAATAGAGTATGGGTATGCTATAGAATTTCTTTTACGCGTTATACATAATAAAGCACATTTCGATACGTTGATATCTAATTTGTTTATATTACAGTACAAGGATAGGTTGTTTAGATCGTTTTGTAATTTATAACAGTCATTTATATTTTTAATTGCTAGATAAATTTTCATGTCATCTGCGAAACCCGAACAGGATGAAAACTGGAAGCAGTTTTGGATATCGTGTATGTATATGTTGAAGAGGATTGGTCCCAGGTGTGAACCTTGCGGCACACCTGACGGAGCGCAAATGAAGTTGGATCTATGACTTCCCACGACCACAGCCTGTTGTCTGTTTCTTATATACATGAACTTTAAATAAACCAATATTGCTTCCATTACAAAAATGATTTAAATAACAAATCATGGAGATACCAACACGACCCAATAATTCATATAATAGATTACAGCAGCGAGCTACAAAAATTGACAACAAGCAACATTTTATGTTTTACAAAACTTTCAAATATTGAAGTACAAATATAGTTTTTATTAATCTGTCATAAAAATCCGATATCAAAATGAATACGTGTCAAGAAAGAACAAATATGGCGTTCGGTTCTCTCTGCGTACCCCATGAGGGACATGGTGTGATGGTACTATGTGAGTTGTAATATTATCTTTATATTTATTTATTTATTTTATCTTTTTATACACAATTTAAATAAATATATTGCACACTGGCGGTCTTATTGCCATTAGGCAATTTCTTCCAACCAACCAGATTACAAAGCATGGCAAAATTGTGTATGTACATCAACAAAAGAATGAAAGCAAAAAATAAAAGAAAATATATATATTACACTAAGGTTGTGTTTCTTAAACAAAGATTAAAGTAAAAGTATACTTGAAGTACTTTGATTACATAAAATTGTTCAATACTTTTTGGTCGTTTCATTGAAATCTTATGCCGTAAAACGACTTAATTTTGAATAATTTTTTGAAGAATTTGAACTATCCTATTACCGATACTTTTGTTGAATCAACCCAGCCAAAGATTAAAAATTAGAATAAAAAAATAAAAAAAACTTCATAGCATAAAAAGGATTGGCAAAGGATAAGGAGAGGAAATCGGGAACAGGTGTTTAGGGATAAATATTTCTTCTTTAGTTTTTTCTTAAAAATACTAAGTGAGTTAGACAACGCATTATCCGGACTTAGTCTATTCCATAATCTAGCTGATTATACTTTGAACGAAGAGCTGAGAATTTCTGCCCTTATACATCATCATTCACATCATTCACAAATATTGATGGCTTTCATGATTTATTATGATTCACATCATCAAATATTCTACCCTAGTGCAGATGGAACCACTCCAAAAGCCAGAAAGAATCATCGAATTTGGACGACGTGGTAAAAAATTATGACTCATTTTGCAATTTTCAGTTTTTGATGATATCATCATGGATCCCATGAACATAACTTGACGATATCAATATGGGATTAATCGGAACATACCCCTTTTCTAACGAAAAAAAAAAGTTTTAGAAATCAGACACCGTCGGTATAAACATACACTAAAAAAATTTACGTCGAATTGTTAAGCTCCTTCATGTTTGGAAGTCGGTTAAAAATGAATATGTCCTTTTTTTTAATAGATTTTTAACTATCTCAATAGAGACGAAGTTGGAATATTTACTGTAGGAGAACCGGGAAATCAAGGCACCTACAGGGATTACGACCAGTCATCGGCTGGTTTACGTGATCACTTTATGCGCTTGCGCAACGTTCACTAATTATGCCTTTTTAATGAGATCCCTATCAATTCAATTTTGAAAGTTCTATATATTGTAATACTGAAATTCTTTTCGCTTGAAAATAAGGAATTTTTACTATAGACATCTATGTGTGAAATTATGAACAACATTCTTATTATTTTTATTTATTTTCGTTGTAACGCCATCTATAGAGAGAATTGGTTTTTTATAAATAATGAGAGCAACAATTCTTATACCTGAGGTGACAAATGCATTTTTCGCATAGAAGTCACCCCTGAATTGCGCCAGACTTATAAGGTCATTTTTGTCTTATTTAACTACTTGTACCAATGTGTAAGTAATCGAATATTTTTATTATTGCATATGCGCAAACATTGGATAAAATCCAATGTTTGCGCATATGCAATAATAAAAATATTCGAATATGTCCTTGTTATACATGTCTTTGTTATAGATCTCCATAAATTTCCTAAAACGCTTGTGCTATGGGCGAACTAAATCGGACGAGGTAGGGTGGTTTTCGAACTTCCATCTTGCCATCACTGGAAAACTAAGCCAGAAAGCTAATCGCTCAGCCTTCGAGTCACCTCAGAATCCAAAAATTTATGAATAAAATTCAAAAAGTATTTTTATGTAGATTGAGTTTTATTTTAAAATATCGGTTCATTCCTTTGTCTCCCAAACATTTTAGTTGGAGTTTTCTAGTTTAGGGCTTGTATGGGGATGGAAATGAGGCTGTAGCCTCCATTCTCACCCCCTGCTTTCAACCCCATTTATTCACCATCCCCCGTCCATTCCACCTGTTTCCGTATGAAGCGAATTTTACCCATTTTCGCTGCATTGTATTATTTCCGATCGCTTTATTTGTATGCGAAATGTCACCGTTTACTTCGGAACACACGTTAAAAGAGGCATCTGTCGATGAATATTTCAGTTACGTGTGCATTGCGTCCTTTTTGAATAACTGCCAATGTACCTACAGAGGGTGGCCAATTTAATGTACTCACTCAAAAAGTACACAAATCGTTGCATATATCTACAACTTTGGTAATTTTTCATTAGTAGTAACATTGTTCTTATTTTTCATTGATACCAACATTATAATACTTGCATAGTAATACTTGTTGGCTACAGATCTTAGTTCAGTTCACGCTATTTTTGTATGAAAACGTGTATTTATATCAATTCATTTATTTAATTTCTTCCTTTTTGGTTAAATATTGTTTTCAATCACATAAGTACATTATATTTGTGTACTGTGTGGTAATTTTTGTCACTTTTAATTCCTTATTTAAGGACATACATCAGATGTAACTCATATTATATTGTTTTTTACTTTATTTGTAGGTAGAATGTCAAGGGGATGTGACCTAACACCAAGAAAAAGCCAAAATATCAACATTATTTTATTAATCCCTATGTGAATATTAAAAATATAATGGTACATTAAAATAATTGTAAAAATATATGCTTTTAAAAATATAGAATAGCATTAATTAGGTCTGAGTATATTAAATTGGTCACCCTCTGTATGTACATATCATTATGATGAGCGAAAAACACTATTTCATTTGCGTTATCTATTAAAATTTTGTCCATTATATTACGATTGCGCTAGTTATATCGATTAAATTTTCTATGATTTGTCAAAGACCAACGACAAATTAGATCAAATATTTATATTCTGACAGCCATTTTGTAAAATAAGAATATATCAACAAAATACTCCCTAATCCGTTTTTAATTATTAACTTTTGCAAAAAACTGATATGATTATTTATACAATGTGAAATTCACGATAGACGTACTCGTTTTTCATAATTTAATATTTAATGTATCATTGATTTTTTTATATGTAGTACCTTTTCAAAAATAAAGAAAAAAATCTTAGCAATGATTTCTAAATAAAACAGACATCAAATTCAAAGTGAAAATTGGGATGGATCTGAATTTCTGTGATTCGTTCATAATAAACGATTAATTTGATTCAATATAACTTTATAATAATCATTTTATTATTTAAGACCTCCATAATGAGTAATGATTTCAAATATTAAATCAATTGAATGTGAAAAAATCGTTTCTTTCAATAAACAATCAATAATGTATGATACTTTGAAATAACATATACCTATTGAATAAATAAATAAACGCGTTTGACTATTAACACTTTAATAGTCAAACCCTGTACTGTCTGTACTATGCTATGGTCGAGTCTATTATTGACTACGGGCTAAGTAGTTACGGACGCACATTTAAAACTTACCTTAACAAAATTAAACAGCTACAAATAAGATTTTTAAAAATAATTGCAGCAAAAAGAACATTGGAGGCATACAGAAATAACACTAACGAAATTTTTAAACTATGTAATATTTTACCAGTTGACAAAAAGGTTAACGTTTCACTTACCATGGAAGAACTTTATAGGGATGAATTTAAATTAAAGATAACTCACAAATATACAACTCGACAAATAACAAACGACTTACTGACAATACCAACAAACAAATAACTTTTACGGTGACAGAACTAAGGCAAAAATAATACCGAAATTATTCAATAAACTACCTAAACATATACTGGGTACTATGATGAAAGACAAGAAAAAAATAAAAATCTCTTTAAAACAATTTTACATACACCTAACATGCTTAATTTTCATTGCTTTCGATGTTTTTATATTTGTTCTGATTTGCCTTGTTTTCATTGCTGTGTTTTTAATTTACTTTATTTTGTTCTGTTTCTGTTTTTTTTATTCTCATTGTAAAATGGTAAAAAAAATAATAATGTTCTATATATGTGTAGACATATTGATGGTTGATTAACAATATAATTATAGTGTACGAGAGTAGATTGCACTGACAAACTGTTCATACAGTTTAGTGCAAAATTTATATAACCAAATTTAAAATGTGTAAATTAACAAATAAATAAAAAAAATATATTAGAATACAGTAAGCAGTTGATATTTACAAGGTAGAAGTACAATAAAAAATATATCAAAATACAATACATCAAAATACATCAAAGTACAATATATCAAAATTCAACGTTTACGTTGGCTTGGACACGTTTGTAGAATGGAGGATAGCCGGATCCCAAAGAAAGTATTGGACACCTGTCCTGAAGGAAGAAGAAGCAGAGGGAGACCTAGGATGAGATGGCTGGACGACATCGAGGGAGATATAAGAGCGATCGGACAGACAAATCGCAGGAGACTTGCTGCCGACATGGCGGAATGGAGGCAGTTTCTTGAGGAGGCCAAGGCCCACATCGGGCTGTAGCGCCATTGCTGATGATGAGAAGTACAATAATTGTTTATAAAAATGAACCACAACGTGAGAGCACTATAATCGATCAATCCACGATCAATCCAGCCCCGGCCTTGCCCCAGACACTCGTTTATATAAATCTCCCATCTCACGAAGAATGTCTAACTCCTGATTCGTGCATACTCGTAAATGCTTATAAGCTATACTGATTGACTGTTGTAAGGCGCAATATCAATGTATTGCATATTTAAATACGACTTAATTGCATTCAGCCGTTTTTGTTTTATTGAGTTTTAATGTAGTTCGAAGCATACACACTAACTTCTCAATAAAAGTAAATTAAGTGACACATTTATTTATTTTTTTCTGAACGGTCTTATGTATATCTCAGTCTCATTTCATTGAACGTCCGATCTTGTAATCTTGTAATTATTATTTTTTTATTTAATTTTATTTATTTTTAATCACACCATAATAACAATGACAACAATAAGTAGATTACTGTTGCCCAAGTAAGAAATCCTATTCTAGGGCTAGCAGTTTGAAATTTTTAGGGACAATATTTTTGGATTAAATTATATATCTGAATACAACAATACATTGTAAAATTACACTAGCTCAATCCTTACTTCTTCCATTGCTTGATTACGGTGATGTATGTTATCTGGATGCCAATGAAGAATTATTAAATAAACTGGAACGATTACAGAATGTCTGTATACGGTTCATTTACAATCTCAAAAAATATGATCATGTTTCGACTTGTAGAAATATACTTCGTTGACCAAAGATACGAGATCGTCGTAACATTCACATTCTGTCATTACTTTATAAGACTATTTTTGATCCCTATTCACCACAATATTTAAAAAATAACGTCGTTTTCTTGTCAAGTCACGGCCTATTCCTTTGATCTGCTGAACGTACTACACTAGCTATCCCCATTCACAATACAGAAGTTTTCAGCTCCTCTTTTCAAGTACAATCAGCTAGAATATGGAATGGCCTAAGTGATGAAGTAACGTTATCTCAATACATTCAAATATTTAAAGGTAATCCTTCAAATATTTAAAGGTTCCTGAATTCCTTCTATATCCTTCCGTAACCTCCTTTTCCTCATTGCTATGATCAGTGTTATTTGTATTATTCTTTTTTTTTCAACTCTCTTTTCATTTTTTTTTCTCTTTGTATTTTTTTATATTTTTTACTCTTTTATGTTATTTTTTATCAATTTATTTCTCACTAAATTAATATTGTACCAATTTAGAGACTTCACGTTGCTCGAGTTGGTTGGAAGAAATTGCCTTATTGCAATAAACCTGCCTTTGTACACAGGTACATAAATTATATAAATAAATAAATAAATAAATATATAAATATATAAATAAATAAATAAATAAATAAATAAATAAATAAATAAATAAATAAATAAATAAATAAATAAATAAATAAATAAATAAATAAATAAATAAATAAATAAATAAATAAATAAATAAATAAATAAATAAATAAATAAATAAATAAATAAACAAATAAATAAATAAATAAATAATACCAGATGGCGCTACTGTTGTATGCGGCCTGTCATGTAGTTTTACTGTGCATACACAATGTGTTTTTTCGTTTAAATAAAACTTTTTGTTCAGTTTAAACTCGAGAAGTCTTGTTTATTATCCCGAATTAATAAATATAAGCCAGGATTATGAACCAGGTGATTGTTCTCGTACCACATTAAACAGGCACACAATCTCAACATTCTGCACTCACAATCAAACGCAAATCCTCAACAAACATAATGGGCTTACTAAAAATAGATCAACCAGGTCTTAATTTCCGCTAGAACACCTGTCATAATTCCAATCTCTGACGCGTTTTTCATTTCAGAACCGTAGAAAAGAGACTAGTTAACTACGTTGGTGTCGTTAATATGAATCACATGGTTCCCAAATCAAATCAAATATTTTTATGTGTTACTCAAAGAGCATCGCAAACACAATACGGCATACTTACAGTTATATTATATTCACTCATCTATTCAGAGATAATATAGACTTGGTAATGATTTTGGCTCTATTAATATATTTTGTATATATTATAATATATATTTTAATGGGAATAATAAATAAATGGAATAAACTTAAACCACCTCCGCTTTGCAGATTACATAGTGCTTATAAGTGATGATCTGGAAGAACTTCATATTATGATAAAAGAACTCCACGATGCTTCCCTGGAAATCAATATAAACAAAACGAAAATCATGAGTCCATCTAACAGCACTATCACAATTGATAATAAAATAATTGATGCTGTTGAAGAATACGTATACCTTGGACATAAGATATAATTAGGAAAGGATAACCAGACAGCAGAAATACCCAGAAGGATCGGACTAGGTTGGGCAGCCTTTGGGAAACTTAAACATGTCCTAAAAAACAGAGTTATTCCCACATGTCTGAAAAGAAAAGTGTTTGAAACATGTATCCTGACTGTGCTTACGTATGGTCTGGAAACTCTCACGCTAACTGCGAGGACCATACATAATCTAAAATGCACTCAGAGATCCATGGAAAGACAAATGATAGAAAGAAATACCACTAAATTTAATAAAATTATAAATGACATTGGGTTTTTACAATGGGTTGACTCTCCAACTCATGATGCTGGTGGTATTTTAGATCTTTTCATCTCTCGTGAGGATTCAAAGCCAGATCAATGTCAAGTGGTTGATATTGGATTATCCGATCACCGTCTTATTGTCAGCAAAGTAAAGTTCTGCTCTCCGCGTCCAGTATTTCAAACTATCACAAGTAGAGATTGGACAAAGTTTAATGCGGAAGATTATGTAATTGCTGTTGAAAATTCTATTTTGTGCGACAATATTTTTTTATCAAATGGTAACATCAATGAACTGCTAAACTCTTACAATGAAATATTACTCAGCATAACTGACAAACTTGCACCGATCAAGACCAAAGTTGTCCGAAAGCGAAGCACAGAAAATAGATGGTTTGACTCTGAGTGTCGCGAAAAAAGAAGGAAATGAGAAAGTTGGAGAGAATCCTTCGAAAAGTAAATACTCCTCTTAGCCGACAAGAATGGCGCACTTCGCAAAACACATACAGAGTGATTATCAAAAATAAAAAATCTGTATATTGGAAGGACAAAATAGAATCTGAGAAAGATGACCCCAAAAAACTATGGCACAACCTTAATAGTGTGAGAGAGAAGACCGTCTCCAATACAAAATCGTCACTAAGTGCTCAAGACTTTGCAGATTCCTTTTGTAAAAAAGTTGAAGATATCCGTAAGTCAGTAAACACTTCTGACGTGATTCAAATCCCACAAGGACCACAAAGTGTAAAACCGGTATTAGACAAAATTAAATCAATCGATGAGTGTGAAGTGGCAAAAATGATCAAATCATGTCCTAATAAGCAATGTAAACTGGATCCGATTCCAACATGGCTCTTGAAAGTCTGTTTAAATCAGTTGACCCCTGTAATAACTAGTAATAATAAATAATCTTAATGTCCTGGAATACTTAAAGTCTTCTATCATAACACCCATCATTAAGAAGGAAAACCTAAATCCGGAAGACGCTGGAAATTACAGGCCAATCTCGAACTTACCGGTACTTTCAAAATTACTTGAACGAGTAGTTGTGAATCAGATGACGCAATACCTAAAAGAACACGATTTGTTTCCTAAAAAGCAATCAGCGTACAGACAACATCATTCGACTGAAACTGTACTTATGCGAATTCTCTCCGATCTAAATACAGATATCGAATCTGGTAAAATTGCATTAATATCTGTTTTAGACATGCGTGCTGCTTTTGACACCGTTGATCATGAAACTTTACTTCTTATCCTGGAACACGAATATGGGATCTGTGGGAACTTTTTGAATTGGATGAAATCATACCTATCAGAAAGGCGCCAATCAGTCTGGGTAGAAAATAAATCATCTTTATCAGATAATATTAAATTTGGGGTGCCACAAGGATCAGTGCTGGGTCCCATTCTTTTCATCTTGTACATCAAAATGCTTGACGATATAATTGACAAGGAAGGGTTTGATTCTTACGCATATGCTGACGATCGCCTTATTCTTAAATTTTGCACTGCTGAAAGCAGGGATAGTCTTAAGGAAGATACTGTTAGATGCATTGAAAAAGTTGCCGCATGGATGTCGCTCTATAAACTTAAACTGAACCCAACAAAAACAGAATTTATGTGGTTAGCTTCATCACGGCGACAACACCTAATTGAAAATGCTCCTATCAACATCAACGGAGAAGCACTCGCACCATCAAAAAATGTTAAATTCCTGGGCGTTCACTTGGACAATAAACTATCACTCGACCTGCATATTTCTAAAACTGTTAGCTCATGTTTATTCCATCTGAGTCAGCTTAAAGGTATCCGCCGAAGCTTGCCCAAAAATGAGGCAAAGACACTAATTAACGCATTTGTTGTGTCTAGGTTGGATTACTGTAACGCTATATATGCTTGTCTGCCAAAGTGTCAACTTAACAGATTACAACTGGTGTTTAACGCAGCTGCGAGGCTTATCTATGGGGCTGACAAAAGATGCCACATAACGCCTCTCCTTAACGAGCTGCACTGGTTGAGATGCCCAGAGCGAATAGACTATAAAGTGTGCTTGATGGTCTTCAAAGCTCTGCATGACTTGGCTCCGCACTACATTCAAGAACTATGTCAAAGGAATACACCACCACAAAGACGTTTAACATTGAGATCATCAGAATCACAAAGTATAAATTATTTAAGGGAATTGGATAGAGCCAATAAAGCGGCCTACTATGATCGTGGTTTTAGTGTTAACGGACCCATTAAGTGGAATAAATTGCCTTCTGACGTACATGGAGCGCAGAGTCTTGGGACCTTCAGTAAATTACTTAAGACTTTTCGCAGAGCCAACAACTAAGTGAGAGCGCCCTTGGAATGGTCTTGATATCATAAAACGGCGCTATATAAATTTGATTATTATTATTATTATTATAGGCGTAAGTCCAAGAGACAAAATTAAAAACGAAGAAATCAGACGCCAGACAAAAGTTGTTGATGTCATGGATCGAGTTGCAAAACTTAAATGGCAATGGGCAGGTCATGTTGCCAGACAGGGTACGGACAGATGGGCACCCAGAATTCTAAATTGGAGACCATGGGATATGAAAAGGGGAATAGGCCGGCCCCAGAAAAGGTGGACCGATGATATTGTCCCTGTCGCTGGAAGCAGATGGGTTCAAAAAGCCCAAAAAAAGACGAGTGGAAGCTTTTAGAAGAGGCCTACATCCAGCAGTGGAGAGATGGCTGAGAAAGAAGAAGAAGAATATATTTTATTTCTTCTCCTTATGCGCCGTTTTTGTGAAACCACCTCAAGCGCAAATCTAATTTTACTGTTTTCTGATCTGTTTTATAGTTCGACTTCACCTATTTTATTTGCTTTGTCCAAAATAAGTGACGTTACTAATTATCATAATATTTGATAATGAAATTAAGAATTTTATACCAACGATGTTCGTTCAAATTAACTGACTAATAAATTCCTAGAAGATTGATCTAAGAGGGGAGAACGAGGAATTATTTCGCAGAAATGAACGAAGAAAATAACATTTTGTTCGAGAAATTCTCTACTTCTAATTAATGTAAAGAAGTAGGTAAGATTGTTTCACAATCCAAGCATTTTCCTCTTACTTCGTGTTTGAATATTCTTCGAGAATGTTCGAAAAAGGTTCATAATTTTAGGTTAAAAAGTAGCAATAAACATAATATTATGAATTTTATGTTTCTGAGCTTGGGATCACTTTGAAATTTTTGACAGTTAAAAAAATTGAGAAGCACTATTCAGATATCCTTCAAAATCTTATGGGATATAAGCGAGTGTTAGGTAACCCAAATTGAACATTTGAAAAGAATCGAATGAGTACTTTAGTCTATAATTGATGAAGTAGAATAAACACGTCATACATATAGCACATAGTACACAGCACACTTACACAGACACATTGTGATGAAACTTTCAGAATACAATCTCAGCATGATACCTGTCGATAATCTGCAATAAAAAAAATAACCTTAAAAATTGCCAATTCATAACTCCCCAATATATCCCGTTGGGTTAGTGAGGAGTAAAAAGTCCATCGTATATTTCACATGTCATGTTATCACATGTTCCCGTTATTGTGATATGTAGATTGAATATTTAACTGAGCTCGCATACACTTCTTTCTTTGCATAGATTTCGCTTCACTCGCATTCATACATAGTCTCATACACTAATGTATAAAAAAGCAGCATTGTAACAATAACATTTATTAACATAGTCAAAAATTCCCTGAACTAGGCAAATGCTTGTACTATAGGTGAACGAAATTGGTCGATGCAGAAAACGTAAGGTTAAAAATTTATTATTCATCTATTTGAATCCTTCTTTTCTGTCATTTTCTTAACCCTGTTTACATACGTGACACTTCCAGCACTATATACCTTTTCGATATTATAATATATTATGTATGTATGGAAAATGGAGGGGATGAGGGTGTTTTTAGTGTTGACAAGGGAGGAGAGAGGGTAGGTTGCGGTAGCAGACCAGGCAGTGGCTTCCATTTTGTTTTCTATGTCCAGACATAAGGCGTACGAGCATAAACACCCGTTGACAACGGACAATCTCGCTTGTTTTTTTGTTTTATAATATTATATTTCGCCTAATTTTTATATATAACTATAATTCATTATTAAGACTGATTGCCAATATCCAATAATAATTTTTTGTTAATAATATTAAAATTACATATTAAAAAAAAAATAGAACAAATCGCCTTGGCACAGAAGAATAAAAGAGAAACAAAAAACAATAATGTTAGAAACATCTTCTTCATCAGCCCTTCTCCGTCCATTAATGGATATAGGCCTCCCTCTGAGACCTTCACAGCTCCCTTTTCCTGGGCAGACCGCATCCATCCGCCTCCAGCTACTCGTCTTTATAGTCAGACCACTTTGTTTGAGGTCTTCCAACACTTCTTTTGCCCGTTATATATCGCCATTCAGACTCTACTCAGCTCCACTTCTGGATGAAAACCTTGTAAAGTAACCAACGTCTTATATAAAACATACATTCACATAAATGAATATTATGTATATACACAAAACAACAGACCGACAGCGGCCCCACTTATAAATACCTTATTTTATTTGTACTATGTCAAATAACTTAATAAGCAAATGTGTGTCGCATCAAATCATTAACATACTACAATTATATTTCTGGTGGGATGACAGAAGAGACTAATTCCAAGGGACGGAAGTATTTAGAGTATATATGCGAAAATATGGGCTGCAGCACCTAAAGGTTCCACAGACCAGACCGGAATGGAAGAGAAGTTTCTAGGTTTTGCTGCCAAACAATCCTCGAGATCAAAACGTGAAAGAATGAGAGATTGATGGGGAAAAAAATGTGATTAGCAACACTACAAGTGGCGAGTCACTTGACGAACGATAATTCTTCCAATTTATGAGTGTTCCCAACTTAGTTGTAAATCGGAAAGTGGTTAGTTGGTAATTTGATAAGTTGCCAATCCAGAAACACATTTTGCTTTAAATAAATTATTTCTCTGCTGGGCAATGAACTCATGACATTCACATAGAAGTTATGTACGACTAACTTCTATACTGCGGTGGTCGACAATTTATATTTACAAATATTAAGTATCTAAACAACATAATTAAATAATTATGTTGTATAATTTATATTTCCAAATAGTTTCGTACATAGGTACATAAATTGTGTTTTAAACATTTCTGCGTTGTATTTAGAATGTAAATCTATATAACTTCAAGCGTTACACACACAGTGATATTTACATTTTTATAAATAAGATATTGTTTCCCTCCAGTTATGTGACACGGGACAGGAAAGTCGTTCTGCAAGTGGCATGGACCCTAGCTCATTGCTCATCACACACGTACATAGGTTACCCTAAACAATATTATATTATAAATTGAATAAAACAGAACGGATAAAGCGCAGCTTTTTACAATTTACGGGGTAGGGATACCTCCAACATTTTTCCAATTTTAATTTTTTTGAAAAATATTTATGACACATCTTTCAACAATTTTAGGTCCGATTGCTTTGTTTCTGACAGTATGAAGATTATTAATATCAAATTAAGGTTATTGTTTAATAACACGAATTATTGCTTTTACTGTCTTACATATTAATTCAGATGGCATTTCTAAACTAAGTTGTACATTTTCTTTACTTGAAAGATATGCAATATGCAATATTACACCAAACTACATAATTAAAAATCAATGATGAAAAATAATCGATTTTTTTGTTACTAAATACTATCAAAAAGTGGAATATTATGATTCCAGTCAGTGTATTTTTTACATTATATTCTGAACAAGTATCATGTAGAAATGGCAAACTTTCAGTTTTTGTTTTAAGTGCATTAACTTTCCGATAATTTCATTCTATATATATATATATATACTTTATTTTTTTGTAAAACTCTTCTTTTCTATCTTATCTTTTTTACCTATACAAACTTTATTTATATGCACTGTATACCCTTGATTCTTTGTAATAGGCTTAGGCCGTATATTAAATAATTGAATAAATTACATATTCTTTCAAAACCTAATATTTTTAAGTTGCATATAATGCTTTCGCAGATCCCTGAAATATTTCTTATAATTTTTTTTTATATTTATAATGTCAGTTTTTGTTGGTGATTACAATTTTACTGTTCATCGATTCTGTGTTATAACTTTTTTACACTTATATATGTATCTATCTGCATATAAATAAAGCAGATCTCGTTAATTAATTAAACAAAAGCATTTGGCAAGCAAGCTTTGAGTTCAGAATACGGAAAAATCACCGTTATTTCTATTAATTTAGGAATATCGAAAATAAACACTTGAGCAACATTTTTGAAAAGTTTTTCCAATATTCCTTTTCATTTTTGACGATACTATTCAAACACTGCCCCAAATAGAAAAACAAAACAAAAAATAAATACGTAACAAAACAAAAAATAAATATATTTACGAAGAAAAGAGTATTAAGGTATTAGGGTAACATGAGAACACACAAGGGTAAATATAACAATATTTGTCCGAGTCAGATTTGATTAGGTTTTTCTTTGAGTGGTTTTAATATTCGATAAAAGTGTATGCATTGCGTAACCGTCCAAATAAAATCAGTTTACGACGGAGAAAGCTGGCTGTGGGGAGCGACCAATGGACACTTAAATTCACCATAAGAAAATACCCAGGAAGGTCGTTGCGGGTTATGGATATATCATTTTTGGGGAGTGGTCCTTAACAGGTATACGTATACCCACTTACACCTTTTTACGTTCATTCCTTCCTGGTATATTTTTATGTACACAATAAATTGAAGGGGTAAAAAAGGTATGATAGTTTATTTAGTTTTAAGTGAGTTAGATAGTTAGTTAGATTAATTAGTTTGAAGTCGGTTAAAATATTTATTTATTTTTTATTTAATTTGTGCTAATCATTTAAATAAAAATGTATTCTAATTACGAATTTACATGTGAAATATTACAAATTTAATGTCTGGAAAAAAGTATTATAAAATAAAATAAACTAAACTGAATCGATAGAGAAAATAACAATAAATTAAGCTTGAGACTAGGCTATACTAGACTAGTGGGTGGCAAAACTGTTAATCTTATTTGTTATGCAGACGCTGAAACTGAGAACGACTTGCAAAGAGTGTTGAACAAATTCCATGTGGTATCACAGAGGCTAAACATGGCTATATCAGTCAATAAAACAAATAGTATTATTACTATATCCAAACAACCTTCAAGGTGTAAACTAACTGTTGGTGATACCCGTGAGATAAGTAATGAAATTCAAATATTTAGGAGCAGAGCCGGATCTACCCAATTTGGCGCCTGGTGCACTAGATCCATCGTTAGGTGGAGTAGATCCAGAAGAAGACATTGGAGGGACCACGTAGCCAGGATGGACAGTGATAGACTTGCGTATATAACGGCGAATGAAATCCCCTCTGGCCGCCGCTTGCCCGGAAGACCACCCAAGAGATGTAAGGATAGTTGGACTTCGTCATCCCAAGAGGCATAGATTCTGAAAAACAGACCAACTTGGTCTATTAAACGAAGAAGAAGAAAAAAAGTAAGGAGAAGAAATAAATACAATAATTTATTATACAGAAAACAAATCATAATAAATTGAGTAAGTAAAATTAATCGAATAATCCAGAGAAAAAATAAGATCTTTCAAAAATTACGTAAGGAATATTGTGAACCTTTTGTCATTTAGTTCGATGATATAAGATTTCTATGACATTAATTTGTATAGGGAAAAAATATAGTATTTGTAAAAGAAAATTAGGTTTATACAATAGCAATAGGAACTAGCGTTTATAAAACAGCGACCTTTTGTTGACTTTCTATGGTTGAAACCACCAACTAATTATTAAACCATAGAAATCGCCAGTTTTAAATTCACAGTTGCTTTAAATTCTTAATAACAAATATTTTGGGCCGCATCGCATATAAGCTTGAAGGCCATAGGTTGAGATACTTAAAAAATGCCAAAACCTCATAATTCCTATGTGTTATATATTCGTCTGTGCAAATCCAAAAATGGTGTGATAATATTTCTCAGATTTGTGGTACATGGATTCAATGCAGTTTCCGGGAAGAGAACTAAGAACATTTCATTTCACAGTACAATGGAAGAATTTTTAATCGCGGAATGCTCCAGGCCGTTATAAGGAAGGAACATTTTGGAATACCAAACAACAAATATCCTATTGTACAGAATCCTTTGTACAATAGTCACATTAGAAAAGTTTTTATATTACTAGTTGCATGTAACACATGAGATCCAACTGTCGATAGCGATAGTATGTATAGTTGAAGAATATGTACCAAACTATAAAGCCATAGATACAAATTATTGAATATTTTCAGATATTTTGTTTTCTATACAACATATGTAGGTATGTATGTCAAGATAGGATAGTATGGAGGAAGATCCTTTTTCCTACCCAGAATATGCAAATAGCATGATGGTATGTATGTATGTATGTTTGGAGATGAAGTATCAAACTATTAAGTCTTCTTACATATTGTGTATAGGCGACTGCCATACAAAATGTATGAAGCGATGTCGTCACTAAATTCAATTTTTAAAAAAATTGTTAAAAAAAAATTGAGATCTTCTACTACAATGTTAATATTTTTTATAGGAAATTAAATTATCTAGTTGGGGTGTTTCGGCTTTTTTCGATAATTGTAAAAGTTATGGAAATATAGGCAGTTAAACTCATAAATTTATCATAAAAAAAATATTTTTCTTAATAAAAAATGTTTGAGAAACCCTGGAATTTTTTTGAAAAAATTTATTTGAGATTTTGTATTTGTCTATGTTTGTACCAATTTTCAGCGTTCTAGCGTTTATGGTTTCTGAGATATATGGAAAAATAAAATAAAAATTCAAAAGTTGATAACCCTTGACTGAAACAAAAATTCGAAATTCCGAGTATAAAAGTTTTGTAGGCCTGTAACTGTTTATATATTCTGAAATTTTAGGCTCTGTAAATTGAGCGGATCAAAAGTTATAAGGGGGGGACGGACACACAGACACACAGACACACAGACACACAGACACACACACACACACACACACACAGACACACGAAATGTTCTACTCCGAATTCTGAGTAAATCCGTGTATGGAACATATATGCTGCGAAGCCTCTAAGTTGGTGTTTTTTGACCTCAAAGTTGGAAAAGCCGTGAAAAAAGTAGACCTCTCCATACAATTCTCGCGTATTCTGGCTTGATACATTGTCGATATGTTAAGAGAACAAAGTTCTCCTGAACAAATCGACAGTTGGATTACTATTTGTATAAAAAAATGGAGTAATCAAATTTAACACCCAAAATAATCATTGCTTTAAATACTAGTTGCATGTAACACATGAGATCCAACTGTCGATAGCGATAGTATGTATAGTTGAAGAATATGTACCAAACTATAAACCCATAGATACAAATTATTGAATATTTTCAGATATTTTGTTTTCTATACAACATATGTAGGTATGTATGTCAAGATAGGATAGTATGGAGGAAGATCCTTTTTCCTACCCAGAATATGCAAATAGCATGATGGTATGTATGTATGTTTGGAGATGAAGTATCAAACTATTAAGTCTTCTTACATATTGTGTATAGGCGACTGCCATACAAAATGTATGAAGCGATGTCGTCACTAAATTCAATTTTTAAAAAAATTGTTAAAAAAAAATTGAGATCTTCTACTACAATGTTAATATTTTTTATAGAAAATTAAATTATCTAGTTGGGGTGTTTCGGCTTTTTTCGATAATTGTAAAAGTTTTGGAAATATAGGCAGTTAAACTCATAAATTTATCATAAAAAAAATATTTTTCTTAATAAAAAATGTTTGAGAAACCCTGGAATTTTTTTAAAAAAACTAATTTGAGATTTTGTATTTGTCTATGTTTGTACCAATTTTCAGCGTTCTACCGTTTATGGTTTCTGAGATATATGGAAAAATAAAATAAAAATTCAAAAGTTGATAACCCCTGACTGAAACAAAAATTCAAAATTCCGAGTATAAAAGTTTTGTAGGCCTGTAACTGTTTATATATTCTGAAATTTTAGGCTCTGTAAATTGAGCGGATCAAAAGTTATAAGGGGGGGACGGACACACAGACACACAGACACACAGACACACAGACACACAGACACACAGACACACAGACACACACACACACACACACACAGACACACGAAATGTTCTACTCCGAATTCTGAGTAAATCCGTGTATGGAACATATATGCTGCGAAGCCTCTAAGTTGGTGTTTTTTGACTTCAAAGTTGGAAAAGCCGTGAAAAAAGTAGACCTCTCCATACAATTCTCGCGTATTCTGGCTTGATACATTGTCGATATGTTAAGAGAACAAAGTTCTCCTGAACAAATCGACAGTTGGAATAACTAGTTGCATGTAACACATGAGATCCAACTGTCGATAGCGATAGTATGTATAGTTGAAGAATATGTACCAAACTATAAACCCATAGATACAAATTATTGAATATTTTCAGATATTTTGTTTTCTATACAACATATGTAGGTATGTATGTCAAGATAGGATAGTATGGAGGAAGATCCTTTTTCCTACCCAGAATATGCAAATTGCATGATGGTATGTATGTATGTTTGGAGATGAAGTAACAAACTATTAAGTCTTCTTACATATTGTGTATAGGCGACTGCCATACAAAATGTATGAAGCGATGTCGTTACTAAATTCAATTTTTAAAAAAATTGTTAAAAAAAATTGAGATTTTCTACTGCAATGTTGATATTTTTTATAGAAAATTAAATTATCTAGTTGGGGTGTTTCGGCTTTTTTCGATAATTGTAAAAGTTTTGGAAATATAGGCAGTTAAACTCAGAAATTTATCATAAAAAAAATATTTTTCTTAATAAAAAATGTTTGAGAAACTCTGGAATTTTTTTGAAAAAACTTATTTGAGATTTTGTATTTGTCTATGTTTGTACCAATTTTCAGCGTTCTAGCGTTTATGGTTTCTGAGATATATGGAAAAATAAAATAAAAATTCAAAAGTTGATAACCCCTGACTGAAACAAAAATTCAAAATTCCGAGTATAAAAGTTTTGTAGGCCTGTAACTGTTTATATATTCTGAAATTTTAGGCTCTGTAAATTGAGCGGATCAAAAGTTATAAGGGACGGACGGACACACAGACACACAGACACACACACACACACACAGACACACACACACACACACACACAGACACACACACACACAGACACACGAAATGTTCTACTCCGAATTCTGAGTAAATCCGTGTATGGAACATATATGCTGCGAAGCCTCTAAGTTGATGTTTTTTGACTTCAAAGTTGGAAAAGCCATGAAAAAAGTAGACCTCTCCATACAATTCTCGCGTATTCTGGCTTGATACATTGTCGATATGTTAAGAGAACAAAGTTCTCCTGAACAAATCGACAGTTATAATTTATATAGAATAAAACAAAATACGTTACCTCTATTTGATTCTTTAAATGGTAGAGGTCACATGAAAGCTGAATAAATGCGTTCGCTTGGGAAATTTTGTATTAGACCGATGAATGACAGGGTAAGAAATGACGTAGGGAAAAAATATATATAGTTATTTCTTCATCATATTATGACGAAGTAATAATGTCATTAAAGAGAACACGTTGAGATGGTTTGGGCACCTGGAAAGAATGAACGAAGAAAATATATATATTTATATATATAGTTGATGGGAATGGAACAAAAGCTCGGGGTCGTTCAAAAAGGATGAAACAACCATGTGAACTACATTCAGAAATAGGAAAATAAGTAGGAAAAGCTTGAAAAAGAGCCAAATAGTACATATTGAAAATATTTTCCACAGAACCCTCAAAAGATGTCGGAAATAAAAAACATTTTGTTTAAACATCGAAATTCTATTGACTGGGTTTTTTGAATTTGATAAATAATTTTCTTGTAAAATTAGTACATATTAATAAACCCTTTTATATTTTTTACTGTAAATAACTACAAAAAAACTATAAGGTTTATGAAGTAGATTTTCACTTCAATCGAAAGACAATATGAAAATCTTTGGATCTTTCATTTTATTTTTTATTTTATTAATTACTATTCTTACATACATACATACATACCTTCACGCCATGTAGGCAGAGAGAACCGAATCCCACATATTTCTATCTTGACACACATTCATCGCCTCGTCTTATACATGTTCGTTTGTTGTTCACGCTTAAAACATTTCCGTCTTTCAAAATACCGTTCAGATGGACGTGCCATCCCTTTCTTGGGCGGCCCCGACCTCATATTCGTTTTCATATTACGGGTAGGAAAAAAGACTGACCTCCATACTATCCTATCCTTACTTACATATATACCTACGTGTTTCGTATATAAAACAAACAATCGTAAAATATTCAATAAGTTGGATTTATGGGTTTTTTAGTTTGGTACGTATTCTTAAACTATTCGTACAATCGCTATCGACAGTTGGATCTCATGTATTACATGCAACAAGTATATACCTAAGTTTGGACTTCGTGGCTCAGTTGGTTGGGTATCTGACTGCTGATCCAAAGGTCCTGGGTTCGATTCCCGGTGGAGACATAGTTTTTAATTGTGTTTTCAGTCTAGATATGTGAGACGATTAATATCATAAGTCTCCAGAATGTGGCAACTTGTTATTGGGTGCGTGTTAAATAAATATTTGACATAGTACCTGTTTGTTGCCCGAAAAGCAATTTTAAATAAATAAATAAATAAATTCGTACTTTGCTCGGTTGCTTAACATTTAAATAGGACAACAAATTTTTGGATGATTCAATAATAAAGCTATGAAAAATGATCTTTGCCATAGGAAAATAAGCATTAAGATTATGACCAGGCACAAAATAGTTGTAAGGGTCATAAATCATAACATTATATTATATACTCTTTTGTGGCACACTACCCATGTGACCCGTGGCCAGACAGACCCATATACTCGCATTACAAACCCCTAAGCTCATATTCAATAACCTTACCACATTATTATTTTCTGCAGAACAAGAATCGTGGATATAAAGAAGGATATTGTTATCAGAATGAAATGAATACAGTGCTGTAAGAATTCCGGAAGACCGTCTGAAAACTTTACTGACCTGATAGAGAAATAATGAGTGAAATATAACAATGCTGAAAGCATTTGATTCTCATCTTGATTTTCTCCTTGGTCTCAACTTTAGTAATTATGCTGAATCTCTATGGCTGAATCAATCGATTACCACAATTTTGTAACTCTGGCCTAATTGATATAATATATTTGTTTAAGTTGTTTAATAATTTTGTAGATTCCCCAGATCCCCAGGCTTGTTGAACTTAACGCGGTGTACAATGCTTTCTTTAATACACACGACATCTCTGCGAGCTCTCTCAGTGCGTTCAGGGCTTTCAGATTCAACGCTCGATGTCGGGTGTGGGATGTACCTGAAGTTGCAGATTATGGCGTTTTTCACACCAATCTTGCTGAACGCTTTCGACCTCTTTTTAAGTTATACATATTATCATCGAAAGACAATAATTGAGCAATGGAGTAAATAATGATCTCTGACCTTTTATTGGAAATTGTTGAATGATATTTTTATTAATAAACTTCTTTATGAATGCATATTGTCATCATAAATAATGTCAACTGACATAATAGTCATTATGAACGGCTTAGAGCGTCAGTAAGTGCACTCGGTGTTGCCATGACAGCTGTCTCCTCCTATATTTTCTAGTAGGTACTTAGCTTTAAGCAGCTGGATTTTTATAATATAATGACAATAAGGATAATTTATTTAGCGCCGTTTTCGTGAATATCTCACCGCAAGGGCGCTGAAAATTGATTAAGATGTATCTTTTTGGCTCTGGTAAGATTTGCGAAAAAGTTGTATTTTGAGATTTTTTCTGAAGGATGATATATTTTTGGTGATTTTTTGTAATTAATAATGAATAATGTACGGAGTTTTCACTGGTATACCTACTACAATTTTTCGTTTTATTAATTGTGTAGACTATATAACTCTCCATCAACCAATAAATAATTTAATAAATAAATATGCCAGGCAACTTCTGTCTACAAAAAAGGTCCGCAAGATCACATATCTAGGTCACATAATGAGGGGAGAAAAATACCACTTGCTTCAATTAATACTGAAGGGCAAGATAGAAGATCGCCGAGGGGCTGGAAGAAGATAGATTTCCTGGCTGTGTAATATTAGAGAATGGACGGGTTTCAGAACTGTGGAGCAGATATTTCAGACAACACAGGACAGCGAGGGATTCGCCAGAGTGATCGCCATCGTCGGGACTCCTAAAACGGCAACAGAAGAAGAAGAAGAGTATACGAGCAATATTCTATAGTATTTAATATAATACATTATAGGTACAATATTCTAACAATTTAAATATTCTGAATATAATATACTAGTTGCATGTAACACATGAGATCCAACTGTCGATGGCGATAGTATGCATAATCAAAGAATACGTACCAAACTATAAACAACACAAATTAATAAATATCTGAAGATATTTTATTTTCTATATAAAACATGTAGGTATGTTTGTCAGGATAGGATAGTATGGAGGTCAGTCTGTTTTTCCTACACAGAATATGAAAACAGTATGATGGTATGTATGTATGTTTGGAGATTTAAGTATCAAACTATTAAGTCTTCTTACATATTGTGTATAGGCGACTACCATACAAATTGTATGAAGTGATGTCGTCACTAAATTCAATTTTTATAAAAATTGTTAAAAAAAAATTGAGATGTGCTAATACAATGGTAATATTTTTTATATAAAATTAAATTATCTAGTTGGGGTATTTCGGCTTTTTTCGATATTTTTAAAAAAAATGGAAATATAGGCAGTTAAACTCATAAATTTATCATAAATAAAATATTTTTCTTAATAAAAAATGTTTGAGAAACCCTGGAATTTAAAAAAAAACCAATATGAGATTTTGTATTTGTCTATCTTTATACCAATTTTCAGCGTTCTAGCTTTTATGGTTTCTGAGATATATGGAAAAATAAAGTAAAAATTCAAAAGTTGATAACCCCCGACTGAAACAAAAATTCACAATTCTGAGTATAAAAGTTTTGTAGGCCTATAACTGTTTATATATTCTGAAAATTTGGGCTCTGTAAATTGAGCGAATCAAAAGTTATAAGGGGGGGGGGGGGACACACAGACACACACACACACAAAACTCACATAAAATGTTCTACTCCGAATTCTGAGTAAATCCATGTAAGGGAACATATATGCTGCGAGGCCTCTAGTTGGTGTTATTAGCATGCAAAAAGTCCACTACACCATACAAAATTTTCCTTCGTACACGCATCTTGGCTTAATAATGTCGATTCATTAAGAGAATTGAATTCTCATGAACGAATCGACAGTTGGATTATATATGCTCGTTTATTATTTTTACTTCTCTCCACATTTCTCTTTTGTCTACCAGTCTCTTAATCTCTGATTTCCTGGTCCATATAACAGCCTCTAGGGCGACCTCTATAGTTTCTGCCCTCTGTGGTTCCTTCGGCGATATTAACAAGCAGAACTGGATGCCTGATATTATGTCCTATCCATTTGGATCATTGTTGAGCAACCCTCTTTAGGAGTTGTCTCGTTTCTCCGACTCTTTTGTCGCTTAATTGTGCATTCGTATAAAAACGAGTATTAGTATCACTTATATTTTAATAGGAAGACTATAATGAAAGTACCTACATTATGCATTTTATTTTCATGTTCGTCTATGAGACATAATTTTTACAGTATTTTTTCTACTAGTCTACAGTTGGCTAAATAGCAAATTTTGAAAATATTTTCCCCAGAACCCTCAAAAGATACGTCTTTGAAATGACAAAAAGTTTATTTTTTACATCTTAAGTTTTGGCAAGTTTTTTGGTAATTTTTACAGTAAGTTTTTGGTAATTTGAATTTGTTTCTTGTAAAAGTAGTTTTTTAAACCCTTTTTTATTCTTTTATTGTAAGTAACTAACAAACTCCAAGTCCTATGAAGTAAATGTTTATTTACTGTTTAAATGAGTTTTTTTAGTTTTTTAATAACTTTTAGTTTTTTTAACTTTTCTTCCAATTAAAAAAAGAAAATTTTACGTTTTCAAAGGGAAAAAAATTGTATATCACAGATTTGGTGATATACAATATTTTTTCGTGTTTCATACATTAGAAGGTAATTTAGCGTGCATATTTGTGTACATCCGTAAGCCCAAGGTATATAAGGGTCTTAAAGGCCAAAACCACGTATGACTTTGGCATGCATTCGGGTCAGAATAATAATTATTATTGCATTGAAAACAATGAGATCACTTTTAGAAATATATTTTAACATAGTTATCAAATAATATAACACACTAAAATGTTTCAACTGTGTCAAATAATTTAACACACTAAAATGTTCCAACTGTGTCAAATAATTTAACACACTAAAATGTTTCAACTGTGTCAAATAATTTAACACACTAAAATGTTTCAACTGTGTCAAATAATTTAACACACTAAAATGTTTCAACTGTGTCAAATAATTTAACACACTAAAATGTTTCAACTGTGTCAAATAATTTAACACACTAAAATGTTTCAACTGTGTCAAATAATTTAACACACTAAAATGTTTCAACTGTGTCAAATAATTTAACACACTAAAATGTTTCAACTGTGTCAAATAATTTAACACACTAAAATGTTTCAACTGTGTCAAATAATTTAACACACTAAAATGTTTCAACTGTGTCAAATAATTTAACACACTAAAATGTTTCAACTGTGTCAAATAATTTAACACACTAAAATGTTTCAACTGTGTCAAATAATTTAACACACTAAAATGTTTCATCTGTGTCAAATAATTTAACACACTAAAATGTTTCAACTGTGTCAAATAATTTAACACACTAAAATGTTTCAACTGTGTCAAATAATTTAACACACTAAAATGTTTCAACTGTGTCAAATAATATAACACACTAAAATGTTTCAACTGTGTCAAATAATTTTTGTTTTACTAAACATTGGTAATATCGAAAAAAGCAGAGCGCCCGAAAACCTAAAACATTTTTTTTGTTAATAATTTTGAACGCGTGCGAAAAATTCAATGGAAATTTTTATCTCCGTATTCCATAGCAAAATAATAACATTGTAGATTTAAATATGTGTTGTGTTGAACGTTAAACTGGATCTCATTAAACTTATTTATTTGGCAAACGTGCCTTTATTCCGGTAAATTCACCCCCCCCCCCGCCCCTTCCTCCCTCTTTCCATCAACCACCCTCAGTGCTCCCACCCCTCAGTCTGCTACGAGATCGTAGCGGGCTACATCGTAGCACGGAGCTTACATATACGGATCTACGGTTAAATGTAAATCGTAGCTAGGTATACGAAACCGTACACTACACCGCATCAAATACAACCTTTTTGCACGAGTAGGTACATCAATGAGCTGATTCAAATAACGAAAATACTCTACGAAATATCTTAACATTATCAATATAAGTAATTAAGTAAGTAAGTAAATTTTATTAATAAGAAAGTATAAAAAGGATACATTTTGACATATTATAAAAAAAAATATATACATCACAAATAAATTTGAAATTCTCCCCGAAAAGAAGGAAACCTTGTGCTTCGGGGAGGAGTTCACAAAACTTAAATTTAACAAGATACATAAAATACATAGAAAGAGTTCATAAAAAAATATATATTATTTTAATTTACAAACGTGGAAAAATAAATAAAAAAAAGCTAACAATCAATAAAGATATACTCACACACACAATACAATACACCAAAATTAATACATTCATATGGTACAATGAGGAGGAAAATTATTTTAACTTTTTTTTAAAAGTTGACAAGTTGTCAGTATTATTTATTACTTTATATTGCTATCCAGTGCATTGTACCATTTTACACCCAAGAATGAATAATATTAAACACCCATGAATAAATATGATTAACAACCATGAATGAATATGATTAACAGTTATATCAAAATTCATGATCTAAAAGTAAAAAAAAATATTTATTTATTTATTCTACACTATTTTGTGCATACATATATTATTACACAAAAAACTTTTACTTTATAAATGAATGAATATGTCCTTGTAACAAGTACATATACTTCCTCATCTTTTTCTTCTTCTTTCTCAGCCATCTCTCCACTGCTGGATGTAGGCCTCTTCTAAGAGCTTCCACTCGTCACCTTTTCTGGGGCCGGCCTATTCCCCTTTTCATATTCCATGGTCTCCAATTTAGAATTCTGGGTGCCAATCTGTCCGTACCCTGTCTGGCAACATGACCTGCCCATTGCCATTTAAGTTTTGCAACTCGATCCATGACATCAACAACTTTTGTCTGGCGTCTGATTTCTTCATTTCTAATTTTGTCTCTTAGATTGACGCCTATCATTTGCCTTTCCATGGATCTCTGAGTGCATTTGGTCCTCGCAGTTAGCGTGATAGTTTCAAGACCATACGTAAGCACAGGCAGGATACATGTTTCAAACACTTTTCAGACATGTGGGAATATCTCTGTTTTTTAGGACATGTTTAAGTTTCCCAAAGGCTGGCCAACCTAGTCCGATCCTTTTGGGTATTTCTGCTGTCTGGTTATCCTTTCTCAATTTTATCTTATGTTGAGATATATTCCCTACTCTAATCAGTAATGCTTGTGCTATAGGTGGACGAAATCGGTCGTTGCAGGGTACGAACTCGCGACCACTGGATTACTAACGCAGCGCTCTAACCGCTCTTCCACCACCCACCATTTCATTATTAATCTGATATTTTTATTTGAATTGTTAAGCCGAATATATGCCGACCGCCACGGCACAGTTGGTAAATCGTTCGGCTTATGTGCGGGCGTCCTGGGTTCGATCCATTTCCGACGCAAATATTGCTTCTGTGCGGGCTGGAATTTAGAAGAAATTGACATGTGGCAATAAATTTGCCACTTTCGCAGGCTGCAAGGAAGTGTTTATTATTATTATTATAAATAATGCGACTCGCGTGAGCAAATTACAGAATCTCAAAGGTAAAGATTTTTGAATATTTGAATCTCGAATGTATGGAGTTGAATATATGTAAAGGCATATTTATTCTATAAGAAAAAAAACATCAATTCTTAATATTATGTTTCTACTCGGAGTTGACAATTCGGAATTCTGTTCAATCGACCAGCTCGTTACGAAGACACTCAAAACATAACATTGGTACAAGTTCTAGGAATATCAACTTGATGTTACACACACACTCACATGAACACATATGTGTGTAAATGTGTGTTGGTTAGAGTAGGTGTGGACGCAATACATAACGACATTATGAATGGCAGATCGTCCTAAATATATGAAGCTATACCATTATATTTGCGATATCAATGCTAAACGAATTCATGACTATAACGCGTGTATAGAGTAGCCTACATACTAATATATTATATATTCACTATATAAACCAACCATATTGTTCACAGATTTTAGTATTAATAGAAATTACTGACGGATCTAACCTGAATGAGATGTCAATAAATATCAGATGTTAATAATTTTCGTTATCAAAATAAATTAATAATGTTCGTAGAGTTTCATTCAATAACAATTTAGCAAATTTTTATAACCTAGGACTAAGCAGAACAGTTTTGAAGAGCGATGCGGATATTTCAGTCGTCTTTTGGGGTGTTCAGGGATTCAAAACATACATTCGATTGGTTAATTACTTCATGTTCCAACAAGTAGAACAAATATCAGGAAAAATGCCACAATTAAACGCATATGCAGCCAATATAACAATACATTCTCAGCTGAGATAGACATTCAACGCGAAATATTATTAGAAATTGCTTTCAAAAAATAAATTGGTAATTGCAGCTTTCCAAAATTTAAATTTAATTTTAGGTTAAATAATAAGTATTGTTTTATAAAAAAGAAGCAATTTTTTTAGAAACAATCCTCAGAGACAATAACCTTGTTTTTTTATATTTAAACATAAACAATTATTAAATGTTGAGGACTTCAGAAATGAGGACATTGAGAGCTATTGCAGGCAAAACCCTGAGAGACCGAGTGAGGAACTCCAGAATAAGGGAACTATGTGAGATTGACGATATCATCAGATGGAGTAGGCAGCGGTGGAGGGACTGGTATGGTCATGTCCAAAGGATGGACAGCACCAGAATTCCTCATATCGTGCTTCACAATCAGCCTCACGGAACCCGCCATCGCGGTAGACCGCCAAAAAGATGGAGGGATAGCTGGGGGTCCACCTCGCAGGAAGAGCAGGCCTCTTAAAAAACAGACCTGAAGGTCTATTCAAAAGGAGAAGAAGAAGAAGGAATTATTAAATTTACTATGTATTATATAATGTATTAATTTGATGGAATTTGCTTTTCTGCATTAAACCAATGCTAGGTATATATGAGAACAATGAAACACATAGAAGTATGTGCTATAGGTATTTTTTGATGCATCTCTATAAATGGAGTAAGAGATATTATGGATGAAACCAAAGAAAACCACAGACAAATGTCTTATAGTGAATTTTCCTTGTATGACCTGCCAATTTGAAACATGTATTTATTTTTTAAATCAAGATGATATTGTTCAAACTGTTGTGCTAAGCTGGACATCTATCGAACGGAGCACAAACTAGCTTTTTGGGTTTCGGACCACAGATGACACTGCAGATCTGACAAATCATGACGTTCTTTTGAATTGGTGAATGTAAGAATTGTGTAAAGTGATGACTATAACCAGCCGATGACAGATCATAAGCTATGTAAAAATGTCTGCCATTTTCCTTTCTGTGTCTGTCTGTGATATTACTTTGTGCTCTGTTCGAAAGATGGCCAGCTTAACACAACAGTTTCACCTTGATCAAATAATAAAGTTTCAAATTCACAGCTCGTGCAAAGAAAATTCACGGAGTAGTATATTTAGATGGGTCGATGGCAGAGCGGTTAGCGCGCTGGGTTAGTGATCCAGTGGTCGCGAGTTTGAATCCTGCCTCGACTGATTTCGTTCATCTATAGCACAAGCATTTATGCTTATTTTAGGGAACGTTGGAAGATGTATATGTACTTGTTTAACAAGGATATATTCATTTAAAAAATATATCTCATGCAAAAATTGCTGCTCTGGGATGGAGACACTGGTTAGTTGGAATAAATTCCCATATGGTAGCAAACTCGCTACTTAGTGTTTATTATTATTACTAGTTGCATGTAACACATGAGATCCAACTGTCGATAGCGATAGTATGTATAGTTGAAGAATAAGAATCAAACTATAAACCCATAAATACAAATTATTGAAAATTTTAACACATGTTAGTATGTATGTCAATATAGGACAGTATGGAGGTCAGTCCTGTTTTCCTACCCGGAATATGAAAACAGCATGATGGTTCTGTATGTATGTTTGGAGATTAAGTACCTATCAAACTATTAAGTCTTCTTACATATTGCGTATAGGCGACTGCCCTACAAATTGTATGAAGCAATGCCGTAACTACATTCAATTTTTATAAAAATTGTTAAAAAAAGTTTGAGATGTGCTAATACCATGAAAATATTTTTTATAGAAAATTAAATTATCTAGTTGGGGTGTTTCGGCTTTTTTCGATATTTTAAAAAAAAATGAAAATATAGGCAGTTTAACTCATAAATTTATCATAAAAAAAATATTTTTCTTAATGAAAAATGTTTGAGAAACCTTGGAATTCTTTTGAATAAACTAATTTGAGATTTTGTATTTTTCTATGCTTATACCAATTTTCAGCGTTTTAGCTTTTATGGTTTCTGAAATATATAGAAAAATAAATTAAAAATTCAAAAGTTGATAACCCCTGACTGAAACAAAAATTCAAAATTCTGAGTATAAAAGTTTTGTAGGCCTATAACTGTTTATATATTCTGAAATTTTGGGCTCTGTAAATTGAGCGGATCAAAAGTTATAAGGGGGGGACGGACACACACACACACAGACACACAGACACACACACAGACACACAGACACACGAAATGTTCTACTCCGAATTCTGAGTAAATCCGTGTATGGAACATATATGCTGCGAAGCCTCTAAGTTGGTGTTTTTTGACTTCAAAGTTGGAAAAGCCGTGAAAAAAGTAGACCTCTCCATACAATTCTCGCGTATTCTGGCTTGATACATTGTCGATATGTTAAGAGAACAAAGTTCTCCTGAACAAATCGACAGTTGGATTAAATTTAATTCAATTTTATTAAATTTATCATATTTCATTCAATTTATTAAAATGTATAATATTTATTTAGTAAATTTATAATATTTTTTTTACTTTACTAAATTTATTTGTTTTATTAAATTTCATTAAATTATTTTGATTTAATTCAATGTATCAAATTTGAAATAAGTGACATCATCAGACAGTATTTAATTGTATATAAGTCTGAAGACTCAGACTGGGTGGGATGGTGTGGGGTGAAGAATGGATGTGGACGATTTCCCCCCCTCCCACATAAAGGGGATGAATTCGACCGGGAAATTAAGTCTACAACTATTATATAAGTAAGTTTATAACCCACTTGACTACAACTATTATATAAGTAAGTTTATAACCCACTTGATAGAGTTTGAATACATAAGTAAATAACTGCATTATTTTTAAACACCAACGGCTTTTATCTTGTAGAATTCAATTTCATAAAAATATTAAATAATTTTTTATAATCGAATTTGATTTCTCGAATGTGTATCTCACTTTCTGAAAAATTGAGATACAATTGTCGTTTAAACTATATACGCAAAATCAATATGCATACTTAAAAGAATGCATTCGAGGGTGGTCAACATTTAGTAAAAGGTGTCTACTAACTATCTATGACGACCGCCGTGTCTTTATATTTTCAAGAAAGCTCGAAAGAAGGATTATTTATCCCTAAACACCTGGGGGCAAGTCTGGTCAACCGGCGGAATCAAAACCATCCAAGTTTACCCATATCATGGATATAATTATCTTGTGTAGTTCTATAACATCTTAAGATATTATAGAACTCCATAACATAATTATACGGGTAAAAATGAATGGTTTTGATTTCGCCGGTTGACCAGACTTGCCACCCTGATCTCGATTTCCTCTTTAATACTTTTTTTCATCATTCATTCATACCATCACGGCATATCCCACAATGTGGGGTAACCAGCGAAAGGTCTACGGGTGTGCATTGCCTTATAAAAGGGAGCACAACATATCTGTGTATACCTACACGCCAGTCTCGTCTCACCTAAAAAGCACTATTTTCAAAATGGGTTGTGAACCTCATTGCTGAACTATGTGAGATGTTATTGTTGCCTGTTGTATTTTCGATTACCCGGCTCTTACGGGACACTCGAAAACAATAATAGAAAAGTGTGGAAGCACTATTCTAAGCCGGTGCCTCACAGCTAGTTATTCTTCAACTATACATACTATCGCTATCGACAGTTGGATCTCATGTGTTACATGCAACTATTTTAATAATAGTCAAGGTTTCAATCGAATATTGATTTTCGTTCAGTGTATTTATTAGTTTCTTAAAAAATAATCTAATTTATAATAGTCGAGGTTTCAATCGAATATTGATATTCATTTTCGGTCAGTGTTTTAGTTCATAAATATTGATTCAACTGTCGATTGACAATGTTTCAAGCCAGGATACGCGAGATTTATATGTAGGGTATATTTTTTTACAGTTTTTCCAACTTTGAAGTCAAAAAACATCAACATAGAGGCTTCGCAGCATATATGTTCCATATACGGATTTACTCAGAATTCGGAGTAGAACATTTCATGTGAGTCTGTGTGTCTGTCCCCCCCCCCTTATAACTTTTGATCCGATCCGCTCAATTTAGAGCCCAAAATTTCAGAATTTATTAACAGTTATAGGCCCACAAAACTTTTATACTCAGAATTTTGAATTTTTGTTTCTGTCAGGGGTTATCAACTTTTGAATTTTTGGTTTATTTTCCAAATATCTCAGAAGCCATATAAGCTAACACGCTGAAAATTGGTATAAAAATAGACGAATACAAAATCTCAATTCAATTTTTTCAAAAAAATTCCAGAGTTTCTCAAACATTTTTTATTAAGATAAAATTTTCTGATAAATTTATGTGTTTAACTGCCTATATTTCCACAGTTTTTAAAAATATCGAAAAATGCCGAAACACCCCAACTAGAAAATTTTATTTTGTACAAATATATGAAAATTGTAATCGCAAATTATTTTTAACAACTTTTATAAAAATTGAATTAAGTGACAACATCGCTTCATACAATTTGTATGGCAGTCGCCTATACACAATATTTGAGAAGACTCAATAATTTGATACTTCATCTCCAAACATACAAACATACCACCATGCTACAAAAAAGGACTGACCTCCATACTGTCCTATCTTGACATACATACCTACATGTGTTGTATAGATAACAAAATATCTTAAAATATTCAATAATTTGGATTTAAGTGTTTATAGTTTGGTACTTATTCTTCAACTATCGCTATCGACAGTTGGATCTCATGTGTTACATGCAACTAGTTTTATTTATTTTAGAACATTTCGTGTGTATGTGTGTGTGTCTGTCTGTGTGAAGTAAAATTTTTTTTTATTATAAATTCTATAGGGATAATAGAATAAATCATAGGGATGTCCCACCATAATCGCAATCAAAAGTAATCTTCTTATTAATATGATTATCAACAGTGTTGTTTTAAAATTAAATTATTACGTCCATTTTGGCACTGTGTTTTACGGTAGATATTTTTTTTCAGTTTCAAACAAATATACCAGTTAATTCAACATAATAAATTTATTACAATTAATAAATAATCCCTGCCCTCCTCCCGAGTGCACGACTGCCTCACGTGATTATGGTATAATATTTAACACTGTGGAGGATCGCGGTGAGGATTGAGGGAGAAATGAGAAGATAAAATTCGGGATCCCATCCGGGCAACGTTCAATGCGGTCCCGAGATTCATGTTATGGGATTAACGGGGTTTGATAGGGGAATATAATATTCCTGGCAACACCGGTATTTTTTTTTCTACTTTTAAATAGAGTAAAAAGTAACATGTTTTAAACAACTCACAACCTTTAATAGGCATAGTTAAAATTTATTTTATACAAATAAAAATTGTGCAAATATTTAGGTAGCGAGTCAATTTAAATAAACGCTACTTGTTTCGGGAAAGCACTACCTTCATCGACTTTGATTTATTTTAGTTTAATTTTACATTTCGGGCAAATTTAACAGATACAAAGTCAAATATTAATTTAACACACACCCTATAACAATTGAATGAATTAATGAATTAATAAATAAATAATATATTTCCAACAGTTTAAATATTACAAAGGAATAAAATTTAAATTATACCTAATTACAATTTTACAATATTTTTTTTCCACACATTTGGAAATCTTACTGCCTCGCTAGACATAGTCTGTTCTGAGGCAGTACTAGTTTAAAATTGCTATGGCTACATACATAATATGATTTGTGGAGCATCACACTCAGGAACTGAAATAAATACTTATATTAATTTATTATTATTATTATTCAGAGTTTTCGCGGAGTAACCGGTGAAAAATAAATCAAACAACGGAAGAGTTCTTAAGTTGCTTAGTTATTATGTATGTTATTTATGATGGTGATAATAAAAAAAATACGAACTATCCAACATGTGTTTATAATCACACTCTTTTGAATCTGTGTGACTATAACATCGTGTTTTTTATGCTATTACTCAATATTTTTGGTACAACTCTTCTAGATGATATAATAAACGGTACTTTTGTAACTTCATTGTGTTTTGATTTGTTCTTTGTTAAATTTATTATATTTGGAATAGATATTTAAATTTGATGCGTTAGCTTTGTATTTTTCTCAACCATGGTTATATCGGGTCTATTGTGCTGGTTGGTTCTATCTGTAATTATATCTCTATTAATATTATTTAAAAAATGATTAATCGAAAACCATACATCTCTTGGACTATTTGCAAATAGTATATAAACTTTTAGACGTACTTCTTCCATAATAACATTCATATAGGTACTTACTCCTTCCTTGAGGCATATTGATTATTTCTTTACAACAGTCAATTAACATATACTCCCGAGGTAATTTATCTTAAAATAATGAATCCTGGTTGAACTTCTAAGTAACAAAGCCAAACATTATTATTATTAATCTTCCAAAGGTTGTTCTAATTCAACTTAAAGTATTGATTATATATTGACTGGAGTTCGTTTTCTAGCTCGGTATATACCCACCTATGTACTTACATCTACCAATCTACCTTCTCTCTACAAAATTCCTTTGAAGTGACGAAATTTCCATTCCAACCAATAACCCCGTTTCACCCGTAGACACCCAACCTCCCTTGCTTTACCCACTTCGCCCAACTTGTGTACTCTAACTACTGCTTTGGAACCTACTTATTACTCTCTCCGGCTTAGTAATTATACGTTTGAAAGACACATTTTTATGTCCCCCAAAAGTTTTGATTATTTGATACATGAAAACCAAAATTGACTGAATTAAATGCAATGAAATTTAATACAAGGTACGTTACATATATTATATGAGAACTAAATATGGAACATTTAAACGAATTATTTCCTGTGTAATTAAAATATCTCTATTATTTTTGATTTCCTGAAATAATTTGGTTTATCCTCCATATAAGATTATTTATGGTTTTCTTTGCTTTAAAAACGGTTATTCTCATGAAATTATTTTTTCGGGAAAACTTACTGTGCTCTTAACTAGCTTTGAAACATGCCTAACACTAGCAATTAAATACGTCTGAATGGCATTTTTATGTCCTCCAAAAGTTATGATTGCCTGATACATGAAAACGAAAATTGATCGAATTAAATCTAATTAAGTAACAAATTATGGACGTCATTGTCCTGTGTAATTAAAATATATCTCTATTATTTCAAATTTCCTGATGTAATTTGGTTTATCCTCCACAAAATTAATTGTATTTAAAAGATTATTTTTGGTTTCCTTTGCATTAAAAACGGTAATCATGGAGCTTCTTTTACGGGAAAACTTGTGTTATGGAACCTGCTTAATACTTTCTGGCTTAGTAATTAAACATGTCTGAAAGACGCGTTTTTATGTCTTTGAAAGTTATTATTTCTTTTTATGAAAACGAAAATTGATCTAATTAAATGGTTGTAGCAAATTATCGATGTTTGTCTCGTAGGGTCTCCCTTGAGTCTGAAAGGGATACATAATATTTTGACTACACCCTTGTCTAAATATTATCTCCTCATTGCTTCTGATTTCCTGATATAATTTGGTTTATCCTCTTGTAAATTACGTAATACACCATCCCTGAATATGTAAAAAACTGAATATGTAAAATGAATATTGACATAAATTCTGTAATTACTTCGTTTTTGTTCAAACATGTTCATAAATATACTCTAATAATTTTGAAAATTAATGTAATTAATTTCATATTTTGTGTCGA
Organism: Molanna angustata; assembly: GCA_963576475.1. Classification (NCBI taxonomy): domain Eukaryota; kingdom Metazoa; phylum Arthropoda; class Insecta; order Trichoptera; family Molannidae; genus Molanna; species Molanna angustata. The sequence goes on from OY754982.1 coordinate 30,146,103, forward strand.
CTTATGCATCTCATAACAGCATTGCGAATTTTAATATATTTGACTCAATAATTTTAATAATTCAAATATATTGTGCCAATAAAGTAATTTATTTTTACGGTGTAATTTAAAAAATGTCTAGATATTGCAACGATGGGGAATTTCTCAAGGAAAAACACCTTTGTTGAGTTTTCCGTCATCTCCTTTGGCCTTCATCAATCAAACCTCAAGTACATTTTAATTTAAAATAAATCAATTTCACGAAAAGGGATATTTTTTCTCTCCTCTCCTCTCTGGAGCACTCTGGAGGCTGTAATCTCTTTTCGCGTCAAAGTTATTTTTCCAACATAATGAATTATCGAAATTGAGTTTGAGTAAACGCTCGCTATTGAGAAAATTCCCGGGGATATATTATAGCAAAAACCAACATTGATGATAACTATCATAATGCTTTAATATTATTTTTAATTTTTAACCGATATGATTATACAATAAGCATAGAATAATAATAAAGTAGATGGGTCGATGACAGAGCGGTGTAATCCAGTGATCGCGAGTTCGAATCCTGCTTCGACCGATTTCGTTCACCTATAAGCACAAGCATTTATTTGCTTATTTTAGGGATCGTAGGAAGATGTATATGTACTTGTTTAACAAGAACATATTCATTTTTTATTAAAAAAAAATTGCTTTTGGTTATCTGGGTCTTGATAATTTGACTAATGAAGATAATAATATAACAGTAGCCTCCCAATTATCCGGTCATAACAGGGGAAAAGGAATGAAAATATAGGTAACCTCCATTAACCGTCTTTATATTCTAATTGTCGAAGGGGGCAGACAAAAAAAAAACTATAGAATACTCATTCCCATACAATGCCTCGCTGAAAAATTGAAGCCGTTTTATTGGCCGGCTCGTGTCAATATATGCATGACTTTGGTTTAATTTAGCAAGTAATTTTGCTAACTATTCCGTAAATAATTTTGTAAGCAGTTAAAAATTCCCTTTTTGGAGAACGTATCACGCAGACGGCCAAATGATTACTGAATGCTCGTAGCAAAATGTTGACCAAATTAGTCAACATAAAGCAGTCTCATTTACTCCAGGCTAAAGAGTATTCTATAACAATAAGATTTTTTGCACGTGAATTTGTGTCGTTGAGAAAATATAACAGATTTCAACTATATGAATGAAATCGTAAAGTCTTTTTTTTTTTTTAATAAAAAATGAACATCTTCCTACGTTCCCTAAAATATGCTTTATATTTTAAAATATAATTTTCGTACATAAAGTTGTAGCTATATAACTGATTAAGTTGTAACTGAAGGGTTGTTGGAACCTATACCAACATTATGCGTGTATATACTGTATATTCTTATACAGTATATACCAATCTTACATTGTATAGTATGTTATGTACCTACACCTGTTTCTTTTACATTATCTGTAGTTCAATGATTAAAGAAAGTTCGTACCAAATACACGCGACTTTTTACTTTTTTATTCCACTCCATCAGCACCCATGGAAAATATAATTAAATAAACTAGTTGCATGTAACACATGAGATCCAACTGTCGATAGCGATAGTATGTATAGTTGAAGAATATGTACCAAACTATAAACCCATACAGGGCCGGATAAATCATAGAACAATCAGGAACAAGAATTCAGGGCGGTTGTCTTAAAAAGGGCACTTAAAATTCTAAAATGTTAATCATATTGCATTGGGTTATGGTGCATTCAAGAGTTTGTTGTTTCATATAATAAAATGATTATATTATGTAATGAATGAATCTTGACTATCTATGTAATATTATTTTTCTTTTTTTTTTCTTTTGTAAATATTACTGTAAACAAATGTATTTTTAAGTTGCACTGTTTCTTCTGCTGATTTGTGTTCAAATTTTATTTGTATAAACCTATCTTTTTTATATTTAGTTGCTTCACATATTGTTTTATTTACTTTTTTATTATGTTTTCTTTTTTTGTTTCCTTTTACTTTAATGTATTATTGTTTTTAGTCTCTTTGTATTTTCTCAGTACCTATGTATATTTTAATGTATGTTTGTAAAAGGCAATACATGCCGTATGAGAAATAAATAAATAAATAAATATAAATAAAAAAAACCGCATGTATGGCACTCGGTTCTCTTTGCGGATAGAGGCTCGGCGTGATGGTGTGTATGTAAAAAATCCCACTTAGTGCTAATATCTTGCTCGCCTACTTTTAACATATTATTTGGGCATTATATCTGGTGTTGTCAAACAAAACAAAATTGACTCAAATAATGTAATACCACGTTGGAAATATGTAATATTATTGTGAATCTCCAATTGTAGCTATTTTTTATAAATAATAATAAACAACTATATATTTAGGTTTAGGTAATAATAACAAACCGATTCGTCATTCTAGACCCGATGTAATTTTACACAATTTTAAATTGTTCTACATTTAAAATTCCAAAAAAATGGTGGGGGGGGGGCGGATTCAAATATATTGCTACGGGCGCAAAAACACGTTTATCCGGCCCTGAACCCATAAATACAAATTATTGAATATTTTAAGATATTTTGTTTTCTATACAACACATGTATACAACACAAAAGGATTTCATTCTCTTGAACGAATAGACAGTTGGAAGACGAACTCCAACAAGGGTGTTGGGAAAAAAACAGGAATGGTCATTTTTTTTCTGTTTCGTTAACTACCCAAACATTTATATTTTCAATGTGTCAACAGACTGTTTGGAAACGTAGAGATTTCCAAGTAAATGTTGATATAAAAATATATAAAAATACATATAAGATTCGAACTATAAAATCAAAAAGTGCGCTGACCTAGTAATCCAGTGGTCGCGAGTTCGAATCCTGCCTTTATTTATGAGAATGTATGAGGATGTATATGTATATGATACAAGGACATTCATTCTTTTTTTAAAAAAAACTATTTTTTAACAACATTAATGTTTATATTACAAGGACTTTGAAATGAGATCACAAATGTCCTACATACATAATAATAATATACTAAATTCCCAACATAATGCAACGAAAGATTGCAATAACACCGATTTTGGTATGATCAAATGACATCTCGCGACTTTTATAGAAATACACTCGTTGAACAAAGGAAAACACGTAAAAACGCCTTGAACAAGATAGGGTGTTATTCTTAGCTTAGGGTAGATGTTATGTAGGTATATATACATTATGTAGGTTGATACCAGGTTGACACAATATTAATTTATTTGTATATAATATTATTTGTACATATCACATTCACAAACAACATGTTAGATGTTTGTTTTATTGTTTGTTTTTCATACAAGCCTTCATTCACACCTTCAACAAATACAACACGAGTAAAATATACTTCTTTCTACATCTTTACGAAAACCAGTGGGTTGTGGCCAACGCTATACTCCTCACTACCAAGTCACTTCACAAAGTATTCAAAGTATGGAATTTTTTCAACATTTTTAATTAAGAAATGAGTTTATATTTTTTAGTTTATTCAATATATTATTTATTTAAATATTTTATTATGAAAATTTGATATTTCTTAAATGCCATTTTATGAATGTGATTTGCCTTTTTACCAATTTTAAAATAAAAGTTTCAAAATTTTGAGCTTGGGGTCGCTGTGAAATATTTGACAGTTGAAAAAATTGAGAAGTACCTAATATTCAGATATCCTTCAAAAGTGTCTGAGTGAGTATTAGATATACTAATTTATAAAATTTGAAAAGAATCGAATGAGTCTATAATCGATAAAGTAAAATAAACACGCCGTAAATATGTAGCACATGTTTTTTTTTAAACTTTTTACTGTGTAGCTTGATATATAAATATTTTTTACTGTGAACTTTTTAGTGTTAAGGTTGATTTATGTATATTTTTCGTTTTTTTTGTATACCTTATAAGTGTGTGTTTTATTTTTATGTATTGTAAATGTACTAACTTTACAAACTTTACTGATAATTGCTTCGGAACAGACTCTGTCCAATGAAGCAGTTATCTTTAATGTATTTTGTTTTTAATATTGTGCTACTAAATAAATAAATAAATAGCACATAGTACACAGCACACACACACAGACACATTGTGATGAAACTTTCAGAATACAATCTCAGCATGATACTAGTTGATAATCTGCAATAAAAAATAGCCATAAAATTGCCAAATCATAACTCCCCTTGGGTTAGTGAGGAGTAAAATAAAATTCAATAAAATTCAATGATGTTAATAACAAAACGTAGCCTTTTCTTGACACTCCGATCCGATCGCAATTTCGAATTATCGTATAAAACTTACCTCTCTGTCATCTGCTTATATTCAAATTATCTAATATTACAACATACCATACCATCTTGTCCTTTTTTCCTATTTGGTGTAGGCAGAGAAAACCAAACGCCAGACTTCTCTCTCTCGGCGTACATTTCTCGCTTCGTTCACGTGCATGCATCGTCTCATACACGCTCTTCTGTTAATCTTACTTCATCTACCTACCACATAATTCTCTGTTACCAAGTTAGTGTTTTTTTACACACTTTTATTAAACTTGTATACAAATAGCTTAGTTATGTTTTTTTCTTCTCTTTTTCTTTTAACCAATTTTGTATTTGTATTTCTTTTTGTATTTGCAATTGCTTAATATTTTACCTAATTAATTGTGCCTACTAAAAAGATCCTTAAAAAGGTTTAGGTATAACATAACTTATAATTAAATATACAATTGTTAATAATATTATAAACTGTTGGTTCTATACTATATCAAACCGATTGGTAGAAGACCATTGGGAAGATCCAGGCAGCGATATGTGGACAACGTCATGTCCGACCTTGATAGAGTAGGGGAAAGGGAAGATTGGCACCAAAAGGCGAAGCATCATCATCGAAGCTAAAACTCTGCAAGAGTTGTATGGCCATCGGAAGTAAGAAGTAGATAAGTAAGTTATATATATATCAATTAAATTAAAATATACTTCACCAGCCTGTCCGTACTGGAATTTTACAATCGTCGTCTCTTGTACCCTTGTACGCCGATCTTTTTCTCTTTATATCTTTGATCTGTATTTCCTTCAAAATAATTAATAAGTTTTAGTTACCAGAATATTAGTTTTCAAATAATTATTACAAAATAATTTTTACAAAATAATTTTTACAAAATAATTATTGCAAAATAATTTTGAATACAGTATTTGGCGTTGTAAATTATATTTTGTAATTTTTTCATTGTAAATTATTTTATAGCTGTTGTATCCAATAAAATAAATAAATAAAAAAATAAATTAAAATATAACCTAAATAATGTTTAGAACATATTACATAAATTAATGTAACAATTACTGTCCCGTGAGAGGCGGGTAATCGAAAATACAACAGACAACAATAACATCTCACATAGTTCAGAGGGGCAAGTCTGGTACTCTGGTCAACCGGCGGAATCAAACTCATCCATGTTTCCTCACATCATGGATATTATTATCTTATGGAGTTCTATAATATCTTAAGATGTTATAGAACTCCATATTATAATTATATCCATGATATGGGTAAACATGGATGGATTTGATTCCGCCTGTTGACCAGACTTGCCTCCCTGCAATGAGGTTCACTACACATTCTGAATGTAATGTCTTTTTAGGTAGAACGAGACTGGTGACTTTTGCGATAACGCTTGTGTCGTGCTTCCTTTTATGAGGTAATGCACACCCTCACCCCTGTCGCTGGTTTCCCCATATTTAGGGATATGGCATGATGGTGTAAATATATTATTGTAACTTGTTGCTTCAGTATTATTAAAATAAAAATGAATGTTATTCTAAAGAGGTTAAGGTCCTCAGCCTACGTTCACAATGAACGCCGATTGCACTTAGTGACGCTCTAAGTCGTTCATGATGAACGGAAACAGACGCTCGAAAGACACTCTGTGGCGTTCAGATTGAACGTCGAGTGTACGCATCAAACGCTCGGTAAAATTGTCGGATGAAAAACGCTCTGACGTTTATAGTATCTGTTGACTTCTGTTTTATCTGTGGAATGATGACTTTTATTTGTTTCTGTGGTATCTATTATGTCAGTTACAAAGAGGTTAATTTATTAAAATATCATTTAACAATTTCCAATAAAAGGTCAGAGATCAGTATTTACTCCACTGCCCAATCGTTGTCTTTCGATGAAAATATACCTAACCAAACCTAACCTAAAAAGAGACATGACATTTAAAATAAGGACATATTACTTAATCGAATATTTTTATTATTGCATATGCGCAAACATTGGATTTTTTTCCCTGTCGGGAGTCAAAGATATTTTTTAACAGATTTTTAATTATCTCAATAGAGACGAAGTTGGAATATTTATTGTAGGAGAACCGGGAAATCAAGACTTCTATGCGAAAAAATGCATTGTCACCTCAGATATAAGAATTGTAGATTTCATTATTTACAAAAAAAAACCAATTCTCTCAATAGATGGCGTTCTAACAAAATAAATAAAAATAATAAGATTGTTGTTCATAATTTCACCCATAGATGATTCATTCATTCATTCATTCATACCATCACGGCATATCCCAAAATGTGGGGTAACCAGCGAAAGCTGTGCGGGTGTGCATTGCCTTATAAAAGGGAGCACAACACATATGTGTATACCCACACACCAGTCTCGCCTCACCTAAAAAGGCACTATATTTGACTGTAGTAAAAATTCCTTATTTTCAAGCGAAAAGAATTTCAGTATTACAATATATAGAACTTTCAAAATTGAATTGATAGGGATCTCATTAAAAGGCATAATTGGTGAACGTTGCGCAAGCGCATAAAGTGATCACGTAAACCAGCCGATGACAGGTCGTAAGCCCTGTAGGTGCCTTGATTTCCCGGTTCTCCTACAATAAATATTCCAACTTCATCTCTATTGAGATAATTAAAAATCTGTTAAAACATATTACTTAGTTTAAATTAATTTAAAAAAAAACCCTTAATAGGTTTATAACTTGATACATATAATAAAGGTACTGTGAATTTGTAATGTTAACTGTTGGTTCTGTAAATCAATAAAATAAAATAAAAACGACCGATGCTGCGTTCAGATTGAAATGCGGCTCGAAAGCGTTCAGTGAGATTGGTATGAAAAACTCCATAATCTGCAACTTCAGGTACATTCGACGCCCAACGTTGAGCGTTGTATCTGAACACAGCCCAGGTGTCCCTCAATTTTGTACATTTTTTCTCAATTTTTTGGGTTATTTTGAGATTACCAAATAGAGATCACCTCAAGATTAAGCTAACTAATCTGGTATTATGAACGCTGACAAGGTAGAGTGAAAGTTTCTCTAGTGGAAGATATTATTGGAGGGGATTGAGGGGGAGGATCCTCTCACCCCGCTGCCTTGGTAGTCTCCACCCATAGTGAAAAACGAAGCTAACGGGGGTTGATTTATGAAATACACCCTTAACCTCATCCCCTGCTTCAGTATCCTACAACGGTCTCGTTTATTTTCAAACAAGCGAAAGGGACATTTTGCTTTGTTGTACATATATTAACTTTGTTCTTTTCTATTGAACTAGGCAGACAAAACTGTCGATTTTTTTCTGAACTAGTAACATTCATTCCGAGGTGAGTTTTATGATTAATCATTTTGCATATATTTAAATACAGGAAGACTACAAAAGGGATGGTGGGAAAGCTACAGTCTCATCCTTGGACTGAAACTGACTCCGTAAAACAGGACGCTGATCTATTGAAAGAAGAAAAATACATACAATTTAAAAAATACAAATGCCATATATGTACATAGATATCTTATCATTTTTATTTGTTAATTGCACAAATCAGAAATAGTATCTCTAGAGAATACACACTGACGGAGCATGGATCCATGCTCCGTCAGTTATATCTTTATTCAGTCGAGTCTCAGATCATATCAGGACAGCACATATTTTATAAAACTGTGGTGTTCCATGGAATTTCCGGCGAGTTCCATGGAATTTACAAGAAACACAAATTCGAACATTCTAGAATAACAAATAAGTATATAAGCTTGTTTTTTTCATCCGCCCGCTACTGTTCCCTCTACTGCCAGAACGTGCGCGTCAGTCATTATTAATCAGCCGATAAATTCAAAATAATTTCATTGTATTTGAGTTATATTATATTGTTATAAAATAAAGTTGATTTGGTGAGTAAAATTGTGAAGTTAAGTAAGTAATCTCTTTCATCCAAGTGACCTAAAGCATTCTTTTGCATATTTGAGATGAATAAATATTTAGAGGAACTTGTTTACTAAGATTAATAAACCAATTATTGAACACACCTAAGTAAAACCTTCCGATAATCATGTATTATTCAAAACCTAGTACCTCTAATAAACTACCTAATAAACTACCTCTAAAAAACAATCATAATAATAATTATGTAAAGTATGACCATCGCGATCTATGGAAAGATCAGCGATCCATGGAATGATCCATGCTTGGTATAAACCTAAAGATAGAATAAGAATTATGAAATTAGGAAGAGAACCAGAGTAGCTGATGTCATGGATCGCGTAGCAAGATTGAAGTGGCAATGCATGGGCGGGCCATATTGCAAGACAAGACCTCACAAGATGGACCCCTAAAATATTAAGATAAACCTTGGGGAAACAAGAGAGGCGTCAGAAGACCTCAAAAAAAGATGGTCCGACGACATAGCCGCTGTGGGGGGTAAATATTGGCTGCAAGCAGCAACCGACAGAAGGAAATGGAAGGGTATGGAAGAGGCCTATATCCAGTAGTGGAGGACAGAGAGCTGAAGAAGAAGAAGAAGAAAAGTATGACCATAACATTCTTACACTACGATGTCGAACATTTCATACATTTTATTAGTTCACCCGTCGTACAATAATAATATATGTATTCTGAAATACCGTAATTAGTTATATAAAATGGAAACATACTTAAAACAGCTGTTGAATTTCTAAATAAATAAATAAATAAAAATACTCTGGTGCATTGCTATAAAGCAATTTCTTTCAACCTACCGATTTAATCTTTCCTTGTCTTCTTAATCGTCTCGATTATATCGTGTCCTTTGAGCTAGTAGTATCAGGGAACAATGTTCTCTTTCAGTCCAACGTTATTTGAGAGCGTCTTATTCACCCAAGAAGATTGGCGAAATATGCCAAAAACAGAAAAGTTTCAAACTCTTTACAAATCCGTTTTCCGCGGCTTCTTATTCTCCCTTCAACCCTCCCTTCGTACATTCTTCCCCCCTGTTCCTACCGTCTCTCATCTCGATAAAAACAAACTGAGAATAAAGAAAGAGATCGGTAGTAGATAGATATCTCCTCTCCCGTTATAAATGTCACAGTAAAATGGCGTCTGGGTCATATTGCTAATTATAAAGTTTACCAAAAATGGCAACGGATCTCTTCGCACAATCAAAACGTTAACATGATGCGAATCTCTGTGAATAATGCCGTTTAAAAATATCGGATATAGTTTGCTTTGTGAATTTTCACAAAGCAAATTGATTTTAAAAAATCATAATTTTGATTAAAAAAGTCTTTATTCGTGGTGTTCTTAACGGAATTCTGGTAAAACTTTCACTGATAATGTTGACTTAGAAACTAGAATTCCGTAAAAAAATCCTTAATTCTTGATTTTTTAAAACTAAACTATGATATTTAAATCTATGGATACAATTCCGAAGATGTATCAAAATTTGAATGAATTTAAAGTCACTAAAAACAAAACTGTCTTCACAATTTATTTTTTTTCACTTCAACCGAAAAGAAGGTTGTTAATTCGTTGTGAAATATTTTTGTGTGTATGTTCAGCGATATTTCTTTACAACTCTGACGATTTCGATGATTTTTTTTCATTAGAAAGGAGTTATCTCATGATTAAACAACAAGTATCCACTAATTATCGACAAAATTCATTTCTTTGGCGTGTTTGTAACAATATAAATAATTCAATACTTAACTCACCAGAATTTGACGTATTCTAGTGTAGTATTACAGGGGCGAGAAATGTTCTTAGTGCTTAGTTCTTTAATGATATTTGATTTGTTTGTGAATATGAACTTTTTTATTGTAATTTAATATTTTCATTTTTATTGTAATTTTAACATTTATTTTTATTCTACTTTATCAATTACAGACTTAAGTACCTACTCATTCGATTCTTTTCAATTTTTGGAAATTTATATATCTAATATTCGTCTATATCCCATTAGATTTACCATCTTAAAGAGGAGTCTCGTCCCGTCAATCGCCGCGCGCGCACGCGTTTGCGCGCCGCTCCGTAACTGTTTGTTTGCTAGTGCCGTAAAGTAGTTTTTAGTGTTTAATTATACCTAACTTTAGACTTACCTATTGACCACGTGTCTCTATTGTGTCACCCAAGTGTATAATATATATCCGTGCATATTGTGCTCCTAGAAGCGCCGTAAAGTAGACTTTTACAAAAGGGTATAATTCTACCTACTCTTTGACCACGTGTTCTATAGTATGTCACCCACGTGTTGTTATGCGTGCATACTGTGCTCCTAGAAACGTGCCATATAATTTAGCCATATGTTTGTTTCTGGACGTGCTGGACGTGAGATCATCGTTCGCCGCACTATACACAGTGGAGACCGTCATCCTCGTACGACCTTTTGACCGACATTCTTCTCTTCTCACACTGTACACAGTCGTCGAGACCGTCAACCTGTACGACTCTTGGCCCACACACTTCATTTACTCCGTCATTTGAGCAATTCTGTGATGCGGCACATTGTACGCGTAAGCGACCGTTTTTGTGAACTACAACTAGGACGACATCCGCCACAGCAAATTCGTCACCATAGTGGGTCAGGATATTTGTAGAAATGCTTGTAACAAAAAGGACATTCTTGCTAATTTTAAGTATTTTTTTTAGTGTTTTAGTGTAATGTATACTTAGTATGTAAGCAACAAAACCCCCTGGATTCCTTCGGGATACATCGATGCAGCCTGCCACTCGTCATGTAACGGTCCAGGGGGTAGGCAAAAAGAGGAGAACAGAATGCAGAATAGGAGTGTGGAATATTAGAGGTGGAATGGATAGAAAGATGAACGAAATGTGTGACGTGATGAAAGAGAAAGAGATTGATATTATGTGTGTAAGTGAAACAAAAAAGAAAGGTAAAGGGATGAACGTACGAAACGATGGTATGATAGAGCTTTGGTCGGGTGTGAAGAGTGACGATTTTGCATGCAAGGGAGTCGGGCTGATTCTAGCGAAACGAATGGGGACATGTATGAAAGAGTACAAGCTTGAATGGTCTAGACTGATGTGGGTAAGGCTGAAGATTGGAATTACAAGCGTATTTCTAATTATAGGATACGCACCTGTGAACTCCGATAGCGAAAGTGAAAAGGATGAATTCTGGAACAGGCTGACTGAAATAATGAACATGAAAAAAGATAATGAAAGAGTGATTCTGGCTGGAGATCTTAATGGGTGGGTGGGCGTCCGTCGGAAAGATTTTGAGTCTGTCCTTGGTCCCCACGGTGATAGTAGAGCGAATGAAAATGGTAAGAGACTTCTGGAAGTCTGTACGGAAGGAAATCTATTTGTGGCGAATACTGTATTCAGCCACAAAAGAGTTCACCAGTATACATGGCAAAGAGGGAACGAAAGGTCGATAATTGATTATGTATGTGTGGACGCCGCACTGAGGAAAGCGACAGTGGATACTAGGGTGTATAGGGGCGCGGAGCTGGAAACAGACCATTACTTGGTGATATCCAAAATTGATCTGTTCACCGGTTGGCGCTCAAAAACCCACCGTAGTGATCCACCGAAGCGAACCAAAGTGGAAAGGCTGCAAGATGAGAATGTAAGAAAACAATATGTGAAAGATATCGGAAGCAAACTTCTTTTAGCTATAGACAGTAAAGGAATCATCGAAGAAGCATGGACGACCTTGAAAGAGACCGTATGTAAGACTGCAGAGAGAGTTTGTGGTGTTGCTAAAAGAGGCGGAAAGAAAGGCGACGCATGGTGGAATGAGAGAGTAAAATTTGTTGTGGGTGAGAAGAAAAAAGCATGGATGGCATTAATAGCTGCGAAAGGATCTAACAGTGAAGAAAGAGCAAAAGAGAAGTATAAAGAATGTAAAAAAATGGTAAAAGATATTGTAAAAAGAGAAAAAGATTTTCTGAAAGAGAAAGAAAGCCTGAAAATAGCCAATGACTTTCCTGGTAACATGAAAATGTTCTGGAAAGGCGTGGCGAAAAGAAAAAATGGAAGTGTCAAAGTATCGCAAGGTATAAATGATAAAGATGGAAAATTAATTATGGATGAAGATGGCGTAAAAGAACGATGGAAAGAATACTTCAAGGAGCTGTATGATTGCGGTTTGAGTGTTGACATGAATCAGAGAGCATGGCAAGTATACGAAGATGAAAAAGATGAAATTACGAAAGACGAAGTGTTTGAAGCAGTTAAACACGCGAAAGCGGGAAAAGCTGCTGGGTATGACAGTGTATCAGCTGAACTTATAAAGTATGGCGGCGATCAGATGTTGGAGTGGTGTCACTCTCTTTTCAACAAATGTTGGGAAGCAGGACGCACTCCTTCAGACTGGAGAAATGCAGTCGTGGTCCCCTTGTACAAAGGTAAAGGATCGAAGCTTGACTGCAAAAACTATAGAGCCATAAGTTTGCTAAGCTCAGTTGGTAAGATGTATGCAAGAATTTTGGATCAAAGAGTACGAAAGGTTACAGAAAGCAAGATATGGGATGTCCAAGGAGCGTTTGTGGGCGGCAGAGGATGTATAGACCAAATTTTTTCTCTGCGTATGGTTACAGAAAAGGTCCTGGATAAAAACCAGAAGCTTTTTTGTGCTTTTATAGACCTTGAAAAGGCCTATGATAAAGTCAACAGAGAAAAACTATGGGATATATTGTCAGTGTACGGAGTGAAGAGCAAGCTGATACGTGCAATCGCGTCATTGTATGAGAATAGCGAGGCATGTGTTCGTGTCAACGACACAGTAACGTCGTGGTTCTCTATTAATAGTGGCGTAAGACAGGGGTGCGTGTTGTCACCATGGCTCTTTAATCTGTACATTGATTTCTGCATAAGAGCCCTTAGGGATGAAAATAAGGGTCTGAAACTGAGTACTGTAACAGTGCGTGATTTGATGTATGCAGACGATAAAGTCCTGTTAGCAGAAAGCGTGGAAGAGTTACAGTATCTAGTAAGCATGGTATATGAAGGATGCATAGAGTACGGACTGAGGATGAATGCTAGCAAATCAAAGGTAATGGTCTTTGAAAAGTGTGAAAGCAGAACATCGTGTCAAATAAAAGTAGAGAATGAATGGCTTGAACAAGTCGACGAATATGTTTATCTGGGAAGCATGTTCCAACGGAATGGACGGCCTGATGAGGATATTGAAAGAAGAGTTATGGCAGGAAACAGAGTGAATGGAGCACTTAAACCAGTTATGAATGATCGTAACGTATCAAAGGAAGCTAAAGTTGCCATTCATAACGCAATTGTAGTGCCAACCTTGATGTATGCAAGTGAAACCTGGACATGGCAGAAGTCGCATGAAAGTAGAATAAATGCAGTGGAAATGAGATCGTTAAGAAGAATTTGTAATAGAACGATGTATGATAGAGTTAGAAATGAGGTCACTAGGAAAGAATGTAAGATGAAGAAAGATGTAGTAACTAGAATGAAAGTTAACACACTTAGATGGTTTGGTCACGTGGAAAGAATGAATGAAGAACGCTTGACGAAAAAAATATATAAGGCTGACAGGAATGGAAAAAGAGGTCGGGGGCGCCCAAGAAAAGGATGGCACGACCATGTGAACGATATTCTGAAAGAAGGAAATGTTAGAAGTCTGAACAATAGAAGAACATGCATGAGACGTAGCATGAATGTTGACGAGGCGGTGAATGTATGTCAAGATAGAATAGTGTGGCGTTCTGTTCTCTCTGCCTACCCCGCAAGGGACATGGCGTGATGGTATGTATGTATGTATCTTAAATACCGTGTGTCCAGACACACCCTGTACTGTCTGTACTATGCTATGGTCGAGTCTATTATTGACTACGGGCTCAGTAGTTATGGACGAACATTTCCAACCTACCTTGATAAAATAAAACAATCACAAATAAGATTTTTAAAAATAATTGCAACAAAGAGAACAGTGGAGGCAAGTAAAAATAATTTTAACGAAATATTCAAACGATGCAACATTTTACCCATAGAAAAAAAAGGTGAATCTTTTACTGACCAAAGAAGAACTTTATAACGAACGATTTAAATAAAAGATCACTCACAAATACGTATACAACTAGACAAATAATAACGAAAGACTTACTGACAATACCTAAAACAAAAACGTTGACGGCGACAGGACAAAGGCAACGATAATTCCGAAACTATTTAACAAACTGACAAAATATTTAAATGTTCAAACCAAAAACAAAAAAAAATGTTAAAAGTATTTTTTTTCTTTGTTTTTATATTGTGTTGATGGTTTAAATTTTTGTTAATTTTTTTTACTAGTTTTTAATTTTTGTTATATATTATTATTTATTACATTATCAAATTAATCTAAGTGTGCGAGAGAGCTAGCACTATTAAACTGATATTGCAGTTTAGTGAAAGAATACCTGTTGTTAAAAAAATACAAATAAAAATAATAACAGAGAGAAAAGTAAACAAAAAGAACAAACAAAAAGATATATAAACATAAACATATATAACCGTTATAACAAAAATTATTCATTTAAATAACAAGAACAACAGAAAAAAAAAATAATAATAATAATAAGACATCATTATACATCAAAACAAATATAAAATAATATAACCGGAATAAAATATAATATGGCATTGAAGCATTATTAATTTTTCAAAATATATTAAAATGCCACTTGCACATGGTGCATTGAATTGTTAATTATTATTACTTTATTTATCCTTCACGTTGTTTAAACCATGAATCGTCATCTATCCCGAGGAAGGAGCGGCCGCTTCTAAACCATTCGTATCAAATAATTTAACCGTGGTTTAGTTTATTGTAATAACTAAAAATATTCAAATATCAAAGTCTATCTACATATTCAGTAATATCTATCTGGTCTATAAAATTATTTTAGGCTATCAGGAGACAATAGATTGGCAGGAGATATTTTAGTTCGTTGTTGTTAGTATAATCTTTGTTAATTAATAAAACGATATTCAATAATAATAATTGAATATTTGAAGAGTCCCCTGGACGCATATGAAATTCTCGATTATATTACTCCAAACTTCATATCCCCTCTATCTATACATACATACCTACCTACATAAACCCTAGCATCTACCTCCCCAGTTGGGCAATCATTGCCCCTCATTCAATTAGCTATATAACCAAAATATACCTATACATATCGTACTCTAAAATAGAAATGTGTTTAAAGAATGAAAATGAAATGGGATTCGTTGTTATTATAAAACAGACACATTTTAAAAAGTTCTTTCGGTAGGTTTTACTAATTATATTTCATTCATACCATCACGGCATATCCCACAATTTGGGGTAACCAGCGAAAGGTGTGCGGGTGTGTTATTGCCTTATAAAAGGGAGCACAACATATCTGTGTATACCCACACACGTCTCGTCTCACCTAATAAGGCACTATATTCAGAATGGGTGGTGAACCTCATTGCTGAACTATGTGAGATGTTGTTATTGTTGCCTTTTGTATTTTCGATTACACGGCTCTTACGGGACACTCGAAAACAATAATATAAAAGAGTGGAAGCACTATTCTAAGCCGGTGATTTATATTTCAGAATACGTAAATTTTATTTGTCGATCGAAAATTCTCAATATATCTCCATTGTATGTAGAATTATTACAAATATAAAATGAAAAATACTTGGTATTTGTTCTATATAAGTTTAATTTAATTATTCTGACGGTGCACCTTGCACGAAACGCGTCAATAATCAAATAAATTGAAATAGAACAAATTCAAAGTATTCTTTATTTTTTTATATTAGTACCTAATAAATCGACTTACGTAAATTTGTTAAAAAAATGATAGAATGTAGGTTCAGTGACGAATATTCTATAAAAACGTATTATTTATACCTTGCTCTGAAAAAAAAATCGTTTCGTTTATTGCCACAAGGCAATCTCTTCCATACAACACAAGCAACGTAAAACCTCAACGGAATAATAAATGGCGGTATCTAAAGGGATAAAGAAGCACTGGAAAAATAATAAACAGACTAATCGCCACTTGCGCAGGGTGCAAAGAAGAATTTATCGTTATAATCCAACTGTCGATTCGTTCAAGAAAATTTAATTCTATTAATGAATCGACAGTATTAAGCCAAGACGCGTGTATGGAGGAACATTTTGTATGGAGTAGTGGATTTTTTGCATGCCAAAAACACCAACTTAGAGGCTTCGTTGCATATACCTATGTTCTATACATGGATGAAGTTAAAGATGAAGTAGAACATTTTGTGTGTTTATGTGTGTGTGTGTCCCCTTATAACTTTTGATTCGCTCAATTCACAGAGCCCAAAATTTCAGAATATATAGAAATTTACAGGCCTACAAAACTTTTATACTCTGAATATTGAATTTTTATTTCAGTCAGGGGTTATCAACTTTTGAATTGTTACTTTATATTTCCATTTATCTCAGAAACTATAAAAGCTATAACGCTGAAAATTGGTATAAATTAATATAGACAAATATAAAATCTCAAATGGTTTTTTTTCAAATAAATTGCAGAAATTCTCAAACATTTTTTATTAAGAAAAATATTTTTTAATAGTTAATTTATGTGTTAAACTGCCTATATTTCCAAAGTTTTTAAAAATATCGAAAAAAGCCGAAACACCCCAACCAGATAATTTAATTTTCTGTAAAATATATGAACATTATACAGTATACAGTATTGGATTAAGTGACGACGTCTTTTTATACAATTTGTAAGGCAGTAAACACTACACAATATCTATGGCAATCTAAGGTGACTTAATAGTTTGATACTTAATCTCCAAATATACATACAAACCATCATGTTTTTTCATATTCTGGGTAGGAAAAAGACTGACCTTTGAGTTTCTCAAATATTTGTTATTAAGAAAAACATTTTTTTTATGATGAGTTTTTGGGTTTAAATTTCTACACTTCCAAAGTTTTTAAAAATAATGAAAAAAGCCGAAACACCCCAATTAGATAATTTAATTTGCTATAAAAATATTAGCATTGCAGTAGTACATATCAAACTTTTTTCAACAATTTTGATACAAATTGAATTTAGTAACGACATCGTTTCATACAATTTGTAAGGCAGTAAACACTACACAATATCTCACTCAATAGTTTGATAGCTATTTAATCTACAAACATACATCATGCTGTTTTCATATTCTGAGTAGGAAAAACATATTGACCTCCATACAATCCTATCCTGACATATACAATACCTACATGTTTTATATACAAAACAAAATATCTTAAAATATTTATAATTTTTTGTTTATAGTTTGGTACGTATTCTTCAATTATGCATACTATCGACATAGACATTTGGATCACATGTGTTATATGCAACTAGTTATACAAAATACTTAAACTCGTTTGCTTTAGCATTTGTATCACAAACATTCCCTCGCGAATTTCGATACGATATTGCGAAATGAAAAAGCTCTCATGATCAATTGAGCTTTCGCAAATAAGAGTAAAAAGTGACCAAGAGTCGGCCTGTTGCAATATCAAGTGCAGTGCTCCATTTGTTACCTTTACTAGAGTGCGATTGTCGAACTCGGCTTTGTCTCGCGAATAAAAATCCGCTATGTTTCTCCCGAGAATCCTGCCGCCCTGATACTTCTGTGGGTGTTGACACCGATGGAAGGTTAACAAACAACAAATCCTTGAACATAAAATTTTCCGCGAATATCTCTCTTGTGTTGTGTGTTCTCCTGTTACTTTTTTCTTCAAATCTCAAAAACGCGAGGAAAAAAGGAGCAGCGACAACTTTCAAAGAAGGTACTGCCTCCCTAACCAGCCAGCTGGTTAAAAATTATTTGACCAACACCAATTTAGTTATATTATTTTAATATTTTAGTTACTTTTTTTAATACATAATGCAACTGGCTCACGCCAGTCGCAATTATAACTACAAACGAAACTTAACCAACCTATTTTTACCAAACTTTTGAAGGTTAGGTTTAAAAAATCCTAGGCTATCTAGCTGGTCAGGGAGGCAGTACCTTCAAAGAAATAAAAAAGATTTATAGTTATCGCTAAACATCTATAAAAATCACGTGGGTGCGCAGAAGACGAATTTGGGTTTTTTGCTTGATTGGTTTGTTCACGTGTATGCACAAACGAACCCCTCCACGCCGAAATATTTCTAAATGTTTGATGATCTATACTATACCTATATATTTTTTAACAGATTTTTAATTATCTCAATAGAGACGAAGTTGGAATATTTATTGTAGGAGAACCGGGAAATCAAGGCACCTACAGGGCTTACGACCTGTCATCGGCTGGTTTACGTGATCACTTTATGCGCTTGCGCAACGTTCACCAATTATGCCTTTTTTAATGAGATCCCTATCAATTCAATTTTGAAAGTTCTATATATTGTAATACTGAAATTCTTTTCGCTTGAAAATAAGGAATTTTTACTACAGCCATCTATGGGTGAAATTATGAACAACAATCTTATTATTTTTATTTATTTTGTTGGAACGCCATCTATTGAGAGACTCCCGACAGGGAAAAAAAATCCAATGTTTGCGCATATGCAATAATAAAAATATTCGATTACTTACACATTGGTACAAGTAGGTAAATAAGATAAAAATGACCTTATAAGTCTGGCGCAATTCAGGGGTGACTTCTATGCGAAAAATGCATTGTCACCTCAGATATAAGAATTGTAGCTTTCATTATTTACAAAAAAACCAATTCTCTCAACATCGAAATTGAAACGACTTGTCATCGCAGCTTCGGGTTTCATTTACACTATCTGTTTTCAAAAGAAATCTGAAGCATCGTCTCCTTACAAATAAAATTTTATTATTCTCCTTATCCGATCCTCAATGAATGATTTAAAAAGAATGAATGTCCTTGTAACGAGTACATGTTCATCCTCATATATTCCCTAAACAAAGCACAAATTTGAATTTTTTTTTAATATTATTATTAATAATTTTACTAAAAAGTACATTGTTTTGATCGGTGCCTACTTCACTAGGAATATAATATCTGGTGATGAGGAAGGTATTTTACAAAAAATAATATATATAATAATAATTGAACAAAGAAATTAAGAAAATAAAATAAAAGCTAAAAAAATACAGTATTAGGTTAATTAGGTTAGTAAATGCAGAATAGAAGCGACCCGATCGGCATTTTACAAAAATGATAAATCTTCTCCTCGACGACAATATCAACTTAAAGCTAAGACAATAAATGGTCAAGTGTTATGTGTGGTCAGTTCTGCTTTATGGGGTGGAGGCGTGGACTCTCAAAGTTAATATTATAAACCGCTTTGAAGCATTTGAAATGTGGATCCACCGCAGAATGCTAAAAATATCGTGGACTGACATTGTTAGTAACACTGAAGTACTACATAGAGCCAACACCAACAGAGAATTATGCCAATGTTAAGCTTCGTGAAGTGTTGTACTTCGGCCATATTCTGAGAGGTGAAAAGTATGCCATCCTTCAGGTCGTCATGAAGGGGAAGATTGAGGGTCGTAATAGAGAGGTCGGAAGAAGGCAGCTTTCCTGGGTGCGAACCATCCGCGAATGGACCGGTATGAGAACTGTGGAGGAGCTGTTTCGCACTGCACAGGACAGGGAGGCTTCAACGTCGCTTCGGGGAGACCTGATATGACACTAGAAAAAGAAGAATTAGGTTAACAACAATAAAGTCTACAGTACCTATTACTAAACAATGACATGAATCGGAGAGTTGTCGACATCGATTTTGTGACTAAGCATCATTGTTAAATTTTTTTGGAACAGTTTTTATTTATTTTATCTATCTGTGGCTCTACAACCTAGTTCGGTTCATAGTCTCCATGACAGTCAGTCTTGTGATGCATTACGCCAGTTTTGGATGCCAATGTTGTTTCCATCCTTCACTACTCCGTCCAGCCATCGAAGCTTCGGCCTTCCAATTCATCTTCGTCCTCCCGGTGCATCATTCATAATTCGTCTTAGGACGCTCTCTTCGCTCATTCTCTGGATGTCACTCATTGTCACAAATCGGGCCGGAGATCCTTCTCAGTACTTTCCTCTTTAAAGTTTCAAGGTCTCTTTCATCAGTTTTAGGTCCAGCATTCCGATCTTTAGTTGTTATTTACTACTGTTTTTTTTATATCTATCTAATTTTTCAAATATTTTGAAGGTTAGAAAACCAAATTGGTGATATGGTTGAATTAACTATTGGGATCTGGAAGTTGGGAATATGAGATTCGTGACATGTAAAGTTGTTGGGACATTAATGCAATTGTGTATTTGAATTTATAGTATGATACTTCATTTTTAGCAAATAATTAACAAATTTGCTAGTTTCATGTAACACATGACATCCAACTGTCGATGGTGATAGCATGTATAATTGAAGAATACGTACCAAACAAAACACAAATTAATAAACATTTTAAGATATTTGTATTCTATAAAAAAATGTAGGTATGTATTTTAGGATATGATAGTATGGAGGTCAGTTTTTTCCTACCCAGAACATTAAAACAGCATGATGTTTTGTATTTATGTTTGGAGATTAAGTAGGTATCAAACTATTGAGTGAGATATTGTGTAGTGTATACTGCCTTATAAATTGTATGAAACAATGTCGTCACTATAAATTCAATTTTTATAAACATGTAGTTAAACACAGTTAAACACAGTTAAACACAGTTAAACATAGGATAGAATATAAACTGCGTTTCCCTAAAACACGTTCGTACTGTTTGCACAACTGAAATGAAAATGCTTAGATGGATGTGTGGGTTACTAGACTAGATACAATTAGAAACACACATATACGAGGAAGTTTAGAAATGAATCAATCGATATATCCAAGTGGAGTAGACGAGTTCGCGATATTTCCAAGAATCTCTAAGAAAACAGATTGAGATGATACGGACATGTTTGTAGAAGACCACCGAAATATACAGGGAATGTAGCTCATACTTAAATGTGCCAGATATATGACCCAAAGGGTGACCAAAACGCAGATGGAAAGAAATGGTGATGCAGGATATACAAAGTAACGGAGTTACCTCAGAAGATGGGCAGAACCGAGGACAATGGAAGCGTACGACAGATGGCAGACTCCACCATCGTGTGGGACAAGGCTCCGCTGGTAAGGACACATGCATCATATGAAGGAGGGAAGGATAAATGTGGAAAGACCTTCAGATGGCCGGCGTGGCGTGCGGTAATGGAGAGAGAAAGCCATGGACAGGGTGCAATTGAGACGAATCCTTGAAGGGTAATTGTATAAAGTTGCCAAATCCACCAAATACCTAGATACTTATTATTTATTCATTATGGCATGAAAGTAGAATAAATGCTGTGGAAATGAGATCACTAAGAAGAGTATGTAATAGAACGATATATGATAGAATAAAAAATGAGGACATAAGGAGAGAATGCAAGATAAAGAAGGATGTTATATCTAAAGTAATAAAGCAATCAAAATGTTAGTGTATGTGTGTGTGTGTGTGTGTGTGTGTGTATGTGTGTGTGTGTGTGTTTGTCTCACGCCTTCTGAAAAACCAAGAGCATCTAAAAATCTAATTTAAGTGCGAACATGTACCAGTATACCTGATGCAGTGTCACGCTAAAAAGAATGCGATAAAAATGCTGAATTTTAAAAATATTTAAATAATTATTTTTTTCATACAAAATTTTCCAAGTCATATCTGTCAAAAAAGTGTACATTTTGCACGCAAATATCTGTTAGTTTAAAAGTTAGAAGTAGGTATTTACACAAAAAAAATATATTTTGAAGTATAACTTAGCGTTTAAGTGAAAAACATGGTGAATATTTGGTATAATTATAATGTTTAACTTATTTTTAAAGTAAGCCTTTTGTACATAAACGCCGCCATTTTAATATCTTTTCATACAATATTTCATTTTCCCACCGAATGAATATGTTCTTGAAAATAATAAACCTTTGAAATAAATGTAATTATGAAATAATAAAATGAAACACAAGACATTACGGCAAGTTTTAAGACATATATTGTAAAAATGTGTTATTTATTAGTAAAGATATAGGCATAATAAAATTGCATAATTTGTAAATAATATTTGATTTTTCTGACAATTTTCATTTTTATGGCATCGAACTAACCAATGTAGGTACCTACATATTCAAAAAATGTATCCGAACCATTCGATATTACTTACGTGTTCGAATCGTTTCCATGGCTACAGAAAGAATGTGATATTCAAATAAAATTTGTTAGGAATCGAATTTATTTAGAAGTTTGTTGTAGGTAGGTACCTACCTAATACTATTTACTTACAAATCAACAATAATATACCTATACTGATTTCCTATAGGAAAATTATTTTATTTATTTATTTATCAACCGTTTGTCCGATTATAATGAAACTTTGGTGAATTGTCGAGCGTATGCCCAGGATGGTTTTTGGATTTAAACTTTTTTCTTATTCTTCTTCTTCTTCGTGTATTTGGTCGTTTTACCTATGAAGGGGGAGTATCCTGGGAAAAGAAGGTCCGACTGTCCCTCCATCTCTTCACAGGTCTTCCAGGACGGGTTCTGCATATAAACTTTTTTCTTCTTTTTCTTCAACGTGTACTTGGTCATCTTACCTATGAAGATGAACTATCCTGGGAGATGAAGGTCCAATTTTCCTTCCATCTCTTCGCAGGTTTCTGGATTTAAACTTTTTTCTTCTTCTTCTTCATCGTCTATTTGGTCATTTTACCTTTGAAGGTGGACTAACCTGGGAGAAGAATGTCCAATTTTCCTTCCATCTCTTCGCAGGTATCTGGATTTAAACTTATTTCTTCTTCTTCTTCTTCATCGTGTATTTTTGCTCATTTTACCTATGAAGTTGGAGAATCCTGGGAGAAGAAGGTCCAACTGTCCTTCCATCTCTTCGCAGGTATCTGGGTTTATACTTTTTTCTTCTTCTTCGTGTATTTAGTCATTTTACCTATTAAGTAGAGCATCCTGGGAAAAGAAGGTTCTTTCATCTCTTCGCGGTTCTTCCAGGATGGTTTCTGGATTTAAACTTTTCTTAACCGACTGATGGGACGGGATGTAATGAAGGGAAGGGAGGCACTAAAGGGCCTGAAGGGACGGGAGGTATAAAACTGCCTGAAGGGACGGAAGGTACTGAAGGGCCTGATGGGAAGGGACGTAATGAGGGATTAAAGGGACGGGAGGTACTGAAGGGCCTGAAGCGGCGGGTCCTGGAGTCTAATTCTTTTTCTTCTTAATTTTATGTAGACCTTTAGGGCAGTTTTTATACAAACTATTTCCTATTGTCTAAATCATCTTCTTCTTCTTTTATGTATACATTTGGGTCATTTTTTTATAAAAATTATTTCCTTTAGTCTAATTATTATTCTTCTTCATTTAAGTACGTAGACTTTTGGGAGAGTTTTAATACAAACTATTTCCAATAGTCTTATTCATTTTCTTTTATGTAGACCTTTTGGTCAGTATTTATACAAACTATTTACAATAGTCTAAATATTCTTCTTCTTCTTTTTTGTAGCCCTTTGGGTGAGCTTTTATACAATCTATTTCCAATAGTCTAATTCTTCTATTAGGTATATGTATTTTTACTTATTTTATGTAGACCATTGGAATAGTTTTTTATACAAACTATTTCTTATAGTCTTATACTTATTTTTCTCTTTTTTATTTAGTCTTTTGGGTTAGTTTTAAGTCTAATAGTCTATTGTGCAGAAATATTATTAACGATATGCACACTTGATGAAAATACATATGAAATGAATGGGATATGGGATGTGACGATATAACCTGCACTAGAATCTTTTCAATACTTTTGTTTAATTAAATTTAAACCATTTATATCATCCTATTTTGAATAATTTTCAACACCTAATATTTAAAGAATGGGGGTTGTGGCCATTACTGAACTCTTCACAACATTTATATTCAAATTAAAAACTATTTACTATAGTTCAAGTCTTCTTCTTCTTCGTTAATGAAGACTTTCAGTCAAATTGAGCAAAAATATAATGCACACTTGATGAAAAAATATAAAAATGAATGGGATGTGACCAATACTAGATCTTTTCAGTACCTACGTTTGTTTAATCAAATTTTAACCACATCCCAACATCGAAAATTACTAAATTTTCAATAGGTACACATTACAATTTGTTTTCGATGATAATATTTAAAAATGGGGGTTGTGGCCAAACCAATCTCTTTACAACGTTGATAAACAGTCATATTTAAAACCATTACGCATAGTCCATGCGAGCAGAAATTGTATAAATATTATACTTCATTCACACTTTATAGCAATATATAAAAAAGAATGGGTTGTGGCCATCACTTGAACATTTTACAATACTTAAACTCAATCAAATTTCAAACCACTTTTTATAGTCTGATATTGCAAAATAATTGGGTGACAATATTATAAAAACGATTGCTTTTTCTTTCACAATTTTACATTCTTGGCCAACGGCGGGACATAAAAGCTAGTGTAAAATGAAAGTGAATGCTTTGAGGTGGTTTGGACATATAGAAAGAATGAATGATGAACGACTGACCAAAAAAATATATATGGGTGTAAGAGATGGAGTGAATAGTAGGGGCCGCCCCAGAAAGGGATGGCATGACCATGTGAATGATATTTTGAATGAAGGAAATATTAGAAGCTTGAATAATCGACGAGCATGTATGAGACGATGTATGGATGTAAATGAAGCTAGGAATGTATGCAAAAATAGAGGAGTATGGCACTCGGTTCTCTCTGCTTACCCCGTAAGGGATATGGCGTGATGGTATGTATGTATGTGTATTCATGAAACTCAGAAAATTCTATAAATGTATAAAAGCAACGTTTAATTTTTAAGATACAAAAGACGGTGATAATATGATCCTATGTTTGTAGAACAGCCCTGGGTAAACTGCGGCCCGCGAGCAATATGCGCCAAAAATATATATTTTAGTAATATTTATTTTGTAAAAGAAAAACTTCGAACATAACCATTTCATTCGCACGCATTACAATCGAAAAAAGGAATATGTCGAAATAAATAAAATTATTCTGACATTTTCTCGTTGCGTGTTTGATTTAATTTATCGAAATAAACAAAAAAAAAATTTTTTTCATTATCGTAACAATCGATGATTGAAATTTTCTAACCAATGAAAAAATTAAAAATTATCGCTGCGCGGCAATTTTTTTTATGTTTTATAAGAAATCCAATTATGTATAAAAAATAAAAATATATTCAATTAGAGAAAAAATAAACAATCAACTTATGGCCTGAAACTGTCATCGGTAGACAAAATAAATATTTTGTGGAATAATATGTGTTCATATATTTTGTAATTATTATGGAATTCTACAAATTAGATAAAAATCGACAGACTGAAAAATGCTGAAAAATATATTTATTTCTCCAATTAATTAATTTATTTACTTCTGCGGCCCGCCATTCGCTTTGAATTTCTGAATCTGGCCCTTTGTTGCAAAAATTTGTCCAGCCCTGATGTAGAATATTCTGATTTGGAATATTCCTCTACGAGAATGTTACGAGAAAATTCTAGAAATTTAACATGTATTGAATCCATATTCACACTATATCGGATTATTAAAAATGTCAGTAATATTATTTGTATTCTCCACTATTTTTTATAATAATTTCTCATCAAATATTATGTATCAAGGGGTATCAGGTAAAATTAGATGATAATATTATTAAATATCATCCAATTTTAATTTATTTCTTGCTTTTTGTGCTTTTTAGAAAAGCTAGCTTCAAGTGCAGAAACCAGGCGTTCAAAAGGGAAAAAATATCAGGATGTCAAGAGAGGGGAAGAGATTGGTGGGCAAAATGCGAATAAAGTGAACACGTGCACTGATTGTGAATCATAATAGCCTGGTACAAACGAGTTGGATGCAGTTGGTCGCTTGAGCTTTCAATAAAATATGAAATTCCAACCATTCATTGCATTATCAAGGGATTGCCCATAGCCATTTAAAATACCCAACTAGGTATTTTATGTGTCCGGTAATTATTAATTATTTTAATGTTTTATTTTTTTATTTTCCCATGTTGCCCGCACTGCGTTTGTTGGTATTCGATAACGATAATACATGCGTAAACATTACGTTATGGTCATACTTTGTTTTAAAATATATATATTTAATGGTTATCATTTCATTGTGTTTTTTGTAAGAATAGTGATTGAATAGTTACATTTAAAAATCCAATAACTTTTTTCTTGTCATAGTGTGATTATTCTTTGTTCTTTGTGACTAACTTCTTCTGAATACCAAAATACTAAATACTTCAATCTTACAACGTGTACAATGTACAATCAATAAAACAAAAGTAAAATCCAATTAACCATAATGTAAAATTAATGTGATACTTTAATTTCGAACTTACTCAAGCGAGTTTGTGTTATTTTTCCACATCAAGAATTTTATTTTTAATTTCTAAAAACATGTTAATAATATTGTGTTGTCAGTTGCCTTTTCTGCTTGGAAAGTTTGAAATTTTCAAGCTTTCACAGCTTCTTCACCCTTTTATAAGAAATTCCCTTTCCGGGGCAGCATGCGAACGAGGAGGCAAAGGGAAGATTCTTGTGTGTTTTTAAACATTTCCTTGAATACCACATCTGCGAATGTTTATCCTTTTACGTTCATGTTCTCCCGATAAAAACTTGCTCTGTAAGGGGAAATGGTCGTATCCTCCGTTTCTTCTCTTTCTTTCAACAAATAAATGCGCAATCTCCGTATCTTTGCCTACCTCACGAGGTAGGCAAAGAGAATAGAGAGCTACACTTTATATAAGTATTCTGTTGTACATTTATACCTCTTTTACTTTAACTCTTTTTTTCTCTTCTCTTCTTTCTTTTCAATGTCGTGGAATAATAGTAAGCTGTTTTTCTTATGTGTATGAGAATAAATCAATTTAAATTTACTTTCCACACAAACCTTCATTTTCAACGGGAAAAACTGTATACTAATTTTATCATTTTTAATTTATTTAATTGCTATTTCATTAAACATACAGCGAAAAAGTTTTTCACAAAAATACGTTAAAGTCTGGTCCAACCGGCGGCGAAATCAAAACCCTCACGATTACCATCATACCACGATATCACGATGGACATAATTATTATATGGGGTTCTATTATGGAGTTCTTTAGACGTCATAGAACTCAATATGATTATTATATCCATGACATGGGTAATTACGGGGGCTTTGATTTCGCCGGTTAGACCAAACTTGCTCCCCAGAACTCTGTGTTAAAACATCTCTACTTTCGATTCTTTTAACAGATATTTTAGATTTTTTTTTCAATATTATCAATGCACTATATATCCCGTGGAAATTTTCATCATTAAATAAACATGACAAAAATGTTAAATTTATTTCTGACCTTGTTTTCGTACAACGTAAATTTTTGAATTTTATTTTGTTAAACTAAAAATTTATATATCAGTCTGTGACAGATCCGTTCAAAGGGAAAGCTCGCAACAGTCACTCTTTGATCTCGGGAGAATTTTTATAACATGAATTTGAGGCCGTTCTATCAAATAAATAATATTATTTTTCGAAAGCCGATACTTAAAATTATTTTTATTACGGGACCAGAAAGCGAATTAGACCCTTACAAAATATAATGTTACTACTTTGAAATTTGCAGCGAAAAGGCTTGCTTTTTCTATGTTGCAAAATTAGATCACGCATTTTCAACCACTTGAAATATAGTTTTTTTAGTAAAATTATAGATGATAGAACACACAAATAAAAAAAAAACTGTATATATAAAAACTAAACTAAATTCATTTTGGTGAACATTACTTTCGTTTTTATAATTTTATTTTTTTATTTTCTTCTAAAACAGAATCTAGTTTTATTATATTTATTTATTCGAAATAAAATATAACAATAAATTAATTAACAAATACTTATATAGCATACACAAATATATTTTATTTATATTACCCCCCAAACAGAGTTTGTACTCGTGCTTTGGGGGGGATTCTTATATAAACCAAAAATTAATCTTCATTTTTATCATAATTAATCAAAAACTAATAATATACACAGTAAAAAGAACAAAAAAAACATGCAATTAAAATACATAAAATATTCAATAAGACAATGACGAAGTTATAAAACGAAAAGAGACTTAACAGCGTATCATCACGAGATTTAATTTTTTTTAACAAATAAAGTGTTGCATGTCCTTGTTACTTGTCCTTGTAATGTTCACATGTAGGTAATATTATTATCACATTCCCTTAACTAAGTAAATGCTAAGTATGTGCTATAGGTAAACGAAACCTATCGTGGAAGTGTTCGAACTCGCATCCACTAGATAACCGCTCTGCCCCCATCATCAAAATTAAATAAAATTGTTTATTAGTTAATGTCTGTATATTTAATGTCTATACCTATGATATCAATATTCATTTAAAATTATTACAGCTATGTACACTTTGCTTAGCGGCAAATTTCTTGAATACGTCTCGTGGGCGCGCACCACGCAAATTTGTGTTTTTTACTTCGGTTTTATTCAGCCTCCTGGGTGAGTTTGATAGTTATCGGCTTCTTAGTCATGCAAAAATACCGGATTCGATTCCTAGTGTTATAAATTGACTCAGTTGGTTGGGTATCTGACTGCTGATCCAAGGGTCCCGGGTTCGATTCCCGGTGGAGACACAGTTTTTAATTGTGTTTTCAGTCTGGATATGTTAGACGATTAATATCGTAAGTCTCCAGAACGTGGCAACTTGTTATTAGGTGCGTGTTATATAATTATTTGACAAAGTACCTGTTACTTGCCAGAGAAGCTACATAAAATAAATATACATCCTTATACATTCCCTAAACTAAGCATAAATGCTTGTACTATAGGTGAACGAAATCGTTCGTGGCAGGATTCGAACTCGCGACCACTGGATTACTAATCAAGCACGCTAACCGATGTGCCACCATCCATCTAATATTAAATTAATATTATAGTACCTGTAAGTTAAAATATGCATATTTTATACATGGCGTATCAAGCATACCTATTTGTTAATATAATATTCCTAATAAATGAATAAGTATTATTTACTCGTATAAGCATTTAACATGGTTGTCATCAAAATCTCGTGTTATTTGTGATTTTAATTGAAATCGTAAAGATCTCATACTGAATACGACTACCTCTACATATTGCGAAATTAACTGGCAAAATTTATTAGGCCCATTTTGTCCCACACCCCTCGCAAATCGTCCTCTGTCCCTCTCAGCCGACAATGGACCATACGGGAACGGAAACAAGTGCGAGCGAGATGAACACCGTTTTGGCATTTCCCTCCGTCGGCTGTACATTCCGAATGGAAGTTGTAAAAGTGAGCTTCGTTGCAGAGATCGACAACATTGATTGTAAACTAAACAAACTCCTTTATAGGTCGACGTTTCGCGTCAACGAACCAACACATTATCAATGACCTTCTTTGTCTTTTCTGCAAATTCAATCACAATTTCAAATTTTTCCTATATAAATCAAATTTACCTTTACGTGTTGATAGGTAATGCCCAAGTAGATGAGGATATTAATCAACTTACCTGTTAACGCCGAAATAAAGTACCAAGATTGTTGCATTTTTTATATGTGAAAATGACAGTTAATTGTTACAATCACTGCCCGCCCCACACCCACAAGCCAGAATCCTTCAAAAGCGCATCCTGATAAGTGCGAATCTGCATCTCTTTCATTCATTTTATCTCTCCATCACACTCATTTATCTTTAAAATTGTTCCTTCACAAGTTGTGACCATCGGGACAAAGGAGAATACTTCTCGACAAAATTGAAATAATCAAGAGAGTGTGTCCCATCAATATCTTTCCCTTCTGCATTGCAGTAGTTGCAACATGATACCATATTTGGTTAGATTAAAATCACCCCTGCGAAAATACAGTACACTTATTTCTTCTTCTTCTTCTTTGCAGTTTTCCCGTCTTAGTCGGGGTTGGTTCTCCTGCAGCCTTATTCCCGTTCACGTGTAATATTTTGCGTTAAGTTCCGCTAATCTTTACGCACCACAGAAATTAGCACAAAAAATAACGCCCTTCCAAATTCACCGAATTCTCGTTTTTTGTCTATGGCCCGCGTTAAGTTCCCGCTTTTTTATCTGTAGTGTTGGCAACGTCGCAATGTTTCCGCATCAAGCTGTCATTGTGTTTTCACTGTTTTGCAATAAACGAATTGCGTCGCTTGATAAGAAGATAGAAACGATCAAAATATAATGTCTACTCCATCAGTTCATATATTAGTTTTAGAGCCAACGATTTATTGACTCTATATATTTGTCGAAAAAAATTATCAGACAAATCAAAAGGATAACTCGTGTCCCGTAAATTGCGCCTTTCTAAATTCAACTCCCTAATCCTTCTTCTACTGTCTAAACGTCTTTCTTCTGTATGATAAATATATAAAGAGGGTAAAAACGACATTATAACGACGTATACACTTTAAATTTTCTTTTCGTAAAACTCAAAACCGCCTCGATATACCGCGTTAAACTTTACGAATACATTCACCTGTCAAATGTCAAAATAGTATTCCGCGTTAGTCAGAATACCGCATAACGAAAGGCGAAAGGAAGTTTTTTCGATATAATGCACAGAAGTTTACGCGGGCTAGTGACAGATGCGTATCGCTGGAAACAGAATAACAATGTGTGATAAGAATCGCATGTAGCGTATAAACTTGTGTAAATTGCCGCGATAAAAGAACCGGAATAAGGCCGCTGGTACGTAATCGCTAGGACACTCTGTCCTGGGTCATCAAGGTATCGATGCTGTCCCCCTGAAGTTCCTTTTGAATGCTAGACAACCAAGTTGCCGGCGGACGGCCCCTTCCCCGCCGAATAGTTGGTATGTCAAGGCTCTTTCTAACGACGTGATTTTCTTCCAATATATCCAAATGATTAAATTTGTAAAAATTATAATATGTTATAGAACATTATTTGATGTCATAGAACTCCATATATAATTATAATATGGAGTTCTATGTCATCTTGAGATATTATAGAACTCCATATACTAATTATATCCATGATATGGGTAATCGTTAGGGTTTTGATTTCGCCGGTTAGATCAGACTTGTCCCCCTGGGGGGCCAAGTCTGGTCAAGCGGTGAAATCTTGATACCTGGTTTCCCGGTTCTCCTTTAAATATATACCTAATCCAAATTTGTCTCTATTGAAATATAACATCCAATGTTTGCGTTCATTTAAATGCGGTCATAAAATATTCGAATATTAATTCCTCTTTATAAACGATCGTTTAAACTTTACATGCACATAACAGTGAATCATCAAGGCTCCTTGTGTTTATCTAACTATCAAATTTGAATACAACGTATATTCAAAATATTTTTAACAATTGAAAATGTTTTAAATATAAAGTTTACGACGACTGTCGTATCTGACACCGTTCTCCCCTATGTGTACGAGCGAGACGGCGCCTCGTCTCCGTCGCGATTTGCACCACGCCAGAGAGAGACGGCGCTCTACAAAAGCGATGACAGATTGGGTACGGATAACTAAAACAGAAGCCGCCAAAGTTTTGAGAGATTTAGCAAAACTGCACCTGAATGAAAACTGTGGGCAAAGGAATTGAGTTCTTAATTTCACTTTGAATAAGGGTGAAATTGTCGTGAAATGGACGATTGAAATTTAGTGTTCTACCGTTTGTTGGAATTTATTTGAGAAGTAGAATGTTTGCGTGTGGTAAGACTCCGATTATCCACTCCCATTAGGAAATCATTGAAGGACCAATTTTCCTATCGCGACTTTTTGCTTCGTCCACATTCTTACACAATCCGCGACAAGTTCAAGAACACCCTATCGAAATTTTGCACATCTCACAACAGAAGCTGATTTTTTCATTTTCCATTATTTTTTTTATAATAGAGCGTTTTGGTTTTACAATTTTCAATTTCTTGTACATATTATTACGAATTACGTGATTTATTTATACTTTTATCATTATTATTATTCATGTAACGGAATTAAAATTCTTCAAAGAATATATTGAAAAACGATCCCAGTTTGTACAAATTGGAACCACAACCAGTGACATATAGCAAATAAATTATGGCGTTCCTCAAGGTAGTACCTACCCTTGGACCACTATTATTTTTAATTTACATAAATGATCTCTGCCTTCTTTAAATTGGAGGAAAAATAATTACTGTTGCAGAAGACACTGCACTAGGCTTTTCAATAGTGATACATGAGAAAAAGCGTACGTATTGGCAGAAAAGGGAGTCAATATAGTAAAATCTTGGCTAGATAACAGTGTATTATCCCTTAACATAAAAAAACTATATTTATGACCTTTCAGTATTGACACACGAGGACAACCTTTGATCAACATTCTATTACAGTTCACAATTGGTACAAAAATTTCTGTCAATGTACCCCCCTGGAAAAATGTAAAGAGATCAGGTATCTAGGAGTTGTTGTTGACAATGACTTAAATTGGAAAAAGCATATTGAGGAATGTTCGATAACAATTCGAAAACTAATATATCTATTCTTACGTATTCGCAATGTTTTTAAAAAAGATGACCTTAAGTTCATCTATTATGCAGTTGCTCAATCTATACTATGTTATGGCATCATAGTTTGGGGAGGAACGTATAAAACCGCACTTAGTCCCATTGAAATAGCCCAGAAGAGTATCATTCGAGTTATTAATAAAAAAACTTTTAGATATCCATCTAATCCATTATTTTCAGAATTTGAAGTTTTAGATATTCGTCAGCTATACCTCAAGAAATTAATCTTTTACTCCCATAATCTCAATATTACACAATATACTCGAGTTGAAAACTCCTACAATATTAGACACAGATTTTTACACATCCCCAGAACTCATACCACGTTTGATCAAAAATATTTTGATTTTATTTTACCTCGTATTTTAAACATGTTTACAAAAGAATTAAATGGTTCTGAGATATATAATATAAAGTCACTGAGTGCTATGAAAAATAAACTATCTTCTTGAATTCTCAACAAAGGTAGAATGAACATTGAAAATATATTTTTTAAAATTATGAAATGATATAAAACCGTGATTTTATAGCTGTATATTATAATTTATATGTTTGATTTTATGATATGTTATAATTGTGTGTTAGACATAATTGGATACATACATAAGTATGGACTGCGTCAGTTAAAATGAATATAAAGCTATTCCGTCACAAGCACTGCTTAGTGGAATAGTTCTTATCCACTGGATGTTGGTACTGATAGATTGTATTCATTTTGTCAGTGCCAACATATACTAAATTGTCTATTTTTCATATTTTTTGTTGTACTATGTTTCACTATTGTATTGTTGTAATTTTTTGTTTGGTAATTGTGGATTTTGAATAAATAAATAAATAAATTACAAAAGTAGGTACCTATTTGTAAAAAAAAATCTTGTACACTTAAATTAACTGTACATATTTTTTTGATTTTGTTTTAAGTAAATGTTCATAAATAATGAAATTCAATTAATGATAACAATATAAAGAGAACAATATTTAGTATGACAGGGAACGAAACGAGGACACAAGGAAAGAATGTAAGATGAAGAAAGATGTAATTAATAGAATGAAAGTTGACACATTGAGATGGTTCGGCCACTTGGAAAGAATGAACGAGAATCTCCTGACGAAGAAATTATACAAGGCGGACAGGAATGGAATAAGAGGTCGGGGTCACTCAAGAAAAGGATGGCACGACCATGTAAACGATATGCTGAATATAGGAAATGTACGAAGCATGAATAACAGACGAACATGAATAAGACGATGCATTAATATTGGAGAGGCGATGAATGTGTGTCAAGATAAAAAAATGTCGCGTTCGGTTCTCTCTGCCTACCCCGTTAGGGTAGGGTTACCATATCTCAGGATTTGTCCTGAGATTTCAGGATTATTCGAATTTTCTCAGGATTGCGGCCGGATTCTGCAAATCTCATGATATCTCAGGATTTTCATTAAAACACACCTAACATTTTAAAGATCTTTTTAATTAAAAGTCAAAGAAACTAAAAATAATCTTTCTTTGGTAATAATCCAAGTAGGAACTTAATCAGTTTTATCGTACTTAATATGTGAAGATACCTTTTTAAGTAAGGTTTTTTCTTTAAATATTGATTTATAAA
The DNA here is from genome assembly GCA_963576475.1 of Molanna angustata. Classification (NCBI taxonomy): domain Eukaryota; kingdom Metazoa; phylum Arthropoda; class Insecta; order Trichoptera; family Molannidae; genus Molanna; species Molanna angustata. The sequence continues at coordinate 30,180,547 of OY754982.1, forward strand.
ATGCCTCACATGTTAAACTCTTCAAATTATATTGAACTAAAAGTATAGCTCGAACTGAAGACACCTTTAGTCGGTTTCTTTCTTTCGACCATTGAGCCCCCATGATAGAAAAAAACTCTTTCTACGTTTGCATTCTGGGCTGTAATTGCAAATATATATTGACAAATACGCAGTATCTCTGGTAATCGTGAAATACCTATTGTCTTGAAAATGTTTGCCCACATAAAATCTCAGGATTTTCCATGGAAATCAGGCCTTTTCTCCGGACTTTTATTTTTTATCTGGTAACCCTACGTGAGAGACATAGCGGTATGTACAATATTTTGGAGTAAAATAAAATGATGAATAGAAAATTACAAACTTTATTCAATTAATTTCAATGTTGTCTAACAAATTATATCCATTATTTTGATTTCTGTTTAACTTTGATTTTTAAAATAACTACATATTTGACTTGACAAGTGGGTTATGGCCAACGCTATACCCCTCACTACCAAATAACTCCACAAAGTATTCAAAATTTGTATGGAAAATTTTCAACATTTATATGAAATAGGTTTGTTAAATTATTTTTGATTTAAATATTTTATTATGAAATCTTGATAATTCTTCAATATCATTTTATGAAAGTGATGTGCCTTTTTAACAATTTGAAAATAAAAATATCAAATTTTAAGTTTCCTGATCTTGGAGTCACATTGAAATACTTGACAGTTAAAAAAGTTGAGAAGTACTGATCAGATATCCTTCAAAATCTAATCGGGTCTAAGCGAATATTAGATGTATAAATTTGCAAAATTTGAAAAAAATCGAATGAGTATTTTAGTCTATAATCGATAAAGTAGAATAAACACGCCGTACATAGCACACAGCACACACATTGAGATGAAATACACCTATACATTGATAGTACACATATACATTGTGATGAAACTTTCAGAATACAATCTCAGCAATACTAGTTGATAATCTGCAATAAAAAACCTTAAAATTGCGAATTCATAACAACCAACTATATCCCCTTAGGTTAGTGATGACTAAAAAAGGTAATAAGTCTTTGTAAAACATAATATAAATGATTGAGTTTTATGACAAAATAAAAACAATCAAATGAACTTAAAGTCGATTTTGTGGGCGGCGCCACCTTGTGGAAAATAATCATTTATTAGTTTTAAATATTTGCGTACGATTCATGCAAAAGTATTAGGGCAGCATGGGGGGTGAAAGATGTCTTGTAGGTAATTGTATCTCCAAAGTTAAGGCATGCGGCATCACGATGTCGCTATAATAATAATAATAATAATGTCCTCCTAACTCTTTATGTAGAGTGTAGAGACCCTCTTTATATTATGTCTCAGTACCTACTCTCTCCCTCTCTTATGTCCTGTCTCCCGCTTTCTCTACGAATATCAGACTCCTGAATGACTCTCATATATTCTATCCACGCTAATGTCTCTATGTGTTCGTCTCAAGTAAAAATGCATTAAGTACATATACTGAATTTATTTGAACATATATTAGATTATTCATTGTACATAATAACCATTTGATCTGTCTGCCAAATTAAAGTCTTGTTAAATGTCCACAAAACTAAGCAAAATCAATATTATTTATTATTAAAAGTAAATACTATTTTAACTTGTGTTCTTGATGACATTTCTATTAATACAATGATAATCTGTTTTCTTGTGACGTGTAACCAAAGATTTCTAAATAATATTCTAGATGGACTGCAGTAGCGGAATAGCTTATAGAAGCCGAAAACCCTGGATTGCCTACAAATATACCATGTAAAAAAATACTTTTAAAATTTATAATCATAGACTAGAAAAAATGGCATTTCAAGGAAAAATTGTTTAGTACTAGCACTGTTAAACTGCTTTTGCAGTTTAGTGCAAGAATACTTATTGTTTAAAAAAAATGTAAATAAATAAAACTTTAATAAAAAAAAAAAAAAAAAAGACCTACTTATTTATTGGTTGGTTTATTGCAACCGTATACTACATACAAGATCCATGTATAGAAACGTTGATGTGATATTTTTCAGGGCCACAAAATGTAAAAAAAAAATTGGCATGTGATTGGAAAATATTTTTCATCGTCACCTAAATGGAAAACGAAGAATTTATGCTAATTAACTTTAAATATTCGAAATTTCCCATTTTCCTTTCAGGGTTTGCGTTGTCTGAAGATTCTAAGCACGCCCTTGAGATGGAGTACTCCGTGCAATGAGTGATGGTATATCGCGCGTTTGACGTCTTGGATGGCAACATATTGCAGTTTTCCATACATTTCAACTGTTCTCTAAATCTTAATGAACAAAGTGTTTTTTTCGACAAATAAATCCAAAAAAAAATCACATTAGTCGTTATTCTCTATAGAAAAACGATGTGTCTACAAAAAATGTTGTCAAAAGTCCCACGGAAAAAATCCTCCCATTGATTCATACAAAATTTGCTAACTGCGACATCTTGTATATTATATGAAAATGTATGTATGGTAAACATCGGTTGAAATATTTTTTGGAAAGTACCTACTTAATTGCTGGAAAACAATTCGATCTATATTTTGGGAATAATTTATTCTTTTGACTAGTTGCATGTAACACATGAGATACAACTGTCGATGGCGATAGTATGTATAATTGAAGAATACGTACCAAACTATAAACAAAAAATAATAAACATTATTTAATATTAATAACAGATATTTAATGATAGATTCGGACGTGGTAAAGAATAGTCGCTGATTTTACATTTTTTCTTTAGTTTTGGATAATTTCGCCATGGATACCATCATCAGATCTTGACCAAATTGAAATGGAACCAATCGGAAGATATCCCCTTTCTAATGACAAAACGAATCATCGAAAACTGATAATGTGGTGAAAAGTTATCGCTGAACATAGCACCTTTATAGTCATAGTGACACTAAATAAAAAACACCATTTTTCACAATCAGGGTTTAAAGTTTTGGATTTTTTTATTTACCTTTAATTTTGTGTAATAGCAGTTTTTTCAAATATTTTTTTTGTGATATTTTTGGAAATGTAACATGAATTATAAATTTGAGTAAATTAAATAAAACGATTGAAATTTAATGGGAATTTTATCCAACTGTCGATTCGTTCATGAGAATTCAATTATCTTTATGAATCGATATTATTAAGCCAAGATGCGTGTACGAAGGAAAATTTTGTATGGCGTAGTGGACTTTTTGCATGCTAAAACACCAACTAGAGGCCTCGCAGCATATATGTTCCCATATATGGATTTACTCAGAATTCGGAGTAGAACATTTTATGTGAGTTTTGTGTGTGTGTGTCTGTGTGTGTCTGTGTGTGTGTGTCCGTCCCCCTCTTATAACTTTTGATCCGCTCAATTTACAGAGCCCAAAATTTCAGAATATATAAACAGTTCTAGGTCTACAAAAGAGGACCGAGCCCCATACCTGTGAATTTTTGATTTATATGATTAACATTTTAGAATTTTAAGCGCCCTTTTTAAGACAACCGCCCTGAATTCTTGTTCCTGATTGTTCTATGATTTATCCGGCCCTGTATATATCAATATTAAAACAAAATAATTACTATAATTAATGTTTTACTATAATTAGTTGGGTATTAGACCATGATCTATCAGTATTTTCAGATCTGATTTTTTCTTCTCTGCTAATATATTTTTGATTTATAAAGAAACAATAATTTAGAATGCATCTAAATTTATAATCTATTTGTTTTAAGTCTTGAAAATAACTTGTTTTTATCAAAATTTGCATTTATCAGCTTGTTTCTCTTCCCTGTTTTTCTTTTTATCGTTTATATGAATCTGCATTTTTTCCTCTATGGTAATCTTATCACCTTGATGTTGGCAAATTATATTCTTTATCATTATTAGATTCATTAGTAAAATCATTATCAGAATCTGATTGTTGTTCATTTTCATTTTTGTCATATAACTGGTTATCAATTAAATCCACTTTCTCTACCTATGTTCTTTTCCATAGTCATTTTTAATATTCTCTTTAAACGATTCATATTCGATGGATGGGTACACTAAAAATTATACAATTTCTTTAAATTACTATTACCTACAGTTTTTATTGCTACTTCATGAGATTGAGTATTTTTAAGGCGTTATTAAATAAAAAGTAATAACATCAACGGAATTTGAATTAATATTAATCAAATAAAATTAATATTTGAATCCATGTAAAAATATCATTATCATACTGACATTAAATAAAAAGTGACATACCTAATTGATTTCGAATTTTTATCAGTCTGTTATTATAAAAGTGACATTAAACAAAAAGTGTCATTAATGGTGCTAACAATATCATAATCCATATTAAACTGTTAATATTAAAGTGACACTAAACAAATAATGTCATTATGCATATAATAAAAGGAGAAAAACTTACCATTTTTTTAAAGCAAAACTGTTTCTAAACAAAATATTTATGTCCCTATGCAGCACAAACAACCTTCCAAATCAAGAAATTGCACAACACTAAACATAATGTGTCATTGTCATCATCATCATCATCATTGTCGCTACAGCCCACTGTGAGCCTTGGCCTCCTCCAGAATTTTTCGCCATTTAGACCGGTCCATCGTCTGCATTCTCCAGTTTGTCACGCCAATCCTCTTTAGATCCTCCTGTACGCCGTCCATCCACCGCAGCTTGGGTCTCCCCACACCACGTCTCCCCTCCGGTCGTGTGTCGAGAATCTTCTTTGGGATTCGGCATTCCTCCATTCGCTGAACGTGCCCTAACCATTGAAGCCGATGTATTTTAATATATTTTACTATGTTAGGATCACTGTAAAGGTTCTCCAGCTCATGGTTGTACCTTATCCTCCATATTCCACTCTCACAAAGAGGCCCAAAGATTTTTCTCAAAACCTTCCGTTCAAAAACCAGCAGCGCTTTTTCATCCTTCCTATTAAGAACCCAGCATTCAGCACCATATACGAGTACTGGTCGCAGCAATGTTTTATACAATAACAACTTGGTATTTCGTGTCAACAATCGGGACTTGAGATGTCGGTGAATACCGAAATAGCATTTATTTGCCACAGCTATTCGTCTTTTAATCTCGACACTAACATCGTTGTTACTGGTTATTATTGAACCTAGGTACTGAAACGACCCCACAGTTTCAATGGTATGATTACCAGCACTAATCAGAGTTTCTTGGGCATTTCTATGGTTGGACATTTTAGCTGCAATCATATATTTTGTCTTAGAAGAGTTCACTTGAAGTCCCATTCTGGCAGAAGCATTTTCCAGGTGTATAAACGCTTGTTTTACATCATTTGGTGTTCTTGCAATTATGTCAACATCATCTGCATATGCAAGTATCTGGCTTGATTTGCGAAAAATTGTACCTGCTGTCTCAATTCTGGCATCTCTGATGGCTTTCTCTAGTACTATATTAAATAATAGGCAAGACAATGCATCACCCTGTCGTAAGCCATTATAGGTTTTAAATATGTCCGAGGTGCTGGTTTGTATTTTGACCCTACAATTTGAACCATGCAATGTTGCTCTCACTAGTCTTACTAGTTTGAATGGTATTCCCATTTCCATCATGGCCTCGTACAATGTCGCTCTATTGACACTATCGTATGCTGCCTTAAAATCTATAAATAAATGGTGGGTCTCTATATTATACTCGAGCGTTTTTTCCAGTATTTGCCTAAGGGCAAAAATTTGGTCAATTGTCGATCTTCCTGGCCTGAAACCACTTTGGTATTGCCCAATTATATGTTCTGCATGTGGCATAAGTCGCATGAATAGAACCCCTGCAAACACTTTATAGGCTGAACTCAGGAGCGTTATACCTCTGTAGTTGCTGCAGTCTATTGTGTCACCTTTTTTATGTAGTGGACATATAATCCCAGTATTCCATTCTTCTGGTATTGATTCAGTGTCCCATATTTTACCAATAATTGTGTGCATGAGTCTACCTATTGTCTCTCCACCGTATTTGAGTAGCTCACCTGGTATTCCATCGTGACCTGGAGACTTATTATTTTTGAGTAGGCTTAATGCTTTGTTTACTTCTTCCAAGGTTGGGTCCGGTTGATCATCTTCATTTTGTTCGAAGGGGGGGATATTTATGTCTGATTCTCTTGTGGTGGTTTCGTTATTCAACATTTCATCAAAGTGTTGTGCCCAGCGCTTAAGGATATCTACATTGTCATTAAGAATTTCACCATTTTTGTTTCTACAGGCAGTTGTTCTGGGTTTGAATTCCTTCCGCTGTTGGTTAATCCTTTGGTAGAACTTTCTTGTTTCATTTTGAGACTTCAATGTTTCCAATTCCACCAGCCTCTGCTTTTCATATTCTCTCTTTTTCCTTTTATGAGTGTGCTTTTCTTCTCGTCTTCTCTCTCTATATTCTTCTTGAGTGGCCCTTGTATTTCTCTGTTGCATTTTCTTATATGCCTCATTCTTTAAATTTGTCACCCTCATGCAATCACCATCAAACCATTCAGGTCGTCTTGTCTGTCTCACGTTTCCAAGTACAGCTAGGGCTGCTTCTTTGATATTTATTTGGCAGTCCTTCCATATTTCAGTTGCTGTTTTATTGAAGTCGACACTATTGTTTATCCTATTCAATTCCTCCTTGAACCTTGCTCGTATCTCTAAGTCCTTTAAAGCTTCAACATTTATTTTGTTCTGTCTTTCTGTTGGTTGCATTTTGGCCTTAGAAATTCGTGCTCTGACTTTACTAACCACCAAAAAGTGGTCAGAGTCGCAGTTGGCTCCTTTATAGGTTCGTACGTCGATGAGGTTGGATATGTGTCTTCCGTCAATCAGAATATGATCGATTTGATTATTTGTGCGGCCATCCGGAGACCTCCATGTGACTTTATGTATGTCTTTGTGGATGAACATAGTACTTCCAACAGACATTCCATGTGATGTAGCAAAATCTATCAGCCTTTCACCGTTATCATTATGAGTCTCATGAAGGCTATTTGCACCGATTACAGGATGATACATTGAGTCTCTTCCAACTTTTGCATTCATATCACCAAGAACAATTTTAATATCATTGTTTGGACACGAATCATATGTTCTTTCCAACAAGTTATACCATTCATCCTTATCTTCCTCTGTGCTTTCTTCCGTGGGGGCATGTGCATTTATTATGCTTGTGTTAAAGAATTTTCCTTTCAACCTTATAACACATAATCTCTCACTTATTGGTTTGAAATCTATAACCAGATGCTTCATTCTTTTTGCCACAATGAAACCTGTCCCCAGTATATGGTACTTCTTATGGCAGCTGTAATAAAGATTATATTCTCTTTTTTCCATATGACCACTTCCCAGCCACCGTATTTCCTGTATAGCAGTTACATCAGCTTTGTATTTTACCAGTTGTTCCCATAGAACCCTCAACGCCCCCAGGCAATACAGTGTTCTTACATTCCATGTACAGAGTTTAAAATCGTTGTCCTTATTTCGTTTGCGTGATCGATATTCCAGTTTCTGTCCGGCTTTTTCTTCTTTTGGTTTCGTAATCAATGTGTCATTGTACCGATTAGAAATGTTACCGAATTTGAAAAAATACAAAACGCAACAATGCCAATTGGTGGTAAATATTTAAACTAGAGATCTGATGTTTCTGTATTCAATAGATAGCGCTCATCTAAAATAGCTGGTATTAATAACTAAAAATCACACAATTTTGTATAGTGTCACTATGACTATAAAGGTATTATATAAAACTTATATAAAACTATTTGTCGGTCTTTGTGGATCAGTTGGTTGGGTATTTGACTGCTGATCCAAGGTTTCCAGGTTCCATTCCCGGTGGAGACTCATTTTTAATTGTGTCTTCAAAAGTATATAGGAATAGTGCACGAAATAGAAAATAAACGAATATATGTATAGCAACAAGAAAATAACAAAATAAAAACAAAAGAAATAGCATTCAAAAGAACATGAAATATGCTAAATAGTCAGACTCAGAGCACACGCAGACCAGTCGCACACGGAAATTGTGTCTTCAGTCTGGATCTGTCTTCTTCTTCTTCTTCGTGCCATATCAGGTCCCCCCGACGTTGGCGATCACTATTGAGAAGGCACCTCTACCCGCCGCCGTACGGAACAATTCGCCGACGTCTCTGATGCCGGTCCACATGACATCTGACGTCTTCCTATTTCTCGGCGTCCCTCTATTTTGCCCTTCATAATAATTTGGAGCAGCCTGTACTTTTCACCTCGCAAAATGTAACCCAAATATGATATTTTTCTATTGTGTCACCCAGCTCGCGCTCGACATTTGCTCTCCCAAGTACCTCCACATTTGACACTTTATCTACCCAGCTGAAGTCTCCAGAATGTGGCAACTTGTTATTGGGTGCGTGTTAAATAATTATTTGACATAGTACCTGTTGGTTGCCAGAGAAGCTACGTAAAATAAACCAAAGAAAAACATGTTGAATAACCTCTCCGTATTTGGAAGTCGGTTATAAAATAAATCCTGTCATACATCATTTTTCTATTCAAATATCTTGTATCACTGAATATTCTAAACTTATCACTATATTTTATATTTCTCTTAAATAATACCTACTACCCAGATCCATATATTTTAGGAGTGTTTACAATTTGGGCAGCACTGACTTGCAAATCAAAATATGGTCCAATATGATCAAGCCATTATCGTATTTATAGTAATAATACCCAATTATAGGTGTGTCGTATCAAGAGTTGACGATAATAGGTTGAAATTCCCTTGGCTGGGTACACCCTCTACAGTACCTGGCGGTGCAATGCTCTGTCCCCCTCCCTCTACGACCAAGGAAAGGGGTGTGAGAGAGACAGACTGCGAGGCAACGAACGTCCTTAGTTATATTATTTTTGATACGAATTCGATAACATATATTTCATATTACCTACACTATTTTCCATGTTTTAACAAATATTAGATTTTTCCAGTATTTTTTGCATAAAGCATATTTTTGCAATATTATGTAATGTTTTTAACATATTTGATATGGCCACATAAATATGTTGCTACTCATAATGTAATTGTAGTACAATACTTGGCATATGTATATGCAAGTGAGAATTGGACATGTCAGAGGATGCATGAAAGCAACATAAATGCAGTTAAAATGAGATCGCCGATAAAAATATGTAACAAGACAATGTAAATGTAATAAATGAGGATATTATTATATTAACTAGTTGCATGTAACACATGAGATCCAACTGTCGATAGCGATAGTATGTATAGTTGAAGGATATGTACCAAACTATAAACCCATAAATACAAATTATTGAATATTTTCAGATATTTTGTTTTCTATACAACATATGTAGGTATGTATGTCAAGATAGGATAGTATGGAGGAAGTTCCTTTTTTCCTACCCAGAATATGAAAATAGCATGATGGTATGTATGTTTGGAGATGAAGTATCAAACTATTAAGTCTTCTTACATATTGTGTATAGGCGACTGCCATACAAAATGTATGAAGCGATGTCGTCACTAAATTCAATTTTTAAAAAAATTGTTAAAAAAAAATTGAGATCTTCTACTACAATGTTAATATTTTTTATAGAAAATTAAATTGTCTAGTTGGGGTGTTTCGGATTTTTTCGATAAGTGTATAAGTTTTGGAAATATAGGCAGTTAAACTCATAAATTTATCATAAAACAAATATTTTTCTAAATAAAAAATGTTTGATAAACCCTGGAATTTTTTTGAAAAAACAAATTTGAGATTTTTTATTTTTCTATATTTGTACCAATTTTCAGCGTTCTAGCTTTTATGGTTTCTGAGATATATGGAAAAATAAAATAAAAATTAAAAAGTTGATAACCCCTGACTGAAACAAAAATTCAAAATTCCGAGTATAAAAGTTTTGTAGGCGTGTAACTGTTTATATATTCTGAAATTTTAGGCTCTGTAAATTGAGCGGATCAAAAGCTATAAGGGGGGGACGGACACACACACACAGACACACGAAATGTTCTACTCCGAATTCTGAGTAAATCCGTGTATGGAACATATATGCTGCGAAGCGTCTAAGTTGGTGTTTTTTGACTTCAAAGTTGGAAAAGCCGTGAAAAAGTAGACCTCTTCATACAATTCTCGCGTATTCTGGCTTGAAACATTGTCGATATGTTAAGAGAACAAAGTTCTCCTGAACAAATCGACAGTTGGATAAATGAAGATATATGAACAAGAAAGATGATAATTTTCAATATAATGAAAGTAAATATATTGAGATAGTTTGGCCACATGGAAAGAGAATGTCCCATTCATTAAATTAGTCGGTAGCAGAACGGCTAGCGTTCTGTCTGTATTAGGCTGGGTTGTTTCAACAAAAGTATCGGTAATAGTATAGTTAAAATAGGTACTTTGATTTCATGACATTGTTCAAAAATACGTCATTTAACGATATTAGTTTTGAATGAAACACAAAGTTTTGAACAATTTTATGAAATCAAAGTATTTTAACTATACTTTTAATTTAATCTTTGTTCGAGAAACACAGCCTTAGTAATTCAGAAGTCGCGAGTTCGAATCTAGCCCTAGTCGATTTCGTTCATCTTCTTCTTCAGCCTGTTCTTTTCCATTCTGTGATATATCTTTGTGTCGACGGAGATCCCCGAATGCGGAATCGGACGCATTCGTATATTGAATAATCGGCGGGCCATTATTTGCCTTAGGCCTACAGAGTAAACATCATACGTCGTGTCAATTATTGTTTTGTTATATTTTGCGTGCATATTTTAAGATCTGTAATATGTATAATTAAATTTAATATATGTAAAATAAAGTCAATTTGAATATCATTCTAGACTTGTTATTTACATATTTAACAAGTGGCGACGAGGATGAGATATAGGCCTCCCCCTTGATCCTCCACAACTCCCTGGCTTGGGCACACTGTATCCATCTCCCTCCGGCACATTTCTTGGTGTCATAATACCACCTTACCTGGGCTCTGCCGACGCCTCTTCGGCTTGTTGTCGATCGACATTCTACGATCTTTTTGGCCCATCGTGAATCCTGGCATCTGGCAATATGCCCGGCCTAGCTCCACTTATGTACGGTGGGAAGACGAAGTTAGGAGGGATGCGCCGAACTGCTCCAGGCAACAGATTGGAAGGCCGAGGCGGGAGACAGGAGAGGTTGCAGGCGAAAACTCATAGAGGCCAAGGCTCGAAATGGGCCGTAGAGCCATTGAAGAAGAAGAAGAAGCTCCACTTAAGACCAGCGACCCTTTCCACTACATCGGCTACTTTGATTATTTCTCTTATCATGAGATTCTGAATTCTGTCCCTTATTGAAATACCCAGCAACTTTCTCTCCATAGCTCTCTGTGTCACTAACAGCTTGTGCATTATTCGTTTTGTTATTAGGACCGATGTTTCCATTCCATAATAAAGCACTGGGAGAATACATGCATCGAATAGCTTCTTTTTCAAATAATGGGAGTATTTACGGTATTTCAGAATGTATGATAATTTCCCTAAAACTGCCCAGGCAAGGAACAATCATCAAAAATAAATAATTTGGAAATAGTTGGTGTGCCCGAAAGTCCGGCAAAGACGCCACTGGATATTGTCTCTTCACTAGCCGGCGTATTGGGCGTTAACTTGTCTCCGGCTGACGTCGTGTTTAGCACCAGAACGGCGCACAAATCAAATCAACCAAATCGCCCTCGAACAATTATCGCTCAATTTGCGGACAATAAGATAAAGAATAACTTGTTGGCGGCCATACGTAAGGTAAAAGGCATAAAGGCTGACAGACTAGGGTATAAGGAATCGTGTCCAATATATCTAAATGAGCATCTTACATCATACAACAAGTTCATATTATACAAGACAAAGGAAATTACAAACTCAAAAAAGTACGAATTTGTATGGACAAGAGAATGCCGAATATTTGTGAGGAAAAACCGTACTTCCCCAGCTATCCACATTGGAACGGAAAGGGACCTACAAAGGATTACATGAGAACAACGATCTATCCTGCTGTGAATTGGTACCGAAACTGTGCTTTTCCCCCGGACTGTCTTGAAGTTCAATGTCGTATAAAAAAATGCACGAAAATTCTGTTCACATTCCCTTTCCAACTCTACCATACCATATCCCCATCTCTCTTAGTAACCATCACTGTCTTTGTACCGAACCCTACTTACCCAAGTTTTATATTGATGCTCTTAATTTTTAATTGCAATAGTGTTGATTTGATCCCGGCCGTGTTTGGTGCATATTCATCGATCATTTGTAGTTATGGTGTTTATCAAAATTATCTTATTTATGTTTTAAAGACTTATGTACTATTGATAATGATTATTTTATTATTTTGTGATGGAGCTACCTTGATAGACTTATTACTTTGTGTTATAGCTTCTTCACTATATACTGTACAGAACTCTATTTCTTATTTTTTAAAAACTTACATGTGCTTTTATTTACTTTCATATACTATAATAATATTGCTTATACGATTACTTTATGATATAACTGCCTCACTTAACATGACACTCATTCGATGTGAATATATAAAATCTTTATACCTATTGCAGAACTGTCTTATATTCACTTTAAAAACTGAGAAAAATTTAGTATCATTCACTATTTTATTATTATTACATCTCATTACAAGTAGGGAAATGATGATTGGAATGAAGCTGATTGGTATATTTAGTAAAATTGGTAAACTTGATGATTTGAAAAATGGATAGTCTACAAACCGAAATTGAAAACCTGCAACTGATAGAAAGTAACAGCATAACAAACTCCGAAAATTTCCAAAATACCTTTTCAGATGAAAATTCGTTGAAAGTTATTAATACGAATATTCGTAGTATCTGGAAGAACTTCGACGAATTTTTCATCTTCTACCATCAGTTAATAATTAAACCTGATGTTATAATATTAACAGAGTGCTGGCTAGGTGAAAGTGATACTCCACCACAGATACAAGAATACGATTCCTTCCTTAGCCATAACCATGCAAATAGATCTGATGGAGTAGTTGTATATGCTAGACGAGCACTCAAACCAACCCGTAAGACTTCATACTTGCAGGATGCAAGTCATGTGTTGATAGCTATTGAAGAAAAGAAGGTAGTTATACTGGCAACATATAGATCCCCAAGCTACAGCGACCCTACACTTTTCTTAAATACATTAGACCAGTGTTTGAGTGAACTTAAGGGTAATTCCAACATAATTTTTGCTGGAGATATTAATATAAATATTCTTGATGCACGTAATGAAATAACAAATAGCTATCTCGAAATGATGTGTGAACTAGGTCTCGCTTCAGCAATAAATGACCCTACTAGAGTCACCCATAACAATGCATCTTGTATTGATCACATATTTGTAAATACTAAAATGAAAGTTAAATCCAACACTGTTCACAGCAGCATTACAGATCACTTTATCACAACTGTAGAGTTATACACAGAGTCAAAATATAAAAATGATACAAGACGATATATTAATGTAACTAACTACAAATATCTAATAAATGTGTTGAAACAAGAGACGTGGCAAGCTGTTTATGACACAAGTGATCCAAATATTGCGCTCAATAATTTTCTATCTACTCTGGATAAATTACTCAAAAATCATACGTCAGTCAAAATTATTAATCATAGAACTCTTAAAATAAAACCTTGGATTACAGACGGTATTGTAAAGGCTATACACAAGAGAAACAAATTACATAAGCAAGCTCAAAGATTCCCTAATAATTACGCTTTACAATTATACTACAAACAATACAGAAATACTTGCTCTAATATTATAAAGAAAACAAGACAAGACTACTATAAAGAAAAGATACACCAGAGTACAAATAAGTCTAAAACAATATGGAATATAGTAAGAGATAACTTTGGGCATAAGAAGGATCAGAAAAGAGTGGAGAAAATTAGGAACGGAAATTAAATTATTGAAAACGAACAGAAAATAGCTGACATATTGAATAATTACTTCACAAATATTGGAGACAACCTGGCCGAACACCTAATGAACACAATAAACAAAAATGAAAATGATCTTGTAAACAATCTAATAAATGAAAATGAGGTTCACATTAGATTTGATTTCTTAACTGTAATGATAGAACAGGTCAAGACAGTTATTAAAACGCTATGTAATGACTGTGCACTTGGACTAGATGGTATCAGTACCAAACTACTGAAACAAACTGTGGATTATATCTCGAAACCACTAACATATGCTATAAACTTAAGTATATCCCAAGGAATATTTCCTGATCATCTAAAACAAGGCCTCATAACTCCCATTTATAAGGGCGAAGATCACCAAAATCCTAAAAATTATAGACCAATAACCCTGCTCAATACAATATCTAAAATCTACGAAAAAATCGCTAACCAACAACTGATGACTTTTTTAGATTCTAACCATCTACTATCTAACGATCAATACGGCTTTAGAGGGGGTAGAGGTACAACGGATGCTATAAAGGAACTCACAGGATATTTAGCAAAGGAAATGGATAATGGACGAAAGTGCTTAGCTATATACTTAGATTTGACGAAAGCATTCGATACGGTATCCCATGTGATATTACTAAAAAAGCTGGATAACATAGGAATAAGAGATAACGGACTCCATTGGTTTAAGAGTTATCTTTCTAATAGGCAACAAATGGTCAAAGTTGGACAGAGTAAGAGTGATTCGAAAACAGTTCGATTTGGAGTGCCACAAGGCAGCGTCCTGGGACCCACTTTATTCCTTGTCTATATTAACGACTTATTAAAAAAAATCCAAACCGGCAAAGTTATTGCCTTTGCTGATGACACAGTGCTCACCTATAGCTCCGAACTATGGGAGACTACATTTGAGAAGGCACGTAGTGAGTTGTGTGGGGTAAAAGACTGGATGGACTATAACTTACTTACTATTAATACTACGAAGACAGAGTATATGACCTTTAGTATTACCACTAGGACACAACCACAATATGACCAGACCTTAACAATACATAACTGCAGAACTTTGACAAACTGCCAATGTTTACCACTGAAAAGAGTCCCCAAGTACAAATACTTAGGAATATACATTGACGAAAATTTACGATGGCAAGACCATATAGAACACCAAACTAATAAATGTAGAAAAATGACTTATGTTTTTAGAATGCTACGAGATATGTTGGCAACTAATATACTACGAACAATCTACTTTGCACTTGTACAAACAACATTGGAATATGGAATTATAGGCTGGGGAGGAATGGCAAAAACAATTTTAGAACCACTAGAAAGAATACAACGTTCAATAATAAAAATTATGTACAAAAAACCTAAAAGATACTCCACGGACCAAATTTACACAGACAGTGGTTTTTTAGATATTAGACAGTTATACATGAAAACTATAATGACCTATCTTCATAAACATATGACGGAATTCTTACCTGACTACGTTTTCTCCAACAGTACCCGAAATAGACTACAGATAAGACCTCCACTAATAAGGACGACTTTTGCCCAGCGACATTACCCTTTTCTTGCTCCTAGACTCTACAATAAAATTACCTGACATTGAACACAATATCTCAAGCGACGAAACAAACTTCAAAAAACTGGTAATTGATTGGCTGAAAAGAAATGGTAGAATACAATCTGCTCATGTCTTGTTAAATATCCTAACATAGTTCACTGCTCTGTGCCTTCATAACCTGAAAATCTTTGCCGCAGCTTGGTTCCATCAAACGTTTCCACTACAATTATATGGACTAAAATAAAATGAGAGTTCACGGTAAATTTTCTGATACTTTTTCTTTCCTGTTTATGTTTATTTATTTATTTAAAACACTTATTGTACATGTACATTACTTAATAGCTAGTACAAATGGCGGACTTATTGCCTAACGGCAATTTGATTATGTCTGTTATATTTCAAAAACATGTAACCACTGGGCAAATTGAAACAGTACTGCCTCAGAACAGACTTGTCTAGTGAGGCAGTAAATTTCCAAATACGAAAAATTATATATAAGTACTATGTTTATGATAAGTATATATTTTTTTTAAAATATAGCTATTTTTTGTTATTGTTTTTATATATATGTGTAAATGGAAATAAATAATTTCATTTCATTTCAAGGCCACGTCTTCTCTCTATTTCTGCCTTTTGATTTTCTTTGGCAAGCATCACGGTATGGCCTAGATATATGTATCTGTCTACTCTTTCAATTTGCACTCCATCTATTATGATGGGGAAGGACTCTTCTGGGTAACTAATCATTTTGGTCTTGTAACATCTATAATAGCACAAACATCTATTTTTCATTTAGAGAATGCATCGGTTCTTTTAAATATATCCAAACGTGGTCTCTGTTGATAAATATTTGAATATCAACGAAAAATCAATACTCAAAAATCGAAATAAAAAATCCTTTATCTCATTCGGCTGTACACTGCAGGAAAATCCGGGGGGAGTTGAAAGAGTTTTGCCATTTTGCTTCTTACTCAAAGTCCTATTATTATAGATCGTATGAGAATAGTGCCGTGCCAATCGATAGTTCATTTCTTACACATTCAAATAACTGACACAAAAAAGTGTAAATGTTATTTATGTGGTGAAAAAATGTACTTGAACGAGTTGAAACAGTTGATTTTTGGATAATATTAAGGTTTATAGGAATAAGAAACGACGATTTAATTTAAGATATTTATTACAATGAAGTATTTAGATATGGCGCCTGCTGCAAGCGTATCTATTTTTCAATTTGATATTCAATCGCTAGGAAAAAATAACTTAGATAGTTTGGATATGAAGAAAAAATCTTTATTTTTAATTGTGTTTTGTGTGCTTATAATTTTTCTTGTAGAAAAGTTATTAAAAAAGCAAAAAAAATAACAATAAAAAAGAAAGTATGTATTTAAAACAAACCATCGTTTGATTGATTCCACAGCCGGGCTGTGTGAATTGTGCATGTGTCAGTCGATTTTTAATCTATGCCTATTTCCATACGATGCGTTACCGTACTGTAGCATAATAAATATATGAGACGAGTCAATGCAGCCACGGTAAGTCTCAGTGAACTCGGTATATGGCTATTGTACAGTCAACGACCCACGGTCTAGACTCTAGACGAGGCCCGGTGCAAGGTGACTGTGTAGCAAGATGCGGGGGGAGGGTGCTATGTGTGGAGGGGGTAGGGGGAGGTTAGCGAGGACAACAACCTCCCGCGCGGCCCGAGGACGAGCTTTCACCAAGGACGGACAGATGGCGGACAGCTTAACATAACTGGAACTTCAAAAAGACGATAATAAACGCAGGGGGGTGTTTGTTCCCGCCAAATTCCCCTTGAAGTTTTCCCGCCTTTAAAATTATACCTAATGCTATAGTTACATGTTATATCTACTACCCGAACACTCGCAAATTGTCAAAGAAAAATTATTTCATTCACAAATACATAATGCGAACATTTTTATCGAGATAAGTACCTACTGTAAAACTATTCTTACTTAAAAGAATTCTTCTTCTTTTTCCCTTTAGTTTATGTGGCATTCCACTCAATCATTCAAGATGATTTCTATCAATACAAAAATATTATTAAATTATTTTGAGAGTTGATTGCATTATAGATTAAAACCAAAAGGAAAAGAAATTTTGCTATGTGGAAATAGATATGCAGGGAATTTGATGACAGAAGATAAGACATATTGATTGGTAGTGGAGTATTAAGTATATTATTGTTATGAAATTAAGTACTATTTCTATTTAAATTGAAAATTTAAATAGAAATATTTTGAAAATAAGAACCCAAGAAAAATGAAAACAAAAGATTTGAGTAGTGAGTTGGAAAAACTAGACAAACCTTGTAAAAATATAAATTGTAGAAATATAAATTGTAAAAATAAATAAGACTTTGAACCATAATAAAATAAATAAATATAAATTTCGGTACATTTGGTGTCAGGTGTGGGGTCCAACGCCAACAATGAAGCAGGAAAAGGAGTATTAATTGCAAGAGCACTGATTCAAAACCAAAAGGAAATTTTAGTCAGATTAATGAACATAAATGAATATCCAGTAACTGTCAAAAAAGGAGCTTATTTAAGTGTGTGTTCATCAGTTTCATCAGTAACACAAAATGCCTGCATCGCACAAGTTTCTTCAGAGGATGTACCAAAACATCTTGAAGACTTTGTAAAAGATGCTTGTAAGGAACTTACCAAAGAACAAAGCAAACAAATTAGATACCTCATTGCTCATTATCAAGATGTTTTTGAGAATGCGAGTCTTTCTAAAGGAAGAACCAATGTTGTTCAACATCAAATAGATACGGGTGACGCAAGGCCTATCCGCCAATTACCTAGAAGGCTACCATTAGCAAAGCGGGCGGAAGCAGATCAAATTATTCAAGACATGGAAAGGGATAGCGTTATTGAACCATCAAGCAGCCCATGGTGTTCACCAGTAGTGTTAGTTAAAAAAAAAGATGGCTCAACTCGGTTCTGTGTGGACTTTCGCTTATTGAATAATGTAACTAAGAAGGATAGTTATCCACTGCCTCGAATCGATGACACCCTAGATACATTGGCTGGTCGTAAGATCTTCTCAACTTTGGATCTAAAGAGTGGTTATTGGCAGGTTGGATTGGAACCCAAGGATAGAGAAAAAACGGCGTTTTCTGTTGGAAGTGGATTGTGGCAATTCAAAGTGATGCCATTTGGACTTTGCAATGCACCGGCTACGTTTGAACGACTAATGGAAAGTGTGCTAAGAGGATTATCGTGGGAGACCTGTTTGGTATACTTAGATGACATCATCGTACTTGGGAAGCGTTTTGAAGAACATTTAGGAAATTTGGAACAGGTATTTTCACGATTGAGGTTGGCCAACCTTAAACTCAATTGCAAGAAATGTATATTGTTCCGAAAGCAAGTCAACTATCTAGGTCATGTTGTCTCTGAGGAGGGAGTAGCAGTAGATCCTGAGAAGATTAAAGCTGTTCGAGATTGGCCAGTACTTAAAGACAAACATGAAGTAAGAAGCTTTTTGGGTCTGAGTACCTACTATCGACGATTTGTTCCAGGCTTTGCTGACATCGCAAAGCCACTGACAAAACTCACGGAGGAAAACAGTGAATTCATATGGGATTTCAAGTGCCAACATGCATTTGAAGAATTAAAACAGGTTCTAATTAATTCTCCGGTTTTGAGTTATCCTCGAGCTGAAGGAATGTTTATTCTGGATACAGATGCAAGTAACGTTGGTATCGGAAGTGTGCTCTCCCAAGTACAAGATGGGGCAGAACGCGTGATTGCTTACTTCAGTAAAGTATTGTCGAAACCAGAACGCAATTACTGTGTAACACGAAGAGAATTGCTTGCTGTTATCAAGTCAGTTGAGCACTTTCGCAAGTATTTATATGGACGGAAATTTCTTTTAAGGACAGATCACTCGGCACTTGTGTGGCTTTTGCGATTCAAGAATCCTGAAGGTCAAGTGGCAAGATGGATAGAGAGATTGCAAGAATATGACTATGATTCTGAACATCGAGCCGGACTTCATCATAGAAATGCCGATGCACTGTCAAGGCGACCATGTCCAGAGGATTGCCAGCACTGTAATAAGGCTGAGGAAAAGTTTTTTATAGCTTGTAGAACCACGGTCGTTGACAATTTTTGGCAAGATGATGAAATACGAGCAGACCAATTGGAAGACCCAGATCTCAAGTTTGTAATGCAGTGGAAGGAAAATGATCAAAGACCTTTATGGGAAGAAATAGCTTCACTATCTCCAAATATTAAGTCATACTGGGCTCAGTGGCAATCCATTGTCGTGGAAAATGGGTTGTTAAAGCGTGTATTGGAGAATGAAGATGGAACACAGCAGAGACAACAACTATTGATTCCAAGGAAGAGAATTCCTGAAGTTCTTAAACTGCTTCACAATGATGTGTCTGGGGGACACTTGGGAGTTAAAAAAACCACAGAAAAAATTCGTCAACGTTTTTATTGGGTCAATTACAATGGAGATGTAAAAGATTGGTGTAGAAGATGTGTAACTTGTGCCACTTCAAACGGACCTCAGAAACGAAGGCGTGCGCCAATGAGGCAGTATAATGTTGGTAGCCCATTTGAAAGGATAGCCATTGACATAGCGGGGCCGTTTCCCACAACGGAAAGAGGGAATAAATATATTCTGGTAGCAATGGACTATTTTAGTAAATGGACAGAAGCCTATGCACTACCGAATCAAGAAGCTACCACTGTTGCTGAAGTCTTGGTAAGGGAACTGATAAGTCGTTTTGGAGTACCATTGGAGTTACACTCGGACCAGGGAAGAAACTTTGAATCAGCCGTATTCCAGGGAATTTGTGAAGCATTAGGAATTCGAAAGACGAGAACAACTGCTTTGCATCCACAGTCGGATGGAATGGTGGAGCGAATGAATCGAACAATTGGAAGATTTTTGTCAAAAGCAGTGTCCGATCACCAGAAGGATTGGGACGAATACATCCACTTGTTCTTATTAGCTTATCGAGCAGCAATTCATGAGACAACAGGGCAAACACCGGCAAGTGTGATTTTTGGCCGTGAGTTACGGTTACCTTGCGACCTGCAGTATGGATCTAAGCCTGGAGAAGATCTAGTTGGAGAAGATTATGTGTCAGATCTTCGGAGGAAAATGAATGCTATACATGACCGTGTACGGTCCAATATTCAAGTAGCTAGTGACAAGATGAAGGAGCGATACGACATTAAAGCTGTGGAAGGTGGTTATCAGGCTGGAGACTTGGTTTGGTTATTTAATCCACAACGACGACGAGGCTACTCACCAAAGCTTCAGAAATCCTGGGAAGGACCGTATGAAGTGATCAAAAGGATTAATGATGTGGTTTATCGTATACGAAGAAAACCAAATGGGAAGCCAAGAGTGGTACATTTCAATCGCCTGGCTCCCTTTTTAGGTGATAACAAGGATGAGAAAAAAAATCCAGTTGCTCAAGTTTGCAATGTCCAAAGTGAAGAAAAGACCTTCGAGGAATTCATGATGACTCCTTATCGACGCACTCGCCATGGTGTGACTGTGGAAATTGAGCAAGACCTCTTCGATATCCCAGAAGATAATCTTTTAGCTTACTGTGTGGCTCAAGACATGAAGATGACTAGTGGTATAGCCAAAGTTATCATGAGAAAGTATGGGATGTTATATGAGCTAAAAGCCAAGAATCTGAAGATTGGAGAAGCGGTCCATTCACAGCATGGAAAACAGCATTTATTCTACATGACGAATAAGGAAACGTCTGAGGAACGAGCAGAGTATGCTCAGATGTGGAACTGTCTACGAAGTATGCGGGATCAAATGTTACAGTTGAATCTTATGAAGCTCGGCATTCCAAAGATCAGTGATGGTATGGATTGGAAAGTGGTTCGGAATATGATAGAAGAGATTTTTCATAATACTGGAATTAATGTTCTAGTTTGCTGCTATAATCCAAGATACAGTAAAAATATAAAAAAAAAGTGTACCATGTTACTTTTTCAAAGCATCTCACTGTAGAGAAGGTTCAAAATGCCGATTTATTCATCTAGAGAATTCTGTTCGGGACGAACTGAACTAAGAGGGAGGCAGTGTTATGAAATTAAGTACTATTTCTATTTAAATTGAAAATTTAAATAGAAATATTTTGAAAATAAGAACCCAAGAAAAATGAAAACAAAAGATTTGAGTAGTGAGTTGGAAAAACTAGACAAACCTTGTAAAAATATAAATTGTAGAAATATAAATTGTAAAAATAAATAAGACTTTGAACCATAATAAAATAAATAAATATAAATTTCGGTACATTATTATTTAAAACTAAGTATGCCTTTTTTAAATATGAAAAATGCAAGTCGTAAGTACAAGGTATTATGAGTCTTACAGTTTTATGCAGCATACAAAAACCTTTTATATTACATACTCACATTATTTTGTAAATCAATTTATGCTTATTTTAGGGAATGTATATATAAGGATGTATATGTACTTGTTATACAAGGACATATTCATTCTTTTAAAAAAAAATATATAATTTTATTCGCCTATTAGTATTAATAACAATGCTTTATTATTTTCAAATATAGATAGAAACAGTGGGGTAGCTAGAAATTTTGAATGACGTGCATTATTTGTTAATTCCTAACTACTAGTATGTAGTTATCTTCATCAGAGAGAATACCTACTTATCTAATTTTTTTCCATATTTTTCTCTCGAAATCCAGTAACGCATACATATCATTTTTAGCAAGAACTCAAGACTCTAAACCGTATGTTAGTACAGGATAGAGTTCGCGTACTACTTCCACGCCGGAGGACGTTATAGGACCTATAACGTAGTATGTTAGTACAAGTCGTAGAAGAGTTTTGTAGACGAGTGTATTAGTGTTTCTTAATAGTAGGTACCTATACGTGATCCAAATTGCTTTTATAGTAGTTAGCCGTGGCCAGTCTTTTCTACTAGAGCTTAGAAAACGCACAGGTCATTTTACCAATGTCGGGTAAACCGTCAAAGTTCAAAATAATAAAAATAGGTAAAATATGTTGACATACATAAATTATTTAAAAAATGTGATCAAATGGCTTGACAAATATGAATAGGTAGGTACATAATAAACTTATTCCTAATCTCAAATGGCAAAGGTGTTGATAATTTTTTCCTGCATCCAATTTTTATTCAATTTATAAAGAAACTCGCTCACGCGAGTCGCTATTATCATTAAACACTAACTATTCCTAACCGAAAATTTTACGGGATGTAATAAAATACGACAACGAAATAATAGTATTATGTGTACGTAAATCTGCATTCTCGTTAATTTTTTGGTTAGGGTTAGTTAGTCTTTAATGACAATAGCGACTCGCGCGAGCGAGTTGCTTTATAAATTGAATAGAAATTGGTTGCAGGAATAATTTTATTAACACCTTTGCCATTTGAGGTTAGGAAAAAGTTTGTTAGGAAAAGTTTTTTTAGCATTTGATCACATTTTTCAAATAAATTAGATTTCTCGACATATTATTTAAGTACCTAATTGTAAGATACTTACTATTTTTAATACTAATTATTATTAGGTAGGTACTACTAATTACTCATTGTATCTTTAAACAATCCAATGATGATTAAATACGGATAAATTACGACGTATGTAATAAAATTTCATTTCACCTAAACAATAAACATAATTTCACCTAAAACAATATGTAGATCCGACCCTCTTAAACAAAAAAAATATTTAAGTATTAAGTAGGTACCTACATATTATATTTGCATTCTTCATAATTCAAATACAACTACACAATTAAAGACGGTATGATAAATAAATAAATGCAAAAAATAACAATTTAAAAAAAATATGCGTGTTAAATTGTAATTGTAGGTACCTACCTATTACGACCCCAAAATTTTGATAGGGATCGGAATATGAAGGGTCGAATTTAAAGATAATCTTCTTTAACTTTCTTTAAGTATACTATAATTATCAATAAAACTTAATATTATATCAATTACTTCATCTCTGATAATCGTAATAAATAAAAATTCAAAACACAAAAATACTCCTAGTTGTATAAAAAAATGATATTTACTTTTTTGTCTATAATAAAAATACTCTTTTCCAAATGTGATTTTTTTAAGATTATCAAGAGGAAAAGAAAATGTAAAATAGGCTTTCATGCAAATTTAACTACGATGTACCTACCTCGTATTATCTCATGATCTACGAACATGTCTTTATTGTATAATTTTGAAGCAATGTACGAACAATATTACCATATTTAATAATTAAGAAGAAAACGAATAAAAATATTCACCAAAAAAAAATTACTAAAAACAACGAATACTTTATAAATCAAAAATATTTATTCATTCTCACAATAATTTACAATATTATTGAAAAAGTTTTAAAACGCTAACTCTAGAAATAGGTTATATAGTACTGCCATCTATTTTTGAATAGTTGTTAACTTTTGTAAGTATCGCAAAACGCGATACTAGGCTTGGTTCATAGTTAATATGATTTTAAATTATAAATTCGTCCATAGATGGCAGTATACATTTTTGTAAAATAAAATATTTTTTTAATATGGCAAGAAAATAATTATGATAGATGAAAACAGACAGAAATCTGTATTATCTTCACTACCTACTTTCTTCTTTCCCCTTAGCGCTTTTGTCCCGTTTCTATCGGGGTACGCAGGGCCTACCAGCCACCATACATTGAAATCGGTCCAATTCTGTTGTGAAGGACGTGATGGTATGTGTGTGTGTCTATGTATGTGTGTATTATAATATCAGAAAGCTTTTGGACGGTTTAAAAGATGTCTCTGTTTAGAAATCAGAAAATTTTGCCATAAGTAAAAAAAAAACATCGATCTTTCAAGTATATTTTAAATTTTTCATGAGCGAATACATTTTAACTACTTAATTTATTAATATAATTGTTATTTCTTATTTTTAGCATATGTCGCGTTTGCTAAAAATATTGAGATGAATTGATTTACTGAAATAACTGAAAGTGATGTTGGAAATTTGTTTTATTCTGGCAATAATATATTCTTCACGTGTTGGTGATGTGTTCTGTCATCTGTCATTGTGCGTCATTGTGTTTTCCGTGAAACGCGGTCCAAAACTATTATTTCTTATTTCGCATTTCATATTTAAAAGCTTTGTAAACAACTTAGATATTTTAAAATGCCACGTCGATGTTGTGTCACTTCATGTGGTTCGAAGGAATCAATCAAATCAATACAACGGCAATTTTGTTTTCCGTCAATACGAGATCGTTGTAGATTGATAAAGTGGATTTCCGCGCGTGGAAATATTCATCTTCTCCGCAAAGATTTTAGCAAATTTCATTTAAATAAGACAATATGATACTGTGGTATGATTTGGCATATTATATTATTTTATAAATGTCGAGTAATTCGTTATAATAAACACCATTGTTCGTTACAATTGTCTTTTCTTGTTAACCTAAGAATTTTTGTATGTGAATTTTACTTCCTTCTTGCAGTGTTTCTCATAATGGTTGAATAATATAAGCATATTATACAATTTCAACCATTATAAGAAATAAATGCAGAGGCAATATTCAAATAAATAAATAAAGTCGAATTTAGCCCCCCCCCCTATAGGCCTAGCCCCGCCTATGCCCCGCCTCTTAATGAGCTTTTGTACGGTTTAAGAGATGGCAGTAAGCAGTATTGTTATGTTGCCAACTTCAAGTTGGTTCAGAAGTTGGTACAATTTCAATATACGGTGGCTTGCGTTCTTTAGTTAGTGTGTTCTATGGGGGTACGCTTTGACCATGATCCTAGAATTGGCTAGTCTGGTTATTACATTGAAGCGACTGCCATCTGACCTTCGTAACCCTTAGAAAGGGGAACCAGACAAATTGGATCATGGCTACACATAGCTAGTGATATAAATCCGCACATAGATTTTTTTAAAAATCCAGAGGTGCGTGCCCCGCCCGGATTATCTTCACTACCTACTAAAAAAGAAAAATGTAAATGTCATTGCATAAACAAGTTTACTTATCTGTGTCAATCTGTGATATGAATATGACTGTTAAAAACTCTTCTACTGTCAAAAAGTTTAAATTTGTACACAAACTCTAGATATTTTTAATATGATGTTTTGTAATTTTAAATGGATTTTATAAATCGATGAACTACATGTACCTATTAAAGATTTTCTCATCAAGTCCACTTTGTAAATTTGAATATTAAATACCTACTTTGGAAAATATAAACTTTGGCAAGAGTTTTTACTTGTTTTTTTCCATTTGAAACTAACAATGTATGAAGTAAAATTTTAATTAAGAATACAAAATAACTTGCATAAATACCCAATCCATGCATAAATTTTTAGCTTTATATTAAGTAATACCTTCATGCTTACAATATTATTTTATAGGTAGGTACATGTATATTATCTGTTTCATGATTGAACTGTTGATTCCTTCAAGAGAATTTATTCCTCCTGACAGTATCAATCTTAGTTCCGTGTGAGATAATTGTATGCAGTAGTGGAGTGTTTGCATGGTTTTTCCAACTTTGAAGTCAAAAAACACCAACTTAAAGCCTTCGCAGAATATATGTTCCATACATGGATTGTTGCGGAGTAGAACATTTAGTGTGTCTGAGTATCTGTCTGTGCGCACCCACTTATAACTTTTGATCCGCTTAATGCACATATCCTAAAATTTCAGAATATATAGAAAGTTATAGGCTAACAAAACTTTTTTTCAGAATTTCGAATATTTATTTCGGTCATTTATCAACTATTAAATTTTCGCTTTTTTTTTCTATATCTCATCAACCATATACATAAGTTAGAATACTGAAAATTGGTACAAATATAGACAAATACAAAATCTTAAATTTGTTTTGTCAAAAAAGTTAGAGTTTCTGAAACATTTTTTATGATAAATTTGTGTTTAACTTCCTTTATTTCTAAAAATTCAAAAAAATATCGAAAAAGGCGAAACACTTCCAACTAGATAATTTAATTTTCTATAAAAAATATGAACATTGTAGTAGGGGAGGCCGGGGTTAGAATTAACATTTTTTTACAAAAATTTAATTTTCATTTTTTATTCCATATATCTCATAAAGCAGAAAAGCTAGAATGCTGAAAATTGGTATAAATATGGAAAAATACAAAATCCTAAATTTGTTATTTTTTTAAAAAGTTCCTGGGTTATCTCATACATTTTATATTAAGAAAAACATTTATTTATGATAAATTTGTGTTTAATTGTCGATATTTAATAAATTTTTGAAAATATCGAAAAACACCGAAAAACCCCTACTAGATAATTGAATTTTCCAACTGTCGATTCGTTCATGAGAATTCAATTCTCTGAATGAATCGACATTATTAAGCCAAGATGATACGAAGGAAAATTTTGTATGGCGTAGTGGACTTTTTGCATGCTAATAACACCAACTAGAGGCCTCGCAGCATATATGTTCCCTTACATGGATTTACTCAGAATTCGGAGTAGAACATTTTATGTGAGTTTTGTGTGTGTGTGTGTCTGTGTGTGTGTGTGTGTCCTTATAACTTTTCATCCGCTCAATTTATAGAGCCCAAATTTTTAGAATATATAAACAGTTATAGGCCTACAAAACTTTTATACTCAGAAGTGTGAATTTTTGTTTCAATCAGGGGTTACCAACTTTTGAAAATTTGGTTTATTTTTCCATATATCTCAGAAATCATAAAAGTTAGAATGCTGAAAATTGGTATAAACATAGACAAATACAAAATCTCAAATTAGTTTTTTTTTTTAAATTTCTCAAACATTTTTTATTAAGAAAAATATTTTTTTTATGATAAATTTATGAGTTTTACTGCCTATATTTCCATTTTTTTTTAAATATCGAAAAAAGCCGAAACACCCCAACTAGATAATTTTATTTTCTATAAAAAATATCATTTTTTGCACATCCCAATTTTTTTTTAACAATTTTTATAAAAATTGAATTTAGTGACGACATTGCTTCATACAATTTGTATGGCAGTAACTACACACAATATCAAAGAAGACTCAATAGTTTGATACTAATCTCCAAACATACATACATACATACCATCATGCTGTTTTCATATTCTGGGTAGGATCAAAGGACTGACCTCCATACTATCCTATCTTGACATACATATGTACATACCTAGGTACATGTGTTGTATAGAAAACCAAATATTTTAAAATATTAAATAATTTTTTTATGGGTTTATAGTTTGGTACTCATTCTTCAACTATACGTACTATCGCTATCGACAGTTGGATCTCATGTGTTACATGCAACTAGTCTATTAAAATTATAGTAGTAATTTTAATAAAAATTTAATTTAGTGCCGACATTGTTTCATACAATTTGTATGGCAGTATACACTTTGCAATATCTACAGGGACTCTCAATAGTTTGATACTTCATCGCCAAACATACATACATACCATAATGCTGTTTTCATATTCTGGGTAGGAAAAAATGACATACCTCCATACTATCCTATCCTTATATACATACCTAGATATTTTGTATATAAAACAAAATATCTTAAAATATTCAATAATTTGGATTTATGGGTTTATAGTTTGGTACATATTCTTCAACTATACATACTATCATTGTCGACAGTTGGATAATTATGAGTTACATGCTAATACTACTATGTATATGTGTGTGAAAGAGAGTGTGTTATGTGTGTGTGTGTGGTATGTGGTGTGTATGTGAAGGTGCGTGTATATATTGGTGGGTAATGATATATTTTATGACTACTCACTCTATACAGAGTGTAATTGCAAGCCATTTCCAATTGATTAATGAAACATTTTTTCTTCAAGTATTTGGTTAACTTTATAATTATGATTCGATACCAGAATATAATTATTAACTGTATAAGATAGTCGTTTATGGCAATTTAAAAATATATTTGACCCAACATCTCCTCCATTTTAGCACATGCCTTTAACAGTTGAAAAAAAAATTAAACAGATAAATGGGAAACCTCTGTGCTGTAAGTAAATCTCATTTTAGAGATTTGTCAAAAGCTGTAGATTAGCTCATTTGATTATAGTTGGATGTGATGCTCATTTTGAGGGGATAAGGTATCAATTATTTTTTATTTATATAAACAAGATATACAATTTTTGAATTTCATTTATTATAAATCAATAATTATTTTATAACAAAGACAGTTTTGAGATAGTTAACATAACGTCCTTTGAGATAAAGTAAATTATAATGTTTATATCATTATTATTCACAAGAGTCATTATTTTAATATAATGCTTTTGATATTTGCATAGCGAAAATGTAATATTACATTAATAACATTTTTTTTTAAATGAACATTAACTTTGGCATTCAAAAGATTTTTGATTTAAAAATAAGAAATTAAGATACATGGAATATAAATATTTCAATTCTATTATGTCAGAAATTTAATTAGAACACATTATAAAGATTCAAACTTTTTTATTATCATCATTTTCGGGTGTCCGATAAAAGCTGGGCAGTCGAAAATACAATAAAAGGCAACAATAACATCTCACACAGTTCAGCAATGAGGTTTCACTAGACCCATTCTGAATGTTATGTAGGTGAGACGCGACATGTGTTTTGGGTACACACGCATGCTTTCTTTTATAAGATGATGCACACCCGCACACCTGTCGCTGATTACCCTACATTGTAAGAAATGAATTTTATAATAATATCGGGCCTGAACAGTCAGATTTATAATCAGATTCAACAAAAGATTTAAAATTAAGAGACTAACTTCAATATCTGAGAATTAGAAGCGTTACTTCAAATTATATAGGTAGTATAAAACTTTTCAAATATTTTCAAATGTCAATATAAGTTATTATTAACAGGAAATATGTAAAAGTCATCTTTGAAAGTGACAAAAAATTAAAGCAACAGGAGGTTTTTACATTACGAAATGTATTATTTTAAAAATAATCTTTTTAATGCGTAAAATAACAGAAATATTTATATATTTAATAAACCAAATAATGATTTTTATTAAATATTTTTAATAATGAATTTAGACAAAGTAGTAACTTCCACATTTGATTTTTTGATTCAATTAATTAATTTTAACAAAAAAATAATTATGGGAGGATTCAAAAGAAAATTTTTATTAAATATCTAACATAATATAATTTTATATTATAAAAATTATATATTTATAATAATTGATAATAAAAGTTTGTATAAGTATATATGTATATGGGTATTTTGAGTTATACTTTGTATTTTTGAATATATGAGTATTACAAAATAATTCAAATACTAATGAAAGATATTTATATATGTATTTATTGCAGTTTGTTAGTGTGAAAATAACTAAATATCAAATTTAAATCCTTAGTATTATAAAAAAATCAATTATAATGTGTCTGGTATAGTAAGAACACTTAAAAAAAAAATTATTGTGTTTTGCCCTAAATATGAGAATAATATGAAATTAACTTGATAATGCGCTGTGATAAAATGCATTATTAAATTATGTGTGCTAGCCAAGACTTAACATTTCAAATATATAATTTAAGCATAAAATAAAATAGATGAATTTCAAGTTATGAATTTAAAATAATATTGCTTTTTACAAAAAATAAAGGTCAAGTTTGTAATTTTTAAAATGTGAATAAATTTTGTTTTCTTAAATTATCACTATTTGTAATAAAAGACAAGATATCTTTAGTGTAGCAAAATACAATGTAAAATGAAGAATTCTGTTTTATATTTTTTTGGTGTCTTTTGTGAAAAATTAAACAATTATTTAATCAAGCTATTAAATGACATATTTTAAACTTTAATAAGTATCAAAAAGCAATTCCTTCTTCTCAATAATTCTACATCATTCTCATCTCGCAGTCTATTCTTTAATAAATTCATGTGTCGCCTAATTGACATTCTGATTTCTACAATAACATTTTTCTTATAATATATTAATATCATTATCACAATCGAATAACATGCATATCTATAAAAATCGCTGTTGAGAAATATCTCGATCTACCGTCAAAGCAATCTAGAATACAATATGAAAATTACGCTTATAATCAAAAATTGATTGTGAAAAATGCTTGAGAAAAGAAATAAATCTTAAAATTAAGTTAGTATATATTTGAATAAATGATCTAATTACTATGTTTGTACTAAATAATCAATCGATTGTTAAATGTAAAAGTGTCAAAGTAAAACATAAAAATCTTAATAATTATATTATTCTCATATTAGGGGCAAAATTGATACAAAGGAATCGTAATACAAAAATGAAATAAAACAGTATTTTCATTTATTATATTTTGAAATATCATTCAATGATCACTGGCTTCATTTAATTTATTTATAATATACATACTTACAAATAAACTTATAAGTAGTTAAAATTAAAATAAATTTCAATAATCCTCTTATAAATAATTTATAATACTATTATATTGCTTAAATTTGAGTGAGTTATTTAGCTCCATTTACAGCAGCCGTACTTAACCTTTCATGTAATAATTGTAATATTATATTTATAAAGATTTGGACGTTCACATATCTTTATATATTATTTACTATTATTATTATTATGTATTTATTTAGTCAAATTAAAAAGGCTGCAAAATAAACATTATTTTTTCAAAAGTTATTGCCATTAAATTCCTAGTGCAATTATATTATTATTTTCATGTATTTAATTATATTTGGTACTTGTTTATTTTGAAGGGATGATATATCAGAATATAAATAAACAGTTTTTATGACAAAATAAAATAAACTATTGAAAATTGTGGTTTCAAGGATTAACCGGATTCTGGATAGTTAAAGCTAAATCACTAGTATCTAAAATGAAATCAAAGATTTTGTTTTTCAACTGTATAAAATGAAGCAAATGAAATTTATTTAAAATGCATTATGTATGAAGAAGGCACATATTTATTTTTAAATGTTTTTAATGACCAATTTATGTTTTTTTTTTATAATTTGTGTTAATCCTTGAATTGAAAAACAAATGCAAAAGTCATGAAATTCGTTTCATTCAGGGAGAGAATTTTTCAAGATGAAATGTTAAATTCAAATCTTTATTATCAATACAACAATAAGTCTATTAGAGATAATATAAGTACGAGCCATTTGAATACTTACAAATTGATGATAATCTGTTAATTCTCAATCTAGGATGTCATTTAAAATATAATATGTAAGTTAAGTAATTAACATAACATTTTTTTTCTTAAATATAACCAAGTTATGTATACAATTTGATAGATTAGATATTAAAAAGCACCATCATAGACAAATATTGTAATGGTCTATACAAAGGATTTACATCTTAATAAATTATATTTATTTCTGTATGTTTTTGTTCATCAATGAGTTTAAAGATAATGAATATTGAAATAAATGTACCAAAAAATTATATTTTTATATTACGTACTTGAAAAATATTTTCGAAATGAGCAAATTTCATATTTTATCATAAAATTATTTGCATGTACCAACACACCAAAGTAAATTCATTTTATCTATTCAAGAAGATACTGTATTTTACAAAAAAAAAAATCAGTTACTCCTCGCAGAATAATTAAAACACTTAGAATATATAGCAAATAAATAATATTGTTTTTAACAAATATTTTCATACTTTACTAAACATTATGTAAATTTGCCTTTAAAAAGCTTTTAATGCTAGTCATATGTCAATTTAAATCATCGTATTGTTTCACAATTTAGAATATGTTTATTTTGTAATTTCATAGTTTTGGGTAAATGTAATTTATAAAGGTTTACTGAATTGAAACTTAATAATTTTTATTTCATTGCGCTTGCAAATAAAGGCGTACCACGATGGTTAGTAATATGGCAGTATTCATTTACCTGTGGCAGTAATCATAACCAACTAAAAATAGGTACTTATACAGTGTAACAAATCAAATTTCGTGAAAGTAATAATTAGACAGTGTAAAAGATTTTTAATATTTGTGATTATGTATTAAAAATACATTTTTAAGTGATATAAGTATAATAAGAATATAAGGCGCAACTAGCTAGAATCTTTCAATTACGTTCATCCTTATCATTAATATTTTTCTTAGCTATATGAATGACTTCGTACAAAATCAACTTCAATAACAGACTACACCCGTAAAGTTACTTTTAACATTAATAACAATTCTATCTTTTTGAAATAATAAATGATTGTAAAAAATAAATAAAGTGCATAAATATATGAGAAACTAGTATTACAAAACCAATCTTATATTTTGTAATCAATGTCATTGTATGAAATCTAAAATTGACTATAATAATTATGCCAATTTAAATTAATTAGTTTAGATTGATTTCAATCATAGACATTACCAATTTTCACTGAAGTACAATATATTAGGTAAGAAATCTGAGAAAGACTCACAACTTTTTGTAGAGAAAGGTTAGGTGTGCAAAGAGATATATAAATAAATAAGAATAATTATAAAATACTATAAATACTCTATAAACAAGTATTATTTGTATTCATTTATTGAGTAACGAACGCAGAGAAAAAGATAAAGACCTGTGCCTTTGTTCATTACCTTCATATATTGCTCAATTCAACGATTGTGGTCCAACAAGATGCATCATCGCTTGAATATTTGCAGTATTGGTAACATTTAAATGTTATGAATTGGTTTCATATTTTAATAAGTCAATGTTTTATGTGCGTCTATCTTCCAGAATATTCTTTTCAACTTCTTAATACACAAATTTAATGAGCATTTTACGGGTGTTAATGGCGAGTATAACAACAATTACTTTATCAAACATGAATAACATCTTGACGCATGTGTCATGCTTCCTTTTATTATATAATGCACACATTCACAACTATCGCAGGTTACCAAATGTTGAGGGATATAACGTATGAATAATATCTCTAATATATTGTACATTTATAACTCAATGAAGGTTTTACAAGCATTCAATTGAAAAAAATTCTTTGTATTGAGGCATAACAACTCAACTAGATTGATTTCACAATAAAAGGTTTATTTAACGGCCCTAAAGAATATCAATTTTTAGTTAAATCTATTAAGTACATGATGTTTATAACAATTATTTTATTTTTTTGTTACACAAATGTATCATGAATCTATATTTATACAATATTACCATATCGTTATTGTTTTTATGCAAAAATATATTGTTTTCAATACATCGATGAATATTGTATAAATTAGAAAATTAAATTGTTTTGCGATAATTTATTATGAGTATTTTAGGGGGTAGGGGTAGTGCTTGTATTTTTTTACATCAAATGATTTATATGTGGTCCAATCCATAATATATATTTTTTTTAAATAAATCTAGATATATGTAAATCGATTATATATCAACAAGTGACAGTAACGCTAAGAGTTTTCGCAGTGCATATAATTTCTTCTTTTTCTTTAATTTGTCACAAATAACATACAAGCTCAGATTGAATATTTACCTACTCTTTCATGATAACTCTATTTCTATGAAGACACAGCGTGGGCATAGTATTAAAAAGGTGAATGAAATTTATTTAATAAATTATAATATTACTATTTATTATATATTATATAATATAACATCATATTAGCAATAATATATTGCATTCGTAATTTTCTACAATAATAATTTGCGTAAAAACTTTTATTTAAGTATTATTTTTTACAAGTTCTAGGTATCTATATATACATGATAATTTTCACTCTCATTTTTTAATATTCAACAATTTTACTATGTATACTGAGATACTTGTAATTATCTGTACATTTATACTTAAAAAAATAATAAAAACTAATTGAATGTATATTATTTTGTTTATTTTAATAGTTTATGTTACAAGATTTAAGAGTTTTAGCTTCAAATTCAATAAATTCAACAAATGTGTCTTTGTAGAAATAAGAAATGGAGACTAAAAAAAAAACAATGTTTCAATAAATAAATAAATATATCAAAAGTATTATTTATTTCAAAAATAGAACATATTATTTTTGTAGTAATATTTTTAGTATCATGTAGGTAGGTACTCTATTTTATTTACAATTTTAGTCATTTTCAAATGATTAAAAATCGGTTAAAAGGGAACACATAAAAAAGGTCATTAAAAACAAACTTAATGCCATGAAATATTGTAAATAAGTTTTTATACATTCTCATAGAATTTATTAATTCTAACACTTAATTATTAATGGAAATTTACAGTGATATCTGCAATGTATATATTTTTTGTATATAGGTATATTCTTTAATATTATAAATTCAATTTTTTCTATACTATTTATGTTCCCATTAAAAGCCTTATTCAATTGACCTCAAGATGAAAAATAAACATGAACCATTGTAGCATGTATTCGGTAACTAGATTTATTTTTTACAAAATATATTTAAACATCTGATACACAA
This sequence comes from Molanna angustata, assembly GCA_963576475.1. Taxonomy (NCBI): domain Eukaryota; kingdom Metazoa; phylum Arthropoda; class Insecta; order Trichoptera; family Molannidae; genus Molanna; species Molanna angustata. The sequence goes on from OY754982.1 coordinate 30,215,514, forward strand.
GACAAAATTTAACAAAAAATGTATATTCAATGAATTCCTTAGTAGGATATTATGTAATAAAAATACAATATAATAAATATGTAGTGAGAATTGAAAATTAAATGAGTATAATATATCAGTCCTATATCTTAAAAATAATAATTGTATGTAAATTAATATACAAATCACAAACGCCTTAATTTATATATTAGAAATGCTGTTTTACTTTCAAAAATTAAATTAGAATTCACCTATCAGATTTACTGATATTTCCCATTATATCTTATATGTATTTTGAGAATGAACATTTTCTAATTTGATTAAATAATCTTGTAAAAGAGTACATTTGTTCTTGATCAGTTAATCACTAAAATTATGCAATTTAATGTGCAATTGAACAAAATCAAATATTTTTGATGTAAATTATTTCAAAACAAATATTTATTGTATTACGCATCTCCAGTTGAATACCCGTGAAATTCAGATAGTTTTGAATGAACCCTTTAATGATAGGTTATTGAAAATTAAATTCAAAATACACCCAATAATATATTGTCTTATGTTGGATACTTATTTAACAAATTAGTCTGAAATCACAGTAAATAAATGACTGATTCTGCCAGGATTTGAACCTGAAATTTGTAGACATTCAACTGAGATTAAGCTGATAAATCAATTTAGTTATGATGATGTGATAAATTAAGATTTAAATTTAATTCTTGAAAGTAAGTTGATTATAATTATTGTATTTATCATTGATGAGAGATAGTTAAGTAAATTCCATGTTGCAAAATAATTTGTATTAGTGACGACTTCGAACATGTAAGTAATATATTCCATGTCCACCTTTCTTCGAGTCAGTTAATGGCTGCTAAAGGTAGTCCCGTGGATGAGGAGGAGAAGATGGACCAGGGGGTGTAGGGGCTGCTCCTTTGGCTTTACTTTTTGATCTTCTCTTTCTCAACATCAAGGGTCCGAGACCGTTGCCGCTCGCAGAAGTGCCGGCAGACGGATTAGGAAGAGTTCCATCTCCGGATGCTGGCTGTTCGCTGGGTGACGCTTGCGATCCAGAAGAACTGCTCGGAGCCAACCGCGCAACTAGTTCCCCCAACAACTCTTCCATCCTGCCCATCTTTTGATTCAATCTCTGAATTTCTAACTTGACGTCGACCTTGAAGTCCATCATGTTGGCCATGAGGTCTCTGCAATCAGGCGGTTCTGGAGCCGCAGCATAGAGCAAAGCCGCCGCTGGATCTCTAAGTCCGCAGTCATATGAGTCTACTTTTCTTAAACTTAAGGATCTATCTATTCTAGCTCGTTCTCTGACCATATCTTCTACTTCTACTATTTCTTCTATTGTGTCTTGTCGTTTGACTTGGGGAGGTGTAGTCGATGACAACTTTTGAAGTTTAGGAAATATTTTGTTGCCCGAGGCGTGAGACGGAGCTGTGGAAGCTGAACCCGAAGATGAAGATGAATGTGGTCGTTCCTTTGCTGCTGCAGCGGCATCTCGAGCGCTGAGGCTTCTCGTGAAAGATGGTGGAGGGGCTGCCGGTTCAGACCCTGAATCGAGACTGGAGCTTCCTAATAATCTGCCCCATTTACTGGGTCTCTTACCTACTGCGACCACAGGTGCTGCAGAACTCGTTCCCGATACTGAACCATCTTCTTTTTCTGCAACAGCTGATAATTTGGTTGTAGGTATGGGTCTACTTGAGCTTTTCTCATCGCTTGTGTCTCCCTTTTCCGCGTCGGTTCCGCTGTTTGTCGGTAACGCTGGTGGCGTGTGGGCCGCTCTGTCTCTTCTGAATTTTGAAAATATCTTTCTAACTAAATGATCTTGTGTTTGATCCAATTGGGGTTCATTTTTTCTTCTCTCCGCCAACTCCTTCTCTCTTCTTACATCAGCTACCTTTCTAAATATTAACCTATGCCTTAAATTATATGTCAATATTAAATTTCTAGCGAAGCTATTAGCGAATGCTTGATAGAAGTCCAATACTTCGAGAAGTTTATCCCTCTTGATGGTATGAAGGTCACAGTATGTCAGAGCTCTGACGTTGGCTGCTGACTGACCGACTGCACTGTCTTTCCAAAAAGAGTCTCCAAACACATCTCCTTTACCTAAAATTGCAAATTTCACTTTATTCTTATAAAACAGATAATTATAAGTAGGTAGGTACATATTTGGTACATTTACTCATATTTTTACTATATTTGTATGTTAACAATAAAGGGGGGGGGACTGCTGCCAATGTACCTACATTTTCAATTTGATATACCATCATTGTTTCTTATCAAATCGTTTTAAAAAAAATAATTTAGATACTTTGTGTATTAATAAAGAAAAATATATCTTTAAATTTTGATAAAGTTCTGTATAAATTTGTGTAGAAAAATAATGGCATACCCCGATTTTCAACGTTTATCTTATATTTTTAATAAACTATAAGGCGTAGTTCAACATATTTTTTTAAATTAAAGAAGACAAAAATATCTAGAAAAATATGATGTGATGTTGCATAAATGCTTTAAAACACCTTATTTTCCATTCAGCGCCATTGCGAAATAAAAGTTTTTTTGGTTTATTAACTTAACCTGATGCATTAATGCAACATTACATCATATTTATCCAGATATTTTGATCTTCTTTAATTTATAAAAAAATATAATGCTCTATGCCTTATATATTTTTAGAAATTCAAGATAAATGTCAAAAATCGGGTTATGCTTATTATTTTCTTACAAGAATATATACAGAACATAATTAAAAAGTTAATATTCTTTATTAATATTCAAACTAACTAGGTTATTTTATTCAAAATGATTCCTTTTGTAGTAATGGTGCAAATTCAAATTGAAAAAATAGGTACGTTGGCAGCAGTCACCCTCTTAAAATGGTATTTTTTTATTTTTAATACTGCTTCTTAAAAAATATACCTTCAGTAAAAATAAAACAAATAGATTGTGAATTATCTATGAAAATTATCCCTTACTAACGTGGGCCCATGCTTTTGTCTTTGGATTCAACCGTAAATTAAAATAACAAATATATCATGTCTATTGATAATGGCTAAAGTATTTACTCCCGCATTATTGATACAAAAGAGAAAGACAATCATGGTTTCACTGGATTCACGAATCCAGGCCCACGAGCACATGCAACCAGAGTACCAGCCATAATAGGCAACCCACTTGGGCTTGCGACATGTTCTTGTTCATGTAAATTGATATAAACAAGAATATCATGTCTATGGGTAATTGCTAAATTATTTTATTTTGTTCTTGGATTAAATACTGTAAATTGATATTAACAAAATTAATTGTTTAAATTTTTTTTTATAATATGACTTTGAAAAATGTACAAGTGCAAGATCTAGATTTCTACCTATCGTCAAAACATTTTTAATAAAGATGAAGTAGTTCTTAATTTTTGTTATTATATCTAAAGTGAAACAATGAACCTTGACTGCTTCATTGAAATAGAAAAATAATAAGTATAGTTTCGAGAAAATAAGAGGAGGGGTGATTTGCACAATGATGAATGATTTCTCAAGTTATTTGCCAAAAACTATGCTTATTCAATCAAATAAATCCGTTGGAAAAATATAGTATTTTTGAAAAAAAAAACTTTTTAATCTATCACCCACCTCTGTATACATAAAACAAAAATGTTTACCTAAAATTGCAACAACTTCATCGTCCTGTATAACCTCGAGGCTTCCTGTGACGATGAAGCACAGAGAGTCTATTGACTCTCCAGTGTGGTAGAGAAGATCTCCAGGAGCCGAATGTGACATTGTGAAGTGCATGGCCAGCGCTCTCAAGCAGCCGTCTGATGCTAACCTGAAGGCCGGATGTTCGTTGAATACCTTCCGGTTGAGATGGACACAAATGTCCGCCTTCATGTCTTTGGGACAATAGTTAAGAACCTAAAAATGAACACAATGTGTAATTTGTGCAACTGTTGGATGGACAGAATCGGATGACTCATGCCATACTGTACTTCTAATTATTATTTACACATTTTCAAGGAATCTACCATGAACTCTTATGAACTATTAGCATTTCTCACAAACTCAGACATGAAATATTCCAAATTATTATGATGCTAGCAGAAGAATTATATGTTAAAAATGATGGGTTGATTTTTAAATTACAAATTTACTACCCAGTATAACATGATATACGTTCAAAGTAACTATTTTGTTAAAAAATACTTATCATTACAAATAATAGCATGTTATATAATATATGTAAGTGCATGGAATTTAAAAACAATCAAAAGTCTCACAGGTTATAGTTTTGTAGTAGGTAATATACTTTCATTGTCAATTCTGTTTTTTTTTTGAAGCATGTAGGTAAGTATAATAAACATGTATGTAATTTAAATCTATTTAAGGCTGTGTTTCTTGAACAAAGATTAAAGTATAGTTAAAAAACTTTGATTTCATAAAATTGCTCAATACTTTTGGTTGTTTCATTTAAATCTAATATCTTCAAACGACCAATTTTGAACAATTTTATAAAATCAAAGTATTTTAATTATACTTTTATTGAAACAACCCAGCCTAAGTGCACATTAAATCTATGATTTAAATATAAATTAGCTTCTAATTCTAACCTAAATGCTAAAATCTCATTGAAATTAATCTTATCTTACATTACCTATTATAATAAAAGTATTGTAAATGTCAGCTTAAACAAAATGGTTTTAGAGAGAGTGCTGTATTATTTTGTTTTCAATGATTTACGTAACATGTATAGATAAGTATAAAAAATTATATATGATATGTAGTTATTAAAATCAATGAGTTTATGTTAGGAACAGAAAAGATGAGTGTTTTTATGGAATGAAAACTATTTTACTATTGGTAAAAATAATATTTTGGATCTAGAATTTTCTATTAAACATTAATATTCTTTCATTTATTTATTTATGTTGTGTTTATTTTGTCATTTTAAATTACTAACTGCATAATTTTTAAATATATTATTAGTTTAAATAAAACTGTTTGTTTTTTAATGAATATATTTTCTCTGTGGTAAATAATGCTTGGTAATACAGCTAAAAATAACATTTAAGAAAAAGTAGGTTTGTAAAAAGATATTATAGAAATGGAACTGATCGTCATTTCAATGGCATGCTTATTAATTAAATGCCTTTAATATAAATTAAAAGTGAAATAAAGTTGACAAAAGGGAAAGAAGTGCTTATAAATAGAAACAAAGAAGAGATAAAAACAAGCAGTGATTATCAATATTATTATTAGTTAGAATATTCTCAAGCAGAAGTGCTGAAAAAGTCTTGTAATTATTAATTTCTACTTTTTTCTAATTACTATTTTTTATTATAATACTTACATTTTAAAATTCTAGCAATTTGTTGAAAATGAACAGTGTATCTTCATAAAAAAAAACTTACAGCATTATGTTTTCTGCAATGCAATAATATGAGTAGATTAACAACTTACCACTAACTAGATTTTACTTGAGTAAGTATTTTAAACAGAAAAGATCTCAATAACTTTTAAGCCCATGTTATGATGCAGATTATTTTGAAAACATTAGAGGGCCACTGCTGCCAACCTACCTATTTTTTCAATTTGAAATTTAATCATTACTACAAAACGAATCATTTTGAAAAAAAATAACCTAGTTAGTTTGGATATTAATAAAGAAAAATAAACCTTAACTTTTTAATTATGATCTGTATATATTCTTGTTGGAAAATAACAGATTTTTGTTGGAAAATAACAGATTGTTGGAAAATAACAGAGACAGAAGCATACACAGAGTTTTGATATTTATCTTAAATTTCTAAAAAAATATAAGGTATAGAGCAATATATTTTTTTATAAATTAAAGAAGAACAAAATATCTAGAAAAATATGATGTAACATTGCATTAATGCATCAGGTTAAGTAAATAAACCAACTTTTATTTCGCAATGGCGCTGAATTGAAAAAAAATGTTTTTTAGGTTTATTTACTAAACCTGAAGCATTAATGCAAGTCACATCATATTTTTCTAGATATTTTTATCTTCTTTAATTAAAAAAAAAAAAATACATTGAACTACACATTGAAAATCGGGGTATGCCATTATTTTTATACAAGAATTTATAAGTACAGAACATTATCAAAAAGTTAAGGTATATTTTTCTTTATTAATACCTAAACTATCTGAATTATTTTTTCAAAACAATTTGATAAGAAATAATGATGGTATATCAAATTGAAAAATAGGTTCGTTGGCAGCAGTCGCCCCCTTAATTCAGGTGATTGTTGTGACAGTGATCAGAAAAATAGAAAATGTAACCACATTGCTTAAAAGAAAACTCATTTTTTTAAAGAATGTATCCTTGTGAAAAGTCATCATCATACGTTCTCTAAATTAAGCATAGATGCTTGTGCTTTAACAAACAAAATTGATCGAGGTGGGATTTGAACTCGCCAGTGCGATGCCTGCTCTATGTACCATAGACCCATCTGTTGATTTTAAAAAATGTAATGAAAGGCTAAAACTGCTCACAAGCATTTATCAAATTGTATTTCACTTAAAAAGTTTTTTTTAATAATTATTATTTTGTGTTCTTAAACTACATTTTATTGTATGTAACCACAGATAAATACTTCCATACATCAAACGCATTATTTAGGTATGTACATCTCTCCAAAGTTTATGTTTTCAATGTAATATTTTACATTTAATGATATTTTTGAAATTTTAATTACCTTTTACTATACTAGTCTTTTTAAAGCTTGATAAATTATCACCGCTAAATGGTAACGGCTTAGAATGGTGCTTCCACTCTTTTCTAATATCAAAATCGAAAATAAAAAGAGTCAAAATAACATCTAACATAGATAAGTAATGAGGTTAACCACCCATTTTGAATGTAATGGCTTTTTAGATGAGACGAGATCGGTGTGTGGTGATAGATAGGTATGTGTCGTGCTTCGTTTTATAAGGTTATGCACACCCGCACAGCAGTCACTGGTTGCCCCACATTGTGGGATATGCCGTGATGGCATGTATGTATGTATAAATTATTAAAGTTATAGCTAGTTAGAAGAAATATTTTTTTGATGATAAGCTCGACATTATGGAAATGTTGTGTAAGTAGAAAATGAAATCAGAAAGAGAGTGAGTAAATTAAAAAATGATCCATTTTTTGGAAAAAACTCTGTAGAAAGATATATTTTTTTATAATATTTTATAAAGCATATTGACAATAGCTGCTTGTATCGCTAAAAAATATAGTAAATAATAAAATGAAAGATACGGTGTTATTAAAAAAAGACAAGAATGTGTGATCAAAAAGTTTAAAACAAAAGATTGTCACAGCATGGATGAAGTAGCATTTGTAAAATGCTTCATGACAATCGTTGAGATAAACTATATAATATTGAAAGAGAGAAAATTTTTAAATAAAGCACTCATCCATAGAAACATTTTGTTCCGCTGACCTGATTTACCTTATCCGTATCAAGGCCCTTGGTCATTGCCCACGTTGACACAACATAGTCCATGACTCTTTCGCTGAGAGCCTTTGGTACCTCGTGCAGTTTCATGAACTCTCTAACGTTGTTGAGCATGTCGTGATACTTAGCCGTTGCGCTGGTCATTTGCTGTATGATGGTAGTCACGTGACCAAATATGGTGGCGTACAGAAGGGCTGAATTCATTTGCAAAATTGTTTAGACAATATGACAAATATATATGGTAGATATTCATTTGTTGGTTATTAAAATAATCTCTAAATATGAAATGCGAAATTATATCATATTATTGAAATAACCCCAAATTGAACAAATGGACTCCCAGTGATGGACAAATGAATATTATCATTATTTTTATAAAAATCATTTAAAAAGTAAAATTCCTCTTCATTTATGTGCAATTGTCTATACTTATAAAAGATACAAAAATATATTTTATACAAAAATATTATAAAAATATTAAAGTTAAAAAATAAAAATTAATTGATAATTGAATCTCTTATATACTATTTCATGTGTCCATTTCTCACTTACATTAATTTTATATATCAAATAAAATCATATTTTTTTCAGTATGAATTGTGTGAACATTTGAAGAATGCGAATTCAAAGTACTTACTTATGTTATATTTTTAGTTTTCATAAAAACAAATACTGCGTATCCTTGAAAAATGATAATTTAAAATTACTATCTTATTGATCATATATATTTACAGAATTTGAATTCAATAGGTACTATATATAAGTTGTCGCCAAATAACTTGAACTTTTAGCCGAGAAGGGGGCGATTTGCACGTAAACCAATGAAGCAAAAAGACACAAAGTTGAGCTCTGTGCAACCGGAAGTTCGTTCAAGATGTTTGGCGAAAATTATATGTATGTTATGTCCTAATAATAAAACACATACCTGAATAATACAATAAGGAAGGGAGATAACTGCATTTTAAATATGCAACAGTAAAATGTGACAGAACCCACACAGGAATGACGAAGAGTGACTTCAAATACAGAAATACTTTACCAGGTGAGCCAATCCAAGATAAATAAAAATACAAAAGAAAAACAAATTAACAAAACAGGGTGAAAAAAAACAACAAATGTGAACAGGGAGAAGATTAACTATGGATAAAAATATAATCAGGAGTGGCCAACTTATTTCTTGATGGTATCAATATTTCACCCAATTTTAGTAAACAAAAGTTTGTTGGGTTTTAAGCATAACTTGTTGGCCAGGCCTGATATACCGACAGAAAACAAACGTGATTTTCAAAAACCAAAAGTATTAAAACAATTCAAATCAACTCAATGTTGGTACGAAAAAAATGAAAAACAATTTTAAATAAGTAAAAGAAGTTTCATTGAAAAATATATTGCCTTATGTTTCATCGTATCAATTAATGAGTACCATATTAATTTATTTTGCATTACCTACTAAAAATATAATTAAAATCTGAATCAAATATCCTTTGAGTATAAAGCATACTTTGGGAAATCAAAGACGTAAAATTAACTTTGAATAATAACTAATTGAAAAAAATCAAGAAATAATGATTGTCACAACATACACAATCATTTTTGAAAAATAAAGAAAATGGTATTTAGTTAATTTATGGCTGTTTATTAACTAAATCCAATGAGACATATCTTTCCCTGAATCATAAAATTTTTATCACTGGTAGATATTCCTTTCTTGCATTCAGATAGACTTTATTTGATAGAAAACAAACACAAGGCAATCATATTTTATTCCTCCAAGCATATTTCAATCTCTTTGTGATAAGTCTAATCATTACTGAAAATGATGAATGTAATAAATTGTATTTTTAAAACAGCTTTATATTTAATTAATTCTAAGATTTACTCTTTTAATTTACAATGTAAATAAAAATTAAAACTCTGATAATTCTATTTGCTTTACTTTTTGTCTACAACTAATTTACATACGCATTGAGCATTAAGCTCTGTTGAATGAATTATTTAGTACAGAGTTTTAAAAATATGTAGGTATAACATAAAATACCATGCAATCTAAAAATATAAAGATAGTTAAACAATGAAGTTGTACTGAGTAAGTGAATATTTTGAAACCATAATTTTTAATGTGTTTTGAATATTAACAAATATGTTATTGTTGTAATGACAGTAATGGTTTGAGCAAAAAAGACTCATTTTTCAGTTAAGAAATCATTTTTCAGTTACGATCAAAAAAAAAAAGGTAAAAAAGGGGAAAAAATCAACAAGGATTGTCACACCCAGAAGGTACCTTACAAATAACAGAAGCACCGTTTCCCACCTGCAATTATCATCATGCAGATGGTGAAGATCTTCTCGTTATCCGTTTCTGCAGCCACGTTACCGAAGCCAACAGAAGTCATGCAAGTCATTGTGAAGTAGAGAGCTGTCACATACATTGTCCTTCTCGTTGGACCGTTGACTAGTTCGGGACCGTTTGACTCGTTTGACCAAATGTAGGAATATGGGTTTTGGGTTACGTTGGCCAGCTTCCAAAGCCAGGAATATTGGACACCGTTGTCCGCATCGTTCCTCCCTATTGAGTACCAGATGCAAGCCAACCAATGGGCTACCAACATGTAAAAACAGAGCAGGAGAATCAGCATAGCAGCACCGTACTCCAGATACCTGTCCAGTTTTCTGACAACTCTGCCAAGACGAAGCAGACGGACGACTTTTAGGGCACTGAATAGACTTCCGATGCCCTGAAATTATAATAAAATACATATTTAAAACTCATAGAATATATTGAAATGTAAAGTTAAATTAGTTGTTGAATTACTGTGTTTTTCCCAAGTCCTTCATTCCAAGGATATATAGATTGATATGGAAATTTTAATTTTATCGCATTTTAGGTCTGCCATATCTGTCTCTGACTGTCACATCTGCTGACAAATAATTATTACAAAGGTTGCAGGACTCCACAAGTTTTAATGGCATTTAATATTTTTATATTGTCAAACTATTTTGTTTATAAATTTATTTTATTTCTCAACAGAGGGCCTTAGTATGAATCTACAATTATGAGGGAACATTCCGAATCACAATTAATATAATATCCAAGAATTAAAGAAAAGCATTATTATTGAATGTTGAGCCATTGCATAACTTCTATTATATAATATTCTATTTAAGATCTAATACATGAAAATTGTACATAATTTATTTCTTAGACATTTCATACCATTAACAGTGGCGTAGCTAGGCATTTTGGGGCCTCATAAAAAGACTAATTAAGAGGCCCTAACATTTTTTTTTAGAATTAGCATGTTTGCACATATTTATTACAGGTACTACATTTGCACATAATAAATATTCTCATACCAGTAAATATGCTAATTAATTAAAAATTTCTTTTCACATTGTGCCCTCATGCTTTGCATGACCCTGCTATTATGTAGCTACACCACTGACCATAAATGCGAACAAAATAAACCTGCTGCTTTAAAGGACATTATAATTGAAAAAAAATTAAATATTCATTCTTACTTCTTCGTCGTGGTCGAAGGCGTTGAAGACATCGTATGGCAGACAGGAGAGGAGATCTATTATGAACCAAGACTTGAGATAGTTCATCCTGATGACCTTTGGATCGCTGACCACTTCCCCTCCTGGTCCAACAAAGGTCGTGTGAAAATTCAACACTATGTCGATGAAGAAGATGACGTCCACGATGGAATCTACGACGAGCAGTGAAACGTCTTCGCTGGTTTTGTTCTTGAAGGCTACGTTATAAGGGACCATGATGGCGGTATAAAATGTCAAACAGAGAATGATCCAATCCCAGATGGCTTTGAAGGCGCAATAGTGAAGTAATATATGAGGCGGAGTCTTTGGGGCTTCTTGGCGGTATTGGGGCATAACATCTGAATTCAAACTCATAACCTGAGGTTTATATATTGAATAACGATGCGTAAAAAGAGAGGGTACATTCAAATGAGTAATAATATTATAATTGTAAAAATAATTAATAAATCATAATAATAAAAAAAAATTAGAGATTATATTTGAAATGGAAGATTTTAGATTTAAAAAGATCACAAGAAAATATGGTGTTAAATAATAAAATAGTTTATAATGTATTATAGTTAACAAGAAGTCAGCCAAGTATTTAAATAATAAAAAATAAATATAGTAGTAAAATAACATATGAAATTAAAAATTTTATAATGTTTTGACGAAAGAAAGATGGTGTTAAAAAAAAAATATTTTTATTTTAAAAAAATAAAAATTATATTGAAATGTCAATAATTTTGAATTATATATATTTTGATGAATGATTTTACATAAACATTTTGTGTTTTTTTTTATTGAAATGAATTGTCATATTTGATAAAAGGTATTTTGAAATGAATATGTTTTGTATTATTATAGTAAATATGACATTGTGGTTATAATATATGATAAGATTTATCATAAAGAAATAAAAAAAAAAGTGAGAAGTGGAAAGTAAAAAATTAAGTAGGTAAATAAATGAAGAAGAAGGGTGTTGTTAATTTTGATTAATCCATGGTTGGTCCAAAATCCAAAGCAGCATGAAAAAATAAAAAAAAAAACATTTTTGAATTATTAATTAGCTATAAACCACTTGTTTTTTGAGTCACTTCGCGACATGTTTCGGAAGCGCTGTCCTTCCATCAACCGGCGTGTCGAGACTAACATGTTGAATTTGTGTGTATCTGTCTGTGAAGCGAGGGGGGTGGCGGTTGAGGGTTGGTTGGGTTAGTGGGGGGAGGGGAGAATTGTGGAGTGTTTTTGTTTTTGATGGGAAATATATTAAGTATTGGAGAGGTGTTATGAAAGGTATGGTTATTTTTAGTGGTTATTTACATGTTAGTCTCGACACGCCGGTTGATGGAAGGACAGCGCTTCCGAAACATGTCGCGAAGTGACTCAAAAAACAAGTGGTTTATAGCTAATTAATAATTCAAAAATGGTTTATATTAACTACCACAAAATATCCGCCGAATCATTAAATGATAAAAAAACATTTTAATACAATTTCATATTACTACTTAACAGATTCACCATAGGTTCAAATGGTGCAGTTGCGCCAGGCGCAAATAAAGACCAAAAATATATACCTAAAAATCTCGAAATAGAAAAAAAATCTGGTCTGGAAAATATGGTGGGTGCAGATGCGTGAAATGGCTTAGAGGTGGAGGGGCGCTTTGGATCTAGTGCACCAGGCGCCGAATAGAGTAGATCCGATTCTGAGAGTAACGTCAGGTATAGTGCAAACTTTTGGACTAAAGGGCCAGATTTAGAAATTAAATGTAAACGGCGGGCCCCAGAAGTAAAAACCTAACCTCCCTCATTTTCAAAAATCTCGTTAGTGAACGTTTTACAAATGTGTAGAACTTAATACACTTTTTTTGAATGAATATGTCCTTGTTAAACAAGTACATATGTATATATCTTCCTACGTTCCCTAAATTAAGCATAAATGCTTGTGTTATAGGTAAACGAAATCGATCGAGGCAGGATTCGAATTCGCGACCACTAGATTACTAGCCCAGCGCGCTAACCGCTCTGCCATCGACCCATCTTTATATTTTTATGTATTCAAAGAATTCATAAAAAAAATGTTTGCCGTACAGCGAATTTCCATTGGTTATCCTAAATAAAAAATTCCGCGCAGCGAGAAAATGACGGTTTTCTTGTGTTTCTTTCAATATATCAAATAAAAAATAGATCCACACATTGAGAAATTTTCAGTTTTATATGACTTATTCAGTTAATATTTTATTCTGATTTTGTCACATATTGCTCGTGGGCCGCAGTTTGCACATGCCTGGTATAGATTATTGTATTTTTTGTTGCTCTTGGTTATCTGGGTCTTGATAATTTGATCCATGAAGAGAATAATATAACAGCAGCCTCCCAATTATCCGGTCATAACAGGGGAAAAGGAATGAAAATATATGTAACCTCCATTAACCGTCTTCAAATTCTAATTGTCCAAGTTGCAAGGGAGCAGACACGTTAGGGAGCGACCCGAAATCAGCAACATAACCTTTAAGACAATTTTTTTTAATATCCCAATAGAGATGTTTTTTTACCTGCGAAGTTCTTACGGCGCGCCTGCATCAACGCGATAATATCGGGCTGCAAATATATACGTGTAAGTTTTGTGTTTAATAACTAAATTAATATTTGAGCACTAGTATTAATCTATATGAAGGACGTCAACGTCGCGTCGGCGGACCTGGCATGACACAAGGAGAAAAAGTCTTTATCTTTCCTCGATACGTAATTAAAGCTCAAATATTTATCTAATTTCTTAGGATTGAACACGTGCTAAGTGCGGGTTTCATTTTAATGGGCCTTTTTTTTTACAATTCTTTGTGTTACGGTATTTGATTCCAATAAACCAACATTTTGAAGTTCAACTTTATATGCATATTTTAGCAAGAATGGACCATCAGTCAACGCGAAACGGGACGTCTGTCTGCGTTTGAGATGTGGTGCTACAGACGCATGGCTAAAGTTTACTGGTCAGAACACATCAGCAACGACGAGGTACTAAGTAGGGTTGGAGAGACAAGGCAAATTATGAAAAGAATTGCCCAACAGAGAACAACTTGGATAGGCCACAAAATCCGGCACCCAGGCCTGCTTTTTAACATCGTCGAAGGAATGATTAATGGGGGTAACTGTAAAGGTCGCCCCAGAAACAACTATATAGACCAGATAATCGGTGACGTGCGCTGTAGCTGTTACAAAGAGATGAAGAGACTGGCGGACGATAGATATAAGTGGAAAGATCGAGTGTTTGGTGCAGACCAATCCTAGGATTGTGACCCAGAAGAAGAGAGCAAGAATGAAGAGTGTCTAGAAATCACTGAAATGGTATGGTTAAAGAAGATCGGATAAGAAGTGGACTAAACAATTTGTACATATTTCATAAACGCTGTATATCGAGAATTGAAAGCTTGTCAAGGAAATGCGATGTACATTAGTGAACCGAACGATGAAAGAGAAAAAATGTCATAATTTTTGTACTCTAGATTATCCGGTATCCAACACTCCGGATTGTAACGAACAGGGGAATAAACGAGAGCCTTCTATGCTTTACTAAAAGAAAACAAAATAATGACGAGATTTAAAATGATATTCATTTATTTACCGTATTTTTTCACGAGCAATTTCGTTGTTTGTTATTAGGATATTCATAAGGCTAAATATGTAATGTTACCAGTGAAATAAATATGATTGTTGCGTGTGTTATGTGCTATGATGAATAAACAAAATGTAATGATGTTTACTGACTAAATAATACATTCACATATGAAACAGTTAACCTTACAGTGAAATATTAACGAACACAGACAACTAACAGAATTTCGCTGCTGAATAGATTATTATAAAAATGAACCTTTAACATTTAATGTATTATTTGAAAATAATATGTTTATATAATTTCCACACAAAATGATCATTTTAATCCATTTTGAGCTACACATTCTTGAATGAATTTGGTTATAAAACATTATTCAAATATTAATTTACTTTTATTTTTATATTAGATCTAAATTGAAATACTGTTGCTCAATTTCGGAAACAGCATTTAAGGACAAGGAGTCGTGTTTAGGGAATCCAATCACTCATCAAAACTTCACGCAACCAAATCCAATCACGCATGCGGGACTGATGCCATTAATCCCGAGGATTTGCGGAATTACAATTTACAAACTATCAAAATGCTTTTATTAGTTCCTAAGACAATTAGGTTGAGTCCCAGTAGAGACAACTAAATTTAAAATTAATAATACAATAAATAGATGCAATATTTATAGTACGGCAAATTAAAGAAAAGGCTATTGAATACAATAAAGCGGCATACATATGTTTCATTGACCTCACTAAAGCATTTGATCGGGCTAAACTTACAGACATAACGCAAATCCTGACTGAAAGAGGAGTGTCCCCCATTATGGTTAAAATAATTAATAAACTGAACATCAAAACGGATGCCATAATAAGAATAGATGGCCAACTATCAAATCCTATAACAGTGAGCACTGGTATTGGGCAAGGCGACAGCCTAAGCCCATTCCTATTTAACCTCATCATGGATGAGATTGTGAAGGATATCACATCACTTGGGAAAGGTTAGAGGATGGGCGATGAAATTATATCTGTTGTCTGCTATGCCGATGATGCCTTCATATTCGCTGAGAACGAGGAAGACCTGCAAATGCTCTTGCAAACATTCAATCTAGCCAGTCAACGATACAATATGGCAATATCAGTTGCAAAAACGAAAAGTATGGTCTTCTCTCGAACCACAATGGGCTGTAATATATCTGTGGATGGGAAGGCGGTAGAACAGGTTGATAAGTTCAGATATCTGGGTGTTGACTTATGTGGTAACAGTAACCTTCCAGAAGAAATTGTGGGTCAAATAAGGCTGCTTCTGTCTCAGGGTGCTTAAGGAATTCAATATGGAAAAACCCCGACATGAGACTTAAAAGTAAAGTAAGAATTTATAAGACTTGTGTACGACCCATAATGACGTATGGAATTGAATGTAGGGCTGACACATCCATGACGAAGAGTACACTAAGAGTGTCAGAAATGAGAACTCTTCGAGCAATAGCCGGTCTCACGCTTAGAGACAGAATAAGAAACACGAGAGTCAGAGAGATCTGCGAGGTTGAGGATGTCGTCAGATGGGGTCGGCAAAGAAGGAGATTTTGGTATGCCCATGTTAATAGGATGGAGGCATCCAGGATCCCTTACATAGCACTACACACCCGACCCGAAGGAAGACGACCACCAGGCAGACCACCAAAGAGGTGGAAGGACAGCTGGAACTCAACCTCGCAGGAGAACAACGTCTCTGCAAATAACAGGCCCTTAGGCCTAACATAAGAAGAAGAAGAATAAATCGAATTTTAAAATTAATATATACAATAAATAAATATTATGTATAATAACACAGGCGACGAAACAAACTTTTCACATCTTATAGTTATATACACATATTATTATACGTACATACACGAGAATTATTTATTAAATTGTAAATTAAATTTATAGCTAATACAGATGTCAAAGTTCTTTTTTATTGTTAGGGATACAGAGAATTAAATACAATTTATGTGAACAAAAAAAAAACAGTAATAATAATAATAAAAATTAACTTGTTATTTAAAAAAATATATTTTCTTTTTGAAGTTATGATAATTTGGTGTTGTTTTAATAATTACAGGTAGTTTATCAAAATATTGTATACCCAGGTGTTGTAAAGTGATGTTGGTCGTGCGTCTTGTTACATTTTGGGATCATCATATTTCCTATGAGATGCCGTCTCTGTGTACTCACTAGATTTTCAGCCCGCTTTCCAAAGGTATCTTTATGTATTTGTTGTAAAGCAATATTTTTATATAAGTTGTCTAAATCAGGTACTTGGAATATATCAAATAATTGCTTTATGGCAAAATTTCTAGGTTTTTGGAGAATGACCTTAATGATTCATTTTTGAGAATGACCTTAATTATTCATTTTTGTGTTATTTTTAGCGATTGTAATTTAGTATTGCATGTTCCACTAACTCACTACTCTCTGTCTTCATAACCTGAGAATCTCTACCATAGCTTGGTGACATTCATAATTTATATTATGATTTTAAGGATTCAAATAACTGAGAGGTCACTGTATATTTTTATTTTTTATTATTTCTGTTAATTCTTTTGTATTTAATAACATGAATCATTAGACCATACTGATATGGTACAGTCTCAGAACAGACTCGTCTAGTGAAGTAGTAAATTTCCAAAAAATGAACTGTTTGTTGTAATAGTATGTTTGTATAAGTCTTTTTTTAAATAATTAATTTTTTGTTACTGTAATATGTAAAAAATGGAAATAAATCATTTCATTTCAAATAATAAATTTTTAAAAACACCAAATTAATCAAATTTATTTTTAAAATATTTTGGGGTGTTATGATAAAAGTAGATATTCAAAGTAAAAACAATAAAAAATATTGAATTCAGTCGTTCAAAGTTGAAATGGTTCGTATTTTTCATTACGCCTGTCATTTGCTTGTAAATTGGCAATGTGTATAGCACAATTAAAAAAGACAAATTTCCACTAACCATGTGTTTGTATTTGGAATAAGTGATTCCAAATAGTCTTCTGTAATAAATATAAAAAAATGAAATAATGTAAAGATAGAAATTTTCAACACTTCGAAGGCTGTTATCTCCGAAAGCGACCACCATTCAGGGTCCATATTATTCAATAGTTGTTATCAGCTGTGGTATCCTTTTACAGAAAAAATAAGCCTTTATACTACGACTTAAATCTGCAATCGCTGGCTCTATATATATATATATATATATATATATATATATATATATATATATATATATATATATATATATATATATATATATATATATATATATATATATATATATATATATATATATATATATATATATATATATATATATATATATATATATATATATATATATATATATATATATATATATATATATATATATATATATATATATATATATATATATATATATATATATATATATATATATATATATATATATATATATATATATATATATATATATATATATATATATATATATATATATATATATATATATATATATATATATATATATAATATATATATATATATATATATATATATATATATATATATATATATATATATATATATATATATATATATATATATATATATATATATATATATATATATATATATATATATATATATATATATATATATATATATATATATATATATATATATATATATATATATATATATATATATATATATATATATATATATATATATATATTTAAATTTAAATTTTGGATTGTAGAGATATATGAATAGCTATTTTTCCGGGCTATCCGCTTGTTTTCGTCCTGAAAAGGATGGTTTTGCCGACGTTTCAACCGAATATCATCGGTCATTATCGAGGCTGGCCTAAGTCTGGATATAGTGTCTCTCTTCACAAACGTACCAGTGTCTGAAGTATTAGAAATAATCAGTGAAAGATTGAAACCGCCGAAAGACATCCTTGATCTCACAGAACATTGCCTGAACAGCACATATTTTCAATATGACGGCGAAATGTACAAACAAGTAAGAGGCGCACCAATGGGATCTTCACTATCACCTGTAGCAGCAAATATATATATGACAGCATTTGAGGAAGACGCTTTAAATGACTATCCCTACAAACCGGCTGTATGGGTCAGATATATTGACGATATTTTCATCATCTGGCGCCATGGCGAAGACGAACTCAATAAATTTGTCGCATATCTCAATAACAAGCATCAATCAATTCAATTTACAATGGAGAAAGAAATAAACAATCAACTAGCATTCCTCGATGTGATGGTCAAAAAGAAAACTGATGGCTCATTAAGTTTTACCGTTTATCGAAAACCAACACACACAGACAGATATTTACATGCAGATTCACACCACCACCCAGCCCAGTTAGCAGGATTGGTCAATACACTGGTCACCCGGTCAAAAAGAATATCGGACGCGGAAAATATTGACATAGAAATAAGAAGCCTCAGTGAAGCTCTCCGTGCTAATGGATACCACCAGAATACGATTAATAAAGCCATTAAAAAAGAATCAATAAAAAATAATAAGGAAAAGGACAAAGAAGAGATACGCGGGATGGCAATACTACCATACGTCAGTGGATCTACAGACAAAATATGTCGCTTACTGAAAAAACACAATATAAAAACAGTCTTCAAAACCGACCGGAAAATTTCATCTTTTTTACGACCAAATAAAGACAGCATACCACTAGAAGCACACGGTGTATACGAGATCCC
The DNA here is from genome assembly GCA_963576475.1 of Molanna angustata. NCBI lineage: Eukaryota > Metazoa > Arthropoda > Insecta > Trichoptera > Molannidae > Molanna > Molanna angustata. The sequence goes on from OY754982.1 coordinate 30,234,884, forward strand.
CTGCGGCACATGCGAAAAAACATATGTCGGCCGCACAAACAGAAAAGTGTCAGCACGCGTGGCCGAACACCGATTAGATGTTAAACAAAATAAATCTACATCAACATTAGCAAACCACGTGATGACAGAAGGTCATAATATAAATTTCGATGCAGCAAAAATATTAGTCCAACTTAATAATGAAATAAACAGAATATACAGAGAGGCAATCGAAATCGAAAAACGGCCTCATGCCATGAACACAAGAGATGATTCCCGCCGCCTGCCGCTAGCATGGAAACCAGTCCTCGATTCATATTCAAGTGACCGCGTACCAACAAACGAACCGCTGCCCGACCATACAACCACCACTGCTCTACCCCCCTCAGACCCCCCGCACACTGCTTTACGGCGATCGACACGCATACACACCGTCATAACGTCATACAGCGAACCGCCAGTCACCCATGCTCACACCGCCACCCCCCCCCACCACACGCCGCATCACACGCCAATCGACACGCCAATACACGAACACAACATACAAATAGGAACGCGAAATACAGCACGGTGTTAGTCGCTTCGTGTCTGCGTTTGCGAACCGACCAGCCTCGATAATGACCGATGATATTCGGTTGAAACGTCGGCAAAACCGTCCTTTTCAGGACGAAAACAAGCGGATAGCCCGAAAAAATAGCTATTCATATATATATATATATATATATATATATATATATATATATATATATATATATATATATATATATATATATATATATATATATATATATATATATATATATATATATATATATATATATATATATATATATATATATATATATATATATATATATATATATATATATATATATATATATATATATATATATATATATATATATATATATATATATATATATATATATATATATATATATATATATATATATATATATATATATATATATATATATATATATATATATATATATATATATATATATATATATATATATGTTATAATATTTTTATCTCGGTTTTCCCGTGTCAGTAGGTCTTGACTAAGACCATTTGTCTTCCGACGTTTCGCCTGAATATCACCAGGCATTTTCAAGGACTTAACGAAAAGCACGCGCGCGACATACGTCTACTCACACTGAAAGCTCACCGTCAAGTGACTCGTAGCGTACAAGATGGCCGCTTATGTCAAATATTGTTAGCGCGACGTGATTGGCTCCTTGTGACACGCCCACCTGCTGTCGTGTTCGTTGGTAATAATATTTTATCATTATTTTTGTGTTGTGATTTATTGTTAATTTTAGTTGTGACATTAATATTATTATTGTTGTGTTTTGGGGTTATTTTCGCTATGGTATTATTAATATTATTATTGTATTGTTTGTCATATAAAATGTTCTTCCAGGTACTAGGCAAACGAACTCCGTCGTCCCGATTGTTCATTATATCGCTTCTCTTATATATTTCTATAGCTTCCCTGTAAATTCTGAGAGGTTCACTGTTTAAACTTGCTATTATTTTTGAATGGTCAAAATCTATTGTATGTCCTTCTGTGAGCGAGTGTTGTACAAGTGAGGATGTAAGTTTTTTGTTTCTCATGTCGACTCTGTGCTCCGCTATTCGTGCTTCAACTTTTCGATTGGTTCTTCCTACATAAGTCTTATTGCACGATCCGCACGGTATTTCATATACTCCATGAGTCAAGACCTACTGACACGGGAAAACCGAGATAAAAATATTATAACATATATATATATATATATATATATATATATATATATATATATATATATATATATATATATATATATATATATATATATATATATATATATATATATATATATATATATATATATATATATATATATATATATATATATATATATATATATATATATATATATATATATATATATATATATATATATATATATATATATATATATATATATATATATATATATATATATATATATATATTTATATATATATATATATATATATATATATATAAAACATGTAAAAAATAATGCAAAAACACGTAAAAAAAAATAAACAAAAATCATGTAAAAAATATGTAAAAAAAAAAAAATATGTGAAAAACATGTATAAAACATGTAAAAAAAAAATATGCAAAAAAATAAACAAAAAGCATGCAAAAATATGTAAATAAAAAATATGTAATTTAAAAAAATGCTGTAAAAAAGGACATTTTTAACTAAAATTTACTATATTTTTAACTTTGTTTACACCACGTGTCGATTGAATTTGCGACCGGTTTCGGAACTAACCGTTCCTCCTCAGCGGCGTTTAGTTGAAATTCTGCCTGAGGAGGGAACGGTTAGTTCCGAAATAGGTCGCAAATTCAATCGAAACGTGATGTAAACAAAGATAAAAATATAGTTAATTTTTGTTAAAATGTACCACAAAGATAAAAACACGATATTTGAAGGATATTTTTAACATTTTTTAGGAGAATTTATGCTGAATTTTAAAATACTGTATAACATATTTGAGGAATTTAATTTTAAATTGGGGTGTTTAGGTTTATATGCCCCTTTAAGAGACATGGCAAAGCAAGTCTGGCCCCCTATATAGACAACGTGTCATTTAGCTCATGAATAGAAACAAGAAAAGATAGCTCAATGTATGGAAGTGACATTCTCGATGATATTCTCGATGTTGCTGTATGGTGTGGAAACATGGACACTTGGGGAGTCAGAGCAAAAGAGGATCGATGCTTTCGAAATGTGGTGCTGGAGGCGTATGTTGCACATCCCATGGACAACCAGAAGAACGATTGTGTCAATTCTAGACGAGCTGAAGATCGAGGATCGTCTGTCGACGATATGTTTCAGACGTATCCTTCAATTTTTTGGACACATTGCCAGAAAGGAACCAGAACGCCTCGAGAAACTTGTTGTGATGGGCAGCGTGGAAGGACGGAAATCTCGTGGTCGCTCACCGACCAGATGTAGCGATTTGGTTAAGTCCACAATGGGGTCTTCGGTGACTAGTGCTCTGCGTTCAGCCCAAAACAGATTGGCATGGAGGTGGGCCATACGTGTGTTGACGGATTGCAGCCGCTATTCTCAGTCGTGAGGATAAGGACGAATATATAGGTATATGGAAGTAACTGTTGTTACGTGACATGCAATTGTCACTTCTATACATTGAACTATCTTTTCTGGTTTCTTTTTTTGAGTTAAATGACACGTTGTCTAGGGTGGCAGGAACTCGCTGGAATAACATAAAATATTACTTGACGTCGATTTTGCACTAGGGATTGACTTATTTTTAATATCTTTTGAGTGACAAATAATACCATACTGTTAACTTCTTCTCGTTACAGTAAAGAATCGTAATTATTGACAAATTTTATGGATTTTTTTTGGCGATGCTTATTTTGTGACCTTTGAAATTTATGATAATTATTTATGTAGGGGACACCCGGCCGTTACTGAATGTGTAGCACTTCACATTTTTCTGTTATGTACAGATTTCAAACCAGACTCTCATGTATGTACCTACATTAAATATTCATACATTTATAAGTAGGTACACAATGTTGTGTAGGTAAGCGTGGTTTTAATCATACACATTGTACAAATAATGTACATTTCTAGGTGCTTAAACCAACATATTTTCATGTCACGAAAATGTCTAAACAAATAGGTACACGTATGTGATGAAGTATATAAGCATAATATATAAGCATTTATTTAAAAAAATGGGTAGCGTAAAATAATATTTTTAAACAGTATATAATAAATAAGAATAACATCATAAGTATTTTTTTTTATAAAAAAATAATATTTCTTTGTTAAACAAGTACATATACATCTTCCTACGTTCCCTAAAATAAGCATAAATGCTTGTGCTATAGGTGAACGAAATCGGTCGAGGCAGTATTCGATCTCGCGACCACTGGATTATTAGCCCAGCGCGTTAACCGCTCTGCCATCGACCCATTTATCGTAACTCCACCTTTGATTTCATGTTACAAACAATGAATTATTACTGTCTAATGTGGCTCCTGAAAAGGGTCCTTTTTATTTTTTAAATAAAATTCAAATTAACGACATAATACTGACTCCAATATTGACTGTACAGACCTTCTGAAAATTATCTACCAAGCAGACGAACAAGGCACACCTCAACGTTCTTTTTAGACAAAAAAAACACTAGCGCCTTTCTGAATTCGCCATTGTACCGATGCCTTACCACACATAATAATTTGGAAACGATCAGGTCCGCGTGGTCATATTCTGTATGTCCAGGGCCCTTTTCAGGAGCCATATTAGACGGGATTTATTCATTATTTTGTTACCAGCAGTGAGTACATGTAACATGAAATCAAAAGGTGGGCTATTACTAATATTATTCTTATTTATTATACTGTTAAAAAATAATTATTGTACATGGCTAATTTTCTAAATAAATTAAAAAGTGAACTATTTACCCGAGGAAGTCCCTTCGAGACTGGACGCATCAAATGACTCATTCGTGGTAACAAAGTGAATTAATTGTAATAAATTCAATTGTTCAAGTTAATATAATATTTCAAGAGAGGTGATGGAGCGAATAGGGTGAATAGAGCATTTTGTCAATGATATATCAAAGAATACTATACACTAAGCGATTGTAGGCTTTGAATAGATAATTGGTATAAAATTGTAATAAATGGTGGTGTGCAAAAAACGAAGCGAAATGAAGACATACAGGCGAATGAGTTGAGTTACATAAATGTTGATTAAGTTAATCCATATAGCTGGAAAATATGAAATGGCTAACCCATAACCCATACGAACAAATGTCCCAAGCATAGATGTTGGGACAGAATATTCCATCCACATTTTCGTATACGACTACTATTTCATTTTAACATTTGATTCCGCTTCCGTCCATATATATGTTGTGCCTATTGCAATCTTCAAATGTTTATTTTAAAATAAAAGTTAGCTTTTCAGGGAATTTTCTACCATAAATATAAGTGATTGTTGAGGCAAAAATTTTTAATAGAAATCTTGGAACCTTACAGTTAAGAAAGTTAGTGATGAACAAATGCGAGACATAGTCCGGGGTGGTCTTGGTCTTGCATTTGCTCACAACTTATGTATATTTATACTTGTATAATGGAGTTCTACACCTTAAATATTTGATATTTTTTTAAATTTATATTTATATTATGCCGATAGTTACAATATGTCCTATACTGATTCGTTTCAGAATATGAAAACGTCTATAACCAACGGGCGATCGTGGATAAAAGGATTTTATCCACGCAGTTTGACGTAATGAGTCCCGTATAAATTCAGTCAAAATTTTGACATTTCTCATATAGGTACCTACTAAGATTCAGACGGATAAATTTGGACGAATCAGAATAGGACATATATCCCGTATTCAGTAACTATTGTATCTAAAATAGGAACATACTAAAATTGTAGATTTTAGATTTACGGTCTTATTTCAGCGTTATAAAATATCAACTTGGACTAAATGGAATAGGAACGTACCTATATTGGCAGGAACGTTCTTAAAAAGTTACTGAATTAGACATATTTTGAATAATTTTGAAAAAGATGAAAATTTCATAATTATTCATAATAAGTCTGATTCAGTAACTTTTTAAGAACGTTCCGGCTAAAATAGGTACGTTCCTATTCCATTTAGTCCAAGTTGATATTTTATAAAGCTGAAATAAGACCGTAAAACTAAAATCTACAATTTTAGAACGTTCCTAACTTAGTTCCAATAGTTACTAAATAACGGGGTATTGTAGTTTAATTCTTACCATTTGATTAAAAATAAATAGGTTTTAAAATATGCAAGACCGCAAGACTTTTTCATTAAGTCTTAGGAGACTATCAGCCTTACAAAGCCTGGTCTTGGTCTTGCAGCGACACATGTGGTCTTGCAAGACTTTTGCTCATCACTACAGAAGGTTCGTATGGGTTAAATACATGTATACTGGGTGTCCCGAAAACTAATGTCAAAACGAAGAGGACAGATAAGGCAACTTTATGAGCTATAATGTTACGTAAATTTGACTTTCATAAAAATTTATTTAAAAAACTAAAAATTGTTGTCGTTGATTTTTTATTACAGCATTACGATATGAAAAAAATATTACATTGGTTTTAGGGACATAATATAAATATGTAAAACATTTATGATACAGGCAACACACAACACACATGAAATTTTAGCGTCAAATTAAGTGCAGGGTGTACTGACATGGTTGAAACTAACATGCGCCAAGTGACTCTGCTTGGCTGGATCCTTGAGGTTGGGTAGGTGCGATGAGAACTGAGAGACCAACACTGATCTGCTTCGTGTGACGGATCGAGCCAACTTTGCAAACTTGGAAAGACCTGTAACAGAACAATCAATATAAGAAAAAAATATTTTGATTCCCCGAAAGTCTCAAGTTCTCGACGGTGAACTGAAGACTTGTGATCAGTGCCTTCGTCTACTCACTTTTGAGCTGATAAACTCGTAACAAAATGAAATTTGCACGTTAGATACATCATCTTCTAAAATTGTCAAATCTACTTTATGTGTTAAATTAGTTTCTGCGTTAGCTAAATTATTACGAATATTTGCAAAATTTACTTCTATATTCAACCATAGAATAATAATAACTATAGAATACTCATTCCCATACAATACCTCGCTGAAAAGGTGAAGCCGTTTTATTGGCCGGCTCGTGTCAATACATGTATAACTCTGCTGGTAGAAATTGTTCGTATAGTAGGTACTACTCGTTATGACTGCGTAAATAATTTTGCAAGCAGTTAAAAAAATCTCTATTTGGAGAACTGAATGCTCGTAGCAAAATGTTGACCAAATTAGTCAACATAAAGCAGTCTCGTTTACTGCAGGCTAAAGAGTATTCTATACTATTATTATTCTATGTATTCAACTAATCAGAAATATTAGTTACCTAATTGAAAGTAACTTTTATGAATTACATCCATCATAAGCTTGACATTTCAGTATGGCCCTTGCCTGAATCCAGCAGTCTCTTCCATTTTTGCTTTTTCGTACCAACTTCGGATTTGTAAACTGCATATATCAGCACTGACAATGGGGCTATAAAGAGGAAGATACTGTGAGTGTGGCACTATGCAGGACAACTCGCACCTTCTCTCATGCCCCTTGATTGGAGTTACATGTACACATGAATACACCGTGACAGCGAAGGAAAGCGGCATACGAGTGGCTGAGCACTGTAGTTTTCTAATTTGATGGTGTTTCGGATACGGAAAGTAAGTAAGTAATCGTAGTTCAGATCTCCATGGTGTTTTTCGTCCTTGTGCTATGTAGAGTGTGAGGCATTTTACTGGATTGTCGTCGTCTATTCTGATTATATGTCTAGCCCATCTCAGTTGTATCATGTTGATAGAATTGATAACATCGGGTTCTCCGTTATATACATGTGATATTATAGCTCTCTGTTATATCAAATATCAGTTAATCTCACAAGACCGTAGATTGTATTGAGGATCCTACACACAAATCACTCAAATGCTGCAATATATCCCTCAAAGGCTTTCCTCAATATCCAGTTTTCAGTGGCGTATATCAGAACTGGCAGTATCAGTGTTTGATAAACAAGATTTAAGTTTTTTTTTCTAACTAGTTAGTATATTCATTCTTCAACAATATACAAGAGAGTTTTCTGTGATAAAGTAAAAAAACATATTAACAGTCTTACTTATTGTTTTTCGTTAAAAGCTTACTAAACGCGACTAGATAATCACGACTATAATAGTTAAGATCGGTATGAAAAATCTTACTTTTAAACGTATACTAAGATATGACTAACTAGTTCACCGAATTGTTTACGAATACCCTCATTTATTTTTTTTTCAATGTTCGCATTGGCTTCACAGATGTCAAAAAATAGAAAAATGCGTGTAATTTTTGGATAGTTGACATCGAAAAATGGAAACAAACACCGTCTTGAGTCAAATTAAACGTCTTTGCGTCAAAGAATAACAAGGAAAAACGTTATAAGAATTAAGTTTTCTGTCAATCTCAAATATGCGTCGGATTATATTATGTGAAAGATCCTCCATTTTGAAATATTTAGTATGACGCAATAGTCAAGCATTAAACAACCTCTCAAACTGTTATAACTTGACGTTTATGAAATAAAGGTGTAATAAAGATAGTCACAGTTTATAATTAGTTTACGTTAACAGAAATTACTCATATATATCAAATCATCGATATAGGTAACTATGTAATATTTAAGCACCTATAACTCCTTTTTTGTGTGGGTCCTTAATTACATCGTTGTAACACATTATCTTTTAATTTTTTTGTTTGTGTGGGTCCTTAATTAAATCGTTGTTATTAACACATAATATATCCTTTAATTTAGCAGCAGTTGATGAAATATGAAATTGAAAAGCAGAGTCCTCTCTGTGAATATTAAATCAAAAGGATTTCCATTAAACTTAAAATATAAAAAATGCACAAAGGGTAGCTTCAGAATATTATCCAATCCAAAGCGTTATTTATCCCTGTTCCCTTCCATATTAGGTATATGGTTTGTAAAAGTATTAAAACATTGTTACCACAGTTTCTCAATAAAGGTATGGTAATATTAATTCTTTGTACTCAAATAATTATTCATCTTATTTGCACGTAAATATAATTCCAAGAATATATTCCCACCTCGTCTCCGTTGAAATATAATTAATCATATTTTATGTTGTTAGCTGTGAGGCACCGCTATCGAATAGTCCTTCCAATATTTTCTATTATTTTCGTTTTCAGGTGTCCCGTAAGAGCCGGGTAATCGAAAACACACGAGGCAATATAACATCTCACATATGTAGTTCAGCAGCCATTATGAATGTTTCACATTTTCTAGGTGAGACGAGACTGTTGTGTGGGGATACACGCGTGTATCGTGCTTCCTTTAATAAGGCCGTGCAAATCCCACAAACTTTCGCTGATCACCCCACATTGTGAGATATGTATTTTTTTATTTTATTTATTTATTTATTTATTATTTATTTTATTTATTTATTTATATATATTTATCAATTTGTTATTACAATGTAAACATAATTCGTTGCTAAATATATTGCGAAAAGTCACTAATAAAACTATAAAATTTTTCGTATGTTCGCAGAAGAAGCGGTCGCTTCGAAACCGGTCGTATTGAATAAAATTCGTGATTTAAAATAATGTGAATTTATTTTATAAATTTGTTCGTGACTTATTATCGCTCATCTGGAAAAAAGTACTTATTTAGTCTCGTAACAAATGCAAAGAAAAATAATTGATATCCAACTAGTTTATAAATAAATACACATTGTATTAATATCACCCTATAGCTTTTTATTGACATAAAATACAATTATTTTGCAAAACGAATCAAATTAATACCTGATAAATGAAATTATTAACCAAAAAAGAACAAAATGGCCACCCTTTTGAATTCAAATAAAGAATCATTGTTGTCTTTTAAAATCCGCAAATTCGAAATCGTTCGATGTTCAAGCTGTTCACAAAGCCAATTTAAAGTTTTCAATGGAATAATTTCCCTTAAATTAACAACAAATATTTTCTGAATAAATCTAATCTTGTTTTGCGAGCGTCAAAAATGTACAACAAACGCGGGGATGCTTTAAATATTGATGAGTGCCTCAATCTTGAGACAAAATTATGAATAATTCAAGACAACAAAAAGAAATATCATTAATTATTACTTACCAAGTTTTTTTTAGTAGGTATTGTCTTATTTGGACAAATGATTTTGAACTCCATTAGAGTATTGTCATTTTAAACATTATTTAGGAAAGTACTACCGTATTTTTTACAATAGATTTTTGTGAACCTTTAACCGTATTCTAACGGTGTTTCACAATAGATTTTGTGTACCTACCTACTTATAACCGTGTGCTACAATAGATTTTAGGTACAACCGTGTTTCACAATAGATTTTGTGTACCTATAACCGTGTTCTACAGTAGTTTTTAGATACACCCGTGTTTCACAATAGATTTTGTGTACCTTTAACCGTGTTCTACAATAGATTTTAGGCACAACCGTGTTTCACAATATATTTTGTGTACGTGTTCTACAATAGATTTTAGGTAGGTACAACCGTATTTCACAATATATTTTGTGTACCTATAACCGTGTTCTACAATACCTTTTAGGTCGTACAACCGTGTTTCACAATGATTTTAAGTACCTACCTACCTTTAACCGTATATAATAATTTAGGTCGTACAACCGTGTTTCACAATGATTTTAAGTACCTACCTACCTTTAACCGTATATAATAATTTAGGTCGTACAACCGTGTTTCACAATGATTTTAAGTACCTACCTACCTTTAACCGTATATAATAATTTAGGTCGTACAACCGTGTTTCACAATGATTTTAAGTACCTACCTACCTTTAACCGTATATAATAATTTAGGTCGTACAACCGTGTTTCACAATGATTTTAAGTACCTACCTACCTTTAACCGTATATAATAATTTAGGTCGTACAACCGTGTTTCACAATGATTTTAAGTACCTACCTACCTTTAACCGTATATAATAATTTAGGTCGTACAACCGTGTTTCACAATGATTTTAAGTACCTACCTACCTTTAACCGTATATAATAATTTAGGTCGTACAACCGTGTTTCACAATGATTTTAAGTACCTACCTACCTTTAACCGTATATAATAATTTAGGTCGTACAACCGTGTTTCACAATGATTTTAAGTACCTACCTACCTTTAACCGTATATAATAATTTAGGTCGTACAACCGTGTTTCACAATGATTTTAAGTACCTACCTACCTTTAACCGTATATAATAATTTAGGTCGTACAACCGTGTTTCACAATGATTTTAAGTACCTACCTACCTTTAACCGTATATAATAATTTAGGTCGTACAACCGTGTTTCACAATGATTTTAAGTACCTACCTACCTTTAACCGTATATAATAATTTAGGTCGTACAACCGTGTTTCACAATGATTTTAAGTACCTACCTACCTTTAACCGTATATAATAATTTAGGTCGTACAACCGTGTTTCACAATGATTTTAAGTACCTACCTACCTTTAACCGTATATAATAATTTAGGTCGTACAACCGTGTTTCACAATGATTTTAAGTACCTACCTACCTTTAACCGTATATAAATAATAATTTATGATAGATTTTAAATACAGCAGTTTTTTAGACCTAAAGCCGCTCAGTGGCTCCACAGCCCGTTGTGAGCCTTGGCCTCCTCCTACATTCCTCCATCCTGGCATATGTTCCTCCAGTCCCTTACACCAACAGCCTCAACATCCCGCTGCACGCCATCCAGTCATCGGAGTATGGGTCTGCCAACGTTGCGTCTACCTTGTGGATTTGTGTGCGTAATGCTCTTTGCCACTCTTTCTTCGCCCATATTCCGTGGTGATGATAATGCCCTTCTACAATTCATTGTGGATGGCTTAAAATATCACTCAATACATAGATTGGCGCAAGATCTTGATGAGTTTGATGTGATGGTCGATCAACTCTGTTAGGAGCTGCACAAGGACAAGCCTAATCTTGGATATCAATTTTTCTTTGCTTATGGTAAAATACCTAAATGGATAGGTAAGTTTGACGTTCAAATTAGTTGAAAGTTAAAGTATTTAAAATGAATAGATGATCTACTCACCACCTTTCGTGTCATCTGTCTCTATCGGTTGTTTGAGTGCGGTGATGTCCCTGAAGGTGAGAAGGAAAAGGACGACCAGATCTCTCTCGTTCTTGATAGGTGCGATTTGCAGCAGCAGCCATAACGGTGTCTCTGTATGGGCCAAATAACATTATACATCTCTTCGTCGCCCATCACACACACACACATACATACATACATTCAATCGATCATTTTCAAAACCATACACACAAGCATTCGTTCATTTTCAAACTCTTCAAACCAGAAAGTATCTAATTGTTCATTGTTGAACTCAAACATACCTAACCTAACCTAATTGTTTATTGTTGAACTCAAATATATCAAAATTAATTGTTTCTTATTAAATTCAAATACACCTCACCTAATTTAACTGTTTATTATTGAACTCAAATATACCTAACCAAACCTAACTGTTCTTTGTTGAACTCAAATATACCAAACTTAACATAACTGTTCATTGTTGAACTCAAACATACCTAACCTAACCTAATTGTTCATTGTTGAACTCAAATATATCGAACTTAATTGTTTCTTATTAAATTCAAATACACCTGACCTAATTTAACTGTTTGTTATTGAACTCAAATATACCTAACCTAACTAAACAGTTCGTAAAATTTTCAATTGAGTGTAATCTAAAAATCAATTTTCAAAGAATGCTTTATTTTGTTTCGTACATGACTAAATATTAATTAATATTCATTTTTAACCCCTAAAGCTCAAAAATGATTATTTTTAATACTTATAATCGTTTTTTTTCAAATGTTTCTTCCACTTACTATATCATTTATTTAAAGCTTTACACATCTAAAATAAGAGTCTATAATATCAAATTTAGATACAAAATACGTCCTATTGTTCATTTTCAAATTCTACCTAAATATAATTGGGTTCTATAAAATTATAAGTAGGTATACATTTAGTGATCCTCATTTGAGTGTATTTTTTTTTCATACCCACATAATATTTACGTAACAAATTAAAACAAGTGGAGCTTTTTTGTTAAAAGAGTGTCACTTTTGACCAAACATCACATCCTCAATTTCAACACTTGATTAAAATGTATGTCACTTTCGCAAACTGCAATAACCCAGTTTCAAAATTAATTTTTACATTCACCCCAATTCCAAAAGCAAGACTGTAAAAATGACCTATGTTAGAGGACAGTATTTTTAGGACAAGTTTCAGTACAGTAAGTACAATGATTTTGAATGTGCAATGTAGGTAGGTTAATGAATATAAAATAAATACTGAATAGCTGGCGCCATCAAAATTTTGTTCTATTTTTATTTTTATTTATTTATTTTTTTTTTATTTTTATTTATTTCTATCCAAAAACATAGAGTAGATATAAGATACAAAATAATTTAAATGTAATATAAGCTTATTCATACATAGTAGACATACAAAGTAAATACATTATAAGTTATTTCATTGCAATAAATATAATTTCATTATTTCACCATTGCTTACATAGTTAAAGCTATCTCTTTTTGTTTGTATCTTTGTTACTAGCCCCCTCACTAGGCATAGCCTGTGCTAAGGTGAGCTAGTTTTATATTGTTGTCTATTGCGTTGTTTATTTATTGATTTGATTATTATTTCATTACCTAATTAATTTTAATTATTAAGAGAGCATATAACGCTAATTCTAGTGACCGAAAACATGACATACTAAAACTGTCGAAGTTATACATTTGTAAGGGTAACTAACTATCGCGTGCGTTTAAAAGGGTTTATAGTGATTTAAATGATAGGAAACCCAATATTTGTTAATTTTTTGCCCAACCCAATATTCATTGTAGAAACCCAATATTTGTTAATATATATAATAGTTGAGAGTCAACATAAACAATGACGGTTTTCGGAGTTGATGCAGTGCCCATTGCGCATGATCCACTCAAGTTTTTAAGCACTAAACTGTTCTTTACTTTAATTTTAATTTGATGATACTTGGTGAAACGGACCTTATATTATTTTTTACTTTAAGTGACTATCGTTAAATAGGTACCATAGATTTTAATAGATGTAGTACCTACTCCGTGCAAAAAGTGAGTCATGGAAAACGCGCGTTCGACGTTTTGTTTGGCAACATATTTCAGGAATTATATTTCAACACATAACCATTCTCTAAATCTTGATGAACAAAGTGTTTTTTTTTTCGACAAATAAATCCGAAAATAATTCACATTAGTCGTTATTCTCTATAGATAAACAATGTAGTCTGCCATCCAAAAAGTCAAAAATCCCCCAGAAAAATGCCTCACTTCGATTCATACAAAATTTGTTAACTACGACATCTAGTATAGTATAATAAAAATGTATGTAAATATCCTGTCCTGTTTACCTAACAAATATAGGATACTCTCTGAAAAAATATATATTTGAGAGTACCTACATACATCTAAATAATTCGTAAAGGAAAAGGATCTAGTGATTTGTATTTGATGTCTGTTTGGGGAGTACCTACCTTCTCAATATTTATATATTAAAGGATATTAAATATACACTAAGTATTGAATGGCGTGTCAGGGTCACGACCCATAGAGCTTTCATGACCAATAATAGGAATATAAGCAGAATGATATCACGGAATGTAGGTCTAAACATTTAGATTCATATTTTCAACCGTATATAATTTTCTACAAACTCTCAATTATTGTACCATTTATTTGGAGAAAGTGTATTGAAATAAACTTTTGTTTTCTTGGGTGATACTTTTTTAAGCTCAATTGTATTGATAATGTCTGTCTGTAAGCACAGTGAGAAAAATATTTTGATTCTGCAGCAAACAGAAGAATTTTATATAAAAACAAATAACAGTTTACAATCTATAATATATGTATAGCGTTGAATATGTCTATCTCAGCTGAGAATGTATTGTTATATTGGCTGCATAATATGCGTGTTACTGTGGCATTTTTCCTGATATTTTTTCTACTTGTTGGAACATGAAGTAATTGAGGTCTGCGAACCATTCTACCTGGAACATGGATACCTACTAGGTTGACAAGTTCAGGCGAGTCTATGACATTGTTCAAAATTTTATGCAGCAGCGTTAGGTCCTGTAAATACTCTCCTACATTCGGGCGTATCAAAACTTGGTACATTGTATATTTCATATTAGATAATAATATAAATAAATTATATAATATAAATTAATTATTCACTGTAAATGAATAACTTTTTAAATTGAATGATTTTTGTAATACCCACAAACAGGCATTGCCTAGTGGGATTTCTTTGTTTATTTACATACTTAATAATTATATATTCAGTTTTTTATGTTATGTTATATATCCAATTATAATTATTTTTGTTGTTTTGTTTTGATATATATTTCTTGATATTTTTATTAATTTTCGAATGTTTGAGAGAGTTAAGTACATATCAGTGAAAAATTCCACAATAACTAAAACATTGTATTTTTATTGACAATTTTTTTAACATCTCAATAGAGACGAAGTTGGGATATCGTAGAAGAACCAGGAATTCAAGGCACCTACAGGGCTTACGACCTGTCATCGGCTGGTTTACGTGATCACTTTATGCGCTTGCGCAAAGTAAACCAGCCGTTGACTGGTCGTAAGCCCTGTAGGTGCCTCGAGTTCCTGGTTCTTCTACAATATCTCCACTTCGTCTCTATTAAGATGATAAAAAAACTTTGTCAGTAAAATATCATTTGACTCCCGAAAGGGTAAAAAATCCAATGTTTGCGTAAATGCAATTAAAAAATATTTGATGAAACATTGTATTTAGGCACTTTTTAGTCTTTGCTTTTGGAATAGATAATATGTCAAATATTAATAATTTATTCAGGAATTAAATCTCTACAATTAAAATAATCCTTTCGTAACATTCATACCAAAAAGCAATTCAAATCATAACAATAGAAAAAAAAACATTTGGGTTTCGCCTAGTTTTATACAACAAACTTTTTCTAATTTGTATTTTTTTCTAATTTGTATTTTTTTCTAATTTGTAAAAGTAGGTACATCTATTGTGTTTCGATATTATGAAATAAATGTTGTGCTTTTGTGTATTTTTGTTATTATTATTTATACATAGTACATAATTCAACTGAAAATCAGATGAAAACAAGACATGGAAATACAATAATTAGAGGTACATTTTAATGAAAGCAAAAGTTTAGTGCTACGCATTCGTCATTAGAATGATTTACATTCATATTTTTTTAATACTATCTATGAAGAGATAAATGATACATTGTGATATCGTGAGTCCATTACGTGTGGATTAGTGACACAGAATATATAGGAATTACATATAAATGACACAGAATATATGAATTTTACGTGTGAGTGACACAGAATATATGGGTTTTACGTGTAAGTGACACAGAATATATTGGTTTTATATGTCACATGAATTAATTATGTGTTATATTGATTCTAATTGTAAATACACGATAAATTATATGACAGGTTACATAAGTATGACATCTAAATACACAGACGATATGGATTTCACCTGTGAAAGACAAAAATTAATGGGATTTACGTGAACGTCACATATACCGTATCAACGATTTTACGTATTATTTCACAATTCACATGAGTTTTAAACACCAGTCAAACATTTTGTGAGTGTAATGATAATGTTAATGAGTGTTGCTAATGAATTTAACATACCCACGACAAAAAATAGTAATATTTCATATACATTACGTTTTTAGATATATTTTAACTATCTCATAGTTTTTATGTTAGTTCGGACCTTTAAAAACGAAATATTTTTGATAAATACAAGTCAATATTTTATATTTTTTTCCTTACTAAAAGACAACAAAAACGATGCTGCCAAAAATCTCATTAAAATCAATTCTGAGTTATTTTGAAATTTGAAAAGGGAAACTCCATAATTGTATTATAGAGTATTATTTTTCATAATATGACTTTTATGGATTTTTTACTAATTTAATTTATATTTATGAAAATTAAACGAAATATCGCTTAATATACATACTATCAAAACAATATAATTAAATATTATTTTACTCTGTACGAAGTATGAGGTTATTATTTTAAAATTTTGCTTTGATTTATTTATTATTTAAGCTAAAATAAATTCATCAGAAGTGGTATTTTATGAAAAATTAAATAAATTTAATAATTTTCTGAAGAATGAATAAAAAATTTATTTTTTAACAGATTTTTAATTTACTCAATAGAGACGAAGTTGGAATATTTACTGTAGGCCCTGTAAGCCCTGTAGGTGCCTTGATTTCCCGGTTCTCCTACAGTAAATATTCCAACTTCGTCTCTATTGAGATAATTAAAAATCTGTTAAAAAATATCTTTGCCTCCCGACAGGGAAAAAAATCCAATGTTTGCGCATATGCAATAATAAAAAATTTATGCTATGCTTATAATATTTGTTTTAATATCCTTCTATTGAACTACTTTCAAACGCATTCATTCTAAGCAATAGGACAGGAACAAGATTGCTTAGAAGTAATATTTGATTAGAGCTTTACTGAAAGTGGGTATGATCAGATACAAATAAAAAATATACATTCAAATACCCATCATAAAATATACTAAAATATATTTAAAAAAAGGGTTGCCATTTTGAGGTTTTCTAACCTCAAGGGTGCTTGTTGTTATGTACCTCTTCTGGTGATATTTATTTTTTATAAAGTGTTATCTAAGGATTTCTAAATAAAATATAACAAATATAATATGTGAAAAAATAAATCAAGGTGAACTAACATTGAACATTGATTCACATCCTAAGGGACACACATTGATCTGGACATGTTGGATGTATGAACATTGAGAATGTTTTGTCAAACACAGGGACTCGAATAAATTAGACAAAAACAAGTATGGATCCAGTTTTAATATTCACAACTCAATATTATCCACCAAATTAAGATTTTATAAACAAACATTGTTGGCGACGTGACGGCCTTGAAGATGTCAAGTAGTCTTGGCGAAAACGTTTAATCATAAAACCGAAATCACGTAGAAAAAAGTACTGATTTATTTAACTATTTATATTGAAATGTATTAATAAATAATTGAGCTTCATTTTTAGTAATTGATGAATAATGCATTAGCATTGTCCTATTACTGAAATTTAATAAATATGAGTTTTAAAAGTTTTTTTTTATTTTAAAATCCTCAAATTATTTCTAAGTGCTAAGACATAATACCTACCTAAAACAGTAAAATATAACTACATTTTTTTGTAATTTTACAAGCATTTATGCTTAGTTTAGGGAATTTATAAGGATGTATATATGTACTTGTTATACAAGGATATATTCATTCTTTTAAAAAAAAAAAAAAAATAAATGTTACCATAATGTAGAGGTTTTTCTTTTTTTGGATGAATACGTCTTTGATACAAGTACATACACAACCTCATACATTCCCTAAATTAAGCATAAATGCTTGTGCTATAGGTGAACGAAATCGGTCGTGGCAGGATTCGAACTGGATAACTAATCCAGCGCATTAATCGCTCTGTCATCGCTATTTAGTGGATAAGATGTATCGATTTATGAAATTTAAAGTAATGTAGGTACTTTATATTTTGATCTATTTACCTACCTATATTTTATACTCGTTATGTATTATTGTTGCCATTCAATTTTAATCCTGCTACGTTGTGAACACAATTGAAAACATGTAAAAATACATTTTTCCACTTTCCACACCTTTTTTAGATCGCAAACAAAAAGGCTTGTTAAAATTTTATAACCATTCTCGTAAAACTCAAGAGAACAAAGCTCCAGCGATCTACGTCAGTGTGTAACGTTTGTTCGAAATTCAAAAAAAAAATTTTTTTTTTTTAAATTATGATAAATTAATTACTATTTAAATCGATCAAATTAAACGAATACTGTTTAATGTAAAACTAATTTTAATGTATCAATTACTTTTTAGAATTCCGATTGCTCTAAAAAGTAATTGAATAAAAAAAATAAAAAGTGGGCCGGTTGTGATTAAAATTTCTAGTACAAATCTAGTTTATGAACATTTTTTTTCTTCAGGTTGACAATCCTTAAATGCAATTTATTGGAGTCAAATTTCTATTGCAGATTGCAGGTATACATTATTTAAACAAATAATAAAAAATCTATTAACAGAACGTGCGATTTTTTTTAATTTTTTGATTATTAAAATAGACAAATGTCTTAGAAATACTGTAAATCGAACGAACTTCTAATTTGAACTCTTTAGAGGACACATGTTCATACAAGAAAATCATGACGAAATTCATGGTATGCACTCTCTACATGATATTATTATTTTCGCATCACATCTTGAATGAGCTTTCGGTTGCGCAGAGCGCGAATATGTGTTTTTTTGCTTCGTTGGTTTACGTGCAAATTGCCCCCCATCTCGGCTAAAAGTTCAAGACTTTTGGCTGCAACTATATCTCTCTTGAGAAATTAATCCTTTTTCAAAATTACTTTTCTAAAATTGGATAGATAGGGAACTCAAGAAAAAAGCATAATTGGTGAACGTTGCGCAAGCGCATAAAGTGACCGCGCAAACCAGCCGATGGTCGGAAACCCTGTAGGTATCTTGATTCCGGTTCTCTTTTAATATTCCAACTTCGTCTCTATTGAGTTATTAAAAATTTGTCATAAAAACATCATTGACTCCCGACAGGGAAAAAATCAATGTTTACATATAGCACCTTTATTATCATAGTGACACTATAGTGACACTGACTATTTTTTATTGCCAGCTATGTACTTTATACGAGCGCTATCTATTGAATACATAAACACCAGATCTCTAATTCAAATACTAACCACCAATTGGCACTATTGCAATTTGTATTTTTTTAAATAAATAAAAAAATCCGTAACATTAATCCCTGATTGTGAAAAATATATATTTTTTGTTTAGTGTTTCTATGAAAATGAAAATAAAGGTGCGACCATAAAAAGGTGTAACCATTAAAATATTCGATAAAAATACGTTTAAAAATTGTGAAACCGTAAATCTCCTGTATTCTATAGAAGTGTCGTAATAATATCGTAATTATCGTAAGCAAAACTCTCTATCCAAGAAAAAGCGGCCGTATCAAATCACTCAAACGTGGATAAAAAAAAATACTGAACCTAATAGGATGGGTGGATGGCAGAGCGGTTAGCGCGCTGGGTTAGTAATCCAGTGGTCGCGAGTTCGAATCCTGCCTCGACCGATCTCGTTCACCTATAGGACAAGCATTTATGCTTAGTTTAGGGAACGTAGGAAGATGTATATGTACTTGTTTAACAAGGACATATTCATTTTTATTTAAAAAAAAAAAAAAAAAAAAAAAAAAAAAAAAAAAAAAAAAAAAAAAAAAAAAAAAAAAAAAAAAAAAAAAAAAATTGGAAAATAACAATATTGTTTTCATTATAAGTGTGCACTTTCTACAGGGTTTAGAGTATACCTACACTACATGATACCCGTTAATAAATTGATCTAAAAAATACGCCTAAACACTGTGAAATCTGTGACTCTCACGATTCCATAGTAGTGGAGAGTAAAAGTGAATAAAAAGCACTAGGGAAAAAAGTCCGGGTCACTAATAGTGATTCATGAAATATTCGAGAAAAGTACTTCCGTTTGGGTGCATCATTCATTAGTATTTCCGTTACCCATCTCTCGGTTGGTTGTATTGCGTCACATACATACACACAAATACAGACCCTTGGAGGCCTTCCTTCCACCTCGTTTTGTCGTTTCGCGGAACGACAACTGGGGGACGTGTTCCACGATGTTCCGTGACATACTTCCGTCAGATAGCTCCCGGGAGATCACATTCATGGTACTTGTGACGTCACACTAGCTCTGCATCCACACACAGAGGAACACAACAAAGATAATTGTATTTTTTGTGACAGTTGGCATTGTCTCTGGTGAATTATCGACGTCATAGATAATTATTTAATCTCTCCACGTCATAGGCTATTTATCCGAGGCCATAAGAGAAATGATGACGTCAAATAGTACCGCGCCATGGTCTGTATAATTTGTCGTATGGCCTCACTCACTATTTTGAGATTACATGAAAATTCTTCGAAACACAATTGTTCGAATGCGCAATTGTACGAATAACAATTTTTCGAAAATCAGTTATCAGCATGACTATTGTCCGAAAGTAAATTATTCGAACTAAGATTTGTTGGAAAATCAATTGACCGAATTTAATATATTTTTGTGTCTTTACGTTGCCTCCTTGAAATATTTGTTGCCAGTAAAATATATTCGATGTAGGTAGACTATTATTACTTGTTGTGTTCTTGTTGGGTACTCTCAATATCATGGTATTTTGATGAAACCTCTTGCCTTCCATAAGGCTACATACATCAAAGCTGACGTGGGGAAAAACGATAAATAAAAACTACTGAATTTTCAAACACACGCGAGCGCTTACATAGACCAGCCAGAAAGATGCAACTCAGGGCACCAACCCAGAGACATCCTATCTCCAGGCATATCCACGACTGAATGGCTGTAAATCTACAGAGCCCAACCTCTCCTATAGGCTGACAGGTTCTTATAGTGCCCGGCGTGGTTTACGCTCTTCCACCTGCATGATCCTCGAGAATTTTTTTATGGAGCAAGGTTGCGGCTATTGGGGCCTAGCCATTAATGTTGGGGGTTGCTGCAGCCCATCCCAAGGATTCTGGGCAACAGGTCAATACCCCCTTCAATTTTTACCTATAAAAAGCAGGGCAGACGCCTTAATAGTCTCGCTCGACAGTTACTTGTCATACGAGGCGAAGCTCATCATATCTGCTGTGGTACTCAAATGCAAATCGAGCAAAAACAATGTGGAAATAGCCCATTGCCTTATTATACACACGGCTTCGTATGTTCACATTTTTAGTTACTGATGTTTGACAGCACGGTGCGTCGCTATGTTGTTTATTCCATAGATTTTAATATATTATGTAGATATAGTTTTCCGTGCAAAAAGTGAGTCATGGAATATCGCGCGTTTGACGTTTTGGTTGGCATCATATTTCTGTTTTTCTTACATTTCAACAATCTCCTTTAAACTATAACTTAGACCCACCCACATAATTAACAACATTTTAAAATCATTGAATCTCCGCCCATATATCTGGCAACATGGTAGGTAGGTAAATATTTGAAGTAGTATTGGATTAGTCTTTTCAATTTAGTTTCTTTTAGACCTTAATATTGCCGAGAAACATCAGCGAAAATGTTCAGTAGCAAAAAATCTCATCTGTGGAGGATAACCTGCACTTTGCAGACGTGCGTTCTGGCACATGGATGAAAAAGTGTAAGGGTTTGGAAGTACTCTATTCGAATTTCTATACCTACATTTTGTGTTCTTGGTGTTTTAAATTAATTTTAAAATAATATCAGTGAATGATTGTGTTACTGTTAAACATAACGTAACAATGATAGAATCCGCTCTCCAAATCTGAATAATTAAATTAAATGAAAACAGTCAGATTTGGTATAATTACAGAAATACAAATCTCCAACGGAATGTGAGGGAAAATTTCCACATTATTTGCTTGATGTAATATTATCATCGTCATTCTGGATGTTATTTTTGTCAGATAACATATTCGTTATGAAACCCGTCCAATGTGGTATTGAAAATATAATGAAAGTAAAAAAAAAGACTAACTGAAGATAAATCATATGAAACTGAAAGAGAGGAATAAATTGAGTGGCCGAAAAAGAAAATATTGGCTCGACTTATTCCAAAATTTAAGGGTTCGACTCTCAACAAATGTAACATTTCAAACAAAAAAATACTTCTTAAGCAATCATTATGTCTTTTCTGTTATTTCGGTGGAAATGGTCCTTAAACTTGCAACTTATGCGGGATGCAAGAAAATTATTAACGATAAGAAATTTGAAGTTGGTTGAGTGGGTGTAGTTTATATAAACTTTTTTTCTTCCAAAATGGTTGCAAATCTTGGATGCATTTTTATGGAGTCCATATCTATTCTGTAAAATAAGTATATTCACTCTACATCTACATGATATCCACTAAGAATGTGATGTAAAATAAACATTATTTAGAAACCTAATAATCATAACTCTATCCGCTATTTACAGGAGGGAAGAGTTGGTAATTGTAGTGAATGCAATCTTTCGATATGCACAGCACACACTACAAAAACTAAATGTCTAGTTCCACAAACAGTGGGATTTGGTAAGGAAAAATCATTATTATTCATAATACCTATAGTACCTACGTTGTAGGCCATCGCTTCCTTTAGAATTCGTCTGCATCTCCTATCCTGCTATTTAATCCTCCAGTCTCTGATGCCAACTTTGTCTTAATCCCGCTTTACAATATCTATATAGCCGTCGGAGTTTGGGTCTCCCAACGGAACGTCTACCTTGGGGTTTTGTGTGAAGAATACTTTTTGTAGATCTCTCTTCAGTCATTTGTGTCTTGTATATTGCAGCTTCTTATTTTGATGAACCGTACGATGTTTGGTTCAATATCAATATTGTAGACCTTTTTCACTGTACCTTTTTTTGGTCTTCTTCAGCCCTCCTTCATCTAGTAATGGACATAGGCCTCCACCTCCACAGCTCCCTATCCTGAGCAGAAAGCAACCATTCGCCTCCAGCCGCTAATCTCATGTCATCAGACCACCTTGTTTGAGGCCTCCCAACACTTCTTTTGCCCGTTCTAAGTCGCCATTCTAGCACTTTCTTTGTTCACTGTACCATATTCTCCAAACTCCGTTTTTTCTGCAAAGCGGTCTTGCTCTTGACACTCAATTCCAATCCCAATTTTGTATTTAAACTAATAAACTTCCTTTATAATGGAGAATGAGACGACAGGTAGCTTATTGAGTAGGTTCTAAGCCTAGATTGAAATTGGAATTGAAATCGAAGTGTCGAGAGTTAGGTCACAGGTCCGAATATATTTCTTTGTTAGGAAATATACGAACCAAAAATTTTAATATATTTTAATGGTTGAACATTTAAAACGTAATAGATTCAGCATATTTGATCTTGGTATAATTATACAACGGCTTTTAATAGCAAACTATTGGAATCCAAACAATAAACTAGAACTGCGTGAATTCTTGGAAATGGTATTGATATTTGGAATAGCACAAAATTAAACGATAATATGAATTCCATCCCAGTTCAAGCATCGTATTTTCTGTTAAATGTGTTTTCTTTACACCACACGCCAATCATTGTATTGTTAAAAGAAAGATTCACTCGATGCATGTAAGAAATAAATCCCTTCAATATTCTTATAATAATCTTATTCTATTATTTTGAAAAAATCCGGTATAAACAAACTATATTTGTTATTTAAACCAAAATCAATTAATACAACATATAAAACATTACGATAGGTTCAAAACTTAGTAGGCAGAGAGAACCAAACGCATTCCAATCTGTCTTTGCTAATGAATAATTTTGCAAATTTGAAGCAAGACCGCGACCAATACTAGCTATGCAAGAACTAATACAAGACCAGAAAACGACCATGTACGCAAAGACCAGACCATGACCACATCTTCGAATATAAGACCAAGACATGGGATGTTAGACAAAGACTCAAATCACGTTTTCTTAAGCAATACCTGGCCATCAAATAATTCCTGTCAACTATGTTTTATATATTTTTAGCCGGTTTTTAACCGTTCATTCTTACTAAAACGTTTCTTCGTTACTTGAATTACTTTGTATTTTAGTTCAATCTTTTCTTTTCTTTAACAACTGTTCCTTGAATATCTTTATTGAGTATTTCATTCTGATAAGCCACTTTATTAAAATTCAAATACTATTTTATTTATGACAACTTTAATAAGTATCTCAATTAAGACGAAGTCTGCATATATGTATATGTATTTATAGAAGATCTGGGAAATCAGACAACTACAAGGCTTACAACCTGGTTGACGTGGTCGATTTAAACGTTAGCGCAACGTTCACCAATAAATTATGACTTTTTATTGATTTCTCTTATCAGCCCAAATTATGAAAAATTCTATATAAGTAATAAATTGAATGATAAATTTAATATCATCTGAAAATAAGCTCAAAGCACCATCGACATCTATGAAATGACAATATAACATTTTTTTAACGCTGTCTATTGATAATTTTGTTCGTACTATTCTGTTTTTTTACATTCATTCAAATCAAAATCGATTCTTCTTATTGTTACAACTCGTAATATATAAAGTACTTTTTCGTCTCAAGGTCACGGTGAAATTGCTTTATTTTTCATCATAACAAAACAGTAAATAACAAATATTTTTACGTGTTTTTCAGTTTGAAACAATGCCATTTTAATGGATTCCGTAACGCGAGAAATAATTTGCGGCAAGTCGCAATTCGAAGTTGTGAAACGCCAAAAATAAAAATATATGTATGTTTGAATGTTCAATAAACTAAATTACAATCAACAGTAGAGAACTACATAGTTCTGAACATGAAGTACATTTAGAAAAACTCTGGAATAGTTTGTAAGTTTAGATATTGTGTCGTAAACTCGTTAAACATTAGAGCAAAAATATAATGAGAAAACACATTTTTTATTTTACATTTTTTTTTTCTTAATTTATGTGATCTAGGTCTAGAAATACACCCGTATTCTTGCATTTTGTTATAGTACATACATAAAATTAATAAATAAAAATAAATAAGTCTGTAAAATTGGATATTTGAGATGTTCCGGAAATTTATTCACGAAAAAGCCAGTTTTGAAAATATGGTATCATTATTTTCAAAATACATTTCCGGGCGTCACCGGATATACAAGCTATTACTTAATAATATAGCGATTGTGTAAAATTTTAAGTTTTTGATTTTTAAAAAGTGATAAATAAATAATGCACAAAAGATTTAACCCAAAAACGTTGTTAAAGAAAGATCTTTGATAAATTTATGATATAATCTTTATAAATGAGTTTATTAATTTGGTCGAAAAGTAGCGATAGCGATTCATAATCCTCCTAGCGACCAAATAACGAACATCGATCGTTCTGGAATTTGGCGATAGGGGGGTATTTTACTAAACGCGCAAGCGACGCACTTCAGTGTCAATCTCTCCTCTCTCGTGTTAAATTTTGTACATTGTTTAGTGAATATTTTATTACATAGCTGTTGACAAACTGTTAAATAAAATAAAATACCTGAAAGTTGAAACTACATACGTACATACATACATACCATCACGCTATGCCCCTCGCGAGAGAACCGAACGCTAATTATTTCTATCTTGACACACATTTATCCCCTCGTCAACATTCAAACATCGTCTTATACACATGTTCGTCCATCACATTACCGTCTTTCAAAATACCGTTCACATAGACGTGCCATCCCTTCCTTGGGCGGCCTCGACCTCTCATTCCATTCCTGTCCGCAATGTGTATATTCTTCGTCAGGCGTTCCTCATTAATTCTCCTCATGTGGCCAAACCATCTCAATGTGTTCACTTTCATTCTATCAATGACATCTTTCTTTATCTTATATTCTTTCCTTATGTCCTTATTTCTGACCCTGTCATACATCGTCCTATTACTTGAAACTAAAATGTAGTATTTGATATCGTGAGTTTTCTTTTATTTATCTGTAGCAGCACTCCTGGAGCTGCAACATGTATGTCATAGATTCTTGAATACTTCCGAAGGTTGACGAGGATCAACGAACCATAGCCTAACGTCGCTGATACAAACCTTCAAATCCTTATTCGTGTGTTGATCGTTCAATAGATTAGAGTCGCGTTAAATATTTATCTATTAGTTCCGACCCACGACATCACAAATTAATTGTTATTTTTTATATTGTATTTTCATTTGTTACGAATAAACCAGTGTTGACCATGTATTTTAGTTCTTTGATTGAAACCCTTCATCACAATAAAATTATATATTATCATTAATTTAATAACTGACATAAGCAATATCACACTTGGAGGTATATGTTTAAAATCAAATAAAATCCTTTTGAACACGCAACCTTCTGCAATATATACTCCCAAATTTCTAAACTTTACAAACCTGGTACTTTTCATTTAAAGTAACTGAAAATAATTCGTCAATGCAAAAATGTAATAAATGTAAGTATTGTATTTTTAAATCGTTAAACATCTGTGAGTGTCGTCAATATATGAATATTCAATTAGGTTCCAACCTAAGTGAATCTGCATATACGGGATTCAATACCCGAGTGAACCTTAACAATAATAAAACACTCATATATGTTTGAAACAAACTATCATCTCTCCGTTGTGAAGAAAATGATACCCATTATCCGTGAAAAAAGAAAAACCCTTGTTATGTGATTTGAATTCTTCTTATCTGCAATAGAAGATATTATTTTCTCCAAAAACAAAAAAAAACTCTAGTGGCAGATAAAGGTATTTGTGTAAGGAGAGTCTGGGCAATCCCGTTCGATGTTCGAGGCAAAAGAAAAGCCTCATGTTATATTCATCGTCTGCCTCGGGCAATTCTGTCTCATATCCTACCGAGTCCAGAGCCAGATATATTTTTATGGGCAACCCAGAATGTTTTCTTTATCTACCTAATCTCTGATAAACACCAGTATTACTGTGCTGTAATACAAAAAAAACGGAGTCGGAATGATTCCGGGAAAATATTTTTCACAACTTTGTCGTCAACATTGTCAGAACGCACAACAAGTCGAATGCTTTGGACATTTTGAACGAGTGAACGATCTCTGGACTACTACTAGATATTATTCTAATAATCTACGTATATATCTAAATATTTGGTTACATGCTCTTCTATCATTCCGACTTCGAATACTAACCAACTGTTTTTAAAATCCCCTTAATTTGAATGTGCCAACTTTTTCTCAGCCAACTACTATATCTCATTTGAACCTTGTTCCTATAATTGTTTTATCACACGTTAGTAATATTTTTTTCTTTGTATCCGTATCATCCTATCTTAATATATTTTCAATATATGTTTCAATCATATATTATTGACTAATATTTATATCTTATTTTCTTATCCTATTACATATTATGTTTTACCACATATTAGTCCAAGGGTCTTTTTTTCATTCTACTCACAAATATCATTCAATATTACATTCTCTTCTAATATCTTCATTTTATATCCTATCATAAAAGTTCAAGCTCTTTATCATACATTTAAAATTGATATAAAATAGTTCAAATAAATCTTGAAAAATATATCCCCTAGATCGATTCCCTTCTTCCTATCCTCATCGCTGTGATCAGTCTGTTTATAACTGTGTTTTCTTTTACTTCCTATGTACCGTATACTATTGCACCAATTGTTTGTGATTTTTTTTGCCAAGTTTTAGTTCTTTATCATATATATTTTTAGAACTTGTTTAAATACTTACAAAGTTTTTTCACATATATGTGTAGGTAAAGGTCCATTATCTGTAAAGATTTGACAAAGTTTTGTGTCCGTTTCTTTAACACATTCAAACTAGTAAAGGTAAGTTAAAAGGATTTTTCATCCTATCCTGCGAAGTTTTTGTCAGGGAGTGACAAAGGAGGGAGAAAAAAAATGTAGAAGTTTCGTGTCTGAAGTTGGATAATTTCCTATAATCTTTTCGGAACGACTCAGACACGTCTCTGTAAAGTTTGTATTATCTGCTCACCTGTGACAAAAACAATATTTTTTTAAGTAAAATTTCCTCAAACAATATTACCAGTTGGAATAGCAAAATGAGTCAAATCAAATTTGTTGACTTTGACGTATTTTAGCTCTCGTTTATATGGAATAGCGTTATGATTTTTTAAATCAATATCACATGAGGTATCGTTTAAAGAATCCATACTTTGGAACACAAAGAAGAGTTTAGGTAAGGGGAAGCCTTACTTCAATACATCCACGTAGTGAGCTTTTCTGTGACCAAAATATTCAAATAATTAAGGAGGAAACGGTGGTAAAAACGCATATAATATCAAAGGTTTTGAATAGTACCTATATCATTGTCATTTAATTGAATTAAAGATGGTGAATTGTTGATTCAGACACCAAAAAGAATCCTCACAACGCGTCCGGAGGGTAGAAGGGGTGTGGGAAGGCCGAAACTGCGATGGATGGATGGAGTTGAGAGGGACCTTCAGATAGCCGGTGTGCGGCATTTGAGAGAAAAGGCCATGGATAGGGTGCAATGCAGACGATTCCTTGATTCCTGGGCTGTGGAGCCACTGATGATGATAATGATGATGACTTGTTGAGTGTCAAGGTCGAAGTAGTATAAATGAATCAGAAAATACATTCCACAGGAAATTTCTGATTCCACAGTAGTCAAACTTACGTTTCGCCTCTCGTTCATGTTCAAAGGTGTAGGTATGTATACTATGAGTTACGTCCAAATTTTTTTTTGTGTGTGACTACAATTACGAACAAACGAATAAGGTATGAATTATGCACTACGACAGTTGAGTTGAACAGTTTTTGTTTCAAAAATGCAAAGAGCGGGAATTGGTTTCAAAAATATTTTCAAACATTCAACTATCAACGGCACTAATCTGGCGAGACAATCGTGTTGTGAACATTGATTTATATATCCTACGTAGTACCTACATATAATTCAATGGTTGTAAAGGGAAACAAATGTTTTTGAAACCTTGATCGGTGATTTGATTTTATAAACCCTAAAATATTTTGATACTTTCACTGTTTATAGGCAAACCCCACAACTTAACGGACAAAAACATATCCAAACCCCATCTGTTGACAGAAAAAAAATATGTTTAAAAATAAATAAAAATACAATGTGTAAGTTAACTACACAAAATAAATTGTGAAATTTGTTTAAATAAAGACAACGTTTTCAATTGGACACGGGCGCTGCCCCTGCGGACATCCCCGAAGGCAACAACCAAATTACTCGTTTCAACCGATCCCATCTCTGAGGCTGTACATACATTGTATGTACATACAGACCATGGACCATACAGTCTGCCATGACGTCATACCAATACCTATATTGTTCGAAAAGTCGTTTCGTTTTGTCCCAACAAAGGACAAATATATTTTTAGATAAATATTGTGATCTTGAAAATACTTGAAATTAAAAATTCTTTACCACCCATTCTCATTATATAGTTTCTTTACCATATTCTATTTCCTACACTTTTGAACCCTTCCAAACCTCATAAATGTGTTTTTTTTATAAATACATTGGAATAAAAATACAAAAATGATTTAGTAATTAATTGAAACAATGTTTCTTTTAAAATTGTAAACAAAATATTATTATTTATTTTATTTATTTCTTTACTTTTTGTACATAATATAAAAAAATATAATACACACTGGCGGGCTTATTGCCATAGGGCAATTTCTTCCAACCAACCAGATTATCGAGTGACAGAATTATATATGTACATCAACAAAAAATGAAAGCTAAAAATAACTAAGGAAATATACATCATAGCAAAATAAAGAAGGATTGGGAAAGAACAAGAAGAGAAAATCGAGATCAGGTGTAAATATTCCTTCTTTAGTAAATATTAGGTACGTAGCAAAGGAAAGGAAGGGAAAGGAGAGGGATCAGGTATCTTCGGAGAAATATACATACATACATACATACATACCATCACGCCATGTCCCTCACGGGGTAGGCAGAGAGAACCGAACGCCACATTTTTCTATCTTGACACACATTCATCGCCTCATCAACATTCATACATCGTCTTATACATGTTCGTCTGTTGTTCATGCTTCTTACATTTCCATCTTTCAAAATATCGTTTACATGGTCGTGCCATCCTTTTCTTGGGCGCCCGCCCAATATAATACAATAATATACATATATTATTGTATTAAATAAGCTTTGTTTCCAAGATAAAATCATATAATACACCTAAACAGTTATAGAATATTGAATTTCACGATTAAATTCACATTTATATGATAAAAATAAAGGTTTTGAGATGGTTTGGCCATATATAAAGAATCAATGATGATCGTCTGACAAAAAATAATGCAAGGCTGATAAGACAGGAACGAGAAGTCGAGAGGTCAGCAAAGGAAAACTTGGCACGGTCACATGAGTGGGATTTCGCAGGATACAGAATAATAGAAGAGCATGTATGACACGATGCATGAACGTGAATGAAGCGAGAAACTTATGTCAAGATAGAAGAGTCTGGCGTTCGGTTCTCTATGCCTACCCCAAACAGAAAAAAAGGCATTATGGTAAAATCACCGTTTTCGGCATATTTTACATTTTTAAGTATCGAACAAGTAAAAATTCTATTTAATTAAGAAAAAAAATTTTTTTTTTCAACATGTATACGTAGGGGACACCAGCTATTAGGATTTGGGTCCATTTTGCTCTTCCGAAGAAGCGCACTACGTAGTGTTGGTAG
Source organism: Molanna angustata (assembly GCA_963576475.1). Taxonomy (NCBI): domain Eukaryota; kingdom Metazoa; phylum Arthropoda; class Insecta; order Trichoptera; family Molannidae; genus Molanna; species Molanna angustata. The sequence continues at coordinate 30,265,942 of OY754982.1, forward strand.
GGGTTTGCAGTCTAGAAAAGAGTATATACCTACTCAATACGTACGGAGACATTATTGACGGAACGCCAGTGCCAAAACTAGTTTGGAAAATTCATTCGGGCAATTTTGATGACGAAGATGCATCACGTTTTCTGGAAGGCCAGTTGAAGCTATAATAAAGGCTATTAATGCGAACCCGCGAATAACAATAACTCGAGCTGATATATTAAATTTAATTCAAAATTAAAAAAACGAAATGACTCTCCGAGCAACCCAGTATGTAGGAACATCAACTGACCAACTAGACCCGGCACTGAAATAATAATAATGTTTTCAAACAACCTCACCGCAAAGTTTGAAACATTTAACACGGTTTATTTAAATGCAAATAACATTATTTTACCCCTTTTTAAGTTTCAAAATAAATGTTGATTTTACTTATTTAACAAAACTTACTTACATGTGTAAACTATGTCTCAAATAGGGATGTGTGAGGCCAAGACTGAGTTGATGAGGCCAAAAGGCCATGATTATATCATAACTTAAAAAAAAATTACGTGTTTTTTTCAATAATTTTATAAAATAGGATTGAGGTTTTTAAAAATTCATTCAGGAATCGTCAACCATTGAAAAATAAAAAAAAATTATAAATTATTCGTTTGACCTAAATTTATTCATAAATTTGCTGTTGGACCTAAAATTATTTATAAATTAATTATTTGTTATATTTTTTATTTAATTATTTATTGACGTGTTTCGTGCAAGGCACATAATTATTATTCTGACGATGTGCCTTGCACGAAACGCGTCAATAATGAATCAAATTTGAATAAGAACAAATACCAAGTATTATTTATCTTATATTTATAACTAGCTTTTATGTCCCGCCGTTGGCCAAGAATGTAAAATTGTGAAAGAAAAAGCAATCGTTTTTATAATATTGTCACCCAATTATTTTGCAATATCAGACTATAAAAAGTGGTTTGAAATTTGATTGAGTTTAAGTATTGTAAAATGTTCAAGTGATGGCCACAACCCATTCTTTTTTATATATTGCTATAAAGTGTGAATGAAGTATAATATTTATACAATTTCTGCTCGCATGGACTATGCGTAATGGTTTTAAATATGACTGTTTATCAACGTTGTAAAGAGATTGGTTTGGCCACAACCCCCATTTTTAAATATTATCATCGAAAACAAATTGTAATGTGTACCTATTGAAAATTTAGTAATTTTCGATGTTGGGATGTGGTTAAAATTTGATTAAACAAACGTAGGTACTGAAAAGATCTAGTATTGGTCACATCCCATTCGTTTTTATATTTTTTCATCAAGTGTGCATTATATTTTTGCTCAATTTGACTGAAAGTCTTCATTAACGAAGAAGAAGAAGACTTGAACTATAGTAAATAGTTTTTAATTTGAATATAAATGTTGTGAAGAGTTCAGTAATGGCCACAACCCCCATTCTTTAAATATTAGGTGTTGAAAATTATTCAAAATAGGATGATATAAATGGTTTAAATTTAATTAAACAAAAGTATTGAAAAGATTCTAGTGCAGGTTATATCGTCACATCCCATATCCCATTCATTTCATATGTATTTTCATCAAGTGTGCATATCGTTAATAATATTTCTGCACAATAGACTATTAGACTTAAAACTAACCCAAAAGACTAAATAAAAAAGAGAAAAATAAGTTTAAGACTATAAGAAATAGTTTGTATAAAAAACTATTCCAATGGTCTACATAAAATAAGTAAAAATACATATACCTAATAGAAGAATTAGACTATTGGAAATAGATTGTATAAAAGCTCACCCAAAGGTCTACAAAAAAGAAGAAGAAGAATATTTAGACTATTGGAAATAGTTTGTATAAATACTGACCAAAAGGTCTACATAAAAGAAAATGAATAAGACTATTGGAAATAGTTTGTATTAAAACTCTCCCAAAAGTCTACGTACTTAAATGAAGAAGAATAATAATTAGACTAAAGGAAATAATTTTTATAAAAAAATGACCCAAATGTATACATAAAAGAAGAAGAAGATGATTTAGACAATAGGAAATAGTTTGTATAAAAACTGCCCTAAAGGTCTACATAAAATTAAGAAGAAAAAGAATTAGACTCCAGGACCCGCCGCTTCAGGCCCTTCAGTACCTCCCGTCCCTTTAATCCCTCATTACGTCCCTTCCCATCAGGCCCTTCAGTACCTTCCGTCCCTTCAGGCAGTTTTATACCTCCCGTCCCTTCAGGCCCTTTAGTGCCTCCCTTCCCTTCATTACATCCCGTCCCATCAGTCGGTTAAGAAAAGTTTAAATCCAGAAACCATCCTGGAAGAACCGCGAAGAGATGAAAGAACCTTCTTTTCCCAGGATGCTCTACTTAATAGGTAAAATGACTAAATACACGAAGAAGAAGAAAAAAGTTTAAACCCAGATACCTGCGAAGAGATGGAAGGACAGTTGGACCTTCTTCTCCCAGGATTCTCCAACTTCATAGGTAAAATGAGCAAAAATACACGATGAAGAAGAAGAAGAAGAAATAAGTTTAAATCCAGATACCTGCGAAGAGATGGAAGGAAAATTGGACATTCTTCTCCCAGGCTAGTCCACCTTCAAAGGTAAAATGACCAAATAGACGATGAAGAAGAAGAAGAAAAAAGTTTAAATCCAGAAACCTGCGAAGAGATGGAAGGAAAATTGGACCTTCATCTCCCAGGATAGTTCATCTTCATAGGTAAGATGACCAAGTACACGTTGAAGAAAAAAGTTTATATGCAGAACCCGTCCTGGAAGACCTGTGAAGAGATGGAGGGACAGTCGGACCTTCTTTTCCCAGGATACTCCCCCTTCATAGGTAAAACGACCAAATACACGAAGAAGAAGAAGAATAAGAAAAAAGTTTAAATCCAAAAACCATCCTGGGCATACGCTCGACAATTCACCAAAGTTTCATTATAATCGGACAAACGGTTGATAAATAAATAAATAAAATAATTTTCCTATAGGAAATCAGTATAGGTATATTATTGTTGATTTGTAAGTAAATAGTATTAGGTAGGTACCTACCTACAACAACCTTCTAAATAAATTCGATTCCTAACAAATTTTATTTGAATATCACATTCTTTCTGTAGCCATGGAAACGATTCGAACACGTAAGTAATATCGAATGGTTCGGATACATTTTTTGAATATGTAGGTACCTACATTGGTTTGTTCGATGCCATAAAAATGAAAATTGTCAGAAAAATCAAATATTATTTACAAATTATGCAATTTTATTATGCCTATATCTTTACTAATAAATAACACATTTTTACAATATATGTCTTAAAACTTGCCGTAATGTCTTGTGTTTCATTTTATTATTTCATTATTACATTTATTTCAAAGGTTTATTATTTTCAAGAACATATTCATTCGGTGGGAAAATGAAATATTGTATGAAAAGATATTAAAATGGCGGCGTTTATGTACAAAAGGCTTACTTTAAAAATAAGTTAAACATTATAATTATACCAAATATTCACCATGTTTTTCACTTAAACGCTAAGTTATACTTCAAAATATATTTTTTTTGTGTAAATACCTACTTCTAACTTTTAAACTAACAGATATTTTCGTGCAAAATGTACACTTTTTTGACAGATATGACTTGGAAAATTTTGTATGAAAAAAATAATTATTGAAATATTTTTAAAATTCAGCATTTTTATCGCATTATTTTTAGCGTGACACTGCATCAGGTATACAGGTACACGTTCGCACATAAATTAGATTTTTAGATGCTCTTGGTTTTTCAGAAGGCGTGAGACAAACACACACACACACACACACACACACACACACATACACACACACACACACACACACACACACACACACACACACACACACACACACACAAACACTAACATTTTGATTGCTTTATTACTTTAGATATATCTACATACAATAGAGTTCTATCAAAAATTGTCGATCGACAAACTAAACTTAGTAAAATACATAATTTAATTAATCTTGTTTAAGATTGCATATAACGCTCAATCTAGTTGCTTACATAATACATGATATATTAAAACCGCCAAAATTAAATGATGAAAAGGGTTTGTATGTGATTTAAATTATCAGAAACCCAAAATCTATTGATTCTGTTGCATTTTAGGAACAAACTTGACTTGAAATGAAAATTTTTTTATCGGTTATGCACTCTTTAAACACAAAATATTTCTTACATTTATTTCTCTATAGAGTCATTTTAAAAACATGCCGTAAAATGGATATTTCTTAGTTATGTTGAATTTTAAAATTTTGTGACGAATATTCTCCAGAGAAATGTTTCTTCGAAAATAATTGACTGTTTCAAGCTAATGTTAGAAATGCCGACCGCCCGCCGTGGTAACCGTTTGGTTTTTGTGCGGGCGCGGGGCGCCCCGAGTTCGATCCCCAGCAGAGGAGAAATATATTGCTTCTCTGGACTGAAAACACTGGTTATTTGGAAGAAATTGGCATATGGCAATAAACTCGCCACCTGCGCAGGGTGCAAGGATGTGTTTATTCGTTTTTTCTTAAATCTTTTAGTGCTCCATTTTATACAATTGTTAATTAAAGAACATTTTAATATAGTATTTGTTAGTGAGATAAATTATTATCTCACTATAAGATTATTAATTGTATGATATATCTTGAATTGTTTTGTGTTTGGTATGTAATAACTGATACAATTATTCTTCATCAAATAATGAACAAATCGTATATTGAATTGAATAAAAAAAAAACTCGATTAAACCATGCTTGCAAATCAAAAATTGAATTCATTCCTTTTTTATAATGAACAAGAAAAAGGAATTGTATAAGAAACAGAAGACCTACCTCTTGGTGTGCCTGCACAGTCCAAAAACAAACAGAATTATTAGTTAAAAAGATCTCAGGGAAGGTTTTAAAACTTGGACCAAAGATGACATGATTGAAGAAGATTGATTCATTTACGCATAATTATAACATCATTAAGTCTCAAAAAATAATCAAACTACGGTTTTAAAAGCTCGGAAAAATACGTATTTAATTCCTTTAAATTATGATTATTCATAATTTATTCAAAAAATACTTTTGTGTGGATGCATTCAAAATTTATTAAGGTAGATACACTACATGTCATGATAATAATTCAAAATAAAATAACAATTGTGGCTTACTTTTTAAGGGATTTTTTAACTAGCCTACTTCAAAAGCTTTAATAAATAAATAAATTATTGAGATAAAAAAAATACAAAATAAATATTCAACCTACACTTTTTTTGAAATATATTACTATTTACAATTATGAATAATTATTCGCGATTACCCCTGACATAAATAAAGTATATTTAAAAATATATTCTTCACTCAGATTACTACTGGAATTACGAATAACTCATTTTGAATCATACAACTAAGTCAAAATGAAACATTTGAATCATAAAACTAAGTAAAAATGAAAAATTTGAATCATATAATTATGTCAAAATGAAACATTTGTATCATAAAACTAAGCCAAATGAAACATTTGAATCATAAAATAAGTCAAAGTGAAACATTTGAATCATAAAACTAAGTCAAAATGAAACATTTTTAACAATTAGATTTCTAAATAACATTGTTTAATATTAAAATATAAAATAAAAAAAAAAACGCGTATTATTTGGATCTAGAATTTATTGACCGATTTTAGGTGAAATTCCATATTAGACCGAATCATTTTTTTTTAATAAAACGTATGTAGTTTCAATCGGAATTAATCTAATATTTACCGGTATCGATCACCTTTCAAATACTGATTCTGAAAACGTTCATGTGATCTAAATTGATAACTCAATTGCAATAACTCGTGGTTAAACTGATTTTTGCGATTTTGATTAAATTTACTATCAACATTTATATTTTTCTAAACTCCACTTTTAAATAAGGTTTATGACGTTTTTTTTTATTCACAATAATAAAACATGCTGATATAAATATATTTTTTAATATCGAGTAAACTTCGAACGGTAGCAAATCATCAGAACAAAAAAAAAATATTTTAAAAATTGTGAGCATTCCTTGACCAAAGGGGTCTCCATGCAATAGATCATCGAAATAAAATGCATTAAGCGAGAATATTTTGAAAAATAAATTGAGTATATGTTTTTGACCACTGTCCATGTACTGTATTTTTTTATCTTCAAGTGTACTAAAACTTCTCGTTTAGTTATAATATAGACTAACAGCCAGTTTCATAAAAATTAAAGGAGACTTAATGTCGACTTTAAAAAAAAATTGTGCTTCATAACAACAAAATGTCACTTAAAGTTCACTTTAATATAAAGTCCAGTGTCTTCGTACTTGAGTCACTAAAGTCTTCTTTAAGAGCAGTTCATTTTTTTACCACCAGATTATGCTGCAATATGACGAATTCAAGTCAGTTCAATATTGTCAATTGAAATATTCATTACTAATATTCAATAGTTTTTGTTATTATTTAAACATTTTTTTTATAAATAATTAAACAAAATGATCTTTTCATCTTCGAGATAATTTGAAGATGCGTACGGTGATACTGTGACACGGGGGTGAAAAGTGTATAGGAAAATAATTTACCACATGGAAAAGTAGAATTAAGGAGAATTTTTCGATAGGTTTCGATTCCATAAACGTCCTATACATCAAGGATCAATTTAATGACAGAAATCACATATTATATGGTATTAGACAGAAAGATTTACCTATGCTATTAGCTACATATTATGTTTCCATATATTTTGATAGCCAGGAATATTGCCAACTTTCAGGTATTTTGGTGACATTTCTGCCTTTTGCTAAAGTACGCGGAATTATTACTTATGAAACGCAACGATTTAAAGGCGACTTTAAATTTTGAAACAACCTTTAACTAAAGGGTCCATTTGCTGCTTTTTATGAAACTGGCAGTAAAAGTGTTAGCTAAATTAATTATCATTTTATAATTGTGATGTCCTACATTTATTTTTGTGGAGAAAAGTAAAGAGTAAAATATGTATTTTTAAGTGACTGTATGTAAGTGCATTTAAAACTTAAGTCTACATAAAATGAATACACCGAAATATTTTTATAATAATGTCAGTCACGTGCATAGTTAGATCTGGCAACGTCTCACGAAATCCTTCCTATTCTATTGTTTGCTTCCTTCATGTTGATTTTGCAGATTGCAGAAAACCATACAAAGTTGCCTGATTCAACAGTACGGTCTGTATGTACCTAATAAACAATATATCTACACATAACTTTGGCGTTAATAATTCTGTTTAATTTGGTCCATTTCAAAATCTAATCTTGGTGCTTGTTATATATATATATATATATAAATAATTGAATATTCAGACTTTCGAAACAAATAAAAAAAGCACATTAAATTCAATAGGGAAAATAAAAAATAACATTTACATCATGTCAAGAAAAATCCGAAAGTGAACCTGTATTCAACCAAAGTTATATTAATTTACTGTTGGTTTGAGTTTCATTCATAAAATACTCTTTATAGGTGAGACGAGACTGGTCTGTAGGAGTGCACGCACGTGTAGTGTTTCCTTTTATAAGACAATGCACAATACAATGTTTCATTTTATATATAACAAGTTATTCATCCATTATATGCTCATATATGTAAGAATGTATTCATCCATAAAATGCTCATATATGTAAGAAGTTATTCATCCATAAAATACTCGTATATGTCAGAAGTTATTTATCCATAAAATGCTCATATTATATGTAAGAAGTTATTCCATTCATAAAATTCTCATATTATATCAGAAGTAATTCATCCATAAAATACTCATATGTGTCAGAAGTTATTCATCCATAAAATACTCATATGTATAAGAAGTTACTCATCCATAAAATTCTCATATATGTTAGAAGTAATTCATCCATAAAATTCTCATATAAGTATGTAAAAAGTTATTCATGCATAAAATACTCATATATGTAAGAAGTTATTCATCCATAAAATTTTCATATATGTCAGAAGTTATTCATCCATAAAATGCTCATATATTTTAGAAGTTATTCATCCATAAAATGCGCATGTATGTAAGTAATTTTTTATACAATAAATGCTCATGTCTGAACTTAGAAGATAATATATGTTAGTAATTCTGCATCCAATCCAATAAATGTCTTTACTTAGGTTTCTGCAAGTAATTCTGTATGCAATTATCAAATTTCAATTAACATGTAATGAATTTTGTATCCAATCATCGTATTTTAAATTTGTATTACATCGTATTCGTCAGAATTTTTATGTAAATAATTTATTTCTTATTATGATTTTATGAGAACACAAATAATAATTTAATTAAATAATTGCAATTCAAGTACTTTTTAACTGATCAGAACAATATGTTTAATCAGACATATTGGTTTTAGTTTTGCAAAAAAGTTTTTTTTTATTGCAAATTTTATGATATATGTAGGTATTCTTAATTGTGTATACTTAGATATAGTATATTTACCAGCATCCTTATATATTTTCCAATTATTTATATTTAACTTCAATTTTTATAACAATAATTAACCCTTGTTATAGGTATATATTGAATGTTTCATAATTTCAATTACCAAACACACAGTTATTATATAAACGTAAAGCTCCCATTATTATGAAAGCACAACTATATATAAGTTTGTGTAGGTTTTTTTTCTTCTACGATTAAATTTATTTTAGACCTAGAAAATTAACATCTTTACCTTAATTGATTTTCCACGCTTTTGAACTATCTTTTCCTCCATCAAATATACCTAACTCTAAAACCATTCAAGGTAAACTTTACTCTCGTTTATAACATCTTGTAATTAATCTAAATTAAAATCTCATCTTGAATCCGACACATTCATGTTTTTAGGAAATTCAGCTTGAAGGTATTACGTAGCTTTCGTATTTACATATTATAAAGTGAAAACGTATGTTACTTTATGAAATAATGAAGATAACTCCATCATATTGGATACAATTTATACATAAATATTTTTAAAATGAGGAATTCATGATTTTTGTAAGGTATTTTGTACATACAAAAGCAGGATGTCATCACAAGTTTACAAAAAGCACAAAAATTAATTTTAAAATATGGATAGTGTTCACCATTTTTTTTTCAATAACTATTTTCCATTTGAATAATGATTAGTCAAAAATATTTAATTAGACTTAAAATGTATTAATATTTATATCATGAAAGTCAAATGGTCTGTGATTAATATTTTTTTTTTCAATAAATAAAATAATTTTTGGTTCAATTCTATTCAAAATATAGTGAAATTTATGCGATTATTAGTGGAATTTAACTAGGCCATAACAGAATTAGTAAAAGAAAAATCAAAATTTACATAAACCACAGCACACAACATAAACCAATTTATGTTGTTTTCGGATCTTTATTTATTTATTTAATCAAAGACTGTTTGACAATCTTAGGATCATATTAGTAAAAAGGAATCTTTAAATCCTTACTTATTACATAGCAACCTCTTACAATGCTTTATTAATACTCAAATCGTATTTATTTTAAGAATGAAAACGTCCTTAAAACAAGTCACATAACAAAATATTTACATACTAAGCAAATGCTCAACATACTAAGCAAATACTCAACATGCAAAGCAAAGGCTAACCATACTGAGCAAATACTCAACATGCAAAGCAAAGGCTAACCGTACTGAGCTACTGCTCAACATACTAAGCAGATGCTCAATATACTTAGCAAATGCTCAACATACTATGTAAATGCTCAACATAACAAACAAATGGTTAACATACTAAGTAAATGCTCAACATGCTAAGCACATGCTTAACATACTAAGCAAATGCTCGAAATATGAATGAATGTAAGTGGTTGTTTATTAGAGTGAACATTATCCATATGATTTTTTTCATGCAATATTTCACGAGACGAACTACTAGAGAAGCTGCCACCTATAAAACTGCATAGTATAATACGTACCTTTGTGTTCTTAAGATATTATATGGTTATAATTTTCAACAGGATAGCATAGTACGTAGATAAGTGGGAGGAGCAGACGAGCGAGATAGAGGGAGAGAAAGAGAAGAGAGAAAACAGCAGTCAATCGCCATGCGTGGGAGCGAGATAATAAGACAATACAGGTGACGTGATCAAATGGTATTTTGCGCATTATTCGGTTCGTATTTTTTAGGTTTAAGGAAATAAAACATTAAACATACAAAAAATTGGTATTCCTTTAAAAGTAAAATAAAGGAATGACTATTGGTATAGAGCAGACAATATGCAGAAGAGAATGTTCATCTATAGCTTCTGTTTTTTTTTAATGGGAATATTCATAATATTACCATTTAAAATAATGATTTGAAACACTAGCATGTCAACAATCACTATGAGATGTTTTCCCTTCTGCATAGTGGATTGTTTCTTAATAATAGTTTTTCTGAAGCATGTCTTTAATGTTAACACTGTAACTACACTGTAAATATTATAGTTACCTTATTTAAATTCAATTCTTAAAGGCTAATTTTATCAATTATGATTTACTTGAAAACACTAATTTGTTTAAATTTCACTATTTAATTTAAAACTGGCACTGACCGGTATCGATCTGTTGAAGATCATCGTCAAAGTTTTTATAATTTACTTGTTACAAATATATGTTGTAAACATCTGACATAGGAACTACTTTGCTAATCCACACTGTCCATAATGTTTTATGTGTATTCCTATGTTCTCTTGGTGTTTCATTAATAAATAAATAAAATTATAATTATCTTAAATTGTGATATTTATCTTAAATTAAAATCACATTAAAATAAAAGAGTATAAATAGACAATTATGTATATCTCTAACAACATCCCCAGAACTGGTAAATTGATATTGCCTAGTGGGGTGATGTTGATCGATTTATATGTGTTTTTAAAGGAATAAATAAATATGAAAGAAATAAGTTCTTGAATTCTCTTCATCTGCACATTTAAACGTCTGTTTTTTTAACAAGTTTATTTTAGCTTTTGTATATTGCAGTACATTTATACATTTTGATGTGTGTGGTACATTTTTTTTCCAGTGACGGAATATTCCAAAAACTATTTTTCTAGACTAAATATAATTTTTTACGCGTAGATTAATTAAATATACATACATATTTTGTATGTAGTACCTACTTTCGTATTTCCAACAACATCGAATGAAAAATAATTAATTCAAACTAAGGATTTATACTGTTAATGAATATTTTTCTTTCGTGTAAAGCATTAAGTAATATAATTAAATAAATGCTCTTAATATTCGAATAAAAAACAATCTGTAATACTGTCAAAAGTTCTATATTGTTGTTTGAAACTTTTTTTCAAATCTTTCATTTATTGTTTTTGGTCAATACTTACAAAATGCTAGAAAATGTATTAAATTGGTCACGAAAATCTCGAACAATGCGCAAAATTATTTTTACTACATACAATGTATTTGGGAAATCATTCAAACAAGTCAAAAAACATTGGCTTAACTTTGTGAATATTAAAAAAAATCACAAATAAAATTATGAGGTTTGTACTGAAATCATACTTGGTTACATATTAATTAATATATAACTTGCTTTTACATAAACTTTATTTAACATGGTCATATGCGTATTTACATCTAATTTGGTTATATATGATTTCAAAATTAACTTGGTTATATGAATGTGATTTAACATTCAAATTGATGAACGTGTACATAAAATATTATATGTTGAAATCATTGATATTTATAATATTTTTTATTGGTGCTTTAGTGAAATTACGTATGTAAAAGTTGCCATGTTTTTTCACTTGGTTTTAAATATTCTGAAAGACAAATACCACATGATAAAAACACACTACAAAATTACGGGAAATAAGACATTATTCATGTCACACCAATAATTACAATATTTTATAATGAGTATTGAGTTAAAATGTCAGTTTTAATATAATGACAGTCGTTATTCTTAAACATTATATCTTTAAACTATCCCTATGATTTAATTTAAGTAATACCTTCAGTAAAAAACAACACAAATATTAGATTTTATTAAACTTTACACGGCTTTATAAAATGTCGTTTTAAAAGTACCTATTTAAGTGGCATTTGCAAAAATATATTTAGGCAATACATATATTGTTTTTAAATGAACAATGGAGAGGAATACTAAAGATATAATAATGTTAAAACAATATTGCCATATATTTGCGTAAGTCTACAAATTAATGGCTAGTATTTTGCAAGGTCACAAATCTGCAAGCATGCTTTCGATTCGCGAAAAACATTGATATACATATTAAAAAATATACACAGATGCAACCATCTATAAGTATTTATAATATAAAAATTACTTCATTAGGTAAATTAAAAGGGACAACTCTAAAGGACACTGCCAATTTGATTTGATTTGAAGAAGATATTACAAATCAAAAATTTTCCAAATTAAAAGGAAATTTACTACATAATTGCCATAGATTTTAAAATTTAATGTTTAAGAACTAGGTACTGTAATAATTGTTTTAAGTCAAACTATTCATGTTTTATTTAGAATATATTTTATAGTGTTTTGTTAGTATAGATAGTTTTAAAAAGACAAATAAAAATGTAGGTAGAGTTAATAGAGTACAGAAAAATAAAATTAGTGTATAAAAATATTGATCAAAATTAAGGGTATTCAAGAAAAAGGCAAAGCATGATTATATGAAAAAAGTAATAGAAAATATCACATTTTTTTATAATAAAGAAGCAAATCACTCAAAAATCAATTGAAAAAAAAAATTAAAAGCATCAAAGTTAAGAAAACGGAAAGTACAATACCATTGATGCTTATTAAAAAATATCAAAATTAACTGAAATTTATACATCCAAAAACTTATAAATTATTTTAAAATTTAATGTTATTTCATTTTTTTTAATAAAACATAAAATATTGATTATTTCAATGAAAATGCATCGCAAAAGGAAGCTTTGAAAATATTAATATAAAATACAATTAGGTATATAAAATTTAATGTCTAAAAAATATATCTTATGTTATTTTTCAATATTATACTTATCTGAATACAACTGCCAAAACAAAAACACGTGTTCAATTTGATAACTTAGTAATTTAAAAAAAATTCTTACAACTTGAAATTATCGAATTACTAAAAAAATATTTTCTATAAATATTCCTAATAGTTTAAATAAATTAGTGGCCTATTTCACCAATGCTTCCAAAATCTTAGGTAAGTACTACTTAAGACTCCTTAAGTGTAAGTGTTGGTTTCACCATCTACAAAAGAACTACTTAGGACTCTAGAAGCTGCGTGATTCTGTGTAATAAACGGCTTCTTAAAAAATACTGTCATTTTATCAGTCTGAAATTAGTTGCACAACAAAAATGTCAATTGTATCTGTCATTTTAAAATCGTATAAAAAATGATTCGCCCATGATAGATTGGAAATTTCTAACTCAATTGACAAAATATGCTAGACATAAGCAAAACATGGTGCATATCGAATCCAAATGTTACTATTGTATAGACATAAAAGAGTTTTAATTTCCTAGTTAGGAAATAGTTACAATAGACTGGTGGAAACCAATAGAAACATTTAGAACTACTTAAGTTTAAACAATTCTTACCCAAATGACAGTCTAATAATAATTAGCGTTGGTGAAATTGAACATAAGAGAATATTAACAAATGAATAATGAAAACTTAAATAATGCTGAATATAAACAGATATTTTCATTTTAAAAATTGTATAATAACCGTTAAATAATAAACGTAACAAAAATGGTTAAAAAAAAATCCTATTACTATTATTCCCCAAAGAACCGTAATTTCAAAATAACACGAATGGGGAATGGTTCCCATATAACCCGAAAATTGTTCTCTAAAAATAATCACAATTCACAATCCACGTTTGGAGAATAAACAAACGAAAACTGAATACATAACCAGAAGTATAACAGCTGTACCTTAGATGTTATTGGATGCTTCATAATAAAGAGAAAAATCGTTTTAAATAATGTCTTAAAAAAAACGTTTGTTTGATATACTGAGCATTCTACAATTTATGATTCCCGTTCAAAGTGCTATCAGAAAAAATATAACTGTCACAAAATGCATCAATAAAAAAAAACAAGTCTAATCCTTGTATGAATCAAGAAATGTTGAGTCATATGAGGAGATATCTATATTATAAATAAGAAATTGTTTTGAAATTGAAAAAAAATATTGCTTCGCGGGAAACGAAGAGTTAGATTCTAGGTATGTCAAATATCAATTTGACACGCACCCAATAACAAGTGGCAACTTTTTGGAAATTTTGATTTAAATCATCTTCCAAATTCAGACTAAAAACACAATGACAAACTGTATCTCCCCCGGAAATCGAATCCGGGATCTTTGACAGAGGATTCAGGTGTCAAACTAACTGAACCGGACGGTTGCAAATTGTTAATTCAAATCAAATTTTTGCATTTATTATTTTAATACCTTGTTTTATTAAATCAAAATTCTTCTTCATTGAAGGTGAATGGTGAATTGTGACATCACTATTGAGAAAAATTAAGGGGCGTTCACACAATCAATCATGTCGGCTGTCGACAAGCGCGACTTTGGTATTGTGTGTGTACGCGACACTGTATGTCGTCAACATTTGGAAAGGGAACTTTGTTAGTATTAAGACTTACTGTTTTTTTTATAAAGTAATATCTCGAACTGGTCGTGCAGCTGCGCCTCCAGCACCTGGTCTATCCTCTCTATCGTCTCCTTGTCCGTCAGCTCGCCGAACATGAAGGCGCATCTGTCGCGAAAAAATAAAAATAAATCATTAAATCAAATGTCAATACGAGGCTTTGTAAGCAAGAATGAACTGTTAAATTATTTTTAATGAAATTAAACTTGATGAACTTTGAACTTGAGTTATTGAGACAGCGTTGAAATTGTCGAACTCCATATTTATAAGACAAAAAATCAAATATTTTTAATTTTGCATTAGTACAATGCTGCCATATGAAAAAAAACGAGTGGGTTGTGGCCAACGCGAAACTCCTCACTTACAAGTCATTCAATAAAGTATTCAAATTTAATATGGAAAATATTCAGCATTTTCATGAAAAGATTTTTTTTATTTAAATATTTTATAATGAAAACTTGATAATTCTTCAATGCCATTTTATAAAAGTGATGTGCCTTTTTACCAATATGAAAATAAATATTTCAAATTTTAAGTTTCCTGAGCTTGAGGTCACTTTTAAACATTTGACAGTTAAAAAAATTGAGAAGCACTATTCAGATATACTTCAAAATCTAATGAAGTCTAAGGGATAATTAAATTTACATATTTGCAAAATTTGAAAATAATCGAATGAGTACTTTAGTCTATAATCGATAAAGTAAAATAAACACGCCATACATAGCACACAGCACACACACATAGATTTACTGTGATGAAACATTCAGAATACAATCTCAGCATGATACTAGTTGATAATCTGCTATATAAAAATACCCTTAAAAATTGCGAATTCATAACTCCCCACTATATCCCCTTGGGTTAGTGAGGAGTAATAAATGAGGGTGTTCGTAAAATATTCGGTGAACTATGTAGTTGGTCATATCTTAGTGCCTATATGTTTATAAGTAAGATTTTTTAATACCGATCTTAACTATTTTAGTCGTGCTTATCTAGTTGCACGTTAGTAAGCTATTAAACTAGTTGCATGTAACACATGAGATCCAACTGTCGATAGCGATGGTATGTATAGTTGAAGAATAAGTACCAAACTATAAACTGATAAATACAAATTATTTAATATTTTAAGATATTTGGTTTTCTATACAACACATGTACCTAGGTGTGTATGTCAAGATAGGATAGTATGGAGGTCAGTCCTTTGATCCTACCCAGAATATGAAAACAGCATATGGTATGTATGTATGTTTGGAGATTAGTATCAAACTATTAAGTCTTCTTAGATATTGTGTGTAGGCGACTACCATACAAATTGTACGAAGCAATGTCGTCACTAAATTCAATTTTTATAAAAATTGTTAAAAAAAAAATTGAGATGTGCTAATACAATTCTAATATTTTTTATAGAAAATTAAATTATCTAGTTGGTGTGTTTCGGCTTTTTTCGATATTTTAAAAAAAAATGGAAATATAGGCAATTAAACTCATAAATTTATCAAAAAAGAAATATTTTTCTTAATAAAAAATGTTTGAGAAACCCTGGAATTTTTTTGATGAAATTAATTTGAGATTTTGTATTTACCCCTGATTAAAACAAAACTTCACTATTCTGAGTATAAAAGTTTTGTAGGCGTATGACTGTTTATATATTCTGAAATTTTGGGCTCTGGAAATTGAGCGAATCAAAAGTTATAAGGGGGGACGGAAACACACACACAAAACTCATATAAAATGTTCTACTTCGAATTCCGAGTCTAAATCCATGTATGGGGAACATATATGCTGCGAAGTCTCTAAGTTGGTGTTTTTAGCTTGCAAAAAGTCCACTACGCCATACAAAATGTTCCTTCATACACGCATCTTGGATTTTAACTGCCTCTTCCTTCAATAGAATTTCATTCTCTTGAATGAATCGACAGTTGGATTAGTAAGACCGTTATACTTTGCAATACATAGGTGAAAATAAGGATCAGGATAAGGACTTTTCAAACTTAAAAAGTGAATGAATTGCGGTCGAACTTTGACTTCTGCGCGATCACCAGTATATTTTAATATGTCAATTTCTTCGACGTTGTTTCATTTCATGGCAGCGCCTCGTAAAGACAAGCTTTAAAAGTAGTATTATATAAATAATTATTTATATTATAAGTATAAGTTTCTCGTGTTAGAATCGTTTAATTATGATAATTGTTTCATTTGTCGAGGGGTGAGTTATCCAAATGGATATCCACGGGGGAGGAAATATCATCCCTTGATAATTTCTGTTATTTAGGCTCTCCTACTGATGAACACTGCTCCTCAATCTATTTTAGATGTTTTCTTCATCGTTTTACTCTTTTATATTTTTCCGGGTAATCGAAAATACAACAGGCAACAATAACATCTCACATAGTTCAGTAGTGATGAGGACCCGCTCTGAATGTAGAGCCCTTTTATATAGGCGAGACGAGACTGATGAGTGGGAATAAACGCATGTTTCGTGAATCCTTAACAAGGTAATGCACACCCGCGCACCTGACGCAACCCAAATTGTGTGATTATGCTGTGATGGTATGTGTATGTTTTCATTAATGTTTTTTTTTACTTTTTATAATAGCAGAAAGAAATACATTAATTTTTACTTTTTTTTTGTATTAGGCAATTCACCCTGACAAGAGTGCTTTACTTTTACGTTTTTACTTTAACTTTACTTTTAACTTTTTTTTAATATATTATTTTTTACTTTTTTTTACATTTACTTTTACTTTTTTTTTTTCGCTTTTTTACTTTTATTTTTACTTTTTCATACAACATATTTTTCCACGTCAACATTGCATTATTTATCGTTTTTAAACAGTACGATCTTTTCACCTGGTGAACGCATTTCCAACTGTTTCAAGACAGTGTGTGTGTTTTTATTTTAAAACAAATATAAAAGTCAATTAAATTTTTGCAAACAATTCAATAGAGACGAACTCATGGCACCCACAGGGCTTACGACCTGTAATCGGCTGGTTTGCGTGATCACTTGACGCGCCAGCGCAACGTTCACCAGTTATGCCTTCTTATCGAGCCCCTATAAATCCAATTTTTTAAAGTTCTATGTATTTTAATCATGAAAATCTGTTCGTTTTATAATAAGATAAAATTATCATCGCCATCTATGAAGTGACGATTTTTTTTGTAACGCCATCTATTGAGAAAATATTTTGTAGTTCCTGGTTCTCCTTTAATATTCTAACTTCGTCTCTATTGAGATGTCAAAAAATTGTTACAAAACATCATTGAATCCCGACGGAAAAATCCAATGTCTTATTATATGCAACAATAAAAATATTCCATTCAATATCATTTGTTTATAGAGCGCTGTTTTCAGATGAAGTTTCTATTTGAGAAACCTAGTTGTATAAATTAAAGATACATATACATATAGAGCTTGAAGGTTTAAACATTGTTCACAGTTCATACAATATTAAATTTTGACAAGAACTGTCTAAAACAATGGAATAATAATTAGGTATAGTTATTGTTTTATGTTCTTGGGAATTGAGAAGGGTCAACTACTGACATAGATAAAGACTGTCTTTATCACATTATAATACAACTACATACGTAACACTACACTATGTCTCTTATGGGGTTAGCAGAGAGAACCGAACGCCACTTATTTCTATCTTGACATACATTCATCGCCTCGTAAACATTCATACAACGTCTTATATGTACATGTTCGTCTGTTTTTCACGTTTCTAACATTTCCGTCTTTCAAAATACCGTTCACATGGGCGTGCCATCCCTTCCTTGGGCGGCCCCGACCTCTCATTCCATTCCTGTCAGCAATGTATATTTTCTTCGTCAGGCGTTCCTCATTCATTCTCCCCACGTGGCCAAACCATCTCAATGTGTTCACTTTCATTCTGTTCGTATCATCTTTCTTTATCCTACATTCTTTCCTTATGTCCTCATTTCTGACCCTGTCATACACTGTTCTATTACAGATTCTTTAAGGATCTCATTTCAACTGCATTTATTCTACCTTCGTGTGACTTCTGCCATGTCCAGGTTTCACTTGCATACGTCAAAGTTGGCACTAAGATAGCGTTATGAATAGCATCTTTAGCATCCTTTAATATATTGCGGTTATTCATTACTGGTTTAAGTGCTCTAATTTTTCATTCTGACATACATGTTCGTCTGTTGTTCAAGCTTGTAAAGTTGGGGTAGCCGTAATCCCATCCTAGGATTCTGCGCAAAAGGTCAGTGCCCCCTTCAATTCTTACCTATGGAAGAGCAGGACAGACACCTTAATGCCTCGCTTTTGAGAGAAAGATATCATATTTGAGTCAGGTTCTGCGACGCAAAAAGTACAGGCTGCTCTTACTGATTATGAAGGACAAAATAGAGGGACACTGAGGAATGGGAAGACGTCAGATGTCATGGCTCCGCAAATTTCACGAGTGGACCGGCATCAGAGACATCGGCGAATCGTTCCGAACGGCGGCGAATAGAGATGCCTTCTCAGCAATGATCGCCAACGTCGGGGCACATAATATAGAGTATGAAGAAGGAAAATATCAATACTGTATAATCAAGTCATTACCCTCTGGCCAAATTGAAATGGAAGAGACAAATACAAACGTTTCTGTCAAAATAAATGATAGTATTTGCAACTTGGCAAGGGAGCTAATAGCGGCGAACATGTAGAGAGGATGGATCCAGAAATACTTCACTAGCGTTCAGTTAGCGACCACCGGGAACACCACAAAAGCGTTGGAGGGAAAAGTGAACATCCTCATCCCAGGACCATGACTGTCTCCTGTAATATAGATTGCTGATCTATTGAAAGAGAAGGAAACTAAGAAACGAGAAGGAAACGAGAAATATGGGCGGTAGCAGAGCGGTTAGCGCGTTGGGTTACTAATCCAGTGGTCGCGAATTCGAAACCTGCCACGACTAATTTCGTTCACAAAGCATTTACGCTTAGTTTTTTATTAAAAAAATATATATAGGTAAGTAACTTTCTTTGATACCATCCTGTTAATACCGATAAATATTAAATATGATGATTATATCTGACCTGCATGATTTCTGCATGACTTCGGCTCTGTTGTATCCACTGATCTTGCAGAAGGCTTCGTTGCAGTAGACGATGGGGAAGTCCACAATCTGGGCGTTGGCCAACAGGAAACTGCTGTCAGCTGAAACAATAAAAAATCATTTTAATTTTCTTTTTTAATCGTTTTTTCACTTGATTAACTAATTTTATTTTATAATGTAAGTGTATAATTTGATTGTAGAGTAACTATGTAATTGCAGTATACGAGAGAACACGTACTGACAAACTATTTATACAGTTAAGTGTAAAAATAATATTATCCAATGTAAATTTTTAAAAAAATAAATAAAAGGGATCGGGATTAGATATTGTTTACACTTCAAATACAATCAATTAGTATAACCAAATTAACATTAAAATTAATTAACTGAAGTAAACAAGAGACGTGTATAGTACATTGTACACATTTATCCAGAAAAAATCAAGAACATGACAAGACCGAGTAGTATGAAAGACAAGTAAAATTCCTGATTTGGTATTATATTTTCTCATATAAGCGATAATAATGATATTGATTGAAAAATGAGGATGTAGGAGAAACAATGGATATTTGAAAGAGTCAGGCTATGAATTCGATTATTTACACCGCAAGAGATACAGCGTGAGGTAAAGGTGCTTGTATATAAAGATGTTTATTTTATAAATGGTACCTATTGGTTAAAAGATAACTCGTACAAATCTCAAAAATATGCTTATCGATCAACTGTGGGGGTTAAAAAGCAAGAAGTTTCAAAAGCTTCAAGTTTCAGTTGAATCGACTTTAAATTCACTTTTTGTTTGGAACCTCCATATAAGACTAACTTCCTAGTGCGGACCGAGTATGAATTATGAACATCGCTCAAATTTGATGGAGAAAACTCGATTTCATGGTCTCCGAACTTACGAAACTTTTCTGGAAGATTTCATCTACCCATACAAGTGCGTTTGATGTATTTTTATATGTATATACGTTGTTGATTCTTCGAGCGGCACATTATGATATAATATAAGAAGCCATAAATCAAATTTCAAACTCGTTTGAAATCACAGATTGGAAAATTAGAAATCGATATTTCAAATAAAATATAAAAAACGAGTGAATCGTGGCCAACATTAAACTCTGCGCCATTTGTGTTACCGTACATAAAATATAAATTGTTTTAATGTGAAGAAGACAGCTGAGACTTAAAATTAATGGACTCACAAAGACTACGTCCATTGCCCTACATGAAAAATCAGAGAGAAGAAAGATGCCTAGAATACCCCCTCCCCCCAAAAAGGTCGAAAGACAGCTGGAGTACATATCATAAGAGACAGGAAACTCTGCATAAACAGGCCCTAGTGGTCCATGACTAATGTAAAAAGAAGAAGATTCGTTCTATCCGATTTCTATCACAGCACCATTGACACCAATAATATCCAGACAACCTAGCATACAGTAAATATTTGTCTAGAAAAAGTAACGGTTCAGCTACGAAGACGTAGTTGATACTCAAAACGGTGGTATAAAATAGCGTTGGTAGAATCCCTGAAAAATGGTCTAAAGACACAAGACAGGTTGGCTAGAAGAACTTGGATACAGAAGAGACAATATAAGAGTGTAAGTATATAGAAGAGGTCAATTATCAGCAGCGGAGGAAGGAGGGAATTGAAGAAATAGCTTTGTAGTTTCTTTGTCAGGCGTTCTTCATTTTTTCAAGAAACCAAAACATCTATAAATATATTCAATTTCATGTGTTCATTAATAAGGAAATGTTAGAAATAAGGCCGTGAATCTTTAGTTACTTCACTGAGATTTTTCTCTACTGTATATTTTACTTCAGCATTAATTTAATACTTTGCTAGATATTTTGTATCTCGTAAATTGATGGGAGTTGTTTTCAGTATAGGAGGTTAGAGGTTTGTATGCATGTATGTGTACAACGGTTAAATATTCCAATATAGCAGCAGCATGTCGGGTATTTACATTGCCATGTTCTGTTTGTTTAATAATATTTTGTATGCATTATGTTGTACATAAAGGAGTCCAGGAGAATTTTGCTGAAATGCAAAAATACGAAAATCCTGGGGAGGCGCTTTAGGGAGTAGGTGGTGGGTAGGTAGTTTCATTCCTCTCTGACCTGTGTGTGAATAATGTTTTTGATAAAGATTTAATCAGTTTCGGGGAGGATTTTTAAATTTCCCTTCATTTGTTGGCCTCTGCCACTGTAAAAACACGACTTTGATATATTCAACACGTGGACGAAATAATTGGATATCCATTTAATGGCTGCTTCTGGCTGCCAACGGATGCCGTATATTCAAAATATTTTTATATTCAACTTCACAGGTTTTAAGATTTTTTGTTATAATAATATTACCATACCATACCATCCATCACGCCCTTTCCCTATTTGGAGTAGGCAGAGAGAACCGAACGACAGACTCCTCTCTCTTGACATACATTTCTCGCTTCGTTCCCGTCCATACATCTTCTCACACAAGTTCTTCTGTTATTCTTACTTCTAACGTCTCCATCTTTCGAAATTCCATTTATGTGATCGTGCCAAATTTTCCTTGGCCGACCTCTGTAGTAATTATAATAATGTTAATTTATTTAATTCAGCATACGGGAGAATGTCTCGAAAAGCCGTAAAAAATATTAATACATCTCCACTCTTGACAGCCTTCCCCATAAAAAACAAGAATACTATACAGAATCAAATCCGACCCTGTACCACCCCCGCCCGTCTTGACACCAATCCGTCCACCACCAACCCCCTCTACTCACCTCCCCAAACATCTGATACATCCAAAAACTAAACATCAACACTCAGTCTCAACTAGCCGGTCGATGGCAGGACAGCGCTGCCGAAACATGTCGCATAGTGACTCAATATATAGTGGTTTAGGGCAAAATTCACATGCCAAAACGGTCAAAAATATTAAATTTAATTTTGTAAACACTCAGTCTCAATTAGAAGTAATACAAAAATATCAAGTTCAAGATATTACACAAAAATGTCGTAAAAATATCAGTGACTTTGAAAGGAATGGGAAGGATATTAAGAATTGGACGGAAAGAGAGAGAGAAGAGAGTTTGCAAAAGAAGCCCAACTCATCAGAAGCCACAGAGGCATTCGGGGACTTTATTACTGATGACATAAATTTAGTTACGGAAATATATGAACAAATAGAATGAGCAAAAATATAACAAATAGGAACTAGTAAAATATTAAAACGGTAAATATCGCTGCTGAAAATTGCTAAAATCACTACTGCATAATTTATTTATACGTTAAATACCGTCAGTATTGACATTTTAAAAACATGTACCTACATTCTCTACTTTGTTCATTTGATTAGATTTTTTTTGTTTAATGGCAATTCAACCTACAGAGAGTGCTTTTTGCCTTGGTGGAATTATCATAAATTGGTTAAATTTGTTAAAATTAAATTAATTAGAGTTGGATGTTATTTGACTTTAAGAAGCTAAGCAATATGTTTGTTAATTTAAAATTTTGGATCGACATTATATATGACATATTGATTGGGGATGTGCAAGTAATTTTTACCAGATTAAAATAAAATAAATTGTTAGAAGATATACGGTTGAAGCAATTAAAAAATAAATGGTCAAGAGTCTCCTCCTCCTGACCACATTCACAAAGTGGACTGTTAATAACATTAATTTTGTAAAGGTGGGAAGCAACAAGACAATGGCCAATTCTCATACGCGTGATACATGATATGTCCCCCCTAGAGAATCTCTTTTTTGGGAATAGAGGGTTGGATTCCGGCGTAAAATAATCCTGTCTTGTTTCTGGAAACCGTCAAGTATTTTTCCCATCTATGAATCATGCTAGTTTTGAGGGTTGATAAGTAATCAGTAGTTGGAATGTTCAGATTTATATTAGAATTGGTACCAGAAGAAGCTGATTTGGCTAATGAATCTGCAATTTCGTTCCCTACGATTCCCAGATGTCCTGGGATCCAGGCCAGAATTATGGTGATGTCACATTAAATTTTGATTAGATTTGTCACATTAAATTTGCAAGCTATACAGAAAAAAAAACTTTTATTTCAACAAACCATTTACATTTTATTACTACCAGGTAGGTACATATAATAAATAGCGAAAAAAGAAATGTATGAAATATGAAATGTATTTGAAGGTATATTATGATGTATGAAAGGAAAACGTTGACATTTTGCGTGTGTGGAATGATATGCCGTGTAAATATATTACAAACATTATCTTATTGGATGGACTCATTTCAATAAATTATTTATTACAGTAAAAATGCCAGGGCCGTTTCCATTATAACCAATGACAGACAATTTCACAATAATAACTTTCAATTTATTCATTATACTTACAAATATATGTAGGTACATATTGCGAGGAGAAAAGTGGAAATAAAAAAAAAATCTTGCAACATGTGATCCATGAAGGACACAAGGGAAGAGAGGACCGTGGACGTCGAGAGTCTCTTGGCTCCGTAATCTGAGGAAGTATTTGCGTAGCTGTTAAAGGCCACAGTAAACTTCCGCAGAGCAAAAGGCATAAAGATGAAGACGCTTCAAATTAGCAATGATTCTTGTCCTCTGAATTCTCCATAAGTTCTTTAACTAATACGATAACCTACATTTTAATTACTATTTCAAATAGATTATTCTCCATTATAAAGGTAGGTAGGTTAGGTTCTAAGCGAAAAATCTAAATCGGGAATGGTGTATACATAGTAAGGCCACTGGTCTATGAATAAAACTCGTTAAAGTTAATCGAAGACATTCCTAATGCATCCTGTTGGCGCAGATGACAGATTATACTTCCCATTTGTACCTATCCTCATCTTCCTGACATACCTAAACCCCTATCATACCTACATCCATACCTGCAGGCCAAGTCAGTAAAAAAGTTGAGATCCGACAACGAATCGCCGCTCTTCTCGTCTATGTTTACGCCCGTGACGACAATTCGTAGTAACTAAGCGCTGTCGAGTTCGTAAATGCACTTATTATGTTTGTCGCCGTTGGGCTGGCTTGCGGTACATTTTTGAATTATCATTTATGGCAATACACAATATTTTCCCCATGATTTGAATAAATGTCAAATTTGTTTACTTAAATTTGTTAAATAAATATCATATGGTCATATTTTTAAGCACGAATACAAGTTATAATACGATTAAATTAAGTTTCTTTTGTGTTTATTGAATGTTTTGAGAGTAATTTTGAAAGTTGTTTTTAATTATATTTCGATCAATTTATCAAGTGTGATGAAAGCAGCGTGTTGTTTTTTTTTTACTAAAAACTATGCCGAATTTTCTTTTGTTAAGTGTTCAAATACGTATATTATAATTCTATGTCAAATACATAAATATGTGATAATATCGCTTACAAGAATACTTTCTCAAAATCAAAAATTATTTCAAATCAACCTACTAATAATTAGCAATAAATCAACTACGCGGAATATTTAAGGGGTTTGAAGAATCTCTTGAACGGCGTTGTTTAACCCGTTTATATAATTATTCTCAAAATAAATATGAAATTCGGCATTGTTCGCGTAAAAAATGACATTTAATTCAACATGGCGGCGTTAGATCTTGTCTCTCGACTCGATGTCGACCCAATCTCGCCGTCAAATAAGTGGGCGAGAACGATTCGACGCGTTATCTGCTTAGTGACTACCAAAACTGTCAAAATATCGATTAGTCGATAATTTGACAGTTAATCTCGACATTTATCGGTCGAGATCTACTTACAGACTTAGTCTGCTGAACGTGATATTGTAGTGGAAAAGTTGTTTATTTATTTATTTAATCATTTACGGCATACATTGCCCTATACATTTACAAACATACATAAAAAAACACATATCGAAAACAAAATCACAGAAAATAATACAATAATTCAATTATGACAATATGTAAAACCGAAATGTCAAATATTTGGCTTGGTGAAATTGTAAACTGACAGCCCTAGAACAGGGTTACCTAGTTGGGCAGCAGACAAATATGTATTTGGTAATTTTGTCAAATCAAATACCAGAGTATTCAGCGATCTATACGAGATGCCGAAAACTCGCTGCAATTTCAGAAAAATCGTGATCGAGCTGTCAGTGTGAGCTTGGTTACATATGTTTGTGTTGTAAAAAAAAATTAAACGTCAGTCTAAACCCATAGAAAGCTATCCGTCTCTTTTCTTCATACACAATAAAGTGAAATTCTACGCCATCGACCTTGTGATTGGCGTAGTATTTAGTATTTAGTTAATGATGTCTCTGCAACTCAATCGCTAATTTAAGAATACTTAATACTCCAGTCGTATATTAATTATTTTCGTTGGGTTCAATCAGAAAATAATCACAATTCAATCGAAAACGTAGAAATTTATCTGTCTCACAAAAATAATGCTCACACTACACCTTGTCACGGGTCTGACAGACAGGAGCAATCCCAAATGAAAAAGTCGCAAAGAATTTTGAGGAATGAATGCATACTTTACATAGAAAATTGGGCTCGCGGAGTACCTTGTGACAGTCCTGGTGGGCGGGAACAGTCGTAAAAAAATGTGTCACAGGAATTTCGAAAAATGTCTCCTATAAAAAAATCCAGAAAAATGAAAAATCGGTTTGAAGATTTTACCATACACATAAAAATACCACACGCACAGTCACGGTGGACATTTTATTAATAATTTTAAGAATATAAGGCAAATGCATCCACAAAATAAAATATAGAAAATGCGTTTCAAATCTTCTTCTTCTTCTAGTGGTCGGAAATCTGAAAAAAAATGTGATTTTGTCGGATATTTAATCTGAACTCTGTTTTTGGTGCGCATGTTACCCTTTTTGATTGTGCCCCTAAAATTTAATTTATTATTATTCAAATATTGAGACACGTGAGGTATTATGTGTAATATGAGTGTCCAGTGGTCGATGTCTCCCCTTCACTACCACCCCTACCTTTCTCCCTTCCCATCTTGTTTTCGAAATTGTTTAAATGTAATAAATTAAATCTTGTAATAGGTACATACATGTCATGTTAAAATAATATAATTGACACTATAATCATGCTATCATTATATTATCTCAAATTAAACAAAATCTCAAATTAGTTTTTTCAAAAAAATTCCAGGGTTTCTCAAACATTTTTTATTAAGAAAAATATTTTTTTTATGATAAATTTATGAGTTTAACTGCCTATATTTCCAAAACTTTTACAATTATCGAAAAAAGCCGAAACACCCCAACTAGATAATTTAATTTTCTATAAAAAATATTAACATTGTAGTAGAAGATCTCAATTTTTTTTTAACAATTTTTTTAAAAATTGAATTTAGTGACGACATCGCTTCATACATTTTGTATGGCAGTCGCCTATACACAATATGTAAGAAGACTTAATAGTTTGATACTTCATCTCCAAACATACATACATACCATCATGCTATTTGCATATTCTGGGTAGGAAAAAGGATCTTCCTCCATACTATCCTATCTTGACATACATACCTACATATGTTGTATAGAAAACAAAATATCTGAAAATATTCAATAATTTGTATCTATGGGTTTATAGTTTGGTACATATTCTTCAACTATACATACTATCGCTATCGACAGTTGGATCTCATGTGTTACATGCAACTAGTATATAAAATATTTCATGTCAAACCACATATTGTTTACTTCCATACTATAAATGTCAAAAGCAGTAGTTTTAAATTCGAATACAGAACATGTTAAAGAAAATACATAATCTACTGTGAAATAATATAAATGGCCGTACTTGAAAAACATATTTGCAATAATGATTAGGTATATCATAGATCAGGGGGACAAGTCCCGTCAAACGGTGAAATCAAAACCCCCACGATTACCCATATCATGGATATAATTTTCAAATGGAGTTCCATAATATCTTAAGATATTATCAAGTCTGCAAGTCTGGTCAGCCGGCAAGTCTGGTCAACCGGCGGAATCAAAACCACCCATGTTTACTCATATCATGGATGTAATTATCTTGTGGAGCTCTATAACATCAGAACTCCATGAGATAATTATACCCATGATATGGGTAAACATGGATGGTTTTGATTCCGCCTGTTGACCAGACTTACCCCGCAGATGATAATTATATCCATGATATGGATAATCAAAACTCTCATGATAACCTATATCATGGATTTAGTTATCTTATGGAGTTCTATAAAATCTTAAAGATATTATATAGCCGACAACCGTGGCACAGTTGGTAAGTCGTCGGGCGGGCGTCCTGGGTTCGATTCCCAGCAGAGGAGAAATTTATTTAAATTCATTTCAAGCAATTCTTGTTTCTATGGGCTGGAAACAATGGTTAATTGGAAGAAATTGCCATATGGCAATAAACTCGCCACTTGCGCAGGGTGCAAGGAAGTGTTTATTTTTATTATTATTGTTGACTCCATATGATAATTATATCAATGATATAGGTTATCATGAGTGTTTTAATTTCGCCGTCTGACCAACTAGCCCTGGTCTAATGACTTGTCAAAGATAAAAATTTAATGAATAACAACCTCTGAACTCTAGTTTAAATAAAAACAAACGTTTTTATTTTCATCCTAAATAATTTATATGTGCTGAAGAACAGTAAAGACAAGTGTTCAGCAATTTGACTTGGTTATCTGATCTCTAGGGAAGATATTATTTCTCCTTTATACTATCTTCCATCTGGGTAATGTCTTAAAGATGCTGATTTATATTTTTGTTTTCACATTTTTTAACAAAGCTTTGCTACAGTTTCAAGGGAACGTGAAATTGATTCGAAATTCTCATTAAGGTAATGAACTTTAAACAAGTAACGTTTTAGATAGGTATTTCATTTAGATTGATCAGTTAGTTAAGCGAGATTAACAGTTTTATTTTTACTCCTCACTAAACCAAGGGAATATAGTGGGAAGTTATGATTTCGCAATTTTAAGGCTATTTTTTATTGCAGATTATCAACTAGTATCATGCTGAGATTGTATTCTGAAAGTTTCACCACAATGTATCTGTGTGTGTGCTATGTACGGCGTGTTTATTTTACTTTATCGATTTTAGACTAACGTACTCATTCGATTCCTTTCAAATTTCGCAAATTTGTATATCTAATATACGCTTGGATCTCATTACATTTTGAAGGATATCCGAATAGTGCTTCTCAATTTTTTAACTGTCAAATATCTCAAAGTGACTCCCAAGCTCAGGAAAATTAAATATTTGAATTTTTTATTTTCAAATTGGTAAAAGGGCACATCACAAACATAAAATGGCACTGAATAATTATCAAGTTTTCATATTTAAATCAAAAATAATTTTACATACTCGTAAACGCAATGTATGTATGTTTTTGGTATTTTGTGAGCGATAATATAGCAATTACGAAATCGACTTGCTGTTATAATAGATAAAACAGCTATTATAACAGCGAGAAATACAATTACATTAACCTCAACCAGCGAAAAGAGAAGAGTTGAGCTGTGGAAGGAACGGTTAGGAAGTGCACTCAAAAAATGTAGTTGTTAAAAATAAATGATTAACTGCTAATAATAACCAAGCAACTTTGTTATTATAGTACCTGCAAAGTTCGTTGCTAAAAATTGCCAAGTAAATAATCTGCTAATATGAACCGAGTAGCTTTGTTAACAATCTGTCAAAATTAATCTAGTTAATCTAATTCATGGAAATTTCCATGGAAACTTCCATGAATCAACAGAGGTACCTACTTCCAACGGGCCACTGACTACCATATACAACCTGGAAATCCCTAAACAGACTAAGGACGGATGTAGGATGGTGCAAGGTAAACCTGGACAGATCGGGAATGCTAGAGGCTGACCAGGTAATGGGCATGCAAGTATGGGGAGACGCAGAACATGTCACACCTGCTGAATTGCTCGCTTATGGAGTAATTTTCAATTATGGTTGCAAATTACTGGAGGGGCACAATACAGGTTGATGATCTTGGACACGGAAGGTAAGTAAAGGGAAAGTAAAGGACTTTGGTATCTGAAAATCCTGTAGCGGGATTGACAAGAATACTCCATCGGTTCGGTGAGCGGTAACCATTGGATCTTGTACTCTCCACGATGAATTCTTCTGGGATATCAATCAAATTTTTGGAAGTATGTTATATAACGCTAAATCTAGTGACTGAAAACATGAAACATTGAAAGCGCCTAATAAATACACTATGAAGTTACGTGTTAGTAAGGGTTGCTATCGCGTGCGTTAAAAAGGGTTTATGATTTTAACTATCGGAAATCCGAAATTTGTTAATTTATTTTCATATTTAGAACAAACCAGTACTGCCAGAACTTAAGACATGATCTTAATACGTTCTAATCTTGTCTTAAAAATATCTAAATCAATACCCTATATCTTAATATAATCTTTATCTACCTAAATAATTAAAAATCATTAAGACTATAGTTAATTATGAAATTTTCATTAGCTTTTGTATGAATTCATCGCTATAAAATGATGATAATGATTGTACAAATCAATCGCTAAGAATAATTTCTAATAGAACGATGTATGACAGCGTCAGAAATGAGAACATAAGGAAAGAATGTAAGATGAAGAAAGATGTCTTTAATATAATGAAAGTGAACACATTGAGATAGTTTGGCCACATATTAGGGAGAACGAATGAGTAACCCCTGACGAAGAAAGTATACAACGTGGACAGGAATGGAATGAGAGGTCGGGGCCTTCCGAGAAAGGGATGGCACGACCATGTGAACGATATTTTTAAAGACGGAAATGATAGAAGCGTGAACAACAGACGAACATGACATGTATAAGTCGGTGTATGAATGTTGACGAGGCGATGAACGTGTGTCAAGATAGAAATATGTGGCTTTCGTTTCTCTCTGCCTACCCCGCGAGGGACATAGCGATATGGTATGTATGTGTGTAAATTAATATAAATAATTGATTAGTATTAGTATTTCAAATATTGAATTGAAATAAAAAAAAAACTTTATCAGTCATTCACTTTGACTTATTTCTCTGCGACATACCTATAGTTATGAAGTTATTTAAAAAATGCTGTTTAAAGGATATTTTTAATATTTTTTACGGGATTTTACGCTAAATTTTAAAATTGTGTGACGAACATTCACTTGATGAATTTTGGTATACGGCTTTACCGTATATGTACACATAGATATACATACATAGGTATGTATTTTTGAGAGTTGGCCCACCACCACCCAGAGGAGATGAAGTCTCCTATTCGAGTCCACTGAATACGCCAGCAAAAGGCGCACTTTAAAAGTGTGCCGAGTATAGGTGCGTGAGGGTGACCTTGAGGTTGCTCAAGAGCAGCCCGCAGGTCACACGACACATGCATCCTTTCGGTCACCAGAAGGGCGACCTCCAGGATGTACACACCCCAAGATCAGTTTACCCTCAAAGCCCCGCAATCATTCTTTTTTTTTCGTTTATTACCTCAATTTATAACAAAGAAATACAACAATGGAATACAATAAAATACATGAAATAGAGTTACTACGAATATCATATAAGGAACAATCCACAACAGCAAATAAACAAGAAGTTAGTTCGGCCTCTGTGCAGCAGAGTCGCATGCACGGAGGAATCAACAGTAAACAATGTAAATATCTAGAGGTAAATCAACAATAGTAAATAGACATGTAATACAATAAGAGCAACAGATCAAAAGAAAACTCAACAAATAGAAACAGAAGAAATGAATAGATGTGTCAAAATAGATTAAATGAGACACATTTAATCTATTTTGACACATCTATTCATTTGCCTTTATTCATTTCATTGTGCCTTATTTGAAAACACCACAATTTGGCGACGAGGATTGGTTAAAAATACTTGTGGTATTTTCTTAGATATAATAATATAGTGTTTGAAATATTTGATAAATTTAATTTTAAATGCGACGTTTTGCTTTATATGCCCTCTTAAATTAGACTGTGGTAAATTTAATTCCCTTTGAAATTTGCTTCTCAAGCAACTTTTTATGGAATCCATAATCGTACCGTGAACTTTGTTGCTTCCTATAGTTTAATGTGATCATGCATGTTCAAGGAAACCTTTATATAATATTCTTAAAGATTTCACAAAAGTTTTAAGAACTGGTAAGGAAATTTGCTTTCCGCTGAATAAATCTTCGCTTCTTTGAATAAATAATGTGCACAAAATACACTTTTGTCTAACATTTGAGTAGGTACTAATCTCACTTACAGCATATTACTTATTTATTTATTTATTTCTATCCAAAACATAGAGTATGATATAAAAATAATATACATATATGTATGTAATATAAGCATGTATATAGTAATATAGACATATAAAAAGTAAATATAAGTTATTTAAAATATGGTGTTCGTAGCTAATCTCGGACAATTTATTTAGCGCCGTTTAGTGATTATTTCACCTCAAGCGCAAACGTAGTGCTAATTTGAAATGTCATTCATTTCAAAAAATATTTTTTTATTCGCACTTTTTACAAAACGTGGCGTCTGTTTTAAAGTAATTAAATATCAAGAAACTTTTCTGCGTGATTAAAGGTGATTAAAGACTATATGAATGCATTGCTGACACAATAAACGAAGAAGAAGGTTCTCATATCATCACATATCAGATGGTTCTTATATCAGATGGGTGGTGGCAGAGCGGTTAGCGCACTGGGTTAGTAATTCAGTGGTCGCGAGTTCGAATCCTGCCACGACCGATTTCGTTCACATATAGCACAAGCATATGCTTAATTTAGGGAATGTATAAGAATGTATATGTACTTGTACCAAGGACATATTCATTCTCTTAAGAAAAAAAAATCACTGCATTTCAAAGGTATCAATTTTATTTCACTTCGACAAAGGTTGAGTTACTTTCTTAATAACCAAAATATCTCATTTTGAAAAATAAATGAGATATTTTGGTTATTAAGAAAGAAAAATATACCTTAACTTTTTGATAATGTTCTGTATAAATTCATGTAGAAAAATAATGGCATACCCCGATTTTCAATGTTTATCTTATATTTTATCTTATTATAAGGCGTAGTTCAATATATATATTTTTTTAAATTAAGGAAGACAAAAATATCTA
Organism: Molanna angustata; assembly: GCA_963576475.1. Classification (NCBI taxonomy): domain Eukaryota; kingdom Metazoa; phylum Arthropoda; class Insecta; order Trichoptera; family Molannidae; genus Molanna; species Molanna angustata. Next base: position 30,298,824 of record OY754982.1, read on the forward strand.
GAAAAATATGATGCGACTTTGCATTATTATTATTTCGTATGGCATATGGCAATATTAAGAAAAGAAAAATAGCACTAGGCACGTCAAAAGTAAAAATATATATTTGATAGGTCACACGCAGGGTGCTCGTCACAGGCATACTCGTATGTCCAAGTCATCAAGCCAGGCAGCAGCCGATGCATTAATACTTCAGGTTTAGTAAATAAACCTAAAAAACATTTATTTTTCATTCAGCGCCATTGCGAAATAAAAGTTTTTTTTGTTTATTTACTTAACCTGATGCATTAATGCAACGTCACATCAAATTTTTCCAGCTATTTTGTTCTTTGGTCTATACCTTATAATTTTTTTAGAAATTTAAGATAAATGTCAAAAATCGCGGTATGCTTATTATTTTCCTAGAAGAATATATATAACATAATTAAAAAGTTAAGGTATATTTTTCTTTATTAATATCCGTACTAACCAGGTTATTTTTTTTCTTCAAAATGATTCGTTTTGTAGTAATGATGCAATTTCAAATTGCAAAATTAGGTACGTTGGCAGCAGACGCCCTCTTAATATCTCAATTGAAACATATTTGGATTATTATAGGAGCCGGGAAATGAAGTCATCTATACAGAGCTTACGACCTGCAATCGGTTGTTTACAAAACAGTCGTTTCTCAATATAATGTGTTAGAAAAAGTTTTTCGTCGCTTTCATAGATGGCGATATTGTTTTTTCAGCTTATTCTCAAGTGAACAAATATTGATGAATAACATTTATAGATCATTAAAAACATGGATTGATAAGGAAATACAATTGTTTTTTTATAAGAGTAGGCCTTTATACTTTTGTATTTTATTTATTTATTTATAATAAACATGACATTGTTCATTAAGAGGTTTGACATCAATATTAAAGGTATATATAAAAAAAAATATTATGTATATATTTGAGACAATGGAAGGGTACACAGACACATCCAGACCATTGACACTCTCTTGCGCTTTGCTGTCAATTAGAGGTTTTGCTCTCCAATATGCTAGGGATAATACCTGTGTTATATTGGATGCAGTCTTTGGTTTTGTAAGTTAAACAACATTATTTTAAAGTGGATTTAGCACAATTGATCATACACTTCCTAACATACATGCACAGGCACTCTCCATACACACGTAATATACTGAACCATATAAAATACACACACAGCACACACACACACACACACACACACACACACACACACACACACACACACACACACACACACACAAACACACACACACACACACATACATACAGTAAACAAACAATAAGTTAAAGAAATGAGAAAGAAGTTACTGTGGTGGGTTTGATTCGATGATCCATAGGGTTATTTCCCTTTTGAACCTTTGGTAGTTATTGATATTTTTAATAGAATCTGGGATGGTATTGTAAATAGTGGGAGCTTGATATGAATAGTGTCAAATGTTAATATGAGATCAAAGTATTTTTAATTCATTTTTACTCAAATCTTTCTTCAAAAAATCCGATTTCATATTTTTCTTCACCGTTACGGAAGATGGGGAGTTACTCACTCATGACACATTCTTAATACGATCTTAGCTTGCCTTTATCTTAAAAATGTACAAATCAGTACCTACTCGATCATAATCCAATATTAATCTTTTTCTACATTTAATCATGAAAATTTGTTGATATCTTCGTTTAGTATGAAATTGTTGTGTAAATTTATAGTACTTATTATTTAATTAATTTTACTTCAAAGATTGGCAAAGTCTGAAGCTGATCTTAATTTTAGTGTAATCAACTTGAAATAAATGAATATATAAATGAGCAGGCATGCTGGTCCTAATACTTTGATATAAATTAAACACTGTTTTTTCTTCCATCATTTTATTCTTATCTATGTACAACGAACGTTTCGCCTTGTAGAAGAAAAAACTTTAATTTTTATAATGGAATTCTACATAGTTATCAACAAATATAGACAGAATAGAAAACATTCAAAACAAATTTCTAAAGCATCTTGACTACAGGAACCGACAACATCATAATAATTTCCCGAATACACCACAAGTAAATGTCCTTGGAAAACAGACGAACTGTATTTGCCATGACATTCCTGCACAAAATAGTGGACAGTATTATTGACACTGTGGGAATTGAGTGATACGCGTAACTACTGATAATAAATGTATTTATGAGATTCAATAGATAAGAAATACAAATGTTTATGTAAGAAAAATTAGTGACGTGAGGAGATAATGCTGGATGGCGACACGGGGCCCGCGCGGGAATGACTGGCTGGCTCGCTCATCCGCGTGTCCTATGATCCCGGCTGCTTGATCAAAAGATGACATCATCTATCTCTTCATTGGCTGGCGAGTGTCATCTGACACTCGCTGATAAATATTATCTTGTTGTTTGTAGTCGAATGCAGCGACGCTACAACACCGATGCACTTCTTGCGAAAATTCCCTTCAACATACCGATGAGACAAACTAGAAAAAAATATACATTCAGAGTTCCCATCTGTGGCACAAATTATGCACAGCACTCTTAAATATACAGAGCATGCAGAAATTATGATTCTTTCTTCCATGACATTGATCTCTTCAACTCATCGCATAGAAGATTAACTATCCATTTTGGCCACGTTCCCTCATCGCTCTGAGTGATCTTACGCACGCTTCTCATAACGCCCCATTTCCTTTCAATTTCCTTTTCCTACAGCAAAAAATATTATGTTACTGTTTCGTTTTCATTTCATGTTTTTTAACCAGTAATATTCATCAAACATTTTTGGATTATTTGTTGTATCACTGTCTGCTTGTCCTATGTACAAAATTGGCTGTATGTTTTTTTTTCAATAAATAAAATAAAATAAAACTTTGTCAGTGTGAAAAATGTGCTAATACTTTGATATTTTTAGCGATGTTTTGATCTTTACATAATATCTTGAAATATCAGTTCATGGTTATTAGGAATTAATATAAATAATGTATCTATTAAGATATAAATAGTTTATTTAATAATTTGTTATAATATTCCAACAAGTAGTTATAAGTCTGTCTTTCGCAAAGTGTCGTTAGCCTTGTCTCCGAGGCTAGCGATCGCCATTTGTTATACAAAATCAGGTCAGCGGTTTGTGTGTTGTGAAAGAAAAATAGTCGACTATAAATTTGATACATTACGTAGGTCTAAATTTAAAATATAAATTCCAGTGTAACTGTACATAGTTGGAAGGCCAGGGGAGGAAAAAGCAGAAAACATTAATTTAACAAACTCCCCAAACTCACGCGATACTCGTTATTTCTACGCACAATTTCAGATTCTCGTATTTCAGTTTCTCACACACACACAAAAATGATATTCCTACATTTGGTTTATTTGATAACACCATCGTATGCTATGAAAGCATTATTCATAATATGTCTTAATACGAAATTATTATAATTCTAAAGATTTTTTATGAGAAATAGCGCTTGAAAAGGTAGAGGGCATTCTGCACACGGCCAGTAGTTAGCGACAAGTAAGTATGGTTATATGTTATTTTAATTTTATTTTATTTGAGCTAAATTTGGTCAAAAGACAGCGTTAAGACATAAACAATATAATAATAACATCAGATATTAATGCCTATTACATTTTGTCCCTGTGATTTAGGAAATAATATTACAAGTTTACAAACAATCTAAAATATAAAACTATGTAGATAATCCAAAACATAAAACGTAAGTACACTTATACGTAAGTAACAAGTACAACTCCGTCATGGTTTCCAATACTAAGCGGGCATTGATTTTCTTTTGTATTTAGAATTTAAATGTTGTGGAACTGAGGTGGAATATGTCAAACTCCTGAAACAATAATAATAGACACGATCTATAATATTATAAAATTAATTTAAAAAATAAGTAAAAACACAATTTTTTTTAACTTTATTCCACTAATTTAAAGTGTTGACCACTGACGCGTTTCGCTCAAAGAGCATCTACTGAATGGTACTTTTGAATTAGTGGACCATTTATTTATATACATAACATCATTGCTAGCAAACATTTTCTTTTTTTACTGAAATATGAGATTATTTATAAAAATTGTCAGTACAAATATAAAAACATGAAACAAAATTATTAAAGAAGATACATACAATTATAAATACAATTTATAAATATAAAAACATGAATCAGCATACCTATAATATCTATACGGCGTTATTATTGAAGAAATCATCCTCCATAATAGAGAATAAGGATTATAGAAGATATACTGTGCAATCCCCTAACGGGCCTAACGCAATATACCACAGTAAATATAGTGGAAAGCACCGGCTTAGAATAGTGCTTTTCTATAATCATCGTTTTCGGGTGTCTCTTAAGAGACGACTTATCGAAAATACAACAGGCAAAATAACATCCCACAAGGTTCAGCAATGAGGTTCACCACCCATTATGAATATAACCTTTTTTGGATAGACGAGATTAGTGTGTGGGCATACACGTACGTGTCATGCTTATTTTTATAAGGTAATGCACCCCTGTCGTTGGTTACCCCGAATTGTTTAAGCGTTGTGAATTGGCAGCAGGAAGCGATAGTCAGGGAGGGGTGGAGGGATCTTCTGGAGGAGGCTAGAACCCATGATAGGTTGTAGCGCCACTGATTGATTGATTGGATATTCTTTAAAGATTTTTTTTATTATATTCATTTATGTATTTAACACTGTTTTTTGTTTAACAATATTATGTACAGTATAATAAATATGATATTCTTTGTAATATTTTTTGCAATACCTCATCAAAAAGATCTTGTTCTTGATGAAGGAATCACTTGATAATAAAACAAATATTTAGAGAAAGTATGGAAAACAAGTTATACGTACATAAAAAAAAACCAAACACACATTCAAAAACAAAATAAAAACAGGTAATTGACACAATTTTGGTCATTATATCAAAATGTTTCAAAAATAATTTTTAATTTGTAATTTTGTATCAATATTAATTATTCTATTGAATAATGCATGAAGTTTTCACTGGTCCACTAATAAAGCAATGCACATCGTTTGTTTTATAAATTGTGTAGACTGTATAACTCTCCATCAACCAATAAAAATAAAAAATAAAATCTTTTGTGTTTCTAATTCATTTGGGAGACAATTGAAACATTTTATTCTCAAAAAAATAATTGTTTTGTATTTGTCTTGCATTATATTTGGGGATTTGAAAATAGTTTCGGAATCGTAGTGACATAATATGTTATTTTTTTCAATTTTTTGCAAAACATTATTTATTTATGTATTTATTTATTTATTCATTCATTCATTTATTTATTTATTAATTTATATTTTTATTTATTTATTTAGAAAAAGGTCATTTTTTTATAAATATCTACTTAAGAAACTTGAATGTATCAAAATATGTTATTTGTGGGAATTGTGCATTTTTTCTTTAACTTGGTTTAAAATATTGTCATATGCTCCTCCCCAACCAACAATAAATAATATGCAAGAAATAAACCGTCACATAATATATATTTTTAGGTTTAAGACATTTTTTTAGGTTTATGAAAATATTGTAAACATTTGGTAACTGAATATAATATTTATAATATATTAATTGTAACAAATTTTTTGAGCTGTAAAGTTTTATATACCTGTATAAGAATTGTACTTTTCCATTTTTTTCTCTCTCATCTAAATAGCGAATTGTAAATTTTCTGAGCTCTGAATTTTGTGTGCCTGTATAAGAATTTACTGTAGTTTTTTATGTTGTAAATTGCAAATTGTAAATTTTCTGAACTCTTTACGGGGATAATTTCAAATTTTAAATCGTGATATCTTATCTTCTTTTCATTGTCATGATATCTTCTGTAATCATTTTTTATATTTATATAATAAATTAACTTTACTTTATTTTCTAATTCGTATATCTAAATATATACGTAAATGTGGCGTAATGATTTGTAAGAATAATCAATAATGGAAAATGTTATTGACTATAGAAAATACAAAGGAGTAGAGGAATATTGACTGCATTGTCATATATTTCAATTGAACATTTGATTTGATGCGGATATGCTTGTCCATCTGCTGCAGTAATATTTTTAATAAAGAAAATAGCTGCTATTGGAAACATATGTAAGGAGATAGTTTCATCACAATATGCTCTACTGTCCTTTGCAATAATCCTTTCATCTGGTCCAGGAAAACATACACAAACAAGGATGTGAGAAATAAAGATTCAAAAAAATCAGCTTGCGCATGTTTGGGTATTCACAAAACTCGAATAGTAGGTAGTCAATGGAATTAATTCAAATTTTGACACAACGTTGGCGTTGCTTTCTAATTCGACCGCATTTTGATACATATATTTTTTGATAATACGAACAAATAAAAGAGAAATAATCTCTCACTCTCTCAATACAGAAACTTATGAATATATAAATAATAAAAAAAAAATTATATATTTTTTACTCCTGTTTATTGCAATATGTCTTACACATATGTAACATATCAATACTAATCGCACATCTGGGAAGGTTTCTGGATATTAATTATTTATTTCTTTATTTGATACATATATTACAAAGGAATATATTAAATAAGATAAACTTAGTATTCATTCAACAATCCGATAGCTTGTTCATAGGACAATCTATTTCAAAAGGAAGGGACTGAAGAGACATTGCAACGCATATCGGGTACCAGCTAGTAAACCTAACGATAAGATTGGCTCAGATGAACTATTGCAACATATCCAATTTTGGCAAATATCCGTATCGTTTTTGTAAGAACTTACCCATGTACACTTTACTTAATTACTATTGTTACTCTGACTTTATCTTCTTCTGTATCTACTCCATCGAAAATCCATTCATCCCTCATAAGATTAAAAGCCCTGGGTGAGCCTTGGCTGTTTCTAGAAGTCTATTCCATTCTTGCCTTTGATTTCATATGTCTTCTCCGAACAATGTCCTGTAATTCACAAGTAGAATTCAACTCAATTACTTGTTTTTCGTGTGGGTTTCCTATGAGAAGCCCCTTCGCCCATGTGAGTTGTGTCCGAAAAGAATCATCATCTCGATGTTAGAAAAACCCAATTGGTTCAAACAAAGCACGTGTATCTACAGCATACGTCATGATAGGTCGCAAACATGTCTCATAGATGAATATAATTTAAATATATAATTCACTGAATTAATTTTCCTTGATATAATGCAAAACAATAGCTCATAGATCTTTGTTGACCTTTGTCGCTTAGTTGGTTACTCATCCTACATTTGTGTTAATGATTCCGTGCACGATTCCCGACGAGGTCACGGCTGCTGTTGGATTTAAAAGACTATCATGATGTCTATATCTTGTTACTTGCTTATAAGACACATTTGTATTACATATGTAGCTATAATGTGTGAATTGTCTGAGTCTCGTTATATACATTATTTCTGTATTATCTGATCAAATAGAAAACTTTTTTTATATAATATCTAGAATCTTTAATATTAAAATTCTAAAGGATGACACGTTACTAAATATTCAAAAATATCCTATTTATTTTCTAACAACTTATGATACATACACATAATTTTATGTTGTACACTTACAGGTTTTTTGCCAATTGGAATTATTTTTCAAACCAACAGGTAAGAGAAAATGTTCCAATGTAGGGAAATGCAGAAGACCATTGGGAAGACCCAGGCAGCGATATGTGGACAACGTCATGGCCAACCTAGAGAGAGTAGGGGAAAGAGAAAATTGGTACCAAAAGACCCAAGACCGAAATAAGTGGCGAAGCATCATCATGGAGGCGAAAACTCTATAAGAGTTTATTTATTTATTTATTTAAGTACATATATGGCCTCTGGGCCATTATAAAATAAAAGTTAAAAATAAAACATAAAACTCGTAAACTCATAAAAGAAAAACAACACAATAATTCATTAAAACACAATATTCATAATATCCGCATCGACCTGACACTAGTAAGTGTATTCTATGCCTGCCACTACTACAGGTACCTACAGAGTTGATGTCCCGCTCACACAGCACTATAGACACAGTGCGAGAAAGAGACACCAACTTCCACAATACCGCGGTTACAATTATTGCAAGTTGCCAGGTCGATATCAAATGAAAACATTTTTTCTTTTACAAATTTAAAATAATAAAATAATCATCATATAAATTCACAATCACAACAAATAGTAAACAATAAACAATTCAATTAGCAATTTATATAAAAATGAAAAGTAAAAAACAAAATATAATATACACCAATTTATGAACGAAATAGATAGCAATAAATAATTGAATTAAACGACAGTTAAATAACAGAATGAATAGTAATTTACAATTAAACCAAAATAAGACAAAATTCCAATCATATAAAACATTTTTTTTACAAATTTAAAATAATATTAATAGAATAAAAACATTTTATCAATCAAATAAAAACATTTTTTTTACAAAAAAAATGTTTAGTTCGCTCAATCGCTCAAATGGTTTGAATGCTACTTGCGCGGACGCTCCCAACAGATCAAGACTACCAACGACTCATCAAACTGGACGGACCTTATAGCTGGTGTCCCGCAAGGAGGCATTCTTTCGCCTTTACTTTTTTCCATTTTCATAAACCCTCTCGCACAATCTATCAGATGTAAATATCACATATTCGCAGACGATCTCCAATTATATTCCCATTTCAAGCCTGATAATTACCTTCTCGCTGTTGCGACATTGAATGCCGATTTAAATTATATTCTAAATTGGACAAAAAAACACGGTCTTCAAATTAACCCTTCTAAATCACATTCAATATTAATTGGAGGGCAACGTCTGTTTCTCAGAACCACACAGTTTTCACCCATGCCTGAGGTGCTCCTTGACGACGTTATCATACCATTTTCTCCAGAGGTCAGAAACCTTGGTCTGATCATGAATTGTAATCTTTCATGGTCCGGTCATATAAAGGGAGTAAGCCAACGGATCTTTCGTACTTTTCATGGACTGAACCGACTTAAAAACTATTTACCAGTTAAGACTAAAATCACTCTAACTCAACAACTCATGCTACCATTACTTGACTACGCTGACGTTGCCTACCTGGATGCAACTGAAGAACAAATTAACAAACTCGAACGGTTACAAAATGTCTGCATTCGATACGTGTTTGGACTCAGGAAGTTCGACCACGTGTCCGAGAGCAGGCAACGACTGAACTGGTTAAAGATCCGTCAACGAAGAGATTCACATGTTCTTTCCCTACTCTACCAAATCCTTAATAACCCTCTTACACCCACGTACCTCAAAGAGAAATTCGCCCACTTATCCTCACATGGCCTTAACTTACGGTCCCAACATAATAGCACACTTACAATACCAATACACCACACCTCTACTTATACTTACTCGTTCACAGTTCATGCAGCTCGGATGTGGAATATATTGCCGGAGAGTATCAGAGATGCCACTAATTTAATAGCATTCAAAAAGCGTCTGAAGTCACACTTTCTATCCACATAAACACAAATTCACGTCTTTTTCCCTTTATCCCTTTATCCCTCTTCCTTCTCCTCTCCTATCCTCCATCCAATAAACATAGTGTATCTATCTGATGTATTTTTTATTATTCTTATTTTTGTTCTTATTTATACATATATTATTTTTTTGTTTCTTATATTTGACTTTGTATTTTTAAGTTATGATTGATTTATTTAATTATTTTTTTTTTTTTTTATTCATTTATAATTATTATTTTTTTTTTCTCTATTTCTCTATTTGTATTCTTCTATCCCTGTTACTGGCTGTATTTACCATGGTGGTTGACTGGTAGAGATTGCCTGCGGGCAATAAGTCCGCCACGTTGTATAAAACAATAAAAGTATTTTATTATTATTATTATTATTATTATAGTTGTATGGCTATCGGAAGTAAGTAGGGAAATGTAGGTAAAAGTAAAACTCTGGAATATGGCTTTAAGCTGGGCTCAGATCCTGATTCAAATACTTACATAAGTTGTGTGATATTATTTTTTTATATTTGTTGATTGAGTTTTTATTAATAACCTCAGAAACACATACAATAATTATTGAGGAGCAATAAATAATCTTGCTTTTTAGTCTTTTAATCTTACATGGAAATAGATCTATAGTAAACAGGTAACCCTGATTTTTCTCCATCAAAATATTATTTCGTTTTAGATGGTTGGCTTTCTTTTTGTTTACATTCAAAGGAAAACTACGATGTCGGAGAAAAAAATAGCTTCGTTGAAGCAATAACAATGTTTTATTACTACCAATATTAAGAAATAAATTTTCATACGGTGAATTCAAACATACTATCACGTCGTTTCCCTAACGATGTAAGCAGAGAGAACCGAGCGCCATACTCCTCTAATTTTGCACACATTCCTGGCTTCTTTTACATCCATGTATCGTCTCACACGTGCTCGTCGAATGTTCAGATTTATAATTCTTTCTTTCAAAATATCATTCATATGGTCATGCTATCCCTTTCTGGTGCGGCCCCTGCTATTCACTCCATCTTAATTCTTTCAATATGTCCAAACCACCTCAAGGTTTTCACTTTAATTTTGCTTATAACATCCTTCTTTATCTTGCATTCTCTTTTTATGTCCTCATTTTATTTTCCATTATAAATATATCATTATATTACATACTCTTCTTAGTGATCTTATTTCTACAGAATTTATTATACTTACATGCGTCTTGTGCCACGTCCATGTTTCACTGACATACGCCAAAGCCAAAGTAGGCACTATAAATGCCTCATGTATAGCAATTTTAGCTTCGTTTGAGTTGCTTGGATCGGACATTACTGGTTTGAGTGCTCAGTTCATTCTATTACCTACCATAACTCTTCTTTCAATATCAAAAACAAAATTCTTATTTCAATATTATTCAAATACAAAATCCATAAATTAAAGAAATATTGATTAATCTCATTAGATATGCTATTATGCTTTCAAGATAACATGATACACTCGTCAGATTGACATTTTTCCATATGCATTTAGTTGGCGATCAATTGTTGTATACAATATTTTTATACCATCATGTCATGTTCCTATTTAAAACTGGCAAAAATATAAAATAAATTAAATTTCATACAATAGCCTCATGTAATTATTTTATATGGGATTATCGTTTCTCCCAGTCAATTGAAAGTACTGTATAAAAGAATCTTGTGACAATGGAGAGTGGCGTATCAGGCACAACTACGAATTGTATGATCTATACAAGGAGGCAACCATATTGACAGAAATAAGAATTGGTAGACTCAGATGGGCTGGACACGTCCAAAGAATGAGCGAGGAGGACGTCCCAAGACGGATCATGAATGGTGCACCGGGGGGACGAAGAAAAGTTGGAAGGCCGAAGCTTCGATGGCTGGACGGAGTGGTGAAGGATGCGAACAGCATCGGCGTCCATAACTGGCGCAATGCGTCGCATGATCGAAAGTCATGGAGGCGGGCTCTGCAGGAGGCTAAGACCTGACCTGGGTTGTGGAACCACAGATGATGTTAATGTGTCATACATGCTCTCCTATTATTCTGACTTCTCATAATATCATATTTCAAAATCTCATTTATATGATCATGCCAACTCTTTCTCGCCCGGCCCCGACTTCTCATTCCACTCTTTTCAGCCTTGTATACTTTTTTGTCAGGCATGCATCGTTCATTCTCTCTACATGTCCGAACCATCGCAGAGAATTTATTTTAACAAATTTTTAATCATCTCAATAGAGACGAAGTTGGAATATTTACTGTAGGAGAACCGGGAAATCAAGGCACCTACAGGGCTTACGACCTGTCATCGGCTGGTACATAAAGTGATCACATAAACCAGCCGATGACAGGTCGTAAGCCCTGTAGGTGCCTTGATTTCCCGGTTCTCCTACAGTAAATATTCCAACTTCGTCTCTATTGAGATAATTAAAAATCTGTTAAAAAATATCTTTCCCGACTCCCGACAGGGAAAAAAAATCCAACGTTTGCGCATATGCAATAGTAAAATATTCAATTTATTTCAATCTTGCATTCTCGTCTGATGTCCACATTCCTTATCCTATCATATATTGTTTTATCACTCATTCACACACACAATAAATAAACAAATAAATTCGTCTTAGGGACCTCATTTCCACAGTGTTAATTTTACTTTCATGCGTTTTTGCCATGTCCATATCATATCTCACTTGCATTACATTACATTATTGTTGGTACGACTATTGCATTGTTCACAGCGAGCTTTGGGGGCATTGAGATAATTGGGTCGGCCATTATTGTTCTTAATGCACCGTTCAATTTTCAAATTTGTATTATTTGAACATGAAAATAATTAAAAACCCAACTAACTAAAAGCTCCCAACACCCTGTAACAACAAAGAAACAAAAATGAACAAGCCATTTTATGTACGGAGCTTGTGTATGTGGTAAAATAGTGAATGTTATTTTGTAGGCATTTTCCAGTAGGTATTACTTTCGGGTGCATTTCCCGGATTCCCGCCTAAACTCTGACCCAATTCCCCATTCCCAACACACAATAATTTCCTTTGTGTTGTGCGTGGTCCTTCTGTGTTCTTGGTACCTACTCCATTCACCGCAATTCCGTGGGAATGTCGACCAAAAATACACCTATGTAGGTCCGAAATTATTGGTACTTGGATTTGTGTCCACTCGATGTTGTTAAACCTGCTATGCAATTATGTTTCCTTGATACGAAAAGTTCATTTTCAGATTCGAAATCTAATAAAAGAACAAAAAATAACAGCTTCTTTGTTTTTATGTATTTTCGATATTGTTTATTGAATTGTGTTGTGTGTTTCATGTTCTTAGTATGTACTTTGTAAAGAAGATAATATATTTAAGTACATATTTTATGACATATTTTTAACATCTCAATAGAGATGAGGTTAGAATATTAAAGAAGAACCAGGGAATCAAGGCACCTACAGGACTGTCATCGGCTGGTTTACGTGATCACTTTATGCGCTTGTTCAACGTTCACTAATTATGACTTCTTATGGAGTTCTCTATCAATCCAATTTTCGAAAGTTCTATAGGGGAAGGGTGCCCAAAATGACAGGAGGGCAAAATGACAAATAGTCATATCTCAAAAACGAAGCAAAATACAGGTTTGATCCTGTACAGCAACTAACATCCGCTAGTTTCATGATCACTCACCAACATTCGGTTAGTCTGTGGTAACTACCGGAGGAGCACGAGCTGTAAATAACATTTTAACGCAAGCAAAATTTATTTTTGTTGGGACATTATAGTTAATTATTTTTTATTTAAGTATATTATTAAAATGTGATTGCAGTGTCTTGTTATGTAGCTAATTATCTATGAATAGCAATATAATTTTGTTAATTTTATAAAAGTGGAATGTGATATTTTTTACGTTATTAAAAAACTTGGTTGGCGGTGTTAAATGACATACGTAACGGTAGGGCAAAATGACATGGTATGTCAGCACTGTCAACCGTTCACTGACTACAGAAAATATTTGCAACATCAGGGAGAAAGCAGATTGGGACTGTATCAAGTGCCAAAAAGGGATCACGCACAACGTTCTTTGTTACATGGGAACAAATGGAAATTATGTTCCACCTTGTCTCATTTTTGCTCGAGAAAATATAGAAAATGAACTTTTGGACCATGAAAGTCTATTGAGTTTTAAAGTTTTAAACCTCAATAGATTGATTAAACATGGTGGAATAGGCGAATACCCACGGGACTTATTTACTATCAATTATTTTTCACTCTTTATTTGTGTATGAAAACATAAAAAAAAATACTTAGAAAAATACACCGTATGTCATTTTGTACACCCGGTGGGGCAAAATGGTTTTTATCAGTATGTTTTGTATATATTTTTTTTAATACAAAATTTCATATTTTTGACAATTTTAAACTGATATACGTTTACCTAGATAGTGTTACAAGTAAGTAATAAAGTTTTTTTCTATAAATTACAAGCCGTTTTTTTTTATATTTATTTTTAAGAAAATCTATGTCATTTTGGGCACCCTTCCCCTATATGTAAAAATTCATTTGAAAATAATGCATTATTACAATTGCCATCTATGAAGTAACGAAGAAACCTTTTATCTAACGCCATCTATTGAGAAATTGGTTTGTAAACAATGATTGTCCAACTGTCGATTCGTTCATGAGAATTCAATTAATGAATCGACATTATTAAGCCAAGATGCGTGTACGAAGGAAAATTTTGTATGGTGTAGTGGACTTTTTGCAAGCTAATAACACCAACTAGAGGCCTCGCAGCATATATGTTCCCATACATGGATTTACTCAGAATTCGGAGTAGAACATTTTATGTGAGTTTTGTGTGTGTGTGTGTGTGTGTGTGTGTGTGTGTGTGTATGTGTGTGTGTCTGTGTGTCTGTCTGTGTGTCTGTGTCCCCCCCCCCTTATAACTTTTGATCCGCTCAATTCACAGAGCCCAAATTTTTAGAATATATAAACAGTTATAGGCCTACAAAACTTTTATACTCAGAATTGTGAATTTTTGTTTCAGTCAGGGGTTATCAACTTTTGAAATTTTACTTGATTTTTCCATATATCTTAGAAACCATAAAAGCTAGAACGCTGGAAATTGGTATAAAGATAGACAAATACAAAATTTCAAATGAGTTTTTTTTTTAATTCCAGGGTTTCTCAAACATTTTTTATTAAGAAAAAAATTTTTTTATGATGAATTTATGAGTTTAACTGCCTATATTTCCATTTTTTTTAAATATCGAAAAAAGCCGAAACACCCCAACTAGAAAATTTAATTTTATATAAAAAATAATAACCGTTAATTAATACCGTTTTCGGGTGTCCCATAAGAGCGGGTAATCAATACAACAGGCAACAATAACATCTCACATAGTTCAGCTATGAGTTTCACCACACATTTTCAATGCTGCCTCTTTAGGAGAGAAGAGACTAGTGTGTGAGCATACACGCATGTGTCGTACTTCCTTTTTGGTTCTGCACACCCGCACACCTTTTGATGGTCACTCCACATTGTGGGATATACCGTGATGGTATGAATGAATGATTATTATTTAGATAATAATTGCATGCATAATAAAATATTCTTCAACATGTAGGTACATAGTTCTTACACTACTCACGAAAAATGTATAATTGGCACATGTAATTGACATTCGATTAAGATATTTGCTGTACCATATTGAGCACCCATGTAAAAAAATAATAAAATCTCTACATCAAAATGTAGGTATTTCAAAAAAAGGATATTTAAGGAGGCTTGAACAATCCACAATAAAAGAGTGTAGTTATGCAGAAAGCATCCAACCCACAAGTAGGTATAAAATGAGTTATGATATGCAACGAATAGAGAACTGTCTAATCAATGGTCTACAAAAATCAGCCAAACAATTTTACATACAAAAAGTTCCTTCAAATGGCGTTCAAAAAAACAGTAGATTGCCGCTTGTATCAAAATATATTCTGCAGAAAACAGACAAAGTGTTCTGACCTACTACACAATTGAAAATAGTTCTGCAGAAAACAGACAGTCCACACTGACTGAGATATGACCACTTTTTCTTCTACGTGAATAATTAAAAACATTTAATAATATCCTAGGGTTTACTTTGCTTCATGTATTTGATATGTGTTTAATAATTGATATTTGACTAAAATTAACAATACCTTGTTAGAATATTTTCAAGATATTAGCGATTTTATAGCAAAACCTGTTTCTGCAATAATGATATTACAGTTCACCAAAATGTTTTAGTACCTAGTATTTAAACTTTTTACCAAGCGAAATATAGTATTTTTAAGAAAATACCAATATAACATTTATGCCATATATACACCATCACGCCATGTCCCTTACGGGTTAGGCAGACTGAACAGTGACCCATATTCTTCTATATTGACAAAACATCCATTCATTCATATACACACATGCACCACCTTATAAACAATCGTCTAATTCAGGCTATTTACGTTCCCGTGGGAAGAAAATATACAAAGCTAAAGAAAAAGAGAGTGAGAAAATGGGGTCGACTGAGAAGGTATTGGCATGATCATGTGATCGATTTTTGGAAAGGGCACGTTGCAAGAGTCGGATGAAAGAGATTGCCTTATGGCAAAAAAGCCCGTCGTTGTGCACTTGCTGTACATAAATATATTTTTTTAATAAATATATCAAATAAAATGTTTACTACTATAGCAATTTGGTGGACTGGCTGGTTTCTGCATAACACAAATATCCAAAATGCCATTATTGCAGAAACAGTTTTTGCTATAAAATCGCTAATATCTTGAAAATATTATATCAAAGTATTGTTATTTTTTTGTCTAATAACAATCATTTTTCACATATCCAATAGATGAAACCGTGAAAATCATTGGATATAATAATTTAATTTATGCGATAGGCCTGTTTCGCCTTGTTAGAACATTTACTATCTTATCTATTTATTACGAGCTTATTATTTATAAGCTCGTAAGAGCCCAAACTAGGCGAAACAGGCCTATCGCATAAATTAAATTCATGTAGAATCAAAAAACTTTTAATTATAGACATCATATTTGTAATTAATTCTACAAAATAAAACCTTCGTCAATTATTAATCCACAATCGATTAAATCTTGTGCCTTTAAATGTAAATAAAATGATTCGTGAGATGTAATTATAATATTTTGATGATTACATGATTATTCTGACAAAATGTATGCAAAAACATTCCTCCGTTTATTTGGCGAAACACCAACTGTTACACATGTAAACTGGCAACAATCCAAACAATACGTTAAATAATAATACATATAACGTTTGGCAGAAAATCAAAGAGTGTTTCGTTAAACAATATCAGTATCGACATGATACTGGTAACTTTTTTCAACGTCAATCAAATGTAATTACTCACATGTGCTTTATTACTTATATGATATCACACACGAAAATGAATATTTTTTTCGTAGGAGAAATAAATATCTACATATATCTTCGTTGTCATCTGGAGGGCAAGTCTGGTCAAACTATACAAAACCCTTCAAAATCAAAACCCTAATGATTACCCATATCATGACAATCGATAAGAATATAATCATTTTTTAAGCTGGTGCTTCATTGCATTAAATATATTATATAAAAAATTACCTTAAGATTTTCAGAAGTCTATAAATTACATAGTTGCATTTTGTAGTTTTATCTTTAAACTCATTCATTATTATATTATTTTGACAAACTTTTTAACATCTCAATAGAGACGAAGTGAGAATATTATAGAAGAACCAGGAACTCAAGGCACCTACAGGGCTTAAGACCCTTGCACAACGTTCACCAATTATGCCATCTTATTGAGTTTCCTTATCAATGGAATTTTTGAAAGTTTTATAATATATTTGAATAATAAGTAATAGATCACCTGGAAATAGGACATTATTACTATTACCATCTATGAAGTAACGAAGAAACCTTTTTAGTAACGCCATCTATTGAGAAATTGGTTTATTTGTAAACAATGAAGCAACAGTCCTTATAAATGAGGTGACGGTGTTCTCTTACAGATGTCACCCCTGAACTGCGCCAGAAATATTATTTAATTTTTGGCTTGTTTTCCTAATTGTATGTAAATCGAATATATTTTTTTAATTGCATATACGCAAGAATTGGATTTTTTTCCCTGTCGGGATTCAAATGACATTTTTTTAAAAGTTGGAATATTATAGAAGAACCAGTTCATATACATATTATTCTTTGTTTTTTCTTACACTACTAAATGAATTATAATAAGGTAGTAATGTATACATGTAATTGATGTTTTAAAAGTTGGAATATTATAGAAGAACCAGTTCATATATTATTCTTTGTTTTTTCTTACACTACTAAATGAATTATAATAAGGTAGTAATGTATACATGTAATTGATGTTTTAAAAGTTGGAATATTATAGAAGAACCAGTTCATATATTATTCTTTGTTTTTTCTTACACTACTAAATGAATTATAATAAGGTAGTAATGTATACATGTAATTGATGTTTTAAAAGTTGGAATATTATAGAAGAACCAGTTCATATATTATTCTTTGTTTTTTCTTACACTACTAAATGAATTATAATAAGGTAGTAATGTATACATGTAATTGATGTTTTAAAAGTTGGAATATTATAGAAGAACCAGTTCATATATTATTCTTTGTTTTTTCTTACACTACTAAATGAATTATAATAAGGTAGTAATGTATACATGTAATTGATGTTTTAAAAGTTGGAATATTATAGAAGAACCAGTTCATATATTATTCTTTGTTTTTTCTTACACTACTAAATGAATTATAATAAGGTAGTAATGTATACATGTAATTGATGTTTTAAAAGTTGGAATATTATAGAAGAACCAGTTCATATATTATTCTTTGTTTTTTCTTACACTACTAAATGAATTATAATAAGGTAGTAATGTATACATGTAATTGATGTTTTAAAAGTTGGAATATTATAGAAGAACCAGTTCATATATTATTCTTTGTTTTTTCTTACACTACTAAATGAATTATAATAAGGTAGTAATGTATACATGTAATTGATGTTTTGAAAGTTGGAATATTATAGAAGAACCAGTTCATATATTATTCTTTGTTTTTTCTTACACTACTAAATGAATTATAATAAGGTAGTAATGTATACATGTAATTGATGTTTTAAAAGTTGGAATATTATAGAAGAACCAGTTCATATATTATTCTTTGTTTTTTCTTACACTACTAAATGAATTATAATAAGGTAGTAATGTATACATGTAATTGATGTTTTAAAAGTTGGAATATTATAGAAGAACCAGTTCATATATTATTCTTTGTTTTTTCTTACACTACTAAATGAATTATAATAAGGTAGTAATGTATACATGTAATTGATGTTTTAAAAGTTGGAATATTATAGAAGAACCAGTTCATATATTATTCTTTGTTTTTTCTTACACTACTAAATGAATTATAATAAGGTAGTAATGTATACATGTAATTGATGTTTTAAAAGTTGGAATATTATAGAAGAACCAGTTCATATATTATTCTTTGTTTTTTCTTACACTACTAAATGAATTATAATAAGGTAGTAATGTATACATGTAATTGATGTTTTAAAAGTTGGAATATTATAGAAGAACCAGTTCATATATTATTCTTTGTTTTTTCTTACACTACTAAATGAATTATAATAAGGTAGTAATGTATACATGTAATTGATGTTTTAAAAGTTGGAATATTATAGAAGAACCAGTTCATATATTATTCTTTGTTTTTTCTTACACTACTAAATGAATTATAATAAGGTAGTAATGTATACATGTAATTGATGTTTTAAAAGTTGGAATATTATAGAAGAACCAGTTCATATATTATTCTTTGTTTTTTCTTACACTACTAAATGAATTATAATAAGGTAGTAATGTATACATGTAATTGATGTTTTTTTTATATTGCGTATGTTTGTTTTTTTTTATATTGCGTATGTTGCGTGTGATTGTTTGGGTACTTTAAATAAAACGAAATAAATAGAGTAAAATAACTCTGTTAAATCAAATCAGGTGTAAGATGTATCAGGAAAGCAGACATGCAGGACGTCCTCCCAAGAGATGGAAGGACAGGTGGCAATGTACGTCGACAGAGGGAAATTAACAGGCCAACAGTCCTTGAAAGAGAAAAAGAAGAAGGTGTAATTTAAAACTACCGTGTCCTGTTATAAACTGAGACAACCAAAAGTCTGGGTGTTCGAGTTCACTGCTTTTATCATGGAAATAATAATAATAATAAACTTGGATGATTTATATAGCGCCGTTTTCAAACTCAAACTTCAACCTCAAGGGCGCTGAAAATAGATTAAGATGTATCATTATGGCTTTGGTAAGATTTGCGAAAAAGGTGTGTTTTGAGATTTTTTCTGAAGGTAGATATATTTTCAGTTTGTCTGAGGGTATTTGGGAGCTTATTCCATGCATTTGGTCCTGCCACAGCAAACGCACGATCGCCGAAATTAGTGGTATGCACCCTGTTTATTTCAAATAATTTTCCAACCATGGATGAAGAAATGTATCAAGATAAAACTGATTTCTAAAGTCCGTTCAATAGTGTTGCCTACCTACAAATTAATGTTTACAGCGCGTTCTTTAATTTCATTTTTTCTCATTTATGGATCATAATAGTTAACAGGAAAGCACCCTTGTCCTACAGTTTGTCGGTTTAATTGTGGCTAGGGGGTGACTAGAGGCTAGACGTAGTATTAAACGTGGTTCATTCACTCTGTAAAGGGTTAATACTCACCCCCTGTGCAGTTTCTTAACCCTCGGTAGTCGTCGGTAATACATACATCGACAGTATTGTTGTAGAAACATTAATTTCATTTACGTACACTGACCTCAGCTGTACGCTTGTCTTTTATTTCTTACTGATTAAAAAATACA
Organism: Molanna angustata; assembly: GCA_963576475.1. Taxonomy (NCBI): domain Eukaryota; kingdom Metazoa; phylum Arthropoda; class Insecta; order Trichoptera; family Molannidae; genus Molanna; species Molanna angustata. The sequence continues at coordinate 30,319,294 of OY754982.1, forward strand.
AGGACTTATCGTCACTATACGATTTCTAATCCATTACTTGAGTAGTTCATACATAACTATCCACTATTACGTTATTTATGTGTACATCGTTTGGTCATAACTCAATACCTTCATCAAATCTGGAATACTATGCTTTTGAAATTCCAATTTTTCCTACAAAACCATATGAATTCATTATTTTTTTTATTATTTACAGTAACTTGAGTTTGTTTAGCCATGTTCAATTTATTTTTCATTATTTTACCATGTCAAATATTAATTTAACCCGCACCTGGAACCGCACCCGCAGCTGAAGACTTATGCTGTTTATCGTCTTACTGATCCAGACTTTTTCTTCTCCTTGGTATTATATTATATTCTCACGCGATAGTGGGGTCTGTCTTTTAAAACTTTCGCCATCACTTCGCTCGATCCAGGGTTACGTTCACAATGAACCCCCAGTGCACTTATTGACGCTCGAAGCCGTTCTTAATGACAGGAAACAGACGTTCGAAAGACCAAACGTTGGTACGTTTGGTCGGTAAAATTCTCGGGTGAAAAACGTTTTGACTTCTATTTGTTTCTGTAGTATCTTTTTATATTATGTCAGTTGACATTATTTATTATGATAATATGCATTTACAAAGAGGTTAATTTATAACTAGTTGCATGTAACACATGAGATCCAACTGTCGATAGCGATAGTATGTATAGTTGAAGAATAGGTATGTACCTAACTATAAACCCATAAATACAAATTATTGAATATTGTCAGATATTTTGTTTTCTATACAACATATGTAGGTATGTATGTCAAGATAGGATAGTATGGAGGAAGGTCCTTTTTTCCTACCCAGAATATGAAAATAGCATGATGGTATGTATGTATGTTTGGAGATGAAGTATCAAACTATTAAGTCTTCTTACATATTGTGTATAGGCGACTACCATACAAAATGTATGAAGCAATGTCGTCACTAAATTCAATTTTTAAAAAAATTGTTAAAAAAATTGAGATCTTCTACTGCAATGCTAATATTTTTATAGAAAATTAAATTATCTAGTTGGGGTGTTTCGGCTTTTTTCGATAATTGTAAAAGTTTTGGAAAAATAGGCAGTTAAACTCATAAATTTATGTTATATCTATAATAAAAAGTAAAGACTTTTTGATTCTACATTAATTTAATTGAGCGCGATAGGCCTATTTCGCCTTGTTAGGGCATTAACTAGCTTATAAATTCATAAATTTATCATAAAAAAATAATTTTCTTAATAAAAAATGTTTGAGAAATCCTGGAATTTTTTTGAAAAAACTTATTTGAGATTTTGTATTTGTCTATGTTTGTACCAATTTTCTGCGTTCTAGCTTTTATGGTTTCTGAGATATATGGAAAAATAAAATAAAAATTCAAAAGTTGATAACCCCTGACTGAAACAAAAATTCGAAATTCCGAGTATAAAAGTTTTGTAGGCCTGTAACTGTTTATATATTCTGAAATTTAAGGCTCTGTAAATTGAGCGGATCAAAAGTTATAAGGGGGGGACGGACACACACACAGACACACACAGACACACACAGACACACAGACACACACACACACACACACACACACACACACACAGACACACGAAATGTTCTACTCCGAATTCTGAGTAAATCCGTGTATGGAACATATATGCTGCGAAGCCTCTAAGTTGGTGTTTTTTGACTTCAAAGTTGGAAAAGCCGTGAAAAAAGTAGACCTCTGCATACAATTCTCGCGTATCCTGGCTTGAAACATTGTCGATATGTTAAGAGAACAAAGTTCTCCTGAACAAATCGACAGTTGGAAAATATCGAATAAAAAGTCAAAAATCATTATTTACTCCACTGCCCAATTGTTGGCTTTTGATGAAAATATTATCTAAAAAGAGACATGTATGATAAATGACATTTGACATTTAAAACGCCCGATGCAGCGTTCAGATTGAAACGCCGCTCGAAAGCGTTTGGTGTGAAAACCGCCATAATCAGCAACTTCAGGTACATCCGACGCCCGACGTCGAGCGTTGTATCTGAACACAGCCCTGGGTGTCTACCCATGACACGTTCTTATATTTTCCTTATCTTAAAAATCAGTACTCTATCTTAAATTATTCTTTATCAACATTGAATAGAAAAAAATGTTGAGATCAAAGCTTAGTATGAAAATGTCATTAAGTTTTGTATAAATTAACATAATTAGTTGATTAATTTTAATCTCAAAAATTTCCAAAGTCTGAATTTGATCCTAACATTATGTTAGTCAACTTCATGAGTAGCCCCTTCTTTGCATCTTCCGGTGTGACATCGTTGTTCCTCATGTCTTTCATAATCACCTAACGCCACTTGTGTTTGGTTCTATCTCCTGGCAGGAACAGAAGGAGTCTGTGCCTTGTTACCAACATACTCAGACGGCCTTCTGCTAAAATGTCCATACCATGTCCATCTTAATGATCCAGACTGAAAACATAATTAAAAACTATCTCTGCAACGGGAATCGAACCCGGGAAATTTGAAGCCGTAGACAGATATTTTTATTTTATTTTATGTAGCTTCTCGGGCAACTAACAGGTACTATGTCAAATAATTATTTACCATGCACCCAATAACAAGTTGCCACATTCTGAAGACTTGCGATATTAATCGTCTCACAGATCCAAACTGAAAACACAATTAAAAACTGCGTCTCCTCCGGGAATCGAACCCGGGACCCTTGGATCAGCAGTCAGATACCCAATCAACTGAGCCACGAAGGCCGACCAACAGAGGTATCAAACCAACTGAGCAAAGAAGGCCGACAAATGTATGTACAACAAAAATAGCGGGTTTATTGGCATAAGGTTAATCTCCTTCAACCCACCCAAAAACGTGAAGCCTCGATAAAACAGTACATAGAAAATAAGAAGAAGAACATTCAACAATAAACAGACTGATCATAGCAACGACGAAAGAAACAAAGGACGCAGAAGGAATATCGTTTAAAAAATATTTAATTATTAAAGTTTACTCAAAAGAAACCATGATATTCAGCGACGAATCCCAAAAAAAGAGAAACATTTCAGTTACGATAAAAAAAAAACAACAAATGTACAATTAAAATTCAAGCAGTCTCTGTATTTTCATCGGTAGGTAAATCAATAAAGTTGGCAACTGTATGGAAAAACCGATAAATTTTATTACACCGACAGCGATAGAATGTAAACAATAGAAAAAAAAGTGCACCTAGACAATCAGACGTCACAGCAACAGATAAAAACCAAAACTATATTGAAACATAAAATCCCTTTCAAACTATTGAAATCACTGAAAAGATTAAACAAGAGATAAAATCTTTTCCAAAATATGAAAATTTACTATTGAAATCTAGCGGAATGATAATACAAGAGTAAGAATATTAAACAAGAGAGTCTTTGTAATAATCTCGGAATAATAGGATTATTATCTGTTATTCAAATTATGAATATGTCCTTCATTGAAATGAATTGAAACAAAAAAAAAAGTATTTCAAACGCCAGACAAAATTACAATTTCGACAATATTTATCGGTCTTCGTGGCTAAGTTGATTTTTTAAAAGAATGTATAATATGTCCTTTGGAAAAATGAGGATATATCCATAATGAGTAAAGAGCATACAAGGCATGCGTATACCAAAAATGGCATATGGTGTGGAGGCACAAGCAATCAGAGTCAAAAGTAAATAAATGCTGAGGACCTCAGAAATGAGGACTTGACGGTGAGCTTTCAGTGTGAGTAGACGTGTGTCGCGCGCGTGCTTTTCGTTAAGTCCTTGAAAATGCCTGGTGATATTCAGGCGAAACGTCGGAAGACAAATGGTCTTAGTCAAGACCTACTGACACGGGAAAACCGAGATAAAAATATTATAATATATATATATATATATATATATATATATATATATATATATATATATATATATATATATATATATATATATATATATATATATATATATATATATATATATATATATATATATATATATATATATATATATATATATATATATATATATATATATATATATATATATATATATATATATATATATATATATATATATATATATATATATATATATATATATATATATATATATATATATATATATATATATATATATATATATATATATATATATATATATATATATATATATATATATATATATATATATATATATATATATATATATATATATATATATATATATATATATATATATATATATATATATATATATATATATATATATATATATATATATATATATATATATATATATATATATATATATATATATATATATATATATATATATATATATATATATATATATATATATATATATATATATATATATATATATATATATATATATATATATATATATATATATATATATATATATATATATATATATATATGTTATATTTGATGTTTTCACGGGTGAAATATGTTATAATATTTTTATCTCGGTTTTCCCGTGTCAGTAGGTCTTGACTTGACTCGTAGCGTACAAGATGGCCGCTTATGTCAAATATTGTTAGCGCGACGTGATTGGCTCCTTGTGACACGCCCACCTGCTGTCGTGTTCGTTGGTAATAATATTTTATCATTATTTTTGTGTTGTGATTTATTGTTAATTTTAGTTGTGACATTAATATTATTATTGTTGTGTTTCGGGGTTATTTTCGCTATGGTATTATTAATATTATTATTGTATTGTTTGTCATATAAAATGTTCTTCCAGGTACTAGGCAAACGAACTCCGTCGTCCCGATTGTTCATTATATCCCTTCTCTTATATATTTCTATAGCTTCCCTGTAAATTCTGAGAGGTTCACTGTTTAAACTTGCTATTATTTTTGAATGGTCAAAATCTATTGTATGTCCTTCTGTGAGCGAGTGTTGTACAAGTGAGGATGTAAGTTTTTTGTTTCTCATGTCGACTCTGTGCTCCGCTATTCGTGCTTCAACTTTTCGATTGGTTCTTCCTACATAAGTCTTATTGCACGATCCGCACGGTATTTCATATACTCCATGAGCTTCAAGTGGAATGATGTCTTTCGGGTTTCTTAGAAAGGTTGATATTTTATTTGTTGTCTTAGTCAAGACCTACTGACACGGGAAAACCGAGATAAAAATATTATAACATATATATATATATATATATATATATATTTATATATATATATATATATATATATATATATATATATATATATATATATATATATATATATATATATATATATATATATATATATATATATATATATATATATATATATATATATATATATATATATATATATATATATATATATATATATATATATATATATATATATATATATATATATATATATATATATATATATATATATATATATATATATATATATATATATATATATGTTATATTTGATGTTTTCACGGGTGAAATATGTTATAATATTTTTATCTCGGTTTTCCCGTGTCAGTAGGTCTTGACTAAGACCATTTGTCTTCCGACGTTTCGCCTGAATATCACCAGGCATTTTCAAGGACTTAACGAAAAGCACGCGCGCGACACAAGTCTACTCACACTGAAAGCTCACCGTCAAGTGACTCGTAGCGTACAAGATGGCCGCTTATGTCAAATATTGTTAGCGCGACGTGATTGGCTCCTTGTGACACGCCCACCTGCTGTCGTGTTCGTTGGTAATAATATTTTATCATTATTTTTGTGTTGTGATTTATTGTTAATTTTAGTTGTGACATTAATATTATTATTGTTGTGTTTCGGGGTTATTTTCGCTATGGTATTATTAATATTATTATTGTATTGTTTGTCATATAAAATGTTCTTCCAGGTACTAGGCAAACGAACTCCGTCGTCCCGATTGTTCATTATATCCCTTCTCTTATATATTTCTATAGCTTCCCTGTAAATTCTGAGAGGTTCACTGTTTAAACTTGCTATTATTTTTGAATGGTCAAAATCTATTGTATGTCCTTCTGTGAGCGAGTGTTGTACAAGTGAGGATGTAAGTTTTTTGTTTCTCATGTCGACTCTGTGCTCCGCTATTCGTGCTTCAACTTTTCGATTGGTTCTTCCTACATAAGTCTTATTGCACGATCCGCACGGTATTTCATATACTCCATGAGCTTCAAGTGGAATGATGTCTTTCGGGTTTCTTAGAAAGGTTGATATTTTATTTGTTGTCTTAGTCAAGACCTACTGACACGGGAAAACCGAGATAAAAATATTATAACATATATATATATATATATTTATATATATATATATATATATATATATATATATATATATATATATATATATATATATATATATATATATATATATATATATATATATATATATATATATATATATATATATATATATATATATATATATATATATATATATATATATATATATATATATATATATATATATATATATATATATATATATATATATATATATATATATATATATATATATATATATATATATATATATATATATATATATATATATATATATATATATATATATATATATATATATATATATATATATATATATATATATGTTATATTTGATGTTTTCACGGGTGAAATATGTTATAATATTTTTATCTCGGTTTTCCCGTGTCAGTAGGTCTTGACTAAGACCATTTGTCTTCCGACGTTTCGCCTGAATATCACCAGGCATTTTCAAGGACTTAACGAAAAGCACGCGCGCGACACACGTCTACTCACACTGAAAGCTCACCGTCAAGTGACTCGTAGCGTACAAGATGGCCGCTTATGTCAAATATTGTTAGCGCGACGTGATTGGCTCCTTGTGACACGCCCACCTGCTGTCGTGTTCGTTGGTAATAATATTTTATCATTATTTTTGTGTTGTGATTTATTGTTAATTTTAGTTGTGACATTAATATTATTATTGTTGTGTTTTGGGGTTATTTTCGCTATGGTATTATTAATATTATTATTGTATTGTTTGTCATATAAAATGTTCTTACAGGTACTAGGCAAACGAACTCCGTCGTCCCGATTGTTCATTATATCCCTTCTCTTACATATTTCTATAGCTTCGCTGTAAATTCTGAGAGGTTCACTGTTTAAACTTGCTATTATTTTTGAATGGTCAAAATCTATTGTATGTCCTTCTGTGAGCGAGTGTTGTACAAGTGAGGATGTAAGTTTTTTGTTTCTCATGTCGACTCTGTGCTCCGCTATTCGTGCTTCAACTTTTCGATTGGTTCTTCCTACATAAGTCTTATTGCACGATCCGCACGGTATTTCATATACTCCATGAGCTTCAAGTGGAATGATGTCTTTCGGGTTTCTTAGAAAGGTTGATATTTTATTTGTTGTGCTGAAAACGGTACGTATGTTATTTTTGTTTAATAGACGGCTGATTTTATCGGTGACGCCTTTGATATATGGTAGTCGGGCTGTTGATAATGGTGTTTCATTGGATTTTTCTTTCACTGTTTTTGGACTCTTTAATGCTTTGTTTATTATATAGTCTGAGAAACCATTACAACGTAGAGCATTTTTCGTGTATTCTAATTCTTGTTTTTTATGCTCGTGGTCTGCAATTCTTTTTGATCTTGTTATTAGTGTTTTTGCTTTTCGTTAAGTCCTTGAAAATGCCTGGTGATATTCAGACCACGAATGACGACGTGTTCTTTATTCAAGTGGTTTTTATTTATTAAAAAAGTATTACAATTTTATCATAACAAAAACAATTACTTTGTATGCCACATATTGCGGTTTTCATACTTTTGACAGTTTTATATTTAATAACATAATATTGTCGCGAATATTCATGAGTTTAATATTTTACGTACACACTGGTGTAATGTGGTTACGTCAACCAGTCGTTGGAACGTTCATGTGGAAAAACCTTTGAGGAAAGTTTTGACGAGTCAGGGAGAAATTCATCTGAATATGTATGATACGTGTACCTTGTTATGTAATGAACAGTTCCTAAGTCAACTTGACCATGTAAAACGAATCAATCAAAAGAGTAACATTTTATATGAGAAAAAATGAACCAATTGGAAAGGCGATGACATCAGGCATCCGGGTCTGCTCGTTATTATCACCAAAGGAATAACGGAAGGCAAAAACCATAGAGGTCACCCTAGAGACAATTATATGGACCATATGATCAGTGTTGTGCGCTGTAACAGGTACCGAGAGATAAAGAGGCTGGCGGATGATAGACAAAGCGGAGAGATCTATTACTTGCCAACTTGATGGAGATCATTCTAATTTAAGGATTGTGATTCAAAAGAAAATAAATGCAGATAAAGGATCGTATAACCTCGAGGAGTATAAGAATTTGTATAGTGCCGTTTGACGATTCAGGATCATACCATGGACTTTTGTATGGTCTTATTTTGGTCTATAAAACAGTTATATTTTCAGTTTTTTAAGAAGAGTTTTCTCGCTTTGAGCACTGGGGATATCTGGAGGCAATCCAATCCAATTTATAGGACAACTTACACCGAAGCACGGATCAAACCTAATAAACCCGGCTTTGACCATATTGTTGGAGTCACAACTCCGTAATCCAGACAAACCAAGTGTGAGATACCCCCCAGAGAGCTCTTTTCTCTGATATAGATCTTAAATTTATTATGGTACCTACCAATCAATCTAATATTCAGTTATTTTATCCATTTTTTTTTTCGTGCTTTTGCTCACAACCGAGTGTCAAGTTCCCAAATTTCAATACATTTTTTTCCATATTCCCAATCCTCGACCAAATAAATAGCAACTGGTATTGACGTTTTTTATATTCACTATATATTTTTTGTCTAAAACTGACAAAGTACTCTATGGGTTTGAGAAATCTTTGAAAAGTACCTTACATATTACCTACTATGTCAAAATTTGCACACTCATCACAAGGAATCTAAATATTATATTCAATTTCGCCATCAAATAGTATCATTCGATACCTTTTGAGAATTTATCCAACGAAATATGTATTATAATTTTTTGAGGATAGACAATATTGCAAAGAGGCAGAAAACTCAAATGGCCAATTGAGCAGTTCAGAATTGATCTGAGAATGTACCTCAACTGTATGGCTTGTGCGGTAGTTTTTGCTTGTCATCTATCCATGAGCCATATATATATACCATTTGGGGGAATTTATGTCTCTCTCGACGGGGTTTAAAAGTGACGATAAGGTCCGATCGTAAAATCCAACTGGCATTGGAAATAGATTGCTTTCTGCCCGTTTTCTAACCACCGTGCACCATTTGCAAATATCTGTATTTAAATTACAATTCAAAAAATGCTATCTCAATTCTGCTATAAGAACACAGTAATGACAAGCAAAGATTTTGCAATTTCGCTCTTGGTCGTACATTTTATAAGACCATGACTGCGTGTTGGGTCACTGTAAGACCCAGACCAAACAAAGACCGTGGACAAGACTAGGCTTGTAAGAGTCTTATTTGTCTTTTTTATTTTTTGTACATAATATAAACAAAAACAATGCATACTGGCGGTCTTATTGCCATTAGGAAATCTTCCAACCGATTACAAAGTATGACAAAATTATATATGTACAACAACAAAATAATGACACGAGAAAAGAAAAACAAAGAAAATATAAATTACACTAAGATTAAAAATAAAATAAAAAATACGCTTAAATTTTGCGAAATCATGACTCTCCACTATTTCATAGTAGTGGAGAGTAAAAATAGCAAAAAGGGATAGGGAAAGTACCTACAAGGAGAGGAAATCGGGATCTGGTGTTTAGAGATGAATTATCATTCTTTAGTTTTTTCTTGAAAATACAAAGTGAGTTAGCAACGCAATATCCGTACTTAGACAAGTGTCGTACGCTCAGCAGATCGGAATGGAAGTCCACGATTGGATAAATAAGTGTTGGATAAATATTGGATAATTTGTTTTGAAGGTACTGTGGCAGGTTGACGACCTTTCAAAATTTATAGACCTTTAAGTATGAAATGAACAAAATGCCTAATTTTGAAATTTAACTATAAATCCCATCGCAATTTCGAACCTACCAACACTTTATATTGGTAGGTACATACCAAACACTAGTTGATGGATATGGTTAAATATGGTTATATCCATCAACTCGTGTTTGGTAATCAAGATATTGATATTAGGCAATAAACAGTCCATCCATGTGCATCCTCCCAGTACTGACATATGGTTTTGAAACTGTTATTTATACAAAACGTACAGTACAGAAACTCCGAGTGATGCAACGAGCAATGGAGAGGAGGATGCTAAACATTAGTCTTCGAGATCGAAAACGCAACGAATGTATCAGAGAAAGGACAAAAGTTACCGATGTTGCATACAAGGTAGCTTCCTTAAAATGGAATTGGGCTGGCCATGTAGTAAGGACAGCAGATGATCGATGGACCAAACAAAGCACCCTGGAGTGGCGACCGAGAACTGGACGCAGAAACCCCGGCAGACCGCAAACAAGATGGTGTGATGACATAAAACGAGTGGCAGGAGGTCAATGGCACAGGGTTGAAAGGGGAGGCCTATGTCCAACACTGGACGAACAATTGCTGATGATGATGATGAATACACAGTCATTGTGCACCATTGTGTGAAGATAGTATAAATTAAATAAATAAATATATGTTATTTTTCACGTTTCATTGTTATAACTGGTCTCAAACAGAAAAAGTTTTCGTTTTTTGATGTTGCAAAACTTGCCAAGACCAAAAAGACCAAGACTCGAATGCAATATCAAGACCAAAACATACTCTGTCTTGGTCTTTCCACTTTCATTCATCACTGTATTATAGTATACGGAGAATATAAGCCATTCTGTGGCAAATGGCGTGTGGTGTTGAGAAAATTTAAACATTAAATAATGTCATCATATTAGTATGTTATTTTAAATGTATGATTTCAAAATCGTTTCAAATTAACGGATTTAACAAAGAAATAATAACTTATTGTTGACACAGGTTAACATTCACTATTTTCAAAGTAAGCTTTTTCAACTTCAAAACACTGTGGCCAACACTAAAGTTTCAATTACTTTGGAAGCAGAAAATTATTACAAGTTGAATGACACTTTTACACAATTTTATAAACAGATATTGTAGTTTTAAGCTCCATGCATAAATAGATTATATTTTACGGTAAAATTAATTTTAATTTTCTTTGACAAGCCAAATTTCAGTCACAATATTTTACATCGATAATTTTAATAAAAATATACTAGCTAAAAATATTGCTCTGTTTTTTTTTGTTTTGTTTACGTATTTTAGCTACTTTTTCCTCAAACTAAAATGTCCCCTCTACTACCTTAACTGTTATTTGGTCAATGGTTTGACTATTTAATAGCAAGTGTTATAGCTTTTTGAATAGCTAAAGAAACGTAGAAGTTTTTATAAGAATTATTTGCAGAATAAGTTCCATATTTTTTTTTTCATACAAAGAGCTTCAAAGTTAAAAACACTTTGTGATAATTCTTTAATTCTAACTGTTGTCGAGGTGTCTTTTTAAGCTGTTAGTAGTAGGTTCAGTTTTTGTTAATCATTTTTATTAATTGACATGCCCTCTAGCTAGATACATAAAAAAACGGACCCTAAGACCTCTAATCCGTAAAAAATTGATAAAGTCTTTAAAATTCAATATCTCCATAACGGTTAAGTTTCGGACCTAACATTTAGCATCAAATCCATCAGAAATGACCTGAATAATAACATCCTTTAATATTCTGTACGACTAAACCTGTAACCCTGTATACAATGGGCCCTGCCATTCTTACCTGTTTAGCAGCAGTAATTCCTAAGTCATTTGATACAACTAAATCTTCTTCATTACATCTTTGTGTCTTGTGAACGATTTATCATCCTGGACCACCCTGCAATCGCAAGATACATCTTCGTCTCGTCATATACCCCAAATGTACAAGGTTTTTTTTAGCAAATTGTGACACGCGAAGTCTATTTATTTATTACATTGCAATTTACTCGTAAAATAAATTCCAGATCTTACAACTGAACTACTTCAGTCTGTAAATACATACATATATCCTTATTTTGTATTTCAAATTAAACGAAACAGGAGTCTAAAAGTGGTAATTAAACACACAGCCCATTAACGATCGTGTTCGCAGCCTTGGAAGGAAGGTCTTTTTCTCTTTCTCTCTGGCTGTAGTTACATATAATATGGCTGACGTTACGCTCTTATTACGGAGGCTTAAAAGCTGCCATGTACAGACTAGCCCTCTCTGCCGGGGCAAACGTGCCCTAAGGGAGAAACCGTTCGGCCGTTTCAGAAGATAACCCACGAACCATTTCAGGATGTTAATGTTTTACTTTTGTAAAATTATACAATTTCAGCGAACGTTAACTTCAAACATGGCTGAAACTTGGCTCATTTACACTTCGTCATTTTTTAAATTTAGACAATTCAGTATGATAACATGATTTTCGTCCGTAATGTCAATGAATTCAATTAGGTACTGAGTGCAGTTGGACTATGCAGTTAAAAATAGGTACTGATTGCAGTTGGACTATGCAGTTGCAATACGGTTCTGAGTGCAGTTAGACTATGCAGTTGCAATAAAGTACTGAGAGCAGTTGTTCTATGCAGTTAAAATTATGTACTGAGTACAGTTGGACTATACATACAGTTGCAATTAGGTATATACTGAGTACAGTTGAACTATGCAGTTTCAATAAGGTACTGATTGCAGTTGGACTATGCAGTTACTCTTAGGTAGGTACTGAGAGCAGTTGGACTATGCAGTTGCTCTTAGGTTCTGAGTACAGTTGGACAATGCAGTTGCAATTAGGTACCGAGTACAGTTGGACTATGCAGTTGCAATTAGGTACTAAGTACAGTTGGACTGTTGCAATTAGGTACTGAGTAGGTACATAATTAAAAAAATTATTAAAGTTATAGTATAATGGTAGATTTTTTGCTGTAAAAGGATACCATAGTAAGTAACAACGGTTGGATAATATGAATTCTGAGTTTTTTAGACTTTTGGAGATAAAATCCTTTAAAGTTTTGAAAATTGATGTCTTCTCACGTCAGTTACAGCATGAAGCGTTATAATATAATGCGTGTTTTTTATTTGTATTTAGGTACTACAGAACAAACGCCTATATTTAAAAATCACGCCTTCCATTGACAGACACATTGGTTGGTAGAAACCCCTCGACAGACACCTTTAAAGTTTAATAAACTGTTATGTCTATTTAAAGGTGCCTAAAAAAGAAAATTGATAATATTTTATTTATTTTTATTTTATTATTTTATTTTATGAAAAGGGTACATCGACAGACATCCAGCTCACAATTCTCACAAAAAGAAAACAATATTGGTTATTACTACAAGTGCTGGACGTCCAATTATGGATGCACACAAAATTACATGAGCTCTCACTCAATCACGCACGCAAGTTACACAAGTATGAGTTACATAAATTAGATATAATTCGGCTACAAAAGTTAAGTTAAAAAAAAAAAAAAAATAGTTACATAATTCAAGAAAAAAAATGTTATAGAAGTTACATAATTAGAAGCAAAAAACAGGCACATAAGAAGTCAAAAAAGTCATAAAAGTTAGAGAAAAGACAAAATAGCGTACATAAACAGCACTGAGACCTTCCTAAGACAACACGCGCGAGTTAACTTTTTTTCTTAAAAACAGAGAGCGAATCCGCGTCACACGTCAAGATCAGGACACTCCCTTGTCATATCGTTATACTGTCTACACATTCTTGGTATAGGACTGTAATACATACATAAAGCTGGTCCGAAGTATATTAATATGAAAGGTATTGGCGAATCTCAGCGATCTTCTAGGAATATTCAGTTGTATGCCTTGTTAAAGTCTTGAGTCCATGGTACCATTAACTTGGGATCAATGGGACCTTGAAGAGGCCCACGGAAAGCTGTTATATATTGTTATATAAAGTATTGTGTCACTTTATAAACGTAAATAAATAATAATAAAAAAATGGATTCCAGTATCGTGAGTGAGGACGCTGAACAGACTAAAGCTGTGTTTCTCGAACACAGATTAAAGTAAAATTATAGTTAAACACTTTGATTTCATAAAATTAAACAAAAGTTTTGGTTAAATCATTGAAATCTAAAGTCATCAAACGATGCATTTTCGAACAATTACACGTGAAATCAAAGTATTTTGACTAATTTATTACCGTTACTTTTGTCGAAACAACCCAGCCTAATAGTTTCTTTAATAAACTTTGGACGGTCAAAAGAAACTGTCAACAAATTCGCTGACATGTAATAAATCTGAAAAAAAAAAACAAATGACTTATTATATAATAAATTAAATTAACACCCAACCCAGCTGAGCCAGACATAATATTGTTAATACATTTTCTTTCATAATACCGAGAGTCTAATATAATTTATCAGAGAGAAAAAGGTGAAATGTAATAAAGGAGTACTACTTTAATCACAATAGATAAGTACCTACCACTTCTAGATAGCCTTCTCCTCTCAGATACAATATTAAATCTTGAAACATGACACATGGAAGAATAAAAGCAGATAAGAAATATATTGAACGATCCATTGCGAAGCGAAAATTATATTCTACACAATATAGGAGATTCAAGATTATTTAGTTGATTGGTGGTGATTTGAAGTAGATAATTATTTCTGGCTGACCGCCGCCGTGGTATGGTGGCAAGTCGTTTGAGTTCTGTGTTGGCGTCATGGCTTCGATTCCCAGCAATATTTACAATTATTTTACTCGCTTTAATTCTCTGGGTTGGAAACACTAATTAGTTGGACGAATATAAAAATTAAAGAAAGACCGAGACACACCAATTACACTCGATTTAAATTTAACAACAGATATGTAGTTCCCAAATATAATAATAAATACGGTAAGAGAACGTTAGACAATAATGTACCTAAATTGCTTAATATGATGCCGGCATCTATTAAGAAATAAAAACGGAAAAGCAAAAGTAAAAGGTGTCAAGGAATGGCTATTGAGGTGTGGCTTTATATATAATTAACAGATCTCACATCTATTAGGTATGCCCCAATGACATTATATATATGTAGACACGTAATATGAGAACAAAACGCTCTACGAAAAATTGTACAGTTTAACGAATTCTTTCAATATCACCAAAAAAGAGCACACACGACAGAATAAGTACACTAAGTGAGAACGAGATAATATGTTATATAAAGACACACACTGCAGACATATTTTCTAGTTTATTCCAGTGCAATCACATTATAATTATCTCTCACACCAAATGACTTTGAAGAAATTGAACTTATATCAAGTTATAACTGTGCGAAAAAGCAAAATACACTAGCAGAATCTCGAATATGACATGACTACTCTCTCTCTCTCGTTTACTCAAAATAAAAAAAACTATCGGAAAATTTGAATAAATATGCAGAAAGAAATGATATATCAGGGAGGCAATAAACATGGATGGTTTTGATTCCGCCGGTTGACCAGACATGCCCCCCTGGTCGTTCCTTTACAGTTCTAGTGTAATTTTTACATGTTTCATCACACAAGATGTCATCTTGACTATGTCAGTACGTCCGAACACTGCAACATCTTGCGTGTAACTAAAGTGCGATAAGAATTAAGCGAGGTATGCGCCCTACTTTTTTTACCAAATTTAAAGACAAGTAACGTGTCTTTTATTTAATATATCATAGGTATACCCTGATACAATAATTTTACCATCAATGTACTAAGTTGTTGCAGTTTAGATAGATGCACCTATGTATTATCATGCAGACAGGTTATGCACATACCTTCATAAACCTGAGGTAAGCTTAACCGCATCAAGCTGTACTGAGCTCCACATAGCAAGTGTAGTGTAGACTTTATTAAAGTAATTAATATGTACTTATCATACATCACGCTATAATTACACCCTAGAAACTTTAACAAGCAACTTAACAATGTTATAACATGTGATAAGACCGTCGACTGCCGTAGCAGAAAGGCAAGGCAATTCGATACTCAGCTGAGGAATTTTTTTTTTTAGTTGACAGTTAACAGGTACTATGTCAAATATTAATTTAACATGCGCTCAAACAAGTGGCAAATTCGCAAGATAGTAGAATGAATGAAGAAATAATGAGATGATGGAATGAAAGAAATGATTATGTGAATTATATTTCAAAACAAGGAAATTCATACCTTTAAAAAGCCTCAACAATGATCATGGAAAAGATGATACGTAAATGTAAAAGGTTCAATTAGGAATGAGCAGAGATCTTGCAAGTCTTGGTCTTGTACCAAGACCTAGCTTTACAATACCAAGAGACTTGCAAGACCTATTGTAAGAGTCTTGCGGTCTTGCAAAAATTTATAAATTTCTTCATGTTCTATTTAAAAGTACCTAAGCAATTAACTACGTACAGAATACTTTAAATTGATGTTTTTGACATATTACATTGTAATTACTGAATTTTAATAGAAAAATAAAATACTTTTTTGAAAAAACCTGCAAGATCAAGACCATGACTAAGACTCGATTGAGTATACAAGACTAATCGAGTCTTGTATATTTGAAAATGCAAGACTAAGACCAGGGGTCACTTGCATTTGGTCATCACTAGATTCCATACATGTTTGCTTAAATCTAGAATAAAGGTTATTCGGCGCTCGGTTATTTGCCTACCCCAGCAGGGACATAGCTTGATGTATATATATATTATATGAATATGAGTATTGTCTGTTTTGGTTGTAAACCCTTTTTATCATTATATATCCTAATCAATAATATTATGACAACTGTCATATTGGTAATATTGACTAAACATTGCGGCCTTGTTATATTCAGACATAATCTTGTCAATGTACATACATACTATATTAACAACACATCGTAATATTATTAAGAACGACATAGCTGTAAGAAGTTCACTCGAAGCGATTTAAATTGATCAACTTTCCAAAACATCGCCGAGGATTATCGAAACAACAATGTCAAAAACGAGTCGAAAATATCGTACCTTTGAGTGTTCAGCAAAAAAAGACCTCAAGAATTTTTTTAAATATATATAAATAAAAACCACATTTATTTCATTTTTTGAGGAAACGTTTGCAAAAACAATTCCAATTCAAAACAATTTTTGGACTATAGCTGGTTACTTCTTAGACTACTTGAAGCCCACAAGGACTTGTTTGTGCACAGTTTGATAATAGGTTAATAAAATTCTCTTACACAGGTACAGGTCTTGCGAGGCTCTTGGTTTTGAGAGTTTGATCATTTAGTGACACTTATTCTAAGTTTTGAATTTAATACGAGATTAATTCATGAAATGTTCACAGTGCAGCGGTTATGAAATTATTTCGTTTCCCACTAGGAAAGTCTTGTATTGGGAGAAATTTTATTTTCTATTTTGTATTCATTTGATCAACTATTGTTCTTCAACAACCTACAGTTGCGTTGTTTGAATCAAGCGTAACAAAACATATAGGTGCCTACCCTTGATGTTAATTTGCTAGTCCACCCACATGATGTAGAATTTTGATTGATGCCTTTGGTAACAAGAATCATTTTGATATATTATGAATACAACAGTTATTGTGAAGGCAAGTATATATGGTAAAACAATAATTCTAGCAGTAGTTTAATCTATCAAATTTAAATATTAATCAGAGGTAATGTTAATTCTAAAATTTCCAAATTTATACATATATTGTTAATCTGAAAATGAACCAATATTATTTCTTATAGTATATTAAATTTATTTGGTGAACCCATAAAAGGATGTTCGAAGACTCCATAATGCACCTCATTGGGAACGTTATATGGCTATAATCCAGTTCATCCCTGAGATGGCGGCTCTTCAGACAACACTAAGATAATATTAAGTATACTAAGTGGACTCAGAGTCCTAGAGTGGCAGGCGAGACAGGGAAAGAGAAATATGGGAAATCCTCAGACATGGTGGTCAGATTATATCAAATGAGTGGTAAAGAGCGATTGAAAGAGATGTGCTCAGGAAAGGGAGTAGTGGAAAAAGAGGAGAGAGGCTATGCTCAACTCTGGATGCAGACTGTCTGATGATAATGATGCATAATAAAAAGTATTATCCAATGAACAAGATTTCAGAGAAAAACACTGAGACAAAAATATATCAAAGATTTTTTAAACGGAATTATAGTTTCAAAACTTTTTATGCTATCTAAAAAGCAGTCGTCTTAAATTGATTTTTCAACTAGAATAGGTACCTATAGGATTTTTGATAGTCACTCGTTGATACAACCCAGAATTATTATTTTACAATTAAAATCAAATCAAAGACGGCTAGAGAATGATTCTGGAGGAGGCCAGAAGGGCCCACACAGGGCTGTTGCGCCAATTATGATGATTAAACCAAATAAAATACCGAGAGAACAATGAAAAAAAATCAATCATAAACCCGAATACTGTTAATAAAAACCAGGAATAAAGATTTCAAAAACAGTATTCTAGAATTGATATAAAAAATTATCTCGTGTATTATTTTTGTATATGAATACGGATAGGTATGTATATAAGACATCATCAAAACAATCGAGACATACATAATAATAATAATAATGCATTAGGTACGTACAAAATCTAGGGCTACAACGGAACAAAGCAACTGCAATATGGCGCTAAGCTATTTTTGCCTATGTTAAGACAGAATGCAGCCTGTAGATTTAGTATTCAGATGATGTTATCTGATTAAAGCTCTGTATTATGGGTAGTAAATCTAAATTTATGCTGTGACAATGTTACTTTGTGGATATTTGTTAGGTAAAATAAAGGCGCCCAAGTTGTGAGCCTTGAGGGATCCCTAATTAGAATTGCAAATGTTACGTATGCGGCTCGAGAGTTGTTGGTACCTATTATGGTATGTACCAACACTCGGTTGTGCACTTGAAGTTTACGGGGAATTCGCTTTAATCAGGTCATCAGATTACACTCGCTTGGGGAGAAAAACAATTAGCGGTTAAATCGAAATTGTTCTTGAAATTGTACGATCAATTCTGAACTTTTCTGTACTACATTTTATATCATGCAATAAATATTGAGTCTTTATTAGAACTTATCTCTATTACTGCCTCAGAACAGACTTATCTAGTAAGGCAGTAAATTTCCAAATAGGCACAATTGTACATAGTATGTATATAATAGGTCTTTTAAAAATATAGTTACTTTTTTGGTATTGTTACATATATATGTTGTGTAAATAATGGAAATAAATAATTTCATTTAATTTCATTTCATTTAAAAATAAAACAAATCAAAATAAGCGTACTTATCTATGTATTTGTTTGATAAACACATTTGTTTAGTATAAATACGTAAACTACACCTGAAATAGGTACTAGAGTTTCTGATTGATATGTTACATTGGAATCATCTATGGACAAATGTAATTGGTCTGTTTGTGTAGATATTTTTAGATTTGTTTCATAAGACTGTATTCATCCCAAATAAATAAATAATCCTGATCTCAACTCTGTCTTATAATTTATATAATCATGAAACCAAAACGAAAAGAGTTTGAGCACTGGAACAATAGTTGGTGATACAAATCGATGAAAGGGGAGATGTGAAAGGTATAGAAATGAGAATCAAGTGTTATCTACTCTACGAGTAGTTCTTTATTTCATGAGGTAAATGAGAATAAAATACGATATTGTATGGTGCAAAACAGCAATCAAATGTGGAGCAGGGGAAAGTGGAAATACCTCCGGATCCATTATTATTCAATGCTTCTTGTGTTCCTCAAATTCGATATTTACCAATTGGCTCAGGGCTATTTCTTTATACAACAAATAATGAAAGGATTTATTTAATAAACTCAATTTCTTTCCGTTGGACAAACCATGCCACGCCATATTGAAAGAAAATTAAAAGCTTTCTGGGTTAAAATTAAAAGCTTGGACTTTTGAATACCACTGTAATAATAAAATGACCCCATGGTCAAAGTAAGTTATGTCAAAGGTATAAAGAATGGTCACACACAGTAGCGTTATTAGAAAATTTGAGCTCAAAGGCAAAAAAGACGAAAGGCCATCATGAAGTTTTTTTAAAATATACACCTCATACCAAACGATACGACCCACAATGTAGGATAAGCAGCGACAGGTGAATGGGTGTGCATTACCCTATAAATTGAAGGAAGATACACGAGTGACATCAGTTTCGTCTCACCTAAAAAAGCACTACATTCTGAATGGGCGGTGTACTTCATTGCTGAAATATGTGAGATGTTATTTTGCCTGTTGTATTTCGATTAACCGCCTCTTACTGGACACCCGAAAATTATCTTCTTCTTCTTTTGTATAGATCTTGAGATATGTTCATGCCGCTGAGTTGATAGTCTCCGAAAACAATGATAATAGAAAAGAGTTTTTTTAAATATTATAATTTTTAATGCAAATTTATAATAATTTAAATTAAAAACGATAAACCATAATAAGAAATTACTCAACAAAATTTTTTTGCTGTTAGATTTCCAAGTTAGTGTTTTGTGATTAGGAATTCTGAAAACAGTCATATGGACACATTTTCAATGAGATTTGTTTTACGAAATAATATCGAAAACGTATATATATATATTTTAACCGTATATATTCACCACAAACTAGGCCCTCACAGTTTGCATGACGTATGTATCAAATAGTTACGCCACTGGTCCCAGGTTATTTTATTACTTTGCGGTCAAACGAAATACAATGGGCACAAGTCATTTATGACAATCTATCAAATAAATGTCACAATAATGAGAATATAATGGAAAGTTGACATAAAAAGTATAGCTACTTAATATTTCACTATAAATACTTATTTTCATAATACATAATATATCGGCTGACCGATGTAGCTGCTAGTTGACAAATATTGCCCACAGTATGTTTTATTCCAGTTAGACTTTCATAACATGAATTAGGTTGATCTTCTTTTTTTTTTTTGATAATTTATCTATGTTTATGTTCATTTTGTACTATTTTTGATGTATTGGCCCCGAAATAGGATTTTTCCTTAGTGGGACATTGCAGTTACAATAATTATTGTGATGTCAACAATGTATGTATTGTATAAATGAATAAAAAAATGAATGCATGAATTAAGACGAAATATTAGGTGATGTCCGGAGTACGTAACGAAATAAGGTTTTCCTATTTTACAAAATCAATCCACACAGTAGGTAAAATATATGTAAGTAAAATATATGATTAAGGCCCTTATATACCCTTGGTATACGGATGTACACAAATAAGCACACTAAATTACCTTCTAATGTATGAAACACGAAAAAATATTTTATATCACCTAATCTGTGGCATACAATATCTTAAGGTAAAGAAAATGTAAAATTTAGAGTTTTTTTTTAAATAGCAACAATAGTAATTAAAATATTATAAAAGTAAAAAAAACTCAGCCGGTATATTCTTATATTCTCTTTCAATTGAAGTAAAAATCTACTACGTAGACCTTGTATTTTTTTAGTTACTTTCAATAAAAAATAAAAAAAAAGTTTTACTAAAACTAATTTTACAAGAAAAGTATTAAAAATATTCAAATTTCAAAAAACTCATGCAATATAATAAAGATGTAAATACACACTGTTCATTATTTCAAAAAGATTATCAAAATATATCACTGTAGCCTACTATAGCCTCATAACTAGTGTGTTTGTATCGAAGATTATTTTTATTTATTCATTTTGCACCATAAAACATACATTATTCAATTACAAGATAGTTGCTTTATCAAAGTAAAAAAAAAACATTTGGAACGCACAAAAAATAATTTTAATCTAAACAGTAACAAAATATCAAGACGATGTTGATTTTTAAAACAATTTTGTTTTTTTTTTGATAATTTTGTTTTTTTATACTCTAATATTTTTTTGGACATTTTTATTTTTTTAAGACATCATTGTTTTTTAAGAGGGCGTCCAACCCTAAACACCCAAATTTGAAATAAAAACTCTCAAATATGTAAAACGATGTGTTTCTATAACTAAATACCATAAGTATTTTCAATATTTGTCTTTCAAATTTTGAAAACGATTAAAAAATTAGCATGAATTTCCCTAAAAAATATTTTATTTTAACAGCATTTCTTTAATTACTCCCGTAGGGAAGTAAATCTTGCATGTGCTTATAGAGTGCATAAAATCAAAGTGAATAACCGATATTTTTTGTATAAAAATTGAGAAATTTAGCCAGAGCCCACTCGTTTTACCTTAAATTTCGACTTCTATGGCATATTCAACAACTGGTGCTGTTTTTAATTATTATTCTGTTACGAAAATTAAACCTTTTGTATTATTATACAATCCGCTCATATTTAATTTACATCGTGTAAACGTATTTTGGATAATCTTTTGGCTTGGAGCCCAAACCGTTTAAAGATTAACGTAATGTTCAAATTACACATGAAGAGAACCTCTTCAGCGACAAAATCTTTTTGTGCTGTATGAGGTTATTCTTCTTTACTTCCTTTTATCGGGAATAATTATTGAATGAATGAAAAAAGGGCACTTACAAATCTAAACGATGGTCTTATTAATACTACTTGCATGTAACACATGAGATCCAACGGTCGATAGCGATAATATGTATAGTTGAAGAATAAGAATCAAACTACAAACCCATAAATCCAAATTATTGAAAAATTAACACATGTTGGTATGGATGTCAAAATAGGACAGTATGGAGGTCAGTCCTCTTTTCCTACCCGGAATATGAAAACAGCATGATGGTTCTGTGTGTATGTTTGGAGATTAAGTATCAAACTATTAAGTCTTCTTACATATTGTGTATAGGCGACTGCCATACAAATTGTATGAAGCGATATCGTCACTAAATTCAATTTTTATAAAAATTGTTGAAAAAAATTTGAGATGTATTTATACAATATATATTTTTTATAGATTATTAAATTATCTAGTTGGAATGTTTAGGCTTTTTTCGATATTTAAAAAAATGGAAATACATATAGGCAGTTAAACTCATAAATTTATCATAAAAAAATATTTTTCTTAATTAAAAATGTATAAGAAACCCTGAATTTTTTTTTGAAAAAACCAATTTGTGATTTTGTATTTGTCTATGTTTATACCATTTTTTGCGTTCTAGCTTTTATGGTTTCTGAGATATATGGAAAAATAAACCAAAAATTGAAAAGTTGATAACCCCTGATTGAAACAAAAATTCAAAATTCTGAGTATAAATTTTTTGTAGGCCTATAACTGTTTATATTCTGAAATTTTGGGCTCTGTAAATTGAGCGGATCAAAAGTTATAAGTGGGGACGGACACACAGACACACACATACACTCAAACACACGAAATGTTCTACTCCGAACTCTGAGTAAATCCGTATATAGAACATATATGCTGCGATGCCTCTAAGTTGGTGTTTTTTTACTTCAAAGTTGTAAAAACCGTGAAAAATATAGACCCTGCATACAATCGTGTTCCTTCATACACGCGTCTTGGATTTATACTGCCTCTTCCTTCAAAAGAATTTCATTCTCTTGAACGAATCGACAATTTGAAAACAGGAATATAATGTAAGTTCGTATAATTATTATTTTACTTAAATGTATAATTACATACATACACGCCATGTCCTTCACGGAGTAGGCAGAGAGAACCGAACGCCACTTACTTCTATCTTGACACATATTCATCGCCTCGTCGACATTCATACATCGTCTTATACATGCTCGTCTGTTGTTCACGCTTCTAACATTTCCGTCTTTCAAAATATCTTTCACACGGACGTGCCATCTCTTCCTTAGGCGGCCCCGACTTCTCATTCCATTCCTGTCCGCAATCTATACTTTCTTCGTCAGGCTTTCCTCATTCATTCTCCCCATGTGGCAAAACGTGTTCACATTCATTCTTTTAATGACATATTTCTTTATCTTACATTCTTTCCTTATGTGTGTGTTCATTTCTGACCCTCTCATACGTCGTTCTATTACAGATTCTTTTTTGCGATCTCATTCCACGTGTATTGTAGTGTACTGTGTACGGAATCCCATCATTTAAACGCTGTCTCAATCGCTTTAAAGTTATCCTGATTCTTCTAATGTCCCTTCAAAGTTCTTAAAAGGGCTGCAATCAGTCTCTTTCGGAGTCCTAAAAGAGACTCTTATCAGGCTTTAGAGTTTTGAAATGAGCTTTAATTTGTAGGTACTTATAATCTGAATGAGTGGTGATGTAGAAGTACAGCAAAAGACAAGATTCATAAGAAAAAACTTTATACTTAATACTTTCTTTAATAAGAAACATTAATCCGAGAGATAGCAACGTTTTCGATTAATAATTTTTAGATTGTTTAAGTCTTGTGGCGCATTCTCTTTATAGGTTAAAATCGCAGATTTAAACAATATTTCAATATAATTTGTACTTGTATGTTATTTGCACCCTTAAAATTCGTCTTTTTGTAAAAAAATATTTACTAGGCCTAGTGGTTTTTTTTTCAGAAATCTTTTCATCGTAATCAGGGGGGCAAATCTGGTTCAACCGGCGAAATCAAAACCCTAGTGATTACCCATATCAGGGATATAATTATCATATGGAGTTCTATGACATCTAAAGATATTATAGAACTCCATATAATAGTTATATCCATGATATGGGTAATCGTGAGGGTTTTGATTTCGCCGATTGAACCAGACTTGCCCCCCTGATGAATGGCGTAAGAGCATAAAAAAGGACATACAACAAAGATACAAATGATACTTAAATCTACTATTTTCACCAATAAAAAGGATGCGCATTGGTAAACACAACCACTCCCAGGTGCCAGACTTACCTTTTTATACCAAAACTAGCGGACCCTACAGACGTTGTCCTGCCCGAACTATAAAATAAAATATACGTAACATACATTTGAATCATATGGATGTTATTGTTCCCTGAACAAACTTACATATTTTTGTTCGATGAGCCGCTAAACACTTTGAGGTTAGATTGATTGTCATTTCGTATATAATTGCAATACAGCATAACGAACGAATTGAAATATAAATAAAACGAAACAGTGAACAGAATATTAAAATTCCATGCACATGTATATAATTGAAATATGAATAATACCGAAACAGAGCGAAAAGAACTTTAAATGTCAAAAAAAGCCAAACTACGACGTAAATGGCAGATTTCTTAGTGTTGTCAGATGGAAAAAATTAAACATTGCCAATTTGACATTAGCGCCACCAATTATAATTTATAGTTATAAAAAATCATGTTTTTTATTTTCCTTTTATTATATCAATGTTTCAAATTCCATTTTGAGAATCTAAACCATTCAGGTATTCACACAATTTTTTTTATCAAAATCGGTTCAGTCGTTTAGGAAGAGTTCAGTGACATACACACATACAGAAGAATTATATGTATATAGATATATTTAATAAGGAAGTAAATATTAAGCAGTCATTAAAAATTAATAGTTTTTTGACGGTGCTATCTCTTAGACTATAATTTAATTTTATGCAAAGCGAATACGATGCTTATGAAGGCCCCGTTACACCTTTAACCTTTAAGTCTTCGAATTAAACCCAAATGGTATAGATAAAAGTTGTTAACAGATATGAGCATGATGATCTTGGACATGTGCCAACAGATTGCAACAACTTCCTTTAAGATGATGAGTACCTATTTGGAATGAGGGCACTCCAAGAATAAAACCTTATATACCTTCATATATTATGTGTACGTGCAGTTTAGCAGACCCAATCTTAAATTGGCAAGATTTTCTGTAACTAAAATGTACTTTTTCACATATCGACTTGTGACTATGTACTATGAAGAAACTTAATCTGTAACTAAAGTCCAAGGTTCATGATTTTTATTTTATTTAATGAAATTAGCTCAACAAATCCATTTTCCTACAGTCATATAAAGAAACTAATCAAGAAGAAGTTGGTAGTTTCTATTTTAATGGTTTTTGAGCGAATATAATTAAATACCAATGTTTTTAATTACATTTAGCAGGTCGAAAGAGTACAAACTAAAAATCATATAAAGATTATGTTGGTGAAAGGAATTTATAAAATATTATAAATAAAATAGCTGTTAAGGCCTTTGAAAAATATTTAAATAATTACTTTGACATGTTTTCAGTAAAAATCACAAATACAGAACAATCAAATAAGATTTTGCATTTACATAAGCTCTGAGGAAAAATAAAAGTAAAAAAATGAATACATTATTTATTTTATTTATTTTTATTTATACATCTTCTTGTACATAATATAAACAAATATAATTGTACACTGGCGGGCTTATTGCCATTAGGCAATTTCTTCCAACCAACCAGATTACAAAGTATGACAACATTGTGTATGTACAACAGCAAATAAAAAAGAGTAAAATAAATCAAAGAAAATAGTATAACACTTAAGAGGACATATAACGCTAAATCTAGCCACTTAAATAATGATATGTTAAAACCGCCTAATGCACTATGAAGTTACGCGTTAGTAAGGGTAACTGTCGCGTGCGTTTAAAAAGGTTTATACGTGATTTAAATTATCGGAAAGACATAATTATCATGATTATAAGTCTTTTATTCCTTTAATTTTAAAATTAATTTAACCAAAATGACAAAAAACTCTATAATTAACGAATCAAGTATAATCAAGTAACTAAAATATGGCTGGTGGCCGAGCGGTTAGCTCGCTGGATTAGTAATCCATTGGTCGTGAGTTCGAATCCTACCACGACCGATCTATAGCACAAGCATTTGTGCATAATTTAGGGAATGTATGAAGATGTATATGTACCTACTTTTTTCAAGGACATATTCATTCTTGGTGAAAACAATCATTTTGAAATCGTTCAAGTATATTTAAAAAATCTTCTTTCTGCACATGTATGTAGATAAATGCATTTTTTGTTTCTAGGTGGGATTACTGCAATGCCATATATTATGCTGATCTACCCAAACGTAGTTGAGACGCTTATCTTTATGGTATAGGTATTTGTATATCACGTCGGGGTCACCACTATAGGTATTTGTATATCACGTCGGGGTCACCGCTATAAGTATTTGTATATCACGTCGGGGTCACCGCTATAAGTATTTGTATATCACGTCGAGGTCACCACTATTGGTATTTGTATATCACGTCGGGGTCACCACTATAGGTATTTGTATATCACGTCGGGGTCACCACTAAAGGTATTTGGTCACATTGAGACTACCTATTTAGTGGAGCGAAATAATAATACGTGTTCTGATTACATGTTGTTTGTTTGACGGAGGCGCAAGGAAAACTGTCTCTGTTTGGTGGGGACATATGAATATAAAGGCAAGCCAGAGGGGCTGCCCCCTCAATCGCCACAAAGGCTTATAGAAGATGTTAATAACACCTCTCCAAGCTGCGCTGGTTTACGTGTCCAAAACGAATAGACTACAAATTCTACTTGATGGTTTTAAAAGATCTACATGACTTAGATCCGCACTATACTCATGAACTGTGTCAGAGAAATGCTAAAATTGAGATTCTCAGAATCACCTAACACCATTTTAAAGGAATTGGACACAGACAATAACGCGGCTTATTTTGATCAGTGTAAACGGACCTATAAAGTGGAATAAATTGCCTTCTGAGGTGCGTGGAGAGCAGAGTTTTGGGGCCTTCAGTAAATTTATTGAGACTTCTTTGTTTTTCAGAGCCCACAAATAAGCAACAGCGCCCATGGAACGGTTGTTTTATCATAAAATTGCAGTAAAAAAATGATTATTATTCTGTGGAATCTAGATAAAAAAAAAACATCAGCATTGTCAAACAATATTGAAAGTATACATAGATTAGTTTTTTTTGCAGTTTATTGCAGCCCGCAGAAGGATTTTTCTTTGTGGAATTTTGAATAGTTGAAAATTTCCTTGGAGATTACTGAGATTAGTTGGAAAGTAAAGACAGTTTGAAGAGATCAATTTGTGCAGTTTGATAAGCTAGAAAATTTATGGGTGCTGAAAACTACTGCTACAGAAACCATAGGTACACCGATGTACAAAACTCCACACCAAGTAAAGTATTTAACATTTAGGTTGAAAATCCCTTTAATGCATTTTTACGAAGAAATTATTTATAATAGAATTTTTACGAAGAAATTAAATTTGTAATAGAATATGTAATAGAACGATGTATGACAGGGTCAGAAATGAGAACATAAGGAAAAATGTAGGATAAAAAAAGATGTTATTAATAGAATGAAAGCGAACGCATTGAGATGGTTTGGCCACTTGGGGAGAATGAGTGAGGAACGCTTGACGAAGAAAATATACATTGCGGCCAGGAATGGAATGAGAGGTCGGGGCCGCCCAAGGAAAGGATGGCACGTCCATGTGAACGGTATTTTGAAAGTCGGAAATGTTAGAAGCGTGAACAATAGCCGAACATGTATAAGACGATGTATGAATGTTGTCGAGGCGATGAATGTATGTCAAGATAGAAGTAAGTGGCGTTCGGTTCTCTCTGCCTACCCCGTGATGGATATGGCGTGATGATATGTATGTATGTGTATGTATAAATTATTTATTACTAGAAAAAATATTTATTATTACTTTAAGAAACTTTTTAACATCTCAATAGAGACGAAGTTGGGATATTATTAGATATTATGGAAGAACTAGGAACTCAAGGCACCTACAGGGCTTACGACCTGTCATCGGCTGGTTAACGTGATCACTTTATGTGCTTGCGCAACGTTCACCAATTATGCCTTCTTATTGAGTTCCTTTATCAATGTAATTTTTGAAAGTTCTATATATTTGAATAATGTGTCACAATTCACATGAAAATAAGGAATTATAACCAATGCCATCTATGAAGTAACGAAGAAACCTTTTTTGTAACGCCATCTATTGATAAAATAGTTTAGTTGTAAACAATAAAGACTTATAAATGTAAGTCCTTATAAAAAAAATCTAATGTTTACGTATATGTAATTAAAAAATATTAGATTATTATTACTTTACTTTTCTTTACATTTTTTTAAATTACATTTAGTGACGACAGCGTTTCTTACATTCTCAAAATCGAAATTAGCTTAAAAGAGGAAGCTTTGTTGTAGTCCCCATACCAGAAAAACAGATGGTATGGACATGTAATGAGAAGGCAAAATGAACATGTAGTCCTGCTCTGCTCTAGCAAGGGAAAGGACGTCCACCATCCACGTGGTGGGGAAGTATGAGTAAGCTCATGGATACCACCCACGACAATACAGTACAGATCATCCTAGCGCCAAATGATTAGGAGAGCCGACCTTACTTTAAGTAGGACAAGGCTAAGAAAAAAGAAGAAGAAGTCCAGAACGCGAGAAAATTATCAAGAAAAATGCCGAAACACTCCAACTATAAAAAATAGTATTCTTTGTTTTTATTATTTCTATTTCCTTTATGAGTAGGAAGTTATAAACCCTGATTTATTTTGTAACCATTGTTTTCTGACCGATAAAATCAATGAAACGAAGACCCATTGAGACAGGTTAAATGTATCGTAACTAGTCCATTTCCACAATATTCCATCTCTCTTGATTGTTATAGGTATATTACTTAATGACATTTTTTGGTCATTTTTAAGTTCAAATCGACCATAAAAACCCCATACAAATATGTGTTTAAACGAAAATAATATTTTATAAGACCTAAATATATTTTGTAACAATTCCATATCCAAATCATTACATTTTAATTTGCACATATCAATAGTTTAATTGAGAAGGTTTTATGAAGGAGGGTAGAATCTTAAGTCTATATCAAGATGAAGAAGAAAAAGAAGGTATTGTAAAGATCATGTGGAAATAATGGACTCCCAAAGAACACCACACATTACCCTACGTGGAAAACCAGAGGGAATAAGAATGCCTGGAAGACCCTCGCCAAAAGGTGGAGCAACAGCTTGGAGGGCACATCACAAGACGCAATAAACTCCATGCAAACAGGCTCTACTAGTTTTCGATCAGTATAAGAAGAAAAGTTTAATGCTTAAAAAAAATCAATTTTAATGACCATAAAAATATAAAACAAATATGAAAGTACAAGGTAAATAATATATAAGGCATGTATAAAAATACATTTTGTAAATTAAGCGCATTGAGAGAAAAATGAAAAAAAACGGAATTCTGTTCTTATAATCATACATTTCTCATTTAATTGCAAATATCTTGAGGCAATTTTTGACGGAGCGGAGACATTTGTGTTTAAATAGATCTCTGGAAGTCGTCGATAAATATGTGACATGCTTAAAGACCAGAGACACGGTGCATTGATCGTTGCATTTCAAAAATACACTGCGACAAACGCAGTTCCAACAATACCATTGAAATATTGAACCGTCACAACTTCAGCTACTCTGCAATGATTTATGATTTTGATCGAAAGAGATTTATATCTCACGAGGTTCGTTTGCACCTTTACTCTGGGTTCGGTATTAGCGTTTATGGTTCTTCATAAATGTCACCACTCGCACTTTCTTTAATAAAATATTTACGTCTATAGAGTCTAATTATGACATTTACAACTAAATGTAGAGCTTTTTGGAAAATTGGCCGCCCACATACGCGCGTTATTTTAATAATCACACATTAAATTCATACCGGGGTGTAAAATTACATTTTGAAATGAGGCAATGAAATTGTACCAAACATTCGGCAGCGAATTTATCTTTAATGGCCAAGTAAATGATCTAGATAAAAAAAAACATGAAAATGATTCTTCTTATCAAATAGTTCTGCGAACACACGACATGATATACTTCTCAAACTCACGAACCGTCAAATTTAGTCTCTCGAATAATATTTTCACTCTCCACACTATGGAACAATGGAGAGTCATGATTTCGCATTTTTTTTTATCATGTAGAGAGTGCATACTGTGAGTTTCATCGTGATGTGTTTGTAAGTATAGCGTACGGCGTACGCCGTACGGATTATCCTTTTTGTGTCCTCTCTACAGCCCAAACTATAAGTCCAATCGACTTCATATTAACATCATATATGTAAAGTGCATAGAAGTAGAACTGATTAGTTTTCCATAGATATCCGTTAATTTCTTCTCTATGATTTCACCTGTCCAAATTTTCAAAATGCTCTCACGGTCTGGAAAATCAAGGTATTTTTATACTGTTTGAAATTTTGATACAACAAAAATACCCTCATCAAAAATTCATTCAAGGATTGTCAAAATTTATAGAAAAAAATCCATGGTCTGCCATATCAATGTAAAATAAATTTGTATGAAAATGTATATATATATATATATATATATATATATATATATATATATATATATATATATATATATATATATATATATATATATATATATATATATATATATATATATATATATATATATATATATATATATATATATATATATATATATATATATATATATATATATATATATATATATATATATATATATATATATATATATATATATATATATATATATATATATATATATATATATATATATATATATATATAACAGAAATAAAATAGCTTCTGTTTGGAAAAATTGAGTGATTAACTTCATATTGATATTGTATGTGTCTATATAGACAAGTGTATTTTTTACTTTCCACTTCTATCTTCCTCAAGGGGTAGGCAATGAGTACCGAACACCGCATTCTTCTATCTTGACACATACATCGCCTCATCAACATTGATACATACATGCTCATCTTACTAGTAATGCAATTTTACTTAAAATTTCTCAACAGGTATCATGTAGAAAATGCATATTATGAGTTTCGTGACAATGTTTTTGTGTGTATGGTAGGTATATAATGAACACTTTTGTCTTCTGGGAATCTTATATTTGTTTAAGAATCTAATAGAAATGGACTTCATAAAAATGCATTTCGAGAATGTCAACCTTTCAAGAAGAAAAAATGAACAATTACTATGGTGTGTAGAGTTTAATGTTGGCTATAACTCGCTCGTTTTCTTAGTATTCCACTTTACAAACCACCAACAAACCTTAGAATATCACCATGTCCTATTCTGATTCGTTTCAGAATACGAAAACGTCTAAAACCAACGGGCGA
This sequence comes from Molanna angustata, assembly GCA_963576475.1. Taxonomy (NCBI): domain Eukaryota; kingdom Metazoa; phylum Arthropoda; class Insecta; order Trichoptera; family Molannidae; genus Molanna; species Molanna angustata. Next base: position 30,351,403 of record OY754982.1, read on the forward strand.
CTTGTGTAAAAGGATTTCATTGTCAACCTTTCAAGAAGAAAAAATGAACGCTTACTATAGTGGGGAGAGTTTAGTGTTGGCTACAACCCACTCGTTTTATTATAGAAGTCTAATGACAACGTACTCTGAGTTTTTGATACAAATTATGTGTATCAAAACTATTTGTTCGGAGAAATGGATAATCATAACTACCAATGTTTTTTTACAGAGGTATTATGTTGAATGGGAAGCTTCAAAACGTTCTAGGTTCTCAAACTACTGTTACAATTTTTTATTTTTCTCCTTACCTTTCGTGGAATTTTACCGCGTCACATTGATATATTATGCCAGTATAAAAATATTATTAAATTATTTTGAGAGTTTAGGTTATTGTATTGTAGATTGAAAGCATTAAGGCTAAGAAATAGGCCCGAGATATCAGTTGGCCCTTAAATCGTTGGATTTGGTAATCCAAGTTAAAAGTTTAGGGAAGATGAAATTTCATTCGCGTATTTCAGTGCAAAATGAAACGTCAGTTACGTAATCTTCAACTATAGATATATTTTACATTTTTCTATGGTTATTGTCTATAACGCATCTGTCAAATTGTAATAACCTTAAATGATACGTGACGCGAAGCTGTGACTAAATATTATTTCATTATTATAACAACACATAATTTTATTTGTTTCATTACACAGCATGTTACTTTTTCAATTTTTTATACCGATCGATGTTTTTTTTAATTAAAATCAAACATTGTAGTGAAAAAATGTCATTGAATATGTACTACGTATGTAGGTACTTCAATGCAAAATGTATGTACATTTTACAGATGGATATGGAACTAAGTGATAATGGTTAAATAGTGTCTTATGTAGAAAATTTAAGAATACACATTATATATAGAAACAGGATGGATCAATTTAAAAAGTGGGATGAAAAAACATCGCAAAAATAAAGTTGCGTGCCTGACGTTTCATTATGGCTGACAGTTTATTTCGATTGTTGTCAGGCAATACATTATAATTATGTAAAAAAGAAAATAAATATTAAATACATGAACCACTTCTTTATCAAGTCTTTTATTTTAACAACAAAAATAAATCATGATTATAATTATTATGCATAGTTATTTGTAGTATAAAATGAAATAAAACATTAAAGCGTGCGGCGATTAGTACGCCACCTGGCGAAAAAGACTAGAAACAATACTTAACTCAAGATTAAGACACGCGATCCGCCAGAAACGTTGAGTTAAATATTTGTCGTTTAGTGACGTATTTAAGGGAAGATTAGGTACTGAAATACGCAATATTTTTGTTAAACTCGAGTTAAACTCCTAAGGGCCGACTGAAATACTGGGCCATAGTGTGTTATGTGGAAATAACTATGCAGGAAATTCAATGGCAGAAGATGTAACTTAATACACATTGATTATTTTGTGTATTTGTATCATTCATTTTACATAATATATTTTTTTACTCTTGTTTACTCTTTTTTTATAACATGTGAAAATATGAAAATTACATCTGAATTAAGATACCTGTGTAAAATAACAGTCCCAGAACAGGCTTTTTACGAGTGGGGCGTTATAAGTCAGTTTATATATGTTACTAGCGGACCCGAAAGACGTTGTCCTGCCCGAACTATTAATTTTTGAAACAAAAAATATATGTAACATACAGCAAACTTACATATCGTTGTTCGATGAGCCGCTTAACACTTTGAGGTTAAATTGATTGTCATTTCGTATATAATTGCAATACAGCATATTATATGGTCTGAACACGGAAACGAACGAATTGAAATATGAATAATAACAAAACAGTGGACAGAAATTAAAATTCCATGCACATGCATGTAATTGAAATATGAATAATAACGAAACAGTGGACAGAAATTAAAATTCCATGCACATGCATGTAATTGAAATATGAATAATAACAAAACAGTGGACAGAAATTAAAATTCCATGCACATGCATGTAATTGAAATATGAATAATAACAAAACAGTGGACAGAAATTAAAATTCCATGCACATGCATGTAATTGAAATATGAATAATAACAAAACAGTGGACAGAAATTAAAATTCCATGCACATGCATGTAATTGAAATATGAATAATAACAAAACAGTGGACAGAAATTAAAATTCCATGCACATGCATGTAATTGAAATATGAATAATAACAAAACAGTGGACAGAAATTAAAATTCCATGCACATGCATGTAATTGAAATATGAATAATAACGAAACAGAGCGAAAAGAAATTTAAATGTCAAAAAAATCCAAACTACGACGCAAATGACAGATTTCTTAGTGTTGTCAGATGGAAAAAAAACTAAACATTGCCAATTCTACATTAGCGCTACCTATTGTAATTAATTGGTATATTTTTTTTTTAATTTCTTTTCACTATATTAATGTTTAAAATTCCATTTCTTATTTATTTATTGATTCACGGCTCAAAGGCCTTTACAAAATTAAATATTGCATAACACAGCATAAACAAAAGAAAAACAATTTATAAACACCTAGACATAACAACGGTAGCAGAGGATATATAAAGAAAAATAACAACATATAAGAGAGGTAAATTAAACAACAAAGTACATACATTAAAAACCAATGAATTAATAAATAAAAAAAAACTCAAATAAAAAATACTACATAGCATGAACACAAGAATATTATTGATTTTTTAATCTTAACCATTCAGGGACTCACACAAATACACATAAAAAATTCCATCAAAATCGGTTCAGCCGTTTAGGAAGAGTTCAGTGACATACACACGTACAGAAGAATTATATATATATGTTATATTTGTTTGAAAAATATGGTAAGTAAAGAATATTCTGCTCCATTATGGCTGTATCACTGCCATTGACAAAATATAAGAATACAAAGAATCAATATCTGATAAATAAACACGGCAATGTATGAAATGTAAAGGTGAGACTTGTGTTTTATGTTTATTGCTGAAACGTGAATTCCGGACAAAGAACCTATCAATTGTGAGTTACTCTCTTACTTACTTTCAACCTCACAAAATTTAAATAAATATTCACAACTAGCTTTTATGTCCCGCCGTTGGCCAAGAATGTAAAATTGTGAAAGAAAAAGGAATCGTTTTTATAATATTGTCACCCAATTATTTTGCAATATCAGACTATGAAAAGTGGTTTGAAATTTGATTGAGTTTAAGTATTGTAAAATGTTCAAGTGATGGCCACAACCCATTCTTTTTTATATATTGCTATAAAGTGTGAATGACGTATAATATTTATACAATTTCTGCTCGCATGGACTATGCGTAATGGTTTTAAATATGACTGTTTATCAACGTTGTAAAGAGATTGGTTTGGCCACAACCCCCATTTTTAAATATTATCATCGAAAACAAATTGTAATGTGTACCTATTGAAAATTTAGTAATTTTGGATGTTGGGATGTGGTTAAAATTTGATTAAACAAACGTAGGTACTGAAAAGATCTAGTATTGGTCATATCCCATTCGTTTTTATATTTTTTATCAAGTGTGCATTAAATTTTTGCTCAATTTGACTGAAAGTCTTCATTAACGAAGAAGAAGAAGACTTGAACTATAGTAAATAGTTTTTAATTTGAATATAAATGTTGTGAAGAGTTCAGTAATGGCCACAACCCCCATTCTTCAAATATTAGGTGTTGAAAATAATTCAAAATAGGATGATATAAATGGTTTAAATTTAATTCAACAAAAGTATTGAAAAGATTCTAGTGCAGGTTATATCGTCACATCCCATATCCCATTCATTTCATATGTATTTTCATCCAGTGTGCATATCGTTAATAATATTTCTGAACAATAGACTATTAGACTTAAAACTAACCCAAAAGACTAAATAAAAAAGAGAAAAATAAGTATAAGACTATAAGAAATAGTTTGTATAAAAAACTATTCCAATGGTCTACATAAAATAAGTAAAAATACATAAACCTAATAGAAGAATTAGACTATTGGAAATAGATTGTATAAAAGCTCACCCAAAGGTCTACAAAAAAGAAGAAGAAGAATATTTAGACTATTGGAAATAGTTTGTATAAATACTGACCAAAAGGTCTACATAAAAGAAAATGAATAAGACTATTGGAAATAGTTTGTATTAAAACTCTCCCAAAAGTCTACGTACTTAAATGAAGAAGAATAATAATTAGACTAAAGGAAATAATTTTTATAAAAAAATGACCCAAATGTATACATAAAAGAAGAAGAGAATTAGACAATAGGAAATAGTTTGTATAAAAACTGCCCTAAAGGTCTACATAAAATTAAGAAGAAAAAGAATTAGACTCCAGGACCCGCCGCTTCAGGCCCTTCAGTACCTCCCGTCCCTTTAATCCCTCATTACGTCCCTTCCCATCAGGCCCTTCAGTACCTTCCGTCCCTTCAGGCAGTTTTATACCTCCCGTCCCTTCAGGCCCTTTAGTGCCTCCCTTCCCTTCATTACATCCCGTCCCATCAGTCGGTTAAGAAAAGTTTAAATCCAGAAACCATCCTGGAAGAACCGCGAAGAGATGAAAGAACCTTCTTTTCCCAGGATGCTCTACTTAATAGGTAAAATGACTAAATACACGAAGAAGAAGAAAAAAGTTTAAACCCAGATACCTGCGAAGAGATGGAAGGACAGTTGGACCTTCTTCTCCCAGGATTCTCCAACTTCATAGGTAAAATGACCAAAAATACACGATGAAGAAGAAGAAGAAGAAATAAGTTTAAATCCAGATACCTGCGAAGAGATAGAAGGAAAATTGGACCTTCATCTCCCAGGATAGTTCATCTTCATAGGTAAGATGACCAAGTACACGTTGAAGAAAAAGAAGAAAAAAGTTTATATGCAGAACCCGTCCTGGAAGACCTGTGAAGAGATGGAGGGACAGTCGGACCTTCTTTTCCCAGGATACTCCCCCTTCATAGGTAAAACGACCAAATACACGAAGAAGAAGAAGAATAAGAAAAAAGTTTAAATCCAAAAACCATTCTGGGCATACGCTCGACAATTCACCAAAGTTTCATTATAATCGGACAAACGGTTGATAAATAAATAAATAAAATAATTTTCCTATAGGAAATCAGTATAGGTATATTATTGTTGATTTGTAAGTAAATAGTATTAGGTAGGTACCTACCTACAACAACCTTCTAAATAAATTCGATTCCTAACAAATTTTATTTGAATATCACATTCTTTCTGTAGCCATGGAAACGATTCGAACACGTAAGTAATATCGAATGGTTCGGATACATTTTTTGAATATGTAGGTACCTACATTGGTTTGTTCGATGCCATAAAAATGAAAATTGTCAGAAAAATCAAATATTATTTACAAATTATGCAATTTTATTATGCCTATATCTTTACTAATAATAAACACATTTTTACAATATATGTCTTAAAACTTGCTGTAATGTCTTGTGTTTCATTTTATTATTTCATAATTACATTTATTTCAAAGGTTTATTATTTTCAAGAACATATTCATTCGGTGGGAAAATGAAATATTGTATGAAAAGATATTAAAATGGCGGCGTTTATGTACAAAAGGCTTACTTTGAAAATAAGTTAAACATTATAATTATACCAAATATTCACCATGTTTTTCACTTAAACGCTAAGTTATACTTCAAAATATATTTTTTTTGTGTAAATACCTACTTCTAACTTTTAAACTAACAGATATTTGCGTGCAAAATGTACACTTTTTTGACAGATACGACTTGGAAAATTTTGTATGAAAAAAATAATTATTGAAATATTTTTAAAATTCAGCATTTTTATCGCATTATTTTTAGCGTGACACTGCATCAGGTATACAGGTACACGTTCGCACATAAATTAGATTTTTAGATGCTCTTGGTTTTTCAGAAGGCGTGAGACAAACACACACACACACACACACACACACACATACACACACACACACACACAAACACTAACATTTTGATTGCTTTATTACTTTAGATAAATTACCCCCCCCCTCCTTGAGCTCCCTCTACTCCCCGAACGTGCAAGAAACGTACAAGATGGATGTCGGGCATTTTGAATTTTACATATTTGAAATATCAAAGTTAAAAGAATTTCCGACTCGCCGGGGTATTTCCAAGTATACCTTCGAACATTCATTACAACTTTACACAGGGAAGGTTTCGGATTAAATAAAAGGAATTTTGTAATTTTGCGGAGCTTATTAGTTAGCGAGTGAATCGTAGCACACAATGAAATTGTTAATTATAATACGGGACAAAAGAATATGGAACATGTTTATGTACGACAGTATAGGAAATAAAGCCAATATAGAAGATGTAGAAGGCCAAAAGAGAACCTGAAAAAACAGTGATTATTGGTTCATTTAATTAGAAGGACGGCGACCCTGAAGCCATCTCCTTCTTGGTGAAGTGGCAATATAAATAGAAGAACTAAAGAGAGTCAGATGACAGAAACGTTTCGGTCGGAGTGGCAACAATGAGCTTTCCAAGATGAACATTCAGCACTTGGAATAAAATAGACGTGATTAGATTGAGATCGCTTGGTTTGTTAAAAATAGGTTTTCCTATATTATAATATTCTACTACCATTGCTATATAATATAATCAATAACACAGATTTACCACAATACCTTAAGAAAGATGTTATTTTCTTGTCAAATCGCGATCTGCCTCTTTCATCTGCTGATCGTACTACACAATCTATTTCCATTCATTTTACTGAATTTCCTAGTTCCTCTTTTCAAGTACTATCAGCAAGACTATGGAACACGTTAAGTGATGATATTACGACGTCTCAATCAATTCAACTCTTTAAAAAAATACTAAAGCTGTTATACCTGTCCAATTACTCCTAATTGACACCCTTTCTCCATCCTCTCTCTCCTCCCACAACCTCTATCTCCTTCCATTCTCTGTTTCTGTGTATTTACATTTAATAATGTTACGTGTTTGTCTTTCTTTTTGTTTTTTTTTTTATATAAATTTAATATACCTAACACTTCACTATGTATAGCCTCACGTTGCTTTTGTTGGTTTAAAGAAATTGCTTTATGGAAATAAACCCGTAATTGTACACATTATTGAACATGAAGTTAAATAAATATATGCATTTTTATATCAACGGAATAAACATTTTTAAATATCCTCGAAAAAGTCTTTGTTGTTGTGTTATTACATTTAATAATGTTACGTGTTTGTGTTTCTTTAAGTTTATTAATATAAATTTAAAAAATCATTTAATGATAATAATGAGAAAGAAGAGTTACGGCAGGGAATAGAATAAACGGAGCACTTAGACCAGTAATGTCCGACCCAAGCATCTCAAAGGAAGCCAAAATTGCAATACACAATGCAATTGTGGTGCCTACTTTGACGTATGTAAGTGAAACATGGACCTGGCAAAGAACACATGAAAGTAGAATAAATGCTGTAGAAATGAGATCACTAAGAAGAGTATGTAATAGAACGATATATGATAGAATAAAAAATGAGGACATAAGGAGAGAATGCAAGTTAAAGAAGGATATTATATGTAAAATGAAAGTGAATGCTTTAAGGTGGTTTGGACATATAGAAAGAATGAACGATGAACGACTGACCAAAAAAATATACATGGGTGCAAGAGATGGAGTGAATAGCAGAGGTCGCCCCAGAAAGGGATGGCATGACCATGTGAATGATATTTTGAAAGAAGGAAACATAAAAAGTTTGAACAATCGACGAGCATGTATGAGACGATGCATGGATGTAAAGGAAGCCAGAAATGTGTGCAAAAATAGAGAAGTATGGCGCTCGGTTCTCTCTGCTTACCCCGTAAGGGACATGGCGTGATGGTATGTATGTATGTATGTATGTATTTAATGATTCGGCGGATATTTTGTGGTAGTTAATATTAACCATATTTGAATTACTAGAGTCACTTTGCGATATGTTTCGGAAGTGCTATCATCGACCGGCATGTCGAGAGTCGAGAAGTGACTGACTCATAAAAACAGTGGTTTGTGGACAGAAGCCCCTGAGGTTTATGGTAGGTACTTTCGGAAAAGACCGAACCGAGGGCCTAGGAGTGACCCTTAAGGTTTAAGGTTCTTTCAGTAAAGTCCGAATCGAGGGCTCAACTCCGTTTGGTCCAGAATTGATCCTTGAATCCTGTAGGGAATGCAGTCAGAGTATGTGCCCGAATCGCTTCCTATTGTGACGTATTAGCGATCAATTCCGAAGATTGAAAACGAGGTCACCAGGGGGGCAAGTCTGGTTCGTTCAGCGAAATCAAAACCCTAGTGATTACCCATAGCATGGATATAATTATCATATGGAGTTCTATGACATCTAAAGATATTATAGAACTCCATATAATAATTATATCCATGATATGGGTAATCGTGAGGGATTTGATTTCGCCGATTGAACCAGACTTGCCCCCCAGGACAGATTCTGTCCACTAAATAAAGTGAAAGTTTACTTAGTTTAAATATAAAAACTGATCTTAGCTTAACAAGTCACAATAAGAAGACGACGTATTCACAGAGGGTGATTACTAAATACTCGGGTGCATGTACCATCAAATTAAATATTTACAGCCAGTGGGTAAATTAAATATTAGAGAGTAAGGAAACACATTATTAGGTACACTTACATTCGATATATTGAGTTACACTTGATTTATACACAAGAAATAAAATTAAATAAAATAAATGTTCTGTACATTAACAATAGAATTTAGACAATAGAAAAATAACAGTTTCGTAAATTTAAAATAACACGCGCGCGAAAGTTGTTGACCAGGTAGTAAAAGAGATGATGAATGCATCGGTGGTTTGCTTATTATATTTCACTCCAGAGGTTTATTTAAATACAGAGTCATTGAACTCTGGTTCTATGCACTATTTGAGTAGGTACATATGATTAAAAAGAATATTGTTGCAAAGCCGATACTAGTGGTCGATGACCTCCCCTCGCGCAACGGATGTACTTTCTAAATACCTATGTAGGCGAATTCGCTATAGGTTTATAGCTAGTTATTTTATTCAAATATGGTTAAATTTAACATACCTACCACTTCACTATGTATAACCTCAAGTTACATTGGTTGGTTTGAAGAAAGCGCCCTTGAGGTGAGGTTATCACAAAAACGGCGCTATAAAAATCATCCTAATTTATTATTATTATTATAAATTGCCTTACAGCAAAAAACCTGCCTTTGTACACATTTATGTACATGAAGTTAAATAAAATATAATAAATATGTATATCACTAGCTGTGGGTTGCCATGATCCAATTTGTCTGGTTCCCCTTTCTAAGGGTTACGAAGGTCAGATGGCAGTCGCTTCAATGTACATAATAACCAGATTGCTAAAAAACAGTAAATTGCTAAAAAACAGATTTTTATCGATGTCCGAAGAATTAAGTAAATTGCTAAAAAACAGTAAATTGCTAAAAAACAGAATTAGTAAATTGCTAGCAATTTACTTAATTCTTCGGACATCGATAAAAATCTAGCCTATGACTTAAACACCCTATTCAATCTAATTTTAAACCAAAACTTTTTTCAATTTGACAATACTATATTTAAACAAAAAGACGGATTATCTATGGGGTCCAATACTAGTCCTTTGATCGCGGATATTTTCATGAACTCCTTGGAAAACAAAATATTTAATAGTAATAATTTATTATTAAAATATATATTTTGTTGGAAAAGGTATGTTGATGACATTTTTTGTATTTGGGTGGGTACAAAAAGACAGCTTAACGTGTTCCTTAACTTCCTATATAAATTACATAAGAATATTAAATTTACATTAGAGATAGGTGAAGATTTAAGTTTAAATTTTTTAGATTTAACAATTTCCATACTTGATAACAAATTAGATTATAAAATTTACAGAAAAACCACATACACGGATTTAATAATACATAACTCTTCTAACCACCCCGTGTCACAAAAGATGTCAGCTTTTCATTCAATGATTAATAGACTTTTAAAAATTCCCTTATCGAGAGATAATTATTTGAAAGAATTGAACACTATAAAACAAATTGCCCGTAACAATGGTTACAAGGATGAAATTGTCAATAATTATTTTAAACAAAAAAATAAAGAAAACTTTTAAAGACCAATACCTTTACCCAAAAATAATTGAGGATAACAACAATAAAAAATGGAGAAAATTATTATTTTTTAACAATGATATATCAAATCTAATAAAAAAGAATATCCCGAACACAATTTCACCAGCCTTCTATACAAATAATAAACTGAAAAATATAATACTTAATAATAAAGACAAGATAAATAAATTAGAAAAATCGGGAGTATACAAATTAAGTTGTAATGACTGTAATCAATTTTATATAGGGAAAACAAATAGAAATTTTCAAATTAGAACACAAGAACACTTACGCTGTCTGAAAAATAATAATTTTTCAGAATTCGCTGAACACCTTATAGAATTTAATCATCATTTTGACATTAATACAGGTTTACAGATATTACATACAGGACATTCAAATTTAAAATTAGCTGATTTGGAAATATTAGAAATTAGGAAAAGCATAAACAATAACCAGGATATAATAAACAATCAAATTAATTTTCCTAATAGTCCGCTACTAAATATATTCCCTATCAAATAAATTAACATAGATTAAATTAATAATAATAAAAAAAAAATAATAAATATATTAATAAATAATTTATATCTTGCGTTTCCTAAACACCGGGTTGTCGCTTGCCCCACTACTTTTGAATTGACTCCTCCCACATCTTTAGTTTAGGTTAAGTCTATATTTTCATTTTTAATTTAGTACGTAAGTCATCCTGAAGATGAGAACATCGTTTCATCTTCAGGAAGTCTCCGCTGATATAGGCCATACCATCAGTTGTAGGATGAAAAATACAACATCACAATATATTGTGTTTCTGTAATAGATAAAGTTTCTGCAGCCGAGGTAAACATAATATTACTTGAAAATATTAAATTACATTAAAAAGTTCATATTCACAAACAAATCACATATCACTAAAGAACTTAGCACTAAGAACATTTCTCGCCCTGTAATACTACACTGGAATACGTCAAGTATTGAATTATTTATATTGTTACAAACACGCCAAAGAAATGAATTTTGTCGATAATTTGTAGATACTTGTTTTGACGAGAATATGGGATTTTGGCGTCGCGATTGAGTGGGCACCTTAAGGTTTATTTTGTTAAGTAGATCTGGGCAGTCGATTTGACTTTTTAAGATTTTTAGTAGATAAACCATGTCAGCAGTGTCACGACGTTTGTAAAAAGGCAAAAGATGGTGCTGTTTACATAATTGTAAATAGTCAGTTTGATAAGTTCGAGCTTTGAAATTAAGAAATCTGATAAATTGTTTCTGTACTCCTTCAATACGAGAGATATAGACATCATACATTGGATTCCATACTTGGGATGCATATTCGAGTTGGCTTCTGACAAAGGTACAGTAAAGAATTTTTAAGGCTTTGATGTTTTGAAAGTCCTTCGAGGTTCGCATAATGAATCCTAATGACTTGGATGCTTTGTTAACAATTGAATTAATATGAGAGTCGAATAATAATTTAGAATCAAGTAGTAGTCCCAAATCCCTTATTTCTTATACCTTTTGTAATTCATGACCATATTTTGTAATTCATGACAGTTTCATCCTCTGCTTTCTTTGAATTAAGACGTTTTAAGTCAATCCGAAGGAGTATCCCATCTGAAGCCATGAAATCTTTGGTAAGCGCCTTTGTTGTCTCCCGTTTGGATTACTGCAACGGTATATATGCGAATCTACCAAAAAAAGAAATTAATAAAATTCAGTCAGTTTTCAATGCTGCAGCCAGGCTCATCACCGGAGCCTCCAGGTTTTCTCACATCTCTCACCATCTCCGCAATCTCCATTGGCTTAAAGTTCCTGAAAGGATTGAATATAAACTCTGTCTCACGATCTTCAAAGCACTTCATGGTATGGCCCCTACTTACCTCTCCGAACTTTGCATTCCTCTTTCAATTAACGACAGACAATCATCACTTCCTTCTGCATCTTCATCCATGGTTGGAAAATTATTTGAAATAAACAGGGTGCATACCACTTATTTCGGCGATCGTGCGTTTGCTGTGGCAGGACCAAATGCATGGAATAAGCTCCCAAATACCCTCAGACAAACTGAAAATATATCTACCTTCAGAAAAAATCTCAAAACACAGCTTTTTCGCAAATCTTACCAAAGCCATAATGATACATCTTAATCAATTTTCAGCGCCCTTGAGGTGAGATATTCACGAAAACGGCGCTATATAAATCATCCAAATTATTTTTTTTTTTTTTTTTAATAAGGCACAGCCACCAATAGAGGCGGATTTGTGCTGTACAATTTAGATCATAATATATTTACTGTTGAAAAGAAGAGTAAAAACAGAATTCCATTAGATCTCAGAGAAATAGGGGTTTACATTAAATGATTGCAAAAGGGAAGCATATGTACAAGCAATTAAAGAATTTACAATAAAACATTAAATGCGTCAGTCACCTTCTAATGGTCGAGTGAAAGGCTTCCTACAATCAGCTATATCTTTATACCGGTGGTGGAGATGAATTTAGCGATTTCTAATATTACATGTCGTGAGCCAATCGCCAACAGATGCTCCATATTAAAGGGTCTTTCTATTTTCACCACTTCTCCGTACATACCTCTATCCGAGACCAACGGGCAGGCAAAGAACACATGGTTCAGTGTCTCGAGATCCTGACCGCACTCGCAGTATGGGCTGTTAACAACTCCTATTCTGAATAGATGAGGGGCTATTGAGCAATGTCCGATCCGCATTCTACATATAGTTGAGACGACACATTTGTTCAACTGATAAGCTGTATACCAAGGCTTTCTTGGAATCGTAGGTTGAATATCTTTATAAAATCTGCCTTTGTTCGAAGTCGGAGAGTTCCATTCCTTCTCCCACTCGTTCCAAGTTCGAGACTTGAGCGATAGGATCACGTCATCGAATGTAGGAAAGAAATTATTTAAATTTTCGCCCGACTCAATGGCGGATTTGGCCAACCTGTCCGCAATTTCGTTGCCCTCGATTCCTCGGTGTGAGGGAATCCAAGCAATCTTTATATCCTTACCAACGGAACTCAGATTGTAGAAATTTTTACGTATTTCACAGAGATTTATGTCATTAGGTCTTGTATTTAAATTAGAAGCGATTGCAGAGACACAGCTGAGTGAATCGGTAAAAATGATTGCCCTTTGAAGATTTAGACTGTGTATGGAGTCAAGTGCTATTTTGATTGCCACACATTCCGCAGAGAATATAGAAGTTTGGAATGAAAGTTTATATTTGCTCTCAATTTTGAGACTAGGAATGAATACCCCGACTCCCAGAGCAGAATCATTTGACATTTTAGAACCATCAGTAAATATGTGAATATGGGAGGGATAAGATGAAATAAAATCCTGGAAAATTGAACGATTCTCAGAAGGGTTAAAAGAAGATTTGAGAATACCAATGTCTTTATGTATCTCTGGTATGTGGATAATTGCCTCGTAAGGGATATTGTAGTAAGGGGGAACAGTAGATTCTGGGGGAAGGTAGTGAGATTGAGAGAAATATATATAACTCTTGCAAAGACATGGAATTTGTTTGCCCCTCCTTATATGTTCCTTCAGCAGAGACACAAGGATTTTTAATGGGTCTGTTAGCAATTTGTTTGGGGTTGAAAATCTTCTAAGAAGGAAACTGTCTGATAGAAATTGTCTTCGGAGAATCAAAGGAGGGTCTACACTCTCCACTTGAAGGACATTTACAGGTGATGATCCCATAGCTCCGAGCACCAGTCTAAGGGATTTTGATTGGACTACATTGAGTCTCTTTTGGAGATATTTGGGGAGAGGGTCGAGAATAAAACTTCCATAATCCAGATGGCTGCGGATTAAAGCATTGTACATGAGTTTCATTGTGGTCGGGTGACTTCCCCACCATACTCTACTCACAGCACGTAAAATATTAAAATTTTTCTCACATGAGGAAACCACAGTATCAATGTGTCGTTTCCATGAAAGCTTTGAGTCAAGGATCATACCCAGGAATCTGACCGATTTAACACAGGAGACTGTCATGTTGTCAATAGTTACAACGATATTTGGGAGCTTACGTTTTTTTGTAAATATAACAGTCTGACACTTGGAAGGGGCCAGATGCAGATTCAGTGAATTAAGCTTGCCATTTAAGTTCTGAAGATTCGTTATCAGGTTTTCTTTTGCAGTCTCTATATCTCTACTAAACGAGTATATTACGATATCGTCCGCATATTGTAGGATTTTACAATCTTTCGTAACAACGGAATGTATTTGTGCACAATAAAGATTAAAAAGTATGGGGCTCAAGACAGATCCCTGAGGCAATCCTTTATATATTTTTCTAACGAATCGGGAATCGTTAGTCTCAATAACTATACTGCGCTCAGAGAGAATATTATGGATCAAGTTCGTCAAAAGACGCGGTACTCCCAAGCCCAATAGAATCTCACTCAATCTCTCTAATAAGACGTTGTCGAATGCAGAAACGATATCCAAAAAACTGGCAATAACCGCTCCTTTTTTATTAAATGCAATACGAATATCTGTAACAAGTATGCTTAAATTATCCAAACACGACTTAGTTTTTCGAAATCCAAACTGATGAGCAGGTATGAGTTTGTTATGTTCCATGTACCAATCCAACCTATTCTTAATCATGTGTTCAAGTATCTTTAAAACGCAAGAAGATAGGGCAATTGGCCGATATGAATTACTGTAAGTAGGATCCTTTCCAGGTTTCAAGATGGGGATTATTTTTTGGGAATGCCATTCCTCAGGTATGTAACCTGTAGATAGACATAAGTTAAAAAATGAAAGGAGATGAGTTTTGAAGTCATCTGGAAGGAATTTTAAAGCAGGGTAAGGGATTTCGTCTAACCCTGGAGATGTATTCCTGACAGCTTTCAAAGGGATGATCAACTCACTCAGCGAGAAAGGAGAGTCTAGCATTGACAGCCGAGGTTGAGGAATAATAGTCTGCATCTTCGATCATCGATTCGAGTGTCAAGGTACTTACGTATTGTGTTTCTCGGCTTTGTGTTTTATGAACGATTAATGGTGTTGTTTGAAGTTTTGTTTGGTTTCCTCGATAGATCATCGATCAGTGATTGTTGGGTATCGTTGGTTTCATGTTAATTTTATATTTAGATTGTTTTTTTAGCATATTTATTATTTTCACTCATTAAACTGTCAATACAGCAACTTAAAAGAGACAGGACTCAATTTCTTTAGTGTTTTTTATTGTTTAGTGTCAACGCTTATTTGATTTTTTCTGTACATTTTTCCCTGTGTATATTTTTTAGTGTTATAGTGTATTATTTTGAACTCGAGTGGTTAAAATTTGTTTGATATTTTTTATTTATTATTTTCATGAATGTGTTCATAAGACTTATTTTCGCAAAACATCGATAACAACGGCCGACAGTGCGCAGGTGCTAGAGTTTCTCTTGACCAATGGTCGACTGACTGAATGCTGCGCGCGCATTCTTTCCATTGATACAGGTCGTCCGTCAGCTGAGACTCGATACACCACACCCCACCCCCTGCCTGCCCTGTTTCCGACCGTACTACACAATATTTGTGTTTTGTATGCCTACTCTTTAAAATATTATGTATTTCGGTTAATATAGTCTCTCGCGAGATATTTTAGTAATATTTTCTTTTTTTTTCTCTTTTAGCCTCTTTTTTTATTTTAAATTGATTTGGAACATCATCTTGCTATAATTGTTTTTGTTTTCTTTTACTTTGTATTCATCAATTACTATTTTTGTATAGGTATATATCTTAATATTATATTTTGTTTGTTTTCTTGCATAATTTAATAAGTAAGAAATATATATAAGTATTTTTTTTTTCTTTTTTTTTTTTTTTTTTTTTTTTTTTTTTTTTTTTTTTTTTTTTATTAATCTTTATTTACTTTTATAAACTTTCTCTATTCTTGCATACTTTATTGAGTTAAAAAAGAAGTTTTTATTCTCCCATTCATATCGCATGAAAATCTCCTAGAATCTTACTTCCATCGCTTATTTATTTATTATTATAACTTTTGCCTGTCCCAGTCAACTGGAATAATCCAATATCTGCAAATTTCGTGGGCTAGTTTTGGTTGTACAGTCGTTTGCTATTCCGTTAGGGCAGCTCTGTTGAGATCCTCCAGTGACTTACCTTTCCCGCAATCCAACCCATGACCCTTCACCACGATGGAGGTTTCAGATTATAGGATGACGAAAAGGGAGCGAAAACGAAAGAGGCAAAAGGAACTCTTGAGTCTGCCAGCAATTGCTAATGATTCCCCTCCCAGTACAAGAACCAGAACTTTTAGTCCCTCTGCAGTCCCCTCCTCCCTTGTCTCCATTAAACCTCCTCTACCCTTATCGTCTGCAGTCCCAGCTCCCACTGCTGAAGCTGAAATAATGAGCGCTGATTCCAGCACAGAAGACGATGACGAAGATGATCCTTTGCCTTCTTCCAAAATAGAAGGAGCCTATGTTTGTGTAACCAATATACAGGAGATAGTTAACAAACACTCTAAAATCTCGAAGACACATCTCGTTCGTGTTGGTCGCGAAGCGCAGCTTCTTCTGTCAATTATTGGTGGATTATCGACTGAACTAGCAGAAGCTAGAGGTACCATCTCCAGCCTTACCGCAACCTTATCCAGCAGAGATGAAAGAATATCGCACCTCTGCGAAAAGCTTGAAACAACCGAATCCCAGATTGCTCCAGTAATGAACCAAATTGCGGACAAATTGAAAGAACTTTCTCCGACCTCCTTGTATGCCTCAAGCGTGGTTAATAACAATCCACCACCCTTGTCCAAGGGCGGATTTCCTGCACTCCCTGCAAAGCCAGCCGTGTGTATTTTTCCCGCAAACGATGAGGTTAAGTCCTCAACGGAAACGAGGAAAATTTTGAACGCTGCCATTAAGCCATCTGATGTTGGTGCCCGTGTCACAAGTGTGCGCACAATAAGAGGACATGGCGTCGTTATCAACACAGCCACTGCAGAAGACTCCATCAAGTTGCTGAATGCCCCAGCAATCAAATCTTCGACGACCTTGACTGCACGGCTTGCTGCAAAGAGACAACCTCGTGTGAGGTTCAGTCACGTGCCACGGGACTTGTCGAATGACGATTTTCTGGAGATAGTGGCAGAAAACACTAAAGATCATGCCATTAAAACTGCCATCTTCAGTCATTTATCAGGACCTATGGTCGGCCCGACGTGCGATAGAGTCTTTTCAGTGCCTGCCGCCGTTCGCCACAGCCTAATCAATCTAGGGAAAGTGTATGTAGACTGGAATGTCTGTCATATAACGGACTTCCTACCAGTTAGTGTTTGTGGCCGTTGTCGGATGTACGGCCATGGTTCGAAAACCTGCAAGGAGCCTACTAGATGCTCTCACTGTGCTTCAACTGATCACGTATATGATTCTTGTCCAGATAGAGCAAATCCACCAACATGCACTGTATGTAAAATATTTAACAAACCAGCAGCTCATCGATCCGGTACCAATGACTGTCCAGCCTATCAAGCAACAGTCAGCAGAGCCTTGCTCAATATTGACTATGGCGTTTGATGTTTCATTTAGTTTTGGCCAACTTAATCTTGGCCGTGGTCAATCAGCTTCAGCTGAACTTAGTCAGTCTGCTCACCGCATGAACATTGATATTTGTTTAATTCAAGAGCCATACTCGCGAGATGGAGTTGTGTCATTCGGACCAGGTGTTCGAGTTGCTATGGCCTCGAGCTGTACAATAACAAATCCTCCAATGAGTTGTATAGCTTTTTACAATCCCAACATCAATTTTATATGCCTGGATCACTTATCTTCTAGTCATTTGGTTGTAGTCGAGATTTCCTCTCCAAATGATTCTTTTTACATAATTTCCGCATATTTTCAGTATAGTGAATCCGTATTCCGCTTTTTGGATCAATTAGATGTTATACTGGGTCAACTTGGTAACGCATCATTGATTATTGGAGGTGATTTTAATGCCGAATCTATACTATGGTGTAATTCTACCACTTTCGGATCCCGAAAATTCACCAGAGGTGTAAACTGCGAAGATTTTATCTCTCGCCACAACTTAGCTGTGCTGAACAATCCATTCAGTGCACCCACCTTCTCCAATCATATGGGTTTAAGTCATATAGATGTCACCTTAGCTACAGCTCAGATTAGCCCTAGAGTAAGGAATTGGACTGTGGACGAGGATGCCTCGTGCAGTGACCACAACCTTATCTTGTTTCAAATCATCTCAAATGTACCCTCAATTCCTTTAGCGAAACCCCTTCCAAGAAGATTTCGAACTAGATGTGACAGGTGGCGTTGGTCTGACTTTGACCGGGACTTTGAATGCTCAATGGATCGCTTATCGTGCAGATCTTATTCTACTATGGATATGGCCTCATTCATAACGCAAAACATAATTAATAGTGCCGAGAAGGCGATCGGTAGAACTTCTCCTAGTTATGTGTCTCCTAATGAATGGTGGCATCCTGGCTTAGACATCTTAAAACGGTCTTCGACCCGTGCTCACCGCGCCTTGAGAGTGGCTCGTCGTCGAGGAGGTTCAATTGACTTTATAACCGTACTTCAACGTGAGTACAGACGCTCCAATAATATTAAAAAACGTGAAATTGTTCGTGCCAAGTCTGAAGCATGGCGCCGCTTGGTTTCTGAGGTTTCAACCTCTGATCCTTGGGGTGCTGTTTTTAGATTTGCCTCGATGACAAAAGATCCAAATGCGTCAGTCTCGTGTATCCGTGATCCACGAACTGGGATTCTCACCAAAGACTCTGATTCGACGACGAGTACGCTACTCGACATACTTATTGCTTCTGATGACATTTCATCTGATACTTCCCTTCATTCTCAAATCCGTTACCACCAATCCAATATCCCACAAACTTCCATATCGACCCTAACCAACTTTGATGAACTTGATTTTATCATTAAAAATCTTAGTCAAAACAAATCGCCTGGAATTGACCGCATTGACGCAGCTCTTATACAAAGGTGCTGGCATATAGCTCGCTGCGAAATAACGACATTATACAACAATTGCTTGCAAGAAGGCTACTTTCCGGATTGTTGGAAAACTGGATTGATGACAGTTATTCCCAAGCGTAGCGATCTAGATCCTTCTGACCCAAAATCTTATAGACCTATTACTTTATTACCTATATTGGGTAAGGTCTTAGAAAAACTTATTTGTCGACGCTTAGAAGTTCATCTTTCTAGTACGCACCCTCTGTCCGATCGTCAGTTCGGTTTCCGCGCTGGGAAATCAACGGTTGATGCTATCCTGGCTATTTCAGATTTTGTCAACACTACAGACGGTAAATATGTGATATCAATATCCCTTGATATTGCGGGAGCATTTGACAATGCCTGGTGGCCTTTAATCCTCAAAAAACTCAGAGACCGAAAGGTTCCCTGTAATATATACAAAATTGTGAAGAGTTATTTTACCAACAGGCATGTGGCCATGCCCGGGGGACGAGTATTGCACAGGCGATCTATCAGCATCGGGTGCCCTCAGGGTTCTGTTCTGGGTCCACTATTATGGAACATTTTGTTTGACGATCTTCTCTCACTTTCAACTCCTACGGGCTGCAGCATTTTGGCATATGCCGACGATGCCACAATCCTTATTCGAGGTGACTCACGAGCACTTATTGAGCGTTCAGCCACTCAGATACTCTCTACTGTTGCAGACTGGGGTGTAAGCCACAGAGTCAATTTCGCACCCAAAAAAACTTATGGTTTAGTGTTAAAAGGCATAATGAAAAGTCCTCCTTTCATAAAATTTCTAAATACGCGTGTAATATTTAAGGACAGAGTTAGAGTGTTAGGTGTTACACTCGATAGAGGCTTAACCTTTCAATACCATGTTCGTGCTATATCCGATAATGCTAAAGCAGCCTTCCAAAAGATTTCACGCCTAGCTCGAGTTAGTTGGGGCCTTAAATATCCAGTAGCAAAACTGTTTTACAATGCTACCTTCCTGGGGATTATGTGTTACGCCGCCCCTTGTTGGGCTCACCGTTGTGAAACCCAATACATCAGACGTCTGCTGCTTTCTGGACAGCGCTTCGCCCTTCTGGCTTTAGCTAAGGCTTACAGAACCTGCGCAACTGACACACTTCCTGTTCTTACAGGTGTGGCTCCTCTTGATCTAGAAACACAACGACGAGCTTCAATATACAACCTGTATAGGGGTCGAAGCTCAATTTTGGGTGGAGTATCTCTCACACCCGTGAATTTACCCACCTTTCGTGGAGTGATTGAAAACTTAACTCAAAATTCACTTCTAGACGCTTGGCAAAATCGCTGGACGTCTTCTTCCGTGGGCAGACTGACATTCTTATTTCTTCCTGATGTGAGGACCCGTATTTCATCATCTTGGATTATTCCTGATTATTGGACAACGCAATTCCTAACTGGACACGGCAGTTTCAAAAGTTACCTTTTTCGTTTTCACTTATCCGATTCCTCCTCATGTCAGCTTTGTGGTAACTCTGATCAGACTTCTGAGCATATCCTATGGGAATGCACTAACTTCTCCGTGTCAACATTCCGACGAGAACTCTACAACGATGTTCGAGGGAATTCCTTTGGCCCCATTGGACATGCGGACCTTGTAGCCACGAAGAGCAACTTCAGAGCATTCAAGACTTTTTGTCAAAAATACGGTGAACTTATATCTTCACTTTCAGTGCACAACGGACCTACTGCTCCCTTATAATCTGCTCTCTTTGGCACTCTAAGTGCAGTGTCTGCAAGGTTTAAGAGTTCTCCGGACTCTTCTTACGTTCTTATGTGTTCTTTCAGAGTTTTGCAAGGGGCCGTTTTTAGTCCCCATAAGCAGAACGGGTGGTGGTGGGGGAAGAACAGTCTGCATCTTCAGTTCACTATAATTGGGAACAAAAGGAGGTGCCAATTTGTCGCAAAACTCTTCAAGACATGAATCAATTCTTGTTGAGTTTTTTGGGGAGACGACTGAGCCTCTGAAACGTCTTATAGAGTTCCAAACCACTGAAGTGGGGGTTCTAGGCGACAAAGAACTGCAGAAATTATACCATCCTCTTCTTTTTTTTTGGCGTAACATTTTTTTTGTTTGCGCTTGGATTTGTTTGGCATACAGAAAATTTTCCATGGTCATATTATTTTGAAAAGATGTTACTGCAAATTTACGCTTTTTAACCATTTCAGTACATTCTCTGTCCCACCAAGGTGGAGAAGGACGGGTTTTATTTTGGTGTTCAGAATATTTGGGTACAGAACAGTCAATTGAGTCGTGTATGATACCCTACAGAGTTTTGTAGCATTCCTCTACATCTGGAGAAAGAAATATACTGCCACATTCACTATCAAGTTTAACTTGGATGGAATTATTATATTCCTGCCAATTGGCCTTGTTGAAATTTTTTCCTTGCCTAGGAGATCTCGATGTGACGGAAAATCTAATGTGCAAATTCAATATAATGGGATAGTGATCACTAGACAATGGATCTCTCATTACCTGCCATAAGGACTGGCAGGCTAATGAAGAAGATACTATTGATAAATCCACTGCGCTAGGGTTTTGAGAAGGAGGGGAAAATCTGGTTGGAGAACCATCGTTCAGTATGCATAAATTATGCAAGTCTACAAATGATAGTATACATCTTCCTGAACTATCTGTCCATGCGGATCCCCAACTCACTGAATGGCTATTGAAATCTCCAAGAATTACATAAGGTGGAGGAACGAGATCCATTATTGAGTTCCAATAATGTTCATCGAAAGATTTATGGGGAGGAATGTATGTAGAGATATATGTAATATTTGAAACCGAGATAGCAACTACTTGAACTTCTTGATTTGGTGGTAAGGAGATTCGTTTCCAAGAAAGCGATCTATGTATTAAAAAGGCAGTGCCTCCACCTCTAGAATATAAACGATCATCCCGAACACAATCATAGCCCGGAATGTTATAATACTGGCCACTTTGCAGCCAGGTTTCATTTAATGCACAAATTTTTATTTCATATTTTTGTAATAAATGAATTATATCGCATCTATTAGCAATTGCGCTTCGACAATTAAATTGTAAAATGGAGAGAGTATTACAATTATTCAAAGCCATTATGATTATCTACTTTTTTTTGGCTCAGTAAGTCAAGTAAAAATGGCATGGCAGAGGCAACGTGGGACGGTAGGTTAGGAGTATCAGATATCAACGATATTAATATTTTTGCAATGACTTGTAAGGTTTCACCATAACTCACATCAACTGATTTATTATTTATAATCGTTTTGTGCGGGTTATTTAATGCGCACCCGTTTTGAGGGTCATTTAATTGGCCATTATTATAAAGTAAACAGGCATCATGGCCTTTTTGATCGAATATTTGGGTGTTTTGTGGATTTCGAGAAGACTTAGATATACTGTTTGAGCGGTGAAGAGATGGTATAGTATTTACAGTTTTAATTGCCTCAGTATAACTCTTCCGAGGAGCGGGGATTTTACTACTTGCTTCTTTGTATGAAACACTGTCTTTGGCCATTATGTACTTGACTTCTCTTTCTCTAGTCACAAAGGAACATGTAAAACTATTTGCCGGGTGCTGACCATTGCAATTAACACATTTTTCTGAGCCTGCTGGGACAGGGCATTCCGATGCTAGGTGGTGGTCGGCACATTTTAGACATCTCGGGTTGTTCTTAGATTTGCAATCTTTCATAATATGGCCAAACTTACAGCAAATATAGCATTGAGAAGTGGGGTAGGTATACAGTTCAACGGGTAGCGAGTTGTGGAACAGGAATACGTTCCTGGGAAGGGACTGTCCCTCGAATGTAAGTACCACCGTTTGGGATGGAACCCACTTCGTGGAACCTGATGACGTATCCCTCCTGTTCAGTCTCCTGGCTTTTATTATTTTACCACAAGAATCTGGTACACTTGTAAATTCTATAATTTCTTCTTCACTTAAGTCTAAATCTACGGACCTCACTAAACCCATTTTAGTTATTTTAAAAGTAGGTATGTACGCTTTTATATCATTTTTAGCAACAAAATCGCTTGTAATGAAGTTGTTTGCACTGAGTGCAGAGGTAAATGTTAGTACAATTTTGTTCCTCCCTTCTCCCTTAACTCCACCGATAGCAATATCTTTGATTTTGTTATTAAATAATTTCCTTCCAAAAGACATAGTATTAATATTTTTACTTTCTATATTTTGGACGTACACTATAAAAGGCCCTGTAGAGTAAGCAGGGTAAAATTTCTTAATATAATCTTTTTTGGGCGGGGAAGGCTGAGGAGAGGAACGACCTATTACCGGATCCGAGGAACCCTGCACAAGTAAAGCATCATCAGCCTTACGTTTCAAGGCCCTCGGATCAGGAGGCTTAGTCTCGTCCACCTCCATTTTCGCGATTCAGCACTTAAATAAAATAATAAAGGTACCTATGTAGGTACTATGTAATTGAAAAAATTAAAAAAACAAAACAAAAACCGCAGCTGTCAAATAGCTGTCAAACAAATCAAATGCAAAACAGAAATAACCTAAAAATCAATAGCAATTCATCATATTGCGGTCAAAATAATATAATCTTATCTGTTCGCTGTGTAGTTAACGTAGGTAGATCAAATATTCGTACGAAGCACAACTGCACAACCGTTCACTAGCAACGTTCATTTTCGAATCATCCAAATTATTATATTATATATTTTAATTTGAATAGGTATGGAATTGGTTTGGTTTTGGGTGTGAATGTGATGCAAGAACATTTTATAGGATTCAAGTCCAATTTATTTTTTAGACAATACTCGTCAAGTCGTATGAGGTCTTTTTGTAAAGCGCAGATCGTCTATAGCACTAATGGATTTAAATATATTCATATCATTTTATTCTACATATTAATTTAATTTTTGTTGGGACACCGATATTATTCCACAATTCAAATTCTAAAAGAAGAACTGAAACAAAACGACGTAAATAATAAAACATTTAAAAGAATTAAGAATTCCGAGATGAGATAATGGCTGATGAATTTCTGTACCTGCACCTACCAATGGTGGAATTAATCCTGATTTCTTTGACAAATATTTTTCACTCACAAAAAAAATAAATTTCAATTTCATAAATTCAAACGCCGTGAAAATTTCAACTATGTACTTGAATCATCATATTGCCAAGAGTGTTTTATTAATATTTTGCGACCGAGGAATTTGAGATTATTCCGAGGTATATCTAAAGATCTTTGAAAAATTATTATTAGGAGAGAAAAAGGTTCTTTTAGAGATCGACCGAAAAATTCCGCATCTATTCAGTTTATATATAGTAAGACGGTTTTCCAAGTTTGCAGTTCTGAATGCAAAGGCAAAGGCGAGGTTTATTCGGTAATAGTATAGTTAAAATTATTTGATTTCATGAAATTGTTCAAAAATGCGTCGTTTGACGGCATTAGAAACAACCAAGAGTTTTGAACAATTTTATGAAATCAAAGTATTTTAACTATACTATTACTTTAATCTTTGTTCGAGAAACACAGCCTAAGTGTGTCAGATGTAATTTTAATAAGATTCATAATAATATGTATGTTATACAGTCAATACTTCTTGCAGGCCTCTTAAAAATAGACTTATAAAAAAGAACGAGAAGAAGTTAGTTTTCAATACCTACATTTTGAATGTTATATTTTTTGATTAATTTCTTTAATGCTCCGACATTATCTTTATCTAAAGTAATAAAGCAATCAAAATGTTAGTGTCTGTGTGTGTGTGTGTATGTGTGTGTGTGTGTGTATGTGTGTGTGTGTGTGTGTGTGTGTGTGTGTGTGTGTGTGTGTGTGTGTGTGTGTGTGTGTGTTTGTCTCACGCCTTCTGAAAAACCAAGAGCATCTAAAAATCTAATTTATGTACGAACGTGTACCTGTATACCTGATGCAGTGTCACGTTAAAAATAATGCGATAAAAATGCTGAATTTTAAAAATACTTCAATAATTATTTTTTTCATACAAAATTTTCCAAGTCGTATCTGTCAAAAAAGTGTACATTTTGCACGCAAATATCTGTTAGTTTAAAAGTTAGAAGTACGTATTTACACGAAAAAAATTACTTTCAAGTATAACTTAGCGTTTAAGTGAAAAACATGGTGAATATTTTGTATAATTATAATGTTTAACTTATTTTTAAAGTAAGCGTTTTGTACATAAATGCCGCCATTTTAATATCTTTTCATACAATATTTCATTTTCCTACCGAATGAATATTATTAGTAAAGATATAGGCATAATAAAATTGCATAATTTGTATATAATATTTGATATTTCGGACAATTTTCATTTTTATGGCATCGAACAAACCAATGTAGGTGTACCTCAAAAAATGTCTACAAACCATTTGATATTTTTTACATGTTCTATGGTTACTATGGTAACGGACACATTCTGATATTCAAAGAAAATTTGTTATAAATCGAATTCGAATTAATTTAGAACATCATTGTATAACCAACAATATACTAACTTCGTATAGGAAAATTATTAAACTATCTTAGGTTAACTACAATACACATGTCATTCAATCTACAAACTATTTCCTATAGTGAAATTCTTCTTTTATTTAAGTAGACCTTTGGGTGATTTTTTATACAAACTATTTCTTGGAGTTCAATTCTTCTCCTCTTCTTTTGTGAAGTCATTTGGGACAGTTCATAAATAAACTATTTCCTATAGTCTAATTTTTCTTTTTCTTAATTTATGTAGACCTTGGGTGAGTTTTTATACAAACTATTTCCTATAGTCTAATTCTTTTTCTTCTTATTTTATGTAGACCTCTGGGCCAGTTTTGATACCAACTATTTCTTTTAACGTATTTCTTCTTTTTCTAATTTTATGTAGACCTTTGTTGAATTTTGTATAAACTAACTTCCTATAGTCTAATTTTTCCTCTTTTATGTAGACCAAGGGAGAGTTTTCATGCAAACTTTTCCTTTAGTCTAATTCTTCTTCGTCTTCTTTTATGTTGACCTTTGCGTTAGTTTTTATACAATCTATTTCCTGACGCATAATTATTCTTCTAATATGTAGACCTTTGGGTCAGTTTTTATATTAACTACTTTCTATAGTCTAATTCTTCTTTTTCTTATTTTTTGTAGATCTTTTGGTTAGTTTTTATACAAACTATTTCCTTTAGTCTAATTCTTCGTTTTCTTATTTAATGTAGACGTTGGGTGAATTTTATATAAAATATTTCCTATATTTCAATTCATCTTCTTCTTCTTTTATGAAGACCATTTGGTCAGTTTTTTATATAATACATTTACTATTGTGTAATTCTTCTATTGCATCTTTTATGTAGACCATTGGGTCAGTTTTTATTACAAACTATTTGTTATAGTCTTATACTTATTCTTTTTTTTCCATTTAGTCTTTTGGGTTAGTTTTAAGTCTTATAGTCTATTGTATAGAAATATTATAAACAACATGCACACTTGACGAAAATACATAAAACGAATGGGATGTGACCATCACTAGAATCTTCTCAATACTTTTTTTCAATCAAAATTTACACCATTTATTATATCAACATATATTGCTTAATTTTCAATAACTACATATTTGATTTTGATGACAATATAATAAAAAATCGGGGTTGTGGCCATTACTGGACTCTTCACAACGTTTATATTCAAATTAAAAACTATTTAAGTCTTCTTCTGTAATGTAGATCAGTTTTATTGTGCAAAAATATAATAATCTATAGGTATGCACACTTGACGAAAAATATAAAAACGAATGGGATGTGACCAACACTAGAATCTTTTCAGTAAGTACTTTTGTTTATTTAATTTCTAAGCCATTTCCCATCATCCAAAATTACTAAATATTTAAAACACATTTGCGTTCGATGACAATATATAAAAATAGGGGTTGTGGCCAAATCCAAACTCTTTACAACGTTGTCTCTTTATAATCAGTCATATTTAAAACCATTTACCATAGTCCATGCGTGCAGAAATTGTATGTACCTACTTATATATAAAAACAAATGGGTTGTGGCCATCACTTGAACATTTTACATCGCTTAAACTCAATTAAATTTCAAACAACTTTTTCATACTACGAATTAGCAAATATTTTTTATGACAATATTATATAAACGAATGCTTATTCCTTCACTAATTTACATTCTTGGCCAACGGCGGGACATAAAAGCTAGTTTTAAATATATTTATATGGATAAATTACCTGATGGTTTAAGAGATGATCCTATAGCTTATGGTTTTCAAGAAGCTTCTAAAATCACATTTCCTATTCACATACCTATAATTCTTTTATCCTTGTTCCCTTCGAATGCCATCCTTTTTTTTTGTTTTTTGTTGCCTTTTATTCTTTTTAATAACTTACAACTAATTTCTTTACAAGACTGTGGTTGGATGGCAGAAATTATCTACGGGCAATGAATCCATATTATGAATAAAATATTTTTAACTGGATAAAAAAAGTATTTTATTTATATAAAATTACTTAAAAACAAGTAAAAAATCATAAATTTTTAAGTTTTTCCTCTAATTTAAAAATATTAACCACTGACCCGTTTCGCTCAAAAAGCACCTACTGAATGGAACAGAGCATCAAAGCATCTACCATACAGTAGATGCTCTTTGAGCGAAACGAGTCAGTGGTCAATATTTTAAAATTATTGGAAAAAAGTTAAAAATTTGTGTTTTTTTTACTTATTTTTAAGTATTTTTATATAAGTGATAGTGGAATTCCATCAAGAATTAGCAGTCAAAAAAAAATAGAAATAAAGTATTCTATTTGTTGTCATAAACTATAATGTTTCATTGGTTGTGCCAATAAATTTACAATGTTTACTAATGAGTAGAATATTCCGTTCGGTTTCCGCCGAGAAAAAAAATGAATGGTTCGGTAGATCTTTAAATACAAAGAACGGTGTTGACGATGAAACCTCATGCTAATTTGATCTTAACGACATACGTCACACGATATTTACGTAATACATAATATTGCCCTCGTAATGTATTAACGGCATTAGAGGCTTTATTCTATTTCAGGTGCGTAATGCGGAGTTTTAACGGTGCATTAAATCTTCAAAAACAAAATCTTCCTCTTCTCCCTAGCTACATAATATTCCAACTCTTTGTTTGTTCTGACTCTTAGGGTCAGCTCTCCTCGTCGTTAAATTAAGTATAGGCTACCTAAATTGTCCTGTACAATGTCACCTAGGCCATGTCTCTGCAGTTTTTGGTTGTATAGGTATTTGTATATCACGTCGGGAGTCAACACTATAGATAAGTATATCACATCGGGGACACCACTATAGGTATTTGTATATCACGTCGGAGTCACCACTATAGATATTTGAGTCATATTGAGACTACCTATTGAGTGGAGCGAAATAATAATGCGTGTTCTGATTACATATTGTTTATTAGACGGAGGCGCGATGTGAACTGTATCTGTTTGGTGGGGACATATGAATATAAAGGCAATCCAGAGGGGATGCTTCCTCAATCCCCACAGTTGCGTCTTTATTAATGAAAACCGAAGTAGAATCATAAAAAAGATGGCGATTGTGCTAATATTGTGCTGGACTAGCAATTAAATGGGTTCGAATCCAGCCATGACCCATATTATTAACCAACTTCCAAAAACGGATAAGTTATCAATTCGACGTGAATCTATTTTAAGTGCGTTCAGTAATATTTTTTGACTACGTTGTCCGTTTTCGATGTTTATTTTTTCATTTGAAAAGAGGTATCTTCCGATTGGTTCCATTTCGATTTGGTCAAGATCTGGCCATGGTATTCACGAGAAAATCGTCAAACTCTTGTCAATTTCAATTTTAGCTTCAGCGATAGCTATTCTTTAGCATACTATCCGATTTTGATGATTCGCTATTGAATAGAAATGGAGTGCTTAAGAGATGATCACGAATATAAGTTTCATCGAGTTCTGATGGAAGGACTCATGAGAAAAAATAATCAACTCTTCAATTTCCAAAGGCGTCTGCAATCTGTATAACACGTATTATTTATTGTATAGGCGAATTGCATGAAAGTTTATATTATTACATGTAGTATACGGCTTTACCGATACACATAGGCGCGTAGTACGAGATACAGTGAGATTTCTCCCATATCCCCAACGGAAACGGTTTGACTAATCACAATGTCGTAGTACGAGCGTTTCGGGTATATAATTTCCATACCATATCACACAAATATCCCTAAAATCTTAAAAGTGGTAGTATGAGCGAATTCCGCAGGTGATTTTAAGGCAATGTCAACGGAATAATTTCGTCTGGTAGAGGGCTGGTCGAATCTACAAATCACAGTTGTTTGACGTTTCGTCAAGGTTAATGTGGCGTATTTCATATTGATTTACTTACGAGGAAAACGAAAATAACTAAAATCTTTACAAATATAAATATAATGCCGCAAAATAAGCGATTTTTAAAATTGTCTGATGTTTAATTTAAAGAAAAAACTATTTGTACAGCATTAGATTTAAATTTACATGACGAACTAACATGAGTTAAAAATGGTGGTGAAGCAATATTGTTTAGTTCTATAATATTATTATAACAGGCACACCCGTTTGAAAAATTTATTTCATCTACTTACCTACTTGCCATACTAATTACAGATATAACTCGAATATTTACAGAATTCAACATGACAACAATCTAAAATTTAATCACACAGACATTTTCCATGACTCCTTAGAAACTTACCGTAAACAAATAAAGATATTTTAAAACCAGTTCCCTAACTCCTTCAAACAAGCTCTTTCCTTTACACCAATAATCCCTCTATTTCCTCATTTTATTCTTATTTTGTGTTGTTTTTTTTTATATCAATCATATTTTTCTCTTATTATTGTTATTCAAAATATTATTTCTACTTTATTATTTTAATTAGAAGAAAACATCATTGGCCTGTACTAATTTTAATAGCACCATATAATATGTAACCACAAATTTACAAAGCTGTAGTTTACTGAAATGAAATAAATAAATATAAGTACCTACATAAATATGTTAAAAAAATATGTTTATCTACCTACATAGTTATTCAATGAGAATATAAAAACAGAATGTTAGTAGGAAATAAAATTAATAAAGAACTTATGCCAGTAATGAAGCTTAATTTGCCATACACAATGCATTTAGTAGTACTAAATAACACAATGCATTTAAGTAGTACTAAATATTTCTTCCATTCCGTTGTAAAATAACTCTAGCTCAATCATTTCTTCTTCCATTGTTTGATTATGCCGATGTATGCTAATGAAGTGCATCTCAATAAACTTGAACGTCACAAGAATATATGTATCAGATTCATCTTTGGGTTCAAAAAATTTGATCATATTATATCATCTTACCTTCTTCTTTGTTGGTCCAGGATACGCCAGGGGCGCAATATACACATTTTGTCATTATTCTCTCGAATCAAAACCTGCCACAGTACCTCAAAAGCAAATTCACTTATTTATCCAATCATGGACTTCCACTCTGCCCCCCTAGACAACATGCCATTAAAGCTAAGCGTTATATCGCTAAGCGATAGAAATGTATGAAATTTGTGGCTGTCACGTGTTGTCATAGCGACCAATTTCATACATTTACTATCGCTTAGCGATATAACGCTTAGCTTTAATGACACGTTGTCTAGGCCCCCTGATCTGCTGAACGTACAACTCTATCCATTCCTATCCATAATTTCTCAGCTCTTTGTTCGAAGTACAACCAGAAAGATTATGGAATAGCCTTAGTCCGGAAATTGTGTTGTCTAACTCACTTTATATTTTCAAGAAAAAACTAAAGAAGGAATATTTATCCCTGAACACCTGATCCCAATTTCCTCTCCTTGTCCCTACCCTATCCTTTTTTTGTTATGAATTATTATTATTTTTTGTTTAATAGTATCTTAGTGTTATATATATTTTCTTTGTTTTTATTTATTTATTTAATATTGCTTCTCGGGCAACTAACAGGTACTATGTCAAATATTAATTTAACACGCACCCAATAACAAGTTGCCACATTCTGGAGACTAACGATATTAATCGTCTCACAGATTCAGACTGAAAACACAATTCAAAACTGTGGTTCCACCAGGAATCGAACCCGGGACCTTTGGATCAGTAGTCTGATACCCAACCATCTGAGCCACGAAGGCCGACAAGGAAGGTTTACTTTTACTCTTATTCTTTTTTTGTTACACAATTTTGTCATACTTTGTTATCTGGTTGGTTGGAAGAAATTGCCTAATAGCAATAAGCCCGCCAGTGTACAATATATTTGTTTATATTATGTACAGAAAGATGAATAAATAAATAGACATAATATACAGTTGAGACAAGAATATAATACCTATATTATAATAAAGAAAGGTGTCACCACGAATCATAAGTCGGGGTTCTTGACCTCCACCGAACCCCTGGGGTCCGATCGAACCCAGGTTAAGAACCACTGCAATAAGACAATATTTTATTTTATTTCATCTCAACAGCTATTTCACAAATTGCTTAAAAGCATTACACATATCAAAGCCAATTATAGAGATGTCTTATATTATTTTAAAAGCTGAGAATAGTTAAGTAAATTTGGTAGGTAGATATTCAGTATACATAGGTATAAATAAAGTATAATTGTGCCAATACAATCGCCACAATACATTGATATTTAGTATGATGAGGTATTATTTGTCCTTTGGTCACTGTACTTTTAACGCACGGGTGATCTATCTCCACACCTTATGAAAACATTACAAGGAAAAAAAGTTAAACGGTATAATATGGTTAACAGATAACACAGAAAATAAGTTTGCATTTTTTTATGCCTAATAGGACGGTGACCGGTATGGGGATGATGAAGTAAAATATGGAAGTATGTATGTGGGTTTGTGTATGTATGATAATAAATTTACTGTTGTAACGTGGATAGCAGTTACTTTTTTTTTGAAGCAGTCAAGATTAACGTAAGATGGATCAATCATTAAGTATTTCTGATTGTATGAGTTGCAACTGCGATTAATAAAGGAGTTTATATGTGTTAATTTTACATTTGCTTAAGTTGAAAAGTTCAATTGTCGAGTGGGTCTCTATAATTGATTGATTCTGTTAGCTCTGGAGAGTTCAATAAGTATTTTGTAGAGGAATATGATATCTGTTAAGTTTCGTCGTCTCTTATCGAAGCTCATAATGTTATAGGAACGAAGACACATAAAATGATCATCTGAGACGCTATAGTAAAATCTGTTGTTGAACTGTTTGATAATATAATATTATGAGATGAGCCGTTAACATAAGACGAGTAGCTTGAGGCAGGTTTCCTGTGATTTAGAGCTCTGGAAGTTGCAAGTCCATTATTTACTTGAAAGATATAGTAGAAACTACATAAACGCTAAGTAATATGAAAGAAAAATTGACATAAAATAGAGCCGATAAAGGCATGAGAGGATTCCAAGAAAACATTGACACGACTGTGTTTTATATTCTGAAAGAAGTTTAATTTATAGACATACATGTATGAAGCGAATAATGTATGCAAAAATTAAGGATGTGATGCTCGGTTCTCTAACCTATGACAGGTTCACAAATGAGAATCTAATAAAAATTTCATTAACAAATAAATATGGTCAAACAAAAGGAATGGAAGTTAAGAAGTAAAAGTCATTCAATAAAAATATGGTATAACCATTTGAATGCTTTCCCTTAAGTTGGAACGTACAAACATGTGAAACTTTGCACGGGGTGATATGACATAGCACTTAGGTACCTATATCTATTTATAAAATTTCAAATTTGACACCCTTCATTAATTTATAAATACCTACCATTGAAAGTACTTGCTGTCGACAGGGCGGGATGGAGGCAGTTTCTTGAGGAGGCCAAGGCCCTCACCGGGCTGTAGCACCATTGCTGATGATGAGCATTGAAAGAATTATAATTGGCTGATTGACATTTCAAGAACAGCTTTTCAAGAAATTCTTTATGACATACCAAACGTAAAATAAAAACTCAATTAATAGATTGGTAGAGATTTATATATTTTATGAACATAAAATACACAAGTAAATAATGTAGGTATCATTATATATCAGGAAAAAAAATGAAACTCTTCAAAAAACAATTTAATATATGCAGAATTCAAAATTGTAAAATACCTACACTTTATTTTATTATTTACACCAATTCTATAATTAAGAGATATTTGCTTCACCAGATTAAAGTGTTCTGAAACATGCCACAAATTTGTAAAGTTTCTGTTTCTATTAGTCATTTCAATTTATATAAATGCACATCCATACAGAATTTTTTATGAATTCATACAGAAACATTGTAATCTAAAAATTGACTAATAGATAGATACTTTTAGACAATCAGTTATTTGTATTATAATTATTTAGTATTAATACAATATTTGTTTTTTGGGAACAAAAATAAATAGAAAAATATAAATCTGCAAGTTCATAATATTATGATACTTTGTTATCTCATCTCTATAAAACTCACACTGTATTATACTGAACTTATGTTAATGAAGAACTGAGAGATTAGATTCTTATGTTAGTACTTTTTTTTAATTTCATTTAAATAATATAATAAATTTATATTATCAAATATCGTGTTTTTATATTTGTGGTTCATTTTTAATATATAATTAATTGTTTAAGAAACATATACTTTAATACAGTATACAAAAAAGACTGATATGTTAAATCAAATACTAGTAGCATTTAACACATGAGATGATCCAACTGTCGATAGCGATAGTATGTATAGTTGAAGAATAAGTACCAAACTATAAAACCATAAATACAAATTATTTAATATTTTAAGATATTTGGTTTTCTATACAACACATGTAGGTATGTATGTCAAGATAGCGATAGTATAGAGGGCATTCCTTTGATCCTACCCAGAATATGAAAACAGCATGATGGTATGTATGTATGTTTGGAGATTAGTATTAAACAATTAAGTCTTCTTAGATATTGTGTGTAAGCGACTGCCATATAAATTGTATGAAGCAATGTCGTCATTAAATTCAATGTTTACAAAAATTGTTAAAAAAAAATTGAGATGTGCTAATACAACATTAATATTTTTTATAGAAAATTAAATTATCTAGTTGGGGTGTTTCAGATTTTTTCGATATTTTTAAATTATTTGGAAATATAAGGAGTTAAACTCATAAATTTTTCATAAAAAAAATATTTTTCTTAAAAAAAATTGTTTGACAAACCCTAGAATTTTTTTGAAAAAACCAATTTGAGTTTTTGTATTTGTCTATGTTTGTACCAATTTTCAGCGTTCTAGCTTTTATGGTTTCTGACATATATGGAAAAATAAACCAAAAATTCAAAAGTTGATAACCCCTGACTGAAACAATAATTCACCATTCTGAGTACAAAAGTTTTGTATGCTTATAAATGTTTATATATTTTGAAATTTTGGGCTCTGTAAATTGAGGTGATCAAAAGTTATAGGGGGGGGGGGGAGGACAGACACACACACAGACACACAAAACTCACATAAAATGTTCTACTCCGAATTCTGAGTAAACCCATGTATGGGAACATATATGCTGCGAGGCCTCTAGTTGGTGTTATTAGCATGCAAAAAGTCCACTACGCCATACAAAATGTTCCTTCGTACACGCATTTTGGCTTAATAATGTCGATTCATTCAGAGAATTGAATTCTCATGAACGAATCGACAGTTGGAAAAATCAATTCTGACGATGCTAGTTATATAGCAGAATTGTATATTGAAAGTATTATCAATGATTTAAAAATATAAAAAAAAATCAATTAAGCATTGTCTTCTTCGCTTTGTCTGTGGTCCAATTTAGCTGGGATTGCCTCTCCTTTAAATTCAACTACGCCAATCTCGCCTATCCTGGGCTAGATCAGTGACTGTTGGTCATCTTAAAATGTGGCCATATCATCTGAACCTGTAAACAGTGTAAATATTTTTTTTGTTAAATATTAAATTGTATTCATTATAGCATATGAATATTTGAATTCATTATAACTTATATGAATTATCTATGAATATCTGGTATAGTCTTAGTTTGGATATAACATCTTCAATTGCAATTTATAAGGTGCTTGAAATTGTGAGAGAGGCTTCCAAAGGAGATCTGCAAATCATCTCTTAGGCCTGACTTGACAATATACTCTCTTTCATTGAAAAGAGCTATTTATGTGGAGCTGACTGTTCCATGGGACACAAATATTCCAAAGACCACCAATACAAGCTAATCAAGTACAAGGAACTGGTACATAAAACAGTTCAAAATGGCTTTAACACAAATATATATGCTGTAGAGGTGGGGGCGAGAGGCCTGCCTGCAAAGTTTTAAATTCCTATTTTAAGGACCTAAGTCTCCTTAGAGGTAAAATAAAAGAAAATTTGGATAGAGTGGTAAAAGCAGCATTATCCGCGTCCGATTTGATTTGGTTCCGCAGGGGAGTGGAGTATCAATCGTAGGTTGGTTGCTGAGTGGTGAGCGTGACTCAAGTCATAAAGGATCCCTTTAAGCCCTCAAACATGGTCGCAAGCCCATTTGGCTCATCTATTCTGGCTGGTATTCTGGTCGCCTGTGCTCGTGGCCCTGGATTCGTGGACGAAGTGAAACCACAATTGCCTTTCTCTTTATTTTCTAAAAAAAAATATCTGTTAACACATAGGTAGGTACTCTTTGAAGTATAGCGAATTTTGTTTTTATTAATGAAATGCTTTTTTCATTATAAACATTATTTATATTTTTTTGTATGTATTTTTACTCCTCACTAACCCAAGAGGATATAGTGGGGAGTTATGATTTCACAATTTTTAAGGCTATTTTTTTTTTATTGCAGATTATCAACTAGTATCATGCTGAGATTGGATTCTGAAAGTTTCATCACAATGTATCTGTGTGTGTGCTATGTACGGCATGTTTATTTTACTATATCGATTATAAACTAAAGTACTCATTCGATTTTTTTCAAATTTTGCAAATTTGTATATCTCATTAAACCCCATTAGATTTTGAAGGATATCTGAATAGTGCTTCTCAATTTTTATTACTATCAAATATTTCAACATGACCCCAAGCTCAGGAAACTTTAAATTTGAAATTTTTATTTTCAAATTGGTAAAAAGGCACATCACCTTCATAAAATGGCATTGAAGAAATATAAGTTTTCATAATAAAATATTTAAATAAAAAATAGTAAAACAAACTTATTTTCTGAAAATGCTAAATATTTTCCATATAAAATTTGAATACTTTATAGAATGACTTGTTAGTGAGGAGTTTAGCGTTGGTCACAACCCACTCGTTTAGTTTGTGATGATTTTCTTTTACCATTTTAATTTATACAATTGTATATGAACAATTTACAAAACATAATATGTTGTCTTTGTATCTGGGGGCCTAGACAACGTGTCATTTAAGCTAAGCGTTATATCGCTAAGCGATAGTAAATGTATGAAATTGGTCGCTATGACAACACGTGACAGCCACAAATTTCATACATTTCTATCGCTTAGCGATATAACGCTTAGCTTTAATGGCATGTTGTCTAGGGGGGCTGATTGGAAGGAATTATAAAATGGCAATAATGCCAATGTTCAATATTTTGACACAAACATAATATGTAGGTACTTACATAAAAAAAAAATATGTCGTTGAACATATTTGACGAGTAGATCTCAGACTTTTTCTTTTCTTCATGTCCCTGTTGTTCCCCGGAAGATATCCCTAGATTATCAGCCCAGAATAGATTCTCCACTCGTCTTATCCCAGTTCATTCTCTGAAGATGGTTAAATTCTGAAAGAGAAAAATCAGTTGAGCACTGAATTATGACCAACGCATAATATCTGTTGACTGGCATAGAATTGTTTTTACTCAAGGAATGGGTATGTCCTTGAAACAAGAACAAATATGACTTGCCGACAGCAGTAGCACAGTTGGTAAACCGTTTGAATTATGTGCAGGCGTCCTAGGTTCGATCCCCAGCAAAGGAGAAATTGATTTCAATTCATTCCTCACGGAAATGTTGCAAAACATAAATGTGTCATTTGAACCTAACCTAACTCAAAATAAATATTACGATCGTTAAATTTCCTAGGATTAAAGTTCAGTTGGTTAAAATTGTATATTTCACTAAAAAGTAAATACTTTTACAATACTAAACTGAACTTTTAACAAATAAAATATGATTTTAATGGAATCGTTTAAAATATATCGTGTTTCTTAAATTAAACAAATAGGTACTAACCTTTTTCAATTACGAATACACTTTTTTTACACTTTCGCGGATATAATAAACTTTTCGTATAGTATTACTAAACATTTTGTTTAGTTAATTAAATGATTATTGTCATTATTGGTCATTATTGATAAATGACGAGGCGACATCGATATTTCCAATATTTCAATTTGTCATTTGTATAGTGGTGTGGGCACATGAAAAAAATGTACTTGTACAGCACTACAGTGTTGCCATTGGGAAAATTAAAAATTCGATAAAACCAAAAAATTCGATAAAAGTAGTAGACAAACATCTTGAACTTTTAGTCGAGAAGGTGAGTGATTTGCATGTATACCAACGAAGCAAAAAGACACAAATTCGCGCTCTGCGCAACCGGGAGATCCTTCAAGATATTTGGCGAAAATTATACATAGGTATATACTTATAAATCGTAATGTTTATATGGTTATACATATTACATATGCGCTCTGAAAGGACGGGAGGTACTGAAGGGACTGGCGGCATTAAAGGTACGGGAGGTACTGAAGGGAAGGCTTCCCGTCCGTTCAGGCCAATCAGTTCCGTTGCTATAGGCTTTTCAGTAGCTCCCGTCCCTTCAGGACCTTCAGTATCCCCCGTCCCTTCAGGCCATTCAGTACCTCCCGTCCCTTCAGCCCTTCAGTACCTCCCGTTGTAACAGGCCCTTCAGCACATCCCGTCCCTTCAGGATCTCCTCCCAGAACCTCCCACCCCTTCAGTGCTTCCCGTCACATTAACGCCTCCCGCCCCTTCAGCGCCTCCATCCCTTCAGCGCTTCCCGTCTCTTAAGTGCCTCCCGTCCCTTCAGTGCCTTCCGTCCCTTCAGCACCTCCCGCCCCTTCAGCACCTCCCGTCCCTTCAGCACCTCCCGTTCCTTCAGCACCCCCGTATTTGCAGCGTCTCCTATCCCTTGAGCGTCTCCCATCCCTTCAGCGCCCCCCGTCCCTTCACGCCCCCGTCTCTTCTGAGCCTCCCATCCCATCAGGCCATTCATTACCTCCCTTCCCTGCAGTGCCTTCAGTATCACCCGTCCCTTTTGTGCCTCTGTTCGGCTCAGTGCCTCCCTTACGCTCAATGCATCCCGTCCTTCAGTGCCTCCCGTCCCTTCAAGACATTCAGTACCTCCCGTCCCTACAGTGCTTTCTGCGCCTCCCGTTCCTTCAGTGTCTGTCGCCCTTTCAGTGCCTTCCGTCCTTTTAGTGTTACCCCTCTATTCAGGCTCTTCAGTATCTCCTGTCTCTTCAGGCCCATCAGTACATTTCGTCCCATCAGGCCCTTCAGTGCCTCCCGTCTCTTCAACGCCTCGCGTTCCTTCAGTGCCTCCCGTCCCTTCATCACCTCCCGTTCCTTCAGCGCCTCCCGTCCCTTCAGCGCCTTTCAGCTTCCCGTTCTATCAGCCTCCCGTCTCTTCAATGCTTCCCCTCCCTTCATCGTCTCTCATTTCTTCAGAGCTTCCTGTTTCTTCAACGCCTCCCGCACCTTCTGCGCTACCCGTCCCTTCAGTGCCTTTCATCCTTCCGTCCTTTCAACCTCCTGTCATATACACCTCCCATCCCTTCAATGCCTCCCGTCCCTTTAGCACCTCCCGGTCCTTCAGCGCTTTCTGTTTCTTCAGCGCCTCCCACTCCCTTCAGCGCCTCCCGTTCCTTCAGCGCCTCCCGTTCTTTCAGCGCCTCCCGTCCCTCCAGCGCCTTCCGTCCTTACAACGCCTCCCGTCCTTTCAGTGCTTCCCATCCTTTCAGTGCCTCCTTTCCTTTCAGCGCCTTCCGTCCTTTCAGAGCCTCCCATATCTTCAGAGTCTCCCGTCCCTTCAGTGCCCTTCGTTCCTTCAGCCTCCCGTCCCTTCAAACTCCCGTTCTTTCAACACCTCCGGTCCCTCCAGAGCTGCCTGTCCTTTTAACGCCTCACGTCCTTTCAAGGCCTCCCGTCCTTAAGGATTATTATGACCTGGTTTTAAAGGTACGCCTTTTTATAAATTGGCCACCTTGAGTACGTTGTTATTGTATTGTGTCATACTCATTGTTAGATGCAAACTTTTTAAAGACGATCATCATTAGAATGTTTATTTTCAACGCCGAGCATCATCTATACAGAATATACCGCTATACCGAATTTATTGCGCCGTAAATTCTGTTTTGAATTTGAAATTTACCAATACACAATCGGCGCATATTCCTAATCTATTTTTTCTACAACAAATGCCGGAAGAATCACGTGACCACCATGTACTTTTTTGTATGGAGATAACCACAATTACTTTTTATTTATCGTATGTTTATATTATGAAGTGTTCAATTTCTTGAGTATATTTGATCTTTGTTTATCTTGGATCTTTTTATGATATATCTACATCGATCGATGTTTTTAACCGTTATTATATTAAATTAAAACGTGATTAAAAAATACTGTATAGATCGCGAAATACTGTCCGTCCGTAGGTAATGCAACTTGCATCATACAAGTACTTTTTCCTACTCATCTTATGTAATTGGGTCAAGACATTAATTTATTAAAACTCTTGTTTATTAGATGTCTTAATTGCACAGCACTTTTATTGTATTTATATAAAATATTGATTCATATATTATTGAATATAATGAACCGAGTAAAAACCAATATCAACTAATTCGAAATTATAGTTTCATTTAGGTATTATAAACGAATCATTTCTTCGAGGCATAATGTTTTGTTGAATGTAATATTCATTTGGATTATCTTCATTTTCTTCCCGAGTCAATAAAAAAAGCCAAAACGTAATGCAAATGCGCCATTTTTAAGAAACGTTGAAAAGTTGTTAGTTTCATAATTTCACCGCGCCGTCGCGCCTCCTATCGGACAGAATTAATTTCACTTACGAATTCACTCAGCTCATACTACCATTTTAACTTTTGTGACAAGTAATAGGTATCCCACGGATCTCCCAATTATTAGGTGACAAGTATCGATTCCGTATCGTTCATACTAGGCTCCATAGTTAAACATTGAGGTATGCACTGTACATTGTACATCCTCGAAGGGAGAGTGTCTCTTCGTGAAACGAATGTTAACGAACATGTATATTTGTACATTATTTATAATTACATTTACTTGTGTGTTAAAATAAACTGTATTAAAGATCAATTTATTGTGCCTAATTAAATATACCACATTACATAAATATCATCACGCCGTGTCCCTCATAGGGTAGGCAGAGAGAATCGAACGACATATTTTTTTATATCTTGACACACATCAATTTTGAAGTCGGTTTTTTTTATATGAAAGATTATTAAGATACCTATCGTTTTTTTTATCGAAAGATTATTTAGATTCGTTTGGACAGAGACGTTTTGGATTCATTGCTCCTAGAACATTCAATAATATTTAACATAGTACCTGTTAGATGCCCGAGAAACAATATTAAATAAATAAATAAACAGTGGTTGCGAGTTCGAATCCTGCCACGACCGATTTCCTTCACCTATAGCACAAGCATTTACTCTTAGTTTAGGGAATGTATAAGGATGTTTATGTACTTATTACATGGAC
This sequence comes from Molanna angustata, assembly GCA_963576475.1. Lineage (NCBI taxonomy): Eukaryota > Metazoa > Arthropoda > Insecta > Trichoptera > Molannidae > Molanna > Molanna angustata. The sequence goes on from OY754982.1 coordinate 30,392,363, forward strand.
ATATTCATTCTTTTTTTTTAATATTTTCTTTACACGTGTTTTTATTTTAATTTCCCGTGGTTCATGTCTTAAACTAAATAAAAACGATTATTTTTTATCGGTCTCTCTGTGTGTCCTCTGAGGCGCTATGAAATCCAACAAAATGGCCTACAATAAATTACTTTCGTCCAAAATGAAGGAAAACTATTGTCACTTCAGTCTTCTGTATCGTTATTTGGGAAGATGGATACTTCTTAACTAAGATCGGTTTCTCAACAAATATAGTGATAATATACTAGAGAACGAAATTTATTTTAGAGAAACCATCTTTTGGAATATATTTTTACTCTCCACAACCCCAAGGAGATATAGTGGGGAGTTGTGAATTCGCAATTTTTAAGGCTATTTGTATCATGCTGAGATTATATTCTGTATGAATCATCACAATGTATCTGTGTGAGTGTGATGTGTAAGTAGGTACTATATGCTATATAAAGTCTGATTTTTTTAAAAGTGTTGTTAAGGACACCAAATGGTGTAAACCAATCAGCAACCACGAGTCTACTAATACATTTACATGCGTAAATACTATGCATTTTTTTGTTTATGTATAGAATTGGCACTTTTAAAAAAATCAGACTTTACTACGTGTTTAATTTACTTTATCGATTAAAGACTAAAGTAGGTACTTATTCGATTCTTTTTTATTTACATTTATTAGGAAACTTAACAAATATACAATATTTTATGTTTAATTATGAATATGTATATAAAACATAAGCCAATTAGAAAGTCTCACTTTACCACATTATAATATATAGATTTTGAGTAGTTAAGTTATTGTAAGATGGTGAGTGTATGCGGGGGAAAGGGAAGGGTCATGGATATAGGAAAGCGTTGATAAGGAAGGGATGATGGTTTAAGGAAGATAGGTTTGATTTTTAACCAGTAATATTACCAATAACTGCGCGTAATTGACGTTTCATCGATGTATGCGTTGAGTTAAATATATCCGGTTGGGGTCAAGACTATTGTAATAGTTTTAACATCTATTTATATATTTATTTTGTGCGTAATTTGTTCTGCAATATGGTGTATAGGAAAGGTGATTTTGGCGTGTTGTTCTCATTGGGCAGTTCCACACATCTTCTCCAAATCATACGCAGCATTCAATCATGAAATAAGACACATTCAAAAATCATCACCACGACACGCGATGACACATACACCACTTGTAATATTGAATTCTTATGTTTATGTATAATTATTTTTTTTCACAAATTGTCACTTCGCGAATTGTCACTTGTGTACATTGTGAATACGAAGGTTGTAAGGTTGCAGACAAACGATTACTTGTATGTTGCTATTAGTTATACACACATTCCTATTCTCTAACTGCTTGTCTTCATTTATAAATAAATAAATATATAAATAACACATGTAAAATACCAGCAACGATTTAATTGAGGAACATTATCGTCTTATCAAAAGGCAAAACTTAATGATTCCTAAGAAATCTCATAGTTCTACAAGTCCTTATTTGTTGCTAGCTCCTAGTCTTCGACGCTCTTTAACCTTTGCAGTCCGAGAATGATATTAAAATTGGTAAGTCAAATTAACATATATACATAAAGATTGGAATCAAGAAACTTCATACAATTGTTGTCTGTATATGTAAAACATATTATTCAGAACCATCACAAAATTCAATGCAATGTTCGTTTTAATATGTATATACCGTGTCGTAAACACAACAAAGAAAACCAGATTGGAGATTGGAGTAAATGAGATTGGAGGAAAAATATGTTTTGAGGGAATACAAAATAAGAATTTATATATTATACTACATATACACAGATACAGAATTACACAAAATCAAATAGACCACGACCCAACGACTGTCAGACTCACGTCATAGTATAATAGCTGATGTTTTTTTCTGTGCTAGTGGAGCTGTGCTCCTGAATATTAACTGCAATTTGTATATCCTCGACAATTTGCGATTATTGACCAACTCCAGCCCATCGCCGTTCGGACAAATCAACAGAACCAGCATTCATGCCTCAACTGTTTAACTGAATTTTTATTATTTATCGTATGACATAGTGAATTTTTTTTTACTCTTCCACTTCGATCTTCCTCATGGGGTAGGCAGTACAGTCTTGACACAAACATCGCCTCATCAACATTGATACACTGTCTCATATATGCTCATCTTGCTAGTAATGCAATTTTACTTAAAAATTTTCAACAGGTATCATGTAAAAATGAATATTATGAGTTTCGTGACAGTGTTTTTGTGTGTATGGTGTATTGTGAAAACTTTTGTCCTCTGGGAATCTTATATTTGTTTAAAATGTACTTAATAAAAATGCATTTAGAGATTGCCAAAAAGACCAAAACTTTTTTCTTCTTTTATATCCCTCGGCATACTTTCATATAATGAAAGTTGAGAAGTTGCGGATCAAATGTTTCTCTTTAAAATTATTAATTCAAAAGTTGACTGTCCTGATTTATTAAATAAAATTAATTTCCATGCGCCGTTGCGAAATGGCAGATTGAACTACTTGTTTTATGTTCTTCGAAGTAACACTAATTCTAATCAAAATGAGTTTATCAAAAGGGCTTGTAACTTCTATAATGTCAACTTCTCAGCCAGTATCACACATTCTGATATATTCACCGCTAGTAATAACGCATACAAAAATTCTCTCTATAAGTGCATAGCATGAACTCGTATGTTGAATTTTTTTTTTTTTTGTTAGTTATTTTTGTTTTTTCTAATATTATCTTTTGTATACTTTTATTTACATTTTGAGTTGTTGTTTGTAACAAAAATATAACAATTTAACTGTCATAATCTTTTTCCCATCCTTTTCCTTTCCCGTCACAGGCAAACATACATATTTAAATTTATGATGTTTGAAATGTTTTATATTTAATATCTGTGGACATATGTAATTGGTCTGTTTGTTTTTATTTTATAGTGTATTATTCCATTCCAGTATTTTAAGACTGTATTTGTCCCTAAATAAATAAATAAATAAATAAATAAATAATTTATGCCCATTATACATTAGATAATTCTGCTTTAAAACTTTATTTCGTTTGTCTTAACTAATATCTTCTCTGTTTCTTGGGTCATATTCGTGATATTCTTATATATATAATTATATATATACATATATAATTTTGGTTTTTTTTCATGCCATGAAGCATTTTTTGAATAAAAATTAAAACATGAAAGTATACTATTTGTTTGAGAGATAATAGGCATATTAAGATGGGTCGATGGCAGAGCGGTTAGCGCGCTGGGCTAACCGGGTCGCGAGTTCGAATCCTGCCTCGACCGATTTCGTTCACCTATAGCACAAGCATTTATTTGCTTATTTTAGGGAACGTAGGAAGATGTATATGTACTTGTTTAACAAGGACATATTCATTTTTTGTAAAAAAAAAAAAAATTACAAATTAAAACAATTCTTTTTTTATTTCACTTTCAATACTTAAAAATTATATCGTAGGAAATACATACATATGTTTATACCATGACGCCATGTCCCTTACGGGGTAGGCAGAGAAATACGAGCGCCTTACACCTTTATTTTTGCACACATTCTTGGCTTCCTTTACATCCATGCATCGTCTCATACATGTTCGTCAAGTGTTCAAGCTTCTTATGTTTCCTTCTTTCAAAATATAATTCACATGGTCATGCCATCCCTTTCTGGAGCTACCTCTGCTATTCACTCCATCTCTTACACCCATGTATATTTTTTACACAGTCGTTCATCATTTTTCATTCTCTCCTTAAATCCTCATTTTTTATTGTATCATAATATATATCGTTGTATTACATGCTCTTCTTAGTGATCTCATTTCTACAGCATTTATTCTACTTTCATGCGTCTTTTGCCACGTCCATGTTTCATTGGCATACGTCAAAAAAGGCACTACAATTGAATTATTTACGGCAATTTTGTCTTTCTGTGAGATGCTTGGATCAAACATAACTGGTCTGAGTGCTCCGTTTATTCTATTACTTCTTTCAATATCTTTATCAGGTCTTCCATTCCGTTCAAACATACTACATAAATATGAATATTCCTCAACTTGTTCTAGCCATTCGTTCTCTACTTTTATCATACATGCAGTTATACCTTCAGTATTTATCTTAGATTTACTAACATTCATCCTCAGTCCGTTCTGCAGGCATTCTTAGTACACTTTATTCACTAAATACTGTAACTCATCCGCACATTAAGCAATCACCACTTTGTCATCTGCATACATCGAATAACGTACGTTCACAGTGCATTGTTTCAGGCAGTAGGAAATGAGTGATTCCATATTTCGGCCTATATACGTTCTAACTTATGTACTTGGGACTTGACTTTTTGACGTTTCGCCAGTTTTTGTAGGAAGTATCAAAACTGGCTATGCGTCTGAATATCCAACTGTCGATTCGATCAAGAGAATGAAATTCTCTTGAAGGAAGAGGCAGTTTAAATTCTAGATACGCGAGAATTGTATGCAGGGTCTACTTTTTTCACGGCTTTTCCAACTTTGAAGTCAAAAAACACCAACTTAGAGGCTTTGCAGCATATATGTTCCATATACGGATTTACGCATAATTCGGAGTAGTGTGTGTGTGTGTGTGTGGTGTGTGTGTGTGTGTGTGTGTGTGTGTGTGTGTGTGTGTGTGTGTGTGTGAGCGCGCGCGCGCGCGTGTGTGTGTGTCCCTTATAACTTTTGACCCGCTCAATTTACAGAGCCTAAAATTTCAAAATATATAAATGGTTATAAACCTACAAAAATTTTATACTCAGAATTTTGAATTTTTGTTTCAGTCAGGGGTTATCAACTTTCGAATTTTTGGTTTATTTTTCCATTTATCCCAGAAACTATAAAAGCTAGAACGCTGAAAATTGGTATAAACATATACAAATACAAAATCTAAAATTTGTTTTTTCAAAAAAATTCCAGGGTTTCTCAAACATTTTTTATTTAGAAAAATATTTTTTTACGATAAATTTATGAGTTTAACTACCTATATTTCCAATTTTTATAAATATCGAAAAAAGCCGAACCCCTCCAACTAGATAATTTAATTTTCTATAAGAAATATCAATATAGTACATCACAATTTTTTTTTAACAATTTTTATATATTTTGAATTTAGTGACGACATTGCTTCATACAATTTGTATGGCATTCGCCTACACACAATATCTAAGAAGACTTAATTGATTGATACTAATCTCCAAACATACATACATACCATCATGCTGTTTTCATATTCTGGGTAGGATCAAAGGACTGACCTCCATACTATCCTATCTTGACATACATACCTAGGTACATGTGTTGTATAGAAAACCAAATATCTTAAACTTTAAATAATTTGTATTTATGGGTTTATACTTTGGTACTTATTCTTCAACTATACATACTAACGCTATCGACAGTTGGATCTCATGTGTTACATGCAACTAGTTCTATTACTTCTTTCAATATTTTTATCAGGTCTTCCATTCCGTTCAAACCATAATCCCTAAGTAGGAATATTCCTCTACTTGTTCTAGCCATTCGTTCTCTACTTTTATCATACATTCAGTTATACCTTCAGTATAATTTATCTTAGATTTACTAACATTCATCCTCAGTCCGTTCTGCAGGCATTCTTAGTACACTTTATTCACTAAATACTGTAACTCATCCGCACATTAAGCAATCACCACTTTGTCATCTGCATACATCGAATAACGTACGTTCACAGTACCTACATTGTTTCAGGCAGTAAGAAATGAATGATTCCATATTTCAGCCTATATACGTTCTAACTTATGTACTTGGGACTTGACTTTCTGACGTTTCGCCAGTTTTTGTAGGAAGTATCAACACTGGCTATGCGTCTGATTATAGTTATATATGTAGGTACTGAGACTTATTAATGATGTGGTCGAGTTTAGTTTTACGCAAAACCCACTCATATTACAATGACTACTACTTACATACTTGCAGAATTAATTCAACAACGCGAATGGCAAATTTAAGTCATTTTACAGTGCGGTATGGATTAGTCGGTCTGACGGTATTAGGCGGGCTTAGGCGGCGGCTGGGGGCGGGGGGTTGCAAGTACCTAGTTCTGTGGTGGCAGAGGTAGGTCACGCGAGGGCAGAACTCAAGGGCGGGGGGCAAGGTCGGGCCGTATACCCGATCTGATCTGCCCTTGGATACAATGTTGTATGGTATGGTAAACTTGCATAACATGAACATCGGGCGCATCTAATTGATGGACGTTTTCGTGACAAAAGGCAACCCGTTTCTTTTATAAGCTCCAACATTTTCGCAAGTCAATATTATAATGTCACGGTGGAGATACAAAACTATGTTTCCACCGATAGTCGAATCCGGAACCTTTCGCTCAGGAGTCAAATAACCAACTGAGCCACGAAAGCCGACTTATTATTATTAATTTCAATGACATTAAAATTTCGCTTAAAAAGATACTGACAACCTACGAAATAAAATAATGTTTTAATAGTAAATATATTGTTGATATGTTATGAAAATATAAAAATACTTTGTAATAGTTCTATTGTATTTATAAGATTATCGACGCGTTTCGTGCAAGGCACATCGTCAGAATAATGACAATGACGTCATTATTCCGACGATGTGCCTTAATGACGTCATTATTCTGACGATGTGTCTTGCACGAAACGCGTCCATAATCTAATAAATACAATAGAACTATTACCAAGATATTTATATTTTTATAACATATCAACATACAATGGAGTTCTATCAAGAATTGTCGATCGACAAACTAAATTTAGTAAATATATTGATTCTTATACATAATTCATTATATTGAAGGATTTTTAAAATTATTATTCTTGTTATATACCTATTGAAAATTAGTAAAAATGTACTTAGACCTCTCACATCCATTACCTACATAATTAATCGCTTGTGTTTTCCCTCTACATTGGTTCGTGGTATAAGATATTGGTACATACGTGTAATATATTTAAATACCTACAAAGGCGTCGGGCAAACTGAATGTAGTTAATACAATTTATTGACAGGTCGGTCGATAATAAATATACCTGTTCGGTTTAAGTGCGGATGAAGATGACTAATTAAAGCACTTTTTATCTATTTTCTATGTTTTTTATTCCATTTTTCTTATTCCATATTATAAACTAGTTGCATGAAACATATGATATCCAACTGTCGATGGCTATAGTACCCCCTATTCAGTAACTATTGTAACTAAAATAGGAACATTCTAAAATTGTAGATTTTAGATTTACGGTCTTATTTCAGCGTTAAAAAATATCAACTTGGACTAAATGGAATAGGAACCTACCTATTTCAGCCGGAATGTTCTTGAAAAGTTACTGTATCAGAAGTATTATGAATAATTAAGAAAATTATGAAATTATGAACGTTCCGGCCAACATAGGTACGTTCCTATTCCTGAAAATGTTAATATTTTCAAGAATAGACTGGACTTTTTTTGGACAGAACAAAATAGTTAGAACCAAATAATAAAATTCGACAGTGGATATAGGAACATCAGCCTTGGCTGCCTGCCTATAAATAAATAATAATAATAAACTTATTTTGTGTTTAGTAAATAATTTAAAAAAGTCTCTGTTCGTTTTATAACTCTTGAATCTCGAAAATTATATATATTCGTAGGTACAATTTAGATGTTGGAGAGAGATCTCTTTGCAGCCACATTCAGAAGAAAATTCATAATTTATTCAATTGATAATTATGCTTTGTATTGTAATGAATTTTAATGGAGGTATTTAACATAAAACTCTGTTTAATGAGAACAAACACAATCAAATAATAATATGTAAAGCTCATTAATTTCACTTTACACATTAACTCAAATACTTTCTCAGAAACAACGTTTTTAATGTTTCCTCTTCTCCATTATGAAATAATTACTCTAATATAAAAATACTTTTTATTAAAAATCTGATAAAGTTAAAAATGATTTAAAAAATTGACCGGTAGATAAGAAATAAAAACGCCGCATTTTAGGATTTTCAGAATATCTCCCACAGTATGTTGATTAAAGTTCTTAAAGAGAGAGCAGATATAAATTAAAATATTTATAAAAATAAATAAAAACACATATTTTTTGTCCACAAATGAGTATGAATTTAATAAGTCTAAGCGCTTTCGACGAACACAGCCCGCATCTTCAGAGGCAGGAATCAAACATTGCAGGCTCATTAAATTCATACTCATTTGTGGATTAAAACTATGTGTTTTTATTTATTTTCATAAATTAAATTTTTTTATTCATAATTATGAACTTCAACTTTTGTTATGTTTTAACGAAAAAACTTAGAAATTATTAGGGAACAGATATTTAAAAAAAACATGATCGACTGTTGTTTGTGAAGGTATTTTTTTTATAATTTTTTTTTATTTATTGAAAAATAATAAAAAAAACATAAGATAGTACAAAAAGAAAAAAAACAATGATTCTCAGTCACGCCAAGTCTAATTTCTAGACTTGTCGGCGTGATGATGTATATATTACAAAAATTGTCATCAGTTTATTAAATTTTATTAAGTTTTAATGTAATTTTATGTAATAAAATCAAAAATAACACAACTTTATATACTCCATTATAGGTAATGTTAAATGATATAATATGACGAAAATTATCATTGTTTGAACTAAATATAGGTACATAGGAAAACAAAAATCACACTGCACAAGACAATCATGCCGCTCAGAATTCGCCATTGTACCGATGCCTTACCACGTATATATATAGTAAGGAAAAGATCAGGTCCGTGGACATATTCTGTATGTCCAGGACCCTTTTCAGGAGCTACGTTAGCTAGGAATAATTAATTGTTTTGTTACCAGCAGTGAGTACATGTAACATGAAATCAAAGGTGGGCTGATTAAGTTACAGTTTACTTATGTTGTTCTTCTTATTTTATTTTATTTTTATTTTATTTCATTTTCGGGAAATTTACAGTATAATAACATTTATTACATAGATGCATTTATTTATTTATCTTATGGTCACAAAGTTAGTATATCACAACAATATGTCGCACTGTAGTGCCCGTCAAAAGTTAAAAAATAAAATCTAAGTTTTCTAAATAATTGGCCGCTGCTTCACTCAGGACCATAAATTCCATAGATGCATTAGTATAAGACTAAAACCAATAACAAATTTCCACATTATTAACAATAAATTTTGACTATTTAAATTTTAAATTTTATTTATTATATTTGTTGCTGCGATGGGAGGTCGAAGTTGGAAGGGATGTTTCCCAACTATTGCAAGTGCCGGGAAGTTGGAGGGTTGATGCGGACGTTAGAAGAAGCTGGAGGCGAAGACTGACGGAGGCCAAAGCTCGATATGGGCTGTAGCGCCATTGAAGAGGAAGAAGAACTAGATACAAAAATAATCTTATTTTTGCTCTTCTGTCTCCAAAAGAAAACTTTGGATTTTTTTCCCTGTCGGGAATCAAATGATATTGTTATTGACAAACTATTTAACGTTTCAATAGAGACGAAGTAAGGATATTATAGAAGAACCAGGAACTCAAAAGATGGCGTTACAAAAAAAGGTTTCTTCGTTACCTCATAGATGGCAATAGTATAATTTCGTATTATTCAGGTGAATTGTTAGGTACACATAATTCAAATATATAGAACTTTCAAAAATTACATTGATAAGGGAACTCGATAAGAAGGCTTAATTGGTGAACGCAAGCGAATAAAGTGGTCACGTAAACCGGCCGATGACAGGTCGTAAGCCCTGTAGGTGCCTTGAGTTCCATGTTCTTCAATAATATCCTAACTTCGTCTCTATTGAGATGTTAAAAAGTTTGTCAATAATATTAGATGATATTAATTAGGTTTTATAATAATTTTTATGCAGAAAACAATAACAACCGGCACATGCACAGAACGCAAACTGACTCTGATTTAATATTAAACATACCCTTAAAGACATCAATGAAATGTACCATACATGAATTTATTGGTACAGTACTATTCATCTTGCGTCTCATACCTACACACTTTCCCCTACACATTTTTCACGATCGGCCTTTCATTAATGTGTCAATTCTTAAATTAAATAAAATACAACTTACAAGTTTTCGAATTAAAAATAAACTTCTAGTTCAAGTCGATTTGAATAATAAATTAAGTAAATATTTTCTCCCGCACTGTGGATAGTAGATAAGAATAAGAAAAACAACAAAATAAACTTGATTGGGTATAATTAATTAAAAGTTTGAGAATCTCTGGAAGAAACGTAAAGTTTATTAGAGTTTAACTTTTAAATTTAGTTTGCAGGGTTGAATGACGTCATCTATAGAGAAAAGCGAGTGGGGTTTGGACAACGCTATACTAAAATAAAAAGAGTAAAGTATTTCTTTGGCATCTTATAAAAAGAAAATTAAATGAGTATGTAAAATTATTTTTGATTAAAAATTATTTTAAATTTTTGACCACTAAGACTTATTTTGAGCAAATCGATTAGAGGTAGAATCCCGAATGAGGAGATCCAAAGAACCTGAGATCGATCCAATCCAATCCAATGATAAGGTACATCAATAATATTGCATAATTGGTGTACGATGCGCAAGCGCATATTGTGATCACGTAAACCAGCCACTCACATGTCTTAAGCCCTGTAGGTGCCTAATTTCCCAGTCCTCCTATAAATACATACTCCCGCTTCGTCTATGTATATTGAGATGTTATTAAAAAAGTTATTGACTTCCGGCAGGGAAAGTTTGAAAAGTTATTGGACATGATCTATGTTAAGGCAAGTGGGTTGTGGCATATATGTTTATGTGTTCATATTTATCATAGTTATTTATTATTCATTATACTTTATTGAAAATTTATGTAGCAAAAATATATTGCATAATTATTGTTAGTATGACCTCAGAACAGGCTTCGCCTAGTGAGGTAATACATTCCATTATAATATTTATTTTTTTGTTATATTGAATTTATTGTACCTACTCTATTATGGAAATGAACAAATATATTATTGAAGCTAAAATTAATATTCTTTTTCCTGCCCCTCTATCTAGGTTCATCTAGGACCAGGCCTCCTTGCACGCATCCGCCAGGATCTTGGGTTATCACAACGGGAACACCCCGTACCGACAGCTTCTTCTCAAGAACCAACATGTTGCTGGGGGTCTGCCTCCACCCCTAGGAATAGCTAATATTATTACCAAACCTTAAATTTTCCCTTTTACATCATGTAATTACTAAAAGGTGATTAAATACGTTAAATGTATTGAAGTTACGTATGAAAACTTCCCCTCAATATTAATTACCTACAGGCAGAAAATTTAATTGAATTATCAGTTTCGGGGAGGTTCAAGAAAGTCCTCTTCTAATTACTACCTTCGTTAATAATTAATAATAATTATTATTGTCGTCACTTTATTGTTCTATTCATATATTATGTTAATTTATTATTTACGAACGAACCAGCCATTGTTAATTATTGAATAGTCTACGTAATTTAAATGTACAATCAAAATTATTCGGCCATAACTATGTTTAAAATAATGTAATTACTTACCAACATAGGATTCATATTGTACAGGTTTATAAGTGGTTAAGTCGTTTAACCCCTTTTTCACGGTATCCCGTATTCGATTCCCAGCAGTAAAGATTTTTGATTTATTTATTTTATTTGTCCGTAAATTCACAGAGTATATTATATAACATTGTGCACATAATCCTTTTCAATATAAATGCCTTTCAACTACGAATATACACATGAAATATTACATATTTTATTCTTGGTACAAAAAGTAGGTATAAACAAAACTAAAGTGATCGAGGAAAAAAACAGCAAATTTATTAAACAATTAAGTAAGCGAGATTTATGGTAACTGAGCCCTTTCAGACCCGCACTTAAACTACGAAGATTTTTGTGAAAATATAGAGTGGTCTTAAGTAAAATTGGGTCATAGATGACAAATCCGAGGTCATTTTCTGGATTTTCCGGCTGCATCTTGGAAAATTTTGTCCCTCACAATTGTGTCATAGTGGGCTTCTTACTCACACATTTGTGACACACACAATTCTGTTTTAATGGGCGCAACATTTAACCGCAAAATTGTGATACTCGCACAATTGTATAAACTTGGGCCCTTACTTGTTCTGAAAGTTGTGTTGTAGAGAATTGTTCAAAATATTCTGCAGGCGTTTTCACAGACACAATCGTACGAGGAGTATCTTCTGAAACTGACTTACTGTTAAATCTTCTTTTTTGCCATATCAATGTACTCAATGGAGCATCGTCCTCATCACTTCTACTGCCTGCTTCCGATGATGATGAAGTGCAAATTTCTTCGCTTTCCGGTAATAACTGGTCTTGTTCAACATCACTGCTGTCGTCTCCAGAACCATTAAGCAGATTCTCGATGGCAGCATCATTCAACCCTATTTTCATTGTGATGAAACCAAAAAATCAAAGAAACAGTGAAATCATGCAAACTGCATATTATAACAGTTTGGGCCCACACCCTCACAATTGTGACATAAAAGTTCGTTAGGCCATGCCGCTGTAATTAATGAGTAAAATTCATTTAAATTAGCATCAACACATAGAAAAAATAGTAATTAATAGTGCCTATTAAACGATTGTTATTATACCAGAGGAAAAAAAATAATTATTTCACTTACTTACGTAAAAGTTGGGAGCACAATTTTACACTGAATTTGACACGTTCGTACCTGAATGCCGGCTGCCATTGATACAAAATTTCAATTGGAAAGGATAGTTTGAAACACGCACAATCATATGACGTTGAGCCCATCCACTTCCAACGTTTAGGTTACGAAAAAAAATCATCCTTGTGACCCGCACAATTATATTGGCCGGGTCTGAGAGGGTTAGTGATAGTTTATAATATTTATTTTTTACTTTATTTATTTTAAGAATAATTTGGATCTTTTCCAAGGGTTTAAAAATAAGTCAAGTACAAATGTTACATTCCTTTAGTAACAGTATTAAAATTATAAAATATAAAACATACATTTGTATATTTTTATTTTTTATTTTATTTATTTTGGATATCCTACATTACAGTAGAATATAATAACATAGCGTCGCTGCACGTTTAAAATATCCCATGGGATGAATTCATGTTTATGAGTAAATCAATAAAAACAGTTAATAAAATATATGAGCAGGTTTTATCAATAAATAGAAGCACAGAACCATGGAGAATTACTGTTGCCATAATTTGAATGCTTTTGCTTATTTATTTTTTTTATTATATTTAGCAAAAATCATAATAAATACCTATTCTGCCACATTGGAGATTTTCTCTGCACAATTTTGAGCACATTGGAGGTTTTCTTTGAAACTTTTATGGATGTAGGGAATTAAAAAATAACAAGAAACACAAGTTATGGTTGAATTATTCACACTTTTATTAGAATAAAATTACATGGGCTACGCAGTTGACCAATTTTTGTTTTTATGTTTTTTGATTGATTGGTAAATGCGCAAACCGCCCCCCACCACCTCGAAAATCTTTCCATTTGCTTCCCGTTATCTGTATCTTAAGTAATTTTATCTTTTTTATTCCAATGTTATCCCTGTTATTTTTCAGTTCATGGGGAATTATATATTAAAAAAAACAAGCAAAACACGTCTTGTCATGAAGTTCATGCAGTGCACATTGGAGATAGTTATCCTAGCTAGCGCTCAGTGTGCGCACAATAATACCTCCAATGTACCTACCGCATAAGGCACATTGGAGATAGTTATCCTAGCTAGCGCTCAGTGTGCGCACAATAATACCTCCAATGTACCTACCGCATAAGGCACATTGGAGATAGTTATCCTAGCTAGCGCTCAGTGTGCGCACAATAATACCTCCAATGTACCTACCGCATAAGGCACATTGGAGATAGTTATCCTAGCTAGCGCTCAGTGTGCGCACAATAATACCTCCAATGTACCTACCGCATAAGGCACATTGGAGATAGTTATCCTAGCTAGCGCTCAGTGTGCGCACAATAATACCTCCAATGTACCTACCGCATAAGGCACATTGGAGATAGTTATCCTAGCTAGCGCTCAGTGTGCGCACAATAATACCTCCAATGTACCTACCGCATAAGGCACATTGGAGGTATTGAACACCAATATATTAGGAGTAGGCAAGTAGGAGGTTTTATTTTCACATTTAATGAACTAAATATGATAGATATCACATTGGAGATTTTTCTATATGATAGAGGAATACTCGTAGATCATTTTGGCATCAAAACACAGATATTGTCAAAATGACCACATTGGAGATTTTAAACGTGCAACGACGATAGTATGATATTAAAAACAATGGAAAAAACAGTAAATGATAGACTACGGTACATAATAACAGTACATCATATCAAGTTTTACGTATACAATTTTTAACAAATGAGATAAACAAGGTTATAATATATGTAGGATCACACCTGAAACATACAAGGAATAGTACCAAGAGGATTATATTCTAGAATCATAACATGGGATTCTAACGTACTTAAGGATTAACGAAAAAGGTGTTGCAACCATTATGGTGACACATACATATATATGTATATGTATACTAGAGATTGGAATTTTGAGTTGTTGTCAGTGCAAAGTTGGCGCTTTATCGCATTTTTGAACGAGAGTAGAGATTGGGTATGAAAGAATTCAATGTTATTGAGCAGGTTATTAAAATTGATTGTTAACCCACACAAATACACATGTTCACACATCTGCATATATTAGATTTATTTAATAAATACCATTATATGAGTTTATTTGAAAAACCACTACTGGTTTCGAGAGAGCAATATTCAATTTTGGGAGAAGTGCTCTCCCAAAATTGAATTGTGTCCATTTAAATTAACTCATTTGTTTTTTTCATATGTTTTTTTAGTATTAATTCAGTCTTACAATGGAATTAAAGCAGAGGTAATAAATCCATTGTAATATTTAAAGTTATATTGTAAAAAAAATATGAAAATATATTTTTACCGAATGAATATGTAGGTATGTATTTGTTTGTTTATAATCTCATATTGTATATTCTATTCTTCTTTTTCTCAATCAACAAATTTCCAATTTGTAAGATCTGAATATAAAACAATGTTATATTTCCCCCAAGGTTGAGATACCACTCCTATTGGTAAGTAGATACAAAGATTTTACAAAGAAGTGATTTGGAAAATTCACGAAACCACCAACCGTCCTGTCACGGTGTATACAAGGATAAATTATGGATATAGAAAATGTGTTTATATCATAAATATCCTCTTTCTTGACGCTTAATCGTATTTATTGATAGCGTGGCGTACAATACAATACATTTTATCTGTACAAATTTTATGACACTACTACTTCTATTTTACTTTAACTTTATTTCACATAGCTGAAAACATTTTTTTTTTAAATGAATATGTCCTTGTTAAACAAGTACATATACATCTTCCTACGTTCCCTAAAATAAGCAAATAAATGCTTGTGTTTAGGTGAACGAAATCGGTCGAGGCAGGATTCGAACTCGCGACCACTGGATTACTAGCCTAGCGCGCTAACCGCTCTGCCACCATTCCATCTAAATTATGTTTATAAATAATATAATAATAGTAAAAATATCCTTTTTTTTAGTTTTTTTCTCGTTTTCATTCTTTGGTGCAGGTACATATACAATTTTGTCATACTTTGTTACCTAGAACTGTGCATTCGAATCTTAGTCTGTGAGTAGATCACGACCGAAGAATATCAAGATTATCTCGACTTGTCGATATTTTGACAGGTTTGGTAGTCAATGAGCAGATTACGCGTCGATTCTTTCTCGTATACTTATTTGACGGCGATTTTGGGTCGAAATCGAGTCGAGAGACGAAATCGAACGCCGCCATGTTGAATTATATGTCAATTTATTTATATCGTGAATGATGTCGGATTTCGTATTTATTTAGAGAATAATTTAACGAGACTAATGGGTTCAAATACCTTAAATATTCCGGATAGTCTATTTATTGCTAAATTTCTTAAAAATATTAATAAATAAAAATAAAACGTGTTTAAAATCAATTCCACTATTTATTAAGACTACAACCTACAAAAGGTTTCATGCTAAGCACATTTTCAGTCCTTTGATCCTACCCAGAATGTGAAAACAGCATGATGGTATGTATATATGTTTGGAGATTAGTATCAAATTATTAAGTCTTCTTAGATATTGTGAGTAGGCTACTTCCATACAAATTGTATGAAACAATGTCGTCACTAAATTCAATTTTTATAAAAATTGTTAAGTAAAAATTAAGATGTGCTTATACAATGTAAATATTTTTTATAGAAAATTAAATGATCTAGTCGGGGTGTTTCGGCTTTTTTCGATATTTAAAAAAAATGGAAATATAGGCAGTAAAACTCAAAAATTTATCATAAAAAAATATTTTTCTTAATAAAAAATGTTTAAGAAACCCTGGAATTTTTTTGAAAAATTAAATTTGATATTTTGTATTTGTCTATGTATATACCAATTTTCAGCGTTCTAACTTTTATGGTTTTTGAGATATATGAAAAAATAAACCAAAATTTCAAAAGTTGATAACCCCTGACTGAAACAAAAATTCACAATACTGAGTATAAAAGTTTTGTAGGCCTATAACTGTTTATTTATTCTGAAAATTTGGGCTCTGTAAATTGAGCGGATCAAAAGTTATAAGGACACACACACACACACACACACACACACACACACACACACACACACACACACACACACTCCGTGTTCTACTCCGAATTCTGAGTAAATCCATGTATGGGAACAAATATGCTGCGAGGCCTCTAGTTGATGCTATTAGCATGCAAAATGTCCACTACACCATACAAAATTTTCCTTCGTACACGCATCTTGGCTTAATAATGTCGATTCATTAAGAGAATTTAATTCTCATGAACGAATCGACAGTTGGACAATTAACAAAATAAAATGTAACGTAGTTTTCATTAACTAGTTGCATGTAACACATGAGATCCAACTGTCGATTGCGATAGTATGTTTAGTTGAATTATAAGAATAAAACTATAAACCCATAAATCCAAACTATTGAAAATTTTAACACATGTTGGTATGTATGTCAAGATAGGACAGTATGGAGGTGAGTCCTCTTTTCCTACCCGGAATATGAAAACAGCATGATGCGGTTCTGTATGTATGTTTGGAGATTAAGTACCTATCAAACTATTAAGTCTTCTTATGTATTGTGTGTAGGCTACTACCATACAAATTGTATGAAACAATGTCGTCACTAAATTCAATTTTTATAAAAATTGTTAAAAAAATTGAGATGTACAAATACAATGTTAATATTTTTTATAGATAATTAAATTATCTAGTTGGGGTGTTTCGGCTTTTTTCGATATTTTAAAAAAAAATTAAAAATATAGGCAGTTAAACTCATAAATTTATCATAAAAAAATATTTTTTTTATTTTTCAAAATATTTTTTTTAAATATTTATTTTTCTTAATAAAAAATGTTTGAGAAACCCTGGAATTTTTTTGAATAAACTAATTTGAGATTTTGTATTTGTCTATATTTGTACCAATTTTCAACGTTCTAGCTTATATGGTTTCTGAGATATATGGAAAAATAAAGTAAAAATTCAAAAGTTGATAACCCCTGACTAAAACAAAAATTCGAAATTCTGAGTATAAAAGTTTTGTAAGCCTATAACTGTTTATACATTCTGAAATTTTGGGCTCTGTAAATTGAGCGGATCAAAAGTTATAAGGGACGGACGGACACACACACACACACACACACGAAATGTTCTACTCCGAATTCTGAGTAAATCCGTGGAACATATATGCTGCGAAGCCTCTAAATTGGTGTTTTTTGACTTCAAAGTTGGAAAAGTCGTGAAAAAAGTAGACCTCTGCATACAATTCTCGCGTATCCTGGCTTGAAACATTGTCGATATGTTAAGAGAACAAAGTTCTCCTGAACAAATCGACAGTTGGAAAAAAAAGATTCTTAAAAAATAAAACACTGCTGTCATCACACTAGATAAATTGATCGAGATATAATTAAATACAACTTTTTAAATTACTTTCAAAACATTCTTCTTCTTCTTTTACAACTTGTGGGCTATATAAGACTCCCCATGAGGTTAACGAATTTGGGGCAGAGCCATTATTCATTCATGTGTGTAAAATGGTACAATGCACTGGATAGCAATATAAAGTAAAAAATAATACTGACAACTTGTCAACTTTTAAATAAAAAGTTAAAATAATTTTCCTCCTCATTGTACCATATGAATGTATTAATTTTGGTGTATTGTATTGTGTGTGTGAGTATATCTTTATTGATTGTTAGCTTTTTTTAATTTATTTTTACACGTTTGTAAATTAAAACAATATATATTTTTTTATGAACTCTTTCTATGTATTTTATGTATCTTGTTAAATTTAAGTTTTGTGAACTCCTCCCCGAAGCACAAGGTTTCCTTCTTTTCGGGGAGAATTTCAAATTTATTTGTGATGTATATATATATTTTTATAATATGTCAAAATGTATCCTTTTTATACTTTCTTATTAATAAAATTTACTTACTTACATACTTTCTTCTTCTTTTTTTAGGTTGACACCTGTTTTTTTCAGGAACTTTGCCCATCCCTCAAGGCCTCTTGTGACGAAGAAATCAAAACATTCAATAAATACAAAAGAAACATACTTTTAATCGTATTATAACTTACTGTCGTGCTTAAAAAGTAAACAAATGACATTTATTCAAATCATAGGGAAAATATTGTGTATTGCCATAAATGATAATTTATTTAAAAATGAACCGCAAGCTAGCCCTAACGCAATGGCGAGAAATACGAATAAGTGCATTTACGAACTGGACAGTGTTTAGTGATTACGAATTGCCGTCATGGGCGTTAACGTAGGCTATAAAAGCAGAGAGAGTTATCTGATCTGGACTTTTTTTTACTGACGTTGCCTGCTTGTTTGACTGTTAGGTCCGCTGCAAGATCTTCAATCACATAAGCCCTTCGATTTCCCCGTGACCATCCTACATGGAGTCTCTAGTCATCAATCATGAGGCCAAGGAAGGAAAAATATGTAATAGAAAAAAATACGTCTCTTGTGTCATATTATCGCATAAAAATAAATGGTCGAATAGATGAGAAAATCAATAACGACATAATAATATTAAGCAATACGCAAAATGAGAAAATATCGACATTTTTCAAGAAGCTCAATGAATTTAATCTACCGTGTCGTAATGGCGACGGAATAAATGTGGGAGAAAACTATTAGGTCCGGACATGTCCATGCCAGTTAATCCGGAGAATTAGGAAAGCGGTGTACGGATTATGGGTCTTCCACTGCGTGCGAATGTACCAGGTAGGTACTTACTTGCAGAGGAAAGAGGATATGAGGTGGAGGCAGCTACTGCCCCGTGAAATTTATGACCAATCGGATAATTTATTATGATTTCGCCATTAGTGCGATGTCAGATTGTTACTGGGCTGGGCACCGCGATTAACTACTGAAAATATTCATTTGCATAACGCGAATAATGGAGCACGAATAGACTGCCTCATAACGAAGAAAACGAGTGGGATGTGGCCAACGCTTAACTCCTCACAAACAAATCACTCCGTAAAGTATTCAAATTTTGTATGGAAAATGAGTTATTTTTTTATTGCAGATTATCAACTAGTATCATGCTGATATTGTATTTTGAAAGTTTCTTCACAATGTATGTGTGTGTGTGTGCTATGTGCTGTGTGCTATGAACGGCGTGTTTATTTTATTTTATCGATTATAGACTAAAGTACTCATTCAATTCTATTCAAATTTTGCAAATTTGTATATCTAATACTCACTTAGACCCCATTAGATTTTGAAGGATATCTGAATAGTGCTTCTTAATTTTTTTAACTGTCAAATATTTCAAAGTGAAACCAAGCTCAGGAAACTTAATATTTGAAAATTTTATTTTAAAATTGGTAAAAGGATACATCACTATCATAAAATGGCATTGAAGTTTTATCAATTTTTCATAATATAATATTTAAATAAAAAAAATAATTGTAATTCTGATTCCATTGGAGAATGTAGTAAATAGCTGGTGACTTATGTAGAATGAAAAAAAAAATTCACCTTTATCAAATATTTGTTTTCTATTTTATTTAGAGAGCCAACTCTGCGCGTGATCACTTGATTGAATATTCCAAATGAACTTATATCACGTGTTGTTATTAATGTCAAGTATCACTAGATGATGTCTGTCTGTCTGTCTATATTTGCACTTTTCGAGATATATACTGAGGAACGGAATTAGGATAGGGGACGGTATTTGGTTAATAATTTACCTTACCTATTACAATAAATTGGTCCATAGAATGATGATGATCATTAACGGCCTGTAACGGGAAGGAAAGTGAAGAAAAAAGTTTTTAACTGTTATGATACACAGTAAAAAATAAAATAAGCACATAAATAAAAATATTAAAAATATAACGAGTTTACGCCGCTATGAATCTATATAAAGAGTTTTTGTAGCAGTTATTACTAGCAGTGAATACATGAGAATGCGGGATACTGCCCGAGAGATTGACATTATAGTACTATATAGAGAGTTTTTGTAGCAGTTATTACTAGCAGTGAATACATGAGAATGCGGGATACTGCCCGAGAGATTGACAGTATAGTACTATATAGAGAGTTTTTGTAGTAGTTATTACTAGCTGTGAATACATGAGAATGTGCGATACTGCCTGAGAGATTGACATAATAGTACTATATAGAGTTTTTGTAGCAGTTATTACTAGCTGTGAATACATGAGAATGTGGGATACTGCCCGAGAGATTGACATTATATGTAGATAGTACTATATAGAGAGTTTTTGTAGTAGTTATTACTAGCTGTGAATACATGAGAATGTGCGATACTGCCTGAGAGATTGACATAATAGTACTATATAGAGAGTTTTTGTAGCAGTTATTACTAGCTGTGAATACACGAGAATGTGCGATACTGCCCGAGAGATTGACATTATATGTAGATAGTACTATATAGAGAGTTTTTGTAGTAGTTATTACTAGCTGTGAATACATGAGAATGTGCGATACTACCTGAGAGATTGACATAATAGTACTATATAGAGAGTTTTTGTAGCAGTTATTACTAGCTGTGAATACACGAGAATGTGCGATACTTCCCGAGAGATTGACATTATATGTAGATAGTACTATATAGAGAGTTTTTGTAGTAGTTATTATTAGCTGTGAATACATGAGAATGTGCGATACTGCCTGAGAGATTGACATAATAGTACTATATAGAGAGTTTTTGTAGCAGTTATTACTAGCTGTGAATACACGAGAATGTGCGATACTGCCCGAGAGATTGACATTATATGTAGATAGTACTATATAGAGAGTTTTTGTAGTAGTTATTACTAGCTGTGAATACATGAGAATGTGCGATACTACCTGAGAGATTGACATAATAGTACTATATAGAGAGTTTTTGTAGCAGTTATTACTAGCTGTGAATACACGAGAATGTGCGATACTTCCCGAGAGATTGACATTATATGTAGATAGTACTATATAGAGAGTTTTTGTAGTAGTTATTATTAGCTGTGAATACATGAGAATGTGCGATACTGCCTGAGAGATTGACATAATAGTACTATATAGAGAGTTTTTGTAGCAGTTATTACTAGCTGTGAATACACGAGAATGTGCGATACTGCCCGAGAGATTGACATTATATGTAGATAGTACTATATAGAGAGTTTTTGTAGTAGTTATTACTAGCTGTGAATACATGAGAATGTGCGATACTACCTGAGAGATTGACATAATAGTACTATATAGAGAGTTTTTGTAGCAGTTATTACTAGCTGTGAATACACGAGAATGTGCGATACTGCCCGAGAGATTGACATTATATGTAGATAGTACTATATAGAGAGTTTTTGTAGTAGTTATTACTAGCTGTGAATACATGAGAATGTGCGATACTGCCTGAGAGATTGACATAATAGTACTATATAGAGAGTTTTTGTAGCAGTTATTACTAGCTGTGAATACACGAGAATGTGCGATACTGCCCGAGAGATTGACATTATATGTAGATAGTACTATATAGAGAGTTTTTGTAGTAGTTATTACTAGCTGTGAATACATGAGAATGTGCGATACTACCTGAGAGATTGACATAATAGTACTATATAGAGAGTTTTTGTAGCAGTTATTACTAGCTGTGAATACACGAGAATGTGCGATACTTCCCGAGAGATTGACATTATATGTAGATAGTACTATATAGAGAGTTTTTGTAGTAGTTATTATTAGCTGTGAATACATGAGAATGTGCGATACTGCCTGAGAGATTGACATAATAGTACTATATAGAGAGTTTTTGTAGCAGTTATTACTAGCTGTGAATACATGAGAATGTGGGATACTGCCCGATAGATTGACATTATAGTACTATATAGAGAGTTTTTTGTAGTAGTTATTACTAGCTGTGAATACATGAGAATGTGCGATACTGCCTGAGAGATTGACATTATAGAAATGACATTCCCTTTTGAGTTATTCGTTTTGATTTTGATGGTTCTTGCTTCGAGGAACGTAGAACGAGTTGTTCGATCTGCCATTTCGCAACGGCGCAGCGCTTGCGAATTTATTTTATATTATAGGTAAACCAAAACACCCCAATATAAAATTAAACAGTGTGTTTTGAAAAATAATACCACAAATGTTTTCAACGTTTCTCTAATGATTTTTTGTCACACAATTTTCAAACTCAGCATAAATTACAGAGAGAAATATTTTTTTTGTATGCTCAAAGAGTGCATAAAAACAAAGTAAATGACCAATATTTTTTTTTTATTTCAAGCTAGGTTTGTTCTTAAAATGCAAAAAATCATTTAAAAATTTTTAATGCACCTGATAGTTATTTACCTTACTGACACGTAAATTCCAGGGGCGAAAAACCTTCGGACTAGGCAAAACCTGAAAGAAAATTGGGAAATGTCGAAAATTTAATGTTTTTTAGCATCGTTGTTTATTTTAGAGGTCATGAAAAATATTTGAAAAATCACATTTCAAAATAATATTTACATATGTGCCCCTGTAAATCATCGTATCTACATACGATTCAATTTTTAATCTTGTAGGTACTATGGTTGCAATAAAATAAATTTAAAATATGAGTTCTAGAATTTCTTAATAGAATTTCTTAATTTCTTAATTCATAGGCAAGCCAAGATTTTCGGGCTTTTATAAGCAATATCCGCTACTGGTAAATTCATAGTGCATTAGGCCATTTTAATATATCATGTTTTCAGTCACTAGATTTAGCGTTATATGCCATTTTAATAGATCTCAACAGTCAACTTTTGAGTCAATAATTTAAAAAGAAATGTCTGATCCGCCATTTCTCTCCCGTATACTATCTTTCTTATTCGGAAATGTTTCTCAATTTCATCATATCAACTATGTATGTTTTATGATTTGAAGTTTAAGAATTAAATAAATCGTTTTGGAGTCTCTCCAGTCTATTAACATATTTATTGAAGCGTGGGTTCCAAATCAGAGAACAATACTGTAAATGTGGACGATAGTAGCTATTGTTAAGGAGCAAAAATGTCCTGAAGTTCGTGAAAGATTTACATGTTCTCAGAACAAAACCCAAGCACTTTCAAGTCAGTTTTGTGTTTGTCTTTGTGATACACCTATTCTCATTCGTCCTTTTCCTCATGACTGAGGATAGCGGCTGTAGTCTGTCGCCACACGTATGGCCCGCCTCCATGCCAATCTGTTTTGGGCTGAACGTAGAGCACCAGTCACCGAAGACCCCATTGTGTACTTAACCAAATCGCTCCATCTGGTCGGTGAGCGACCACGAGATCTCCGTCCCTCCACACTGCCCATCACAACAACATATTGTGTTGTGTTGTGATACACCTATTACTCAAAGCAATTTAATAAAATTAATCAATTTATTTTATTTCATTATAATTTTCAATTCTTATAAAAACAATAAATAATAAAGTATGTAATTAACATAATATCTTAATTTTTAAGCTACATATAAAGTACCACTTGTGTTACGAAACGGAGTTTTACACTAAACATTTTTTCATAGTAAATAATATATGTTTATGTTAAGTGCAAAGTTGTCATTTCTAGTTTTATTTATTTATTTATTTAAGGGAAAAATACAGTCTTATACGATAAACAGAGAAAATACACTATGAAATAAAAAAAAGACAGACCAATTACTTTTGTCCACAATTGATGTACATTAAAATGATCATAAAAGTATGTACCTACAATACAACAAAAAATAAATTTAAATATACTTAAAATTATTACATATATTCATATATTTCACACATTTGCCCGTGACGGGAAAGGAAGGGAAGGAAAAAGGAAGGGAGTAGGACCTAATTTGTAACTGTTGTAAAAAATAACAGAATCTGCTAGATAACAAACAAATATCAAAATACATAAATACACAAATTAATTTTAACAATACACAGTTTTACGCCGCTATGCATCTATATAAAGAATTCTTGTAACAATCATGCTTTATATTATATTTGTAATATTATTGCTAAAATAAGCTATAGAAATACAGTTATACAGTAGGTAATAACTATTAAATTAATTTTTTTAATATATCGAAGCAATATCAATGATATATTTTCCAAGTTTTTCTATGATCCATTGCATTTAAAAGACGAGATTTTCTTACGATCCATGTAGATGTGTACTTACATAGTTCAGATTGTTGATAAATTCCTCTGCAAATAGCCACTTTTTGTCTGTATTCTCTCCCGACTACGATCCGATCCTCGCAAGAAAAACTAATCGAAAAGAATTTGCCACGAAACTTGATATAATGACTCTTGGAAAACATTTCCCAACCATTAGGGAGTAATTAATGACAAAAAAATATTGCTAAGGAAATAAATTATTTAACATTCTCATTATTTAACACATTAATACGAGTAAGCAATGTATAAAAGATTGTAGTCAATAACTCTTAATTTTGCTGATTAACCCATTCGTTTGAAACATTTGACAATACGTCTATCGTATATGATTATTTTTTACTGTTTGCTTGTTTCCTTTTACTTTTGCTAAGAAAATTTCAAATTTTAGCCAGAGTAATATTTGATGTTCCTTTTCTCCTCGTATTTCGAATGTACCCGCCCAATGATAATGAAAGAAAAAGAAATAATTAATAAATAAAATATGTTTAGGTATAACTACTTTTTATATAAGTGAAAACATATTACGTAGGCATGAAATTCTATGTATCATTTGTTTTTTATTATTATTATGTGTGTTGTTAAATATAATATATTATCTACATAAATATTCACTGAAAAACCAAGTTAAGTTATATGTTTATTTTTCTTTCATTTTTTTTTCTTTATGTAAGTATCAATGTTGATGTTTATTTTGTACAATTTTCGATATGTATTGGCCCCGGCACAGAATTTCCCCTAGTGGGGTATTGTTGAAACAATAATTATTATAATGTCTATATATGCATTGTATAAATAAATAAATGAGTTTAAAAATTATATTATCAAAACCAAATATACCTACAGTGATGTTCGGTGTTTTTTTGCTGAATCTGTGATAATTACAGTATTTGTAGATATTTTTTTTATTTATTTAATTTGTATCATAAAACATACATATTTAAATTATAAGATAGCTGCTTTACTAGAATAAATCTGTTATGAAGCAGCTACCTGTACAAACTTATACAACACCAATTTGTGAAAGAATTACAGGTAAAATAATTTATTCTAAACAGTGACAAAAAACATCAAGACAATATTTTTCATTAAGACAATGCGAACCGCCGTGGCACAGCTGGTAAGCCATTTGGCTTGTGTGCGGGCGTCCCGGGTTCGATCCCCAGCAGAGAATAAATTGATTTAAATTCATTTCTCATGCAAATATTTCTTCTCTGGTCTGGAAACACTTGTTGTTATAAGAAATTGCCATATGGCAAAAGCTTGCGCGGGGTGCAATGAATTGGTTAATGTTATAAATAAAATTGTGTAAATACACAAAGCCTTAAATTCCACCCACAAGAAAGTTAAAGCAAATAATTATAACCTTAACATTTTTTTACTGTTTTCTCAAATATTTGTATTCCATCACCCAAGTTCAGTGTAGTGATGAGCAAATGCAAGACCAAGACCAAGACCGGGGTGGTCTTGGTCTTGGTCTTGGTCTTGCACCCGCGGTCTTGGTCTTGGTCTTGCGTTTACAAGTATAGTCTTGGTCTTGGTCTTGCATACATAGTCTTGGTCTTGGTCTTGGTCTTGCAGCAAGAGTCTTGCAAGTCTTGCACTTTTATGAGTAGGTAAAGTAGGTACATATTCGATTCTTTTAATAAAACCTAAATTTTCCTTAAAGTAAACATGTTATATAATTTTAGGTACCTATCAAACATATATAATCTAAGATCAAATCATTACAATTTTTGGAAAAAAAAAATCACCAAACTATGAAATATCGTTTATATGTCGTCTTGAAATTTCTGTATTTTTATAACTTTTCATATAATGTTGTTATTCTAGTTATAAAAATAAAAAATGAAATACAAACATGTTGAAGAATTTAAGATCCATAACGTCGATGTATAAGCTGAAGTGAATCAAAACTAAAATCATTGTCTGAATATAATAAATCTTTCAAAGATTATTCTTATGAAAATATCTAACAACATATTTTTCTAGTCATGAACATTGATGCCAATAATTATATAAGTCCTCTCCCTAAAATTATAATAATATACAAATAAATACAAGGAAACTATCAGACATGCGATAGTATGTTTAGTTAAAGAATACGCACAGAAATAGAAACCCCTAAATACAAACAATTGAATATTTTAAGATATTTTGTACTCTATACAAAACATGTAGGTATGTATGTCAAGATAGGGTAGTATGGAGAGGTCAGTCCTTCCTTCTTACCCAGAATATGAAAACAGTTTGATGGTATGTATTTATTTTGAAGATTAAGTATCAAACTATTTAGTTACCTTAGATCAATGATATTATATTTCATTGCCTTATAATATAGGTATTGTGTATAGGTCACTGCCACACAATTTTTATGAAATGTCGTCACTAAACTTTTATTACAATAATTGTTAAATTTTGAGATGCCTTACAAATTGTATGAAAAGATGTCGTCACTAAATTCAATTTTTATAAAAAATGTTAAAAAACATTACATACAAAATGAATATGTCCTTGCTAAACAAGTACATATATATGTATCTTCCTACTTTCCCTAAAATAAGCATAAATGCTTATGCTATAGGTGAAAGAAAACGTTCAAGGCAGGATTCGAACTGACAACCACTGGATTACTAGCCCAGCACGCTAACCGCTCTGCCATCGACCCATCTAATAATAATCTATTTATATAACATCTATGCTGAGTAGCCTCTAAGTAGACTTTTTTTACTCCAAAGTTGAAAAAAACACGAAAAATATAGACCTGGCATACAAATCTCGCGTATCATCGCTTGATATGTTAAGAGAATAAATTCCCTTAAACAAATCGACAGTTGTTGTTGGAAAATAAAAAAAAAAAAAAATATTTATTAATGTGTGTTTTAAGTTTGATACGTACTCTTAAATTGTGTCTCATGTGTTACATGCAACTCGTGAAATAATGAATATACCTTCCAACTTACTTGAATGATAGATATTTATGTAGGTATAATATTATATCATGTCAAAACTCGCACAGAAACATATACCTACGTCCTACACAGGATGTTAAAATATGAACCGTGCCAGATTCAAAATGTCTTATATCGTGCAAAATCATGCAAACATATACTTTTATGATACAATCATAAATGTTATGTTTGTCTAACGGCGGCGTAACACAAGAGAAGTACTAATCCTTTCTTTGACATACATACCGCTCGTTCAGAGCCGAGTGCCGTGTTTTTTTTTATTAATAATTGATTTTATTTTATTTCCTTGTATGGTAAATTTAATTAATCATTTTTTTATTGTTTAATTAAAATAATGTGCATCTATTATTAAAAGTGGAAAAAATGTTATGCTTTTAGAAAATTGGCTTTTTCAATCTAACTTCATACAAAGATTTCTTAAATTTGTATGTACCTACTAGTGATCATCCAATGGTCAAACAATCATACGTAATTCATTAGATTTTTAAGTTTGAAAGTCATTGAGGTTATTTTTGTCAAAGAGTATACCTCTATATTGCTTATGTATGTATATACATATGTAGGTACCCTCTTCTATTGGTACCCTATATAATATTAATTAAATTACATTCTTTTACAAATACATCATTAGAGTACGTGTTGTTTGCCTTAAGTACTTACTGTTTATTAAATATTGTTTCACAGTAGATATTATGTATTTTTACTTAACATGGTTGAACCACTGCGTTTGACATTGGCAATATGAACGTAAAAAATCAATGGTTTGATGTGAAATATTTTTAACTCTTATTTTTATGAAGGTGATATAGTGCGGAGTTATGAATTTGAAATTTTTAAGGGTATTCTTTTTATTGCAGATTATTAACTAGTATCATGGTGAGATTGTATTCTGAAAGGATTACTTTACAAAAATACAAAATTTAGGTATTCATACTAATAAGAAAATCTAAACACTTAAAAATATATACATGCATACATACATACCCATATATACATAGATACATAATATTCCAACTGTCGACACGTTCAAGAGAATATATTTATCTTAATGAATCGTCAGTATTAAGAGAATTTTATGCCAGGTCTATATCTTTCATGTTTTTTCAACTTTGAAGTCAAAAAACACCAACTTAGAGGCTTAGTGTGTCTGTGTGTGTCCCTTATATGTATATTTAATGCTTTGTTTGCATATTCATTCAATCGATAAAATAAATAGGTACATTATTATGTTTTTCTAATTGACTGTGATGAATATTTTTATATGTATTGTGTATAATTGTAATTGTAAATGGCCTTCGGCAGTATTATTCGTATTAAAATTAAATAGTTGTAACGTGCTCCATAGGAATGGTATTTTCAAAGTTGAAAAAACCATGAAAAATATAGATCTGGCATACATATCTCGCACATCTTCGATTGAAACTTTTATCGGTCTGTTAATAGAAATAAATTCTCTTGAACAAATCGAAATTTGGAAAACATTAAATAAAATAATTAATTGTATTTACTTTATGCACAAGGTAAAGTACCTACACTTGCAACGCCTCTGAGTACGTTTGTTTACATCGGCCAAAATTATTGTCTCGAAGAATAATATTATTTTATTCTTTTACACACCGCGGTCAAATATGACATTTGCGCTAGTAATGATAAGAGTTATTTTTGCATCACGTAAACGTAATATGAGACAATTTGAATCTGAGATGTTGACTTCCTGTATATACACGCACGTGTTCATAGTATAAAAAATATTTGTATTTTAAACCGATATGTAAATTTCATTCTTAAAGAAGTACCTACCTAGAAATTACATTTTGGTAACTACACCTATTTATTATTATGAATTCATTTAACAATGAAACAAAATTATTTAAATTATAAATTATTTTTATACCATTTTTATAAAATGATGTCATAAAATTCGATCTTTGTATGTTATTTTAAACCATACTACTAGTTGCATGTAACACATGAGATCCAACTGTCGATAGCGATAGTACCTAAATATGTATAGTTGAAGAATAAGTACCTACCAAACTATAAACCCAAAAATCAAAATTATTGAATATTTTAAGATATTTTGTTTTACATACAACACATGTAGGTATGTATGTCAATAAAGGATAGTGTGGAGGTCAGTCCTTTTTCCTACCCGGAATATGAAACCAGCATGATGGTATGTATGTATGTTTGGAGATTTAAGTATCAAACTATTAAGTCTTCTTAAATATTGTGTATAGGCGACTGCCATACAAATTGTATGAAGCGATGTCGTAAATTTTTATAAAAATTGTTAAAAAAAAAATGGAGATGTAATACTACAATGCTAATGAGGTGTTTCGGCTTTTTGCGATATTTTTAAAAATTATGGAAATATAGGCAGTTAAACACATAAATTTGTCATAAAAATATATTAAAAAAGAAACTCTGTAATTTTGGAGATTTTGTATTTGTCTATATTCATACCAATTTTCAGCGTTCTAGCTTTTATGCTTTCTGAGATATATGGAAAAATAAAGTGAAAATTCAAAAGTTGATAACTCCTGACTGAAACAAAAATTCAAAATTCTGAGTATAACAGTTTTGTAGGCCTATTACTGTTTATATACTCTGAAATTTTCGGCTCTGTGAATTGAGCGGATCAAAAGTTAATACGACACACACACACACACACACACACACACACACACACCCTCACACACACACATACACACACACACATACACACACACAGACTCACGAAATGTTCTACTCCGAATTATGAGTAAATCCGTCTACGGAACATATATGCTGCGAAGCCTCTATGTTGGTGTTTTTTGACTTCAAAGTTGGAAACACCGTGAAAAATATAGACCCTGCATACAATCTCGCGTATCTTGAATTTAAACTGCCTCTTCCTTCAAGAGAATTTCATTCCCTTAAACGAATCGACAGTTGGATAAGTCATTTACTGTCGTTCCAATGCAATTTCTATGAGTAATATGTCAACATATTGAAAAAATGCAAGACCGCAAGAGTCTTGCATTTAAGTCTTGCAAGACTCTTGGTCTTGCAAGCATGGTCTTGTTCTTGGTCTTGGTCTTGCGTACCTGGTCTTGGTCTTGTTCTTGCAGTGAAGTATGTGGTCTTGGTCTTGGTCTTGGTCTTGGTCTTGCAAAAAATGCAAGACCAAGACCAAGACTGCAAGACTTGCAAGACTTTTGCTCATCACTAGTTCAGTGACACAAGATCACTACAAAGATGCTTTATCTTAATTATTTGCTCTACGAAACAAATACATCATGTAGTTTATAAAGTTGTAGAATAACATTACAGTCGTAAAATGACTAAATAATATTTTGTGGTTTACAACAACAGTTATAAAAGATAATAGATAAAAAAACAAAAATAATTGTAATCAGTAGTGAAATAGTCGTGTAAATAAGAAGAAAAACAAACTCTTAAGACTGATGACAGTTTCTCATATGCAGACCTTGATTACGTTGAGACGCCTGGTGGATTCTGTGGATTTTCACTTTTTCAACACAACTTAAGAATTATCAATTTGACAGACATTTAAAAAAATGCGGTGTGCCGCAGACCATAGACCACCTGCGAGACTGCCCTGATTGCCCTGCTACCTGCTCATATGAGGACCTGCTACGCTGCTGTAGCGGCGCAGCGGTCGATCTGCCAAGTTTGAGTCGAAAAGAGTCCGATTGCTGCTGACACGAGAGAAGAAAAAGAAGATTCGTCATGGAATAAAAAAAATTGATAAACGTCGTAGAATCAACCAAGATAGAAATAAAATAAATTCTTGAAACCGTAAAAATAGTCTCCAAGTTTACAATCTGAAAAGATCTAAATCAAATTTGCAATGAAAGTTCTATAATTGGAGTGTGGATTTAAATATATGAGTTGTATGTTTACAAAGAAATTATTACACCCAAAGTCAAGTTCATTCAATCAGAAAGTACGCAGCGCCTAACTTAGCTGTGTGTGAACCAATGTTTATGGTAGTCGCAATTCAGACCCCATTAGTAATAGCTTCTATTATCCGATGTGAAGGCTCGCTTCCGGATTTCCGGTAGTGTAATTTCCTTTGGATATTTAGGGAGGCGCACTGGGGAATATACATTGCTGCTGGATCGATACTCTAAACACACTTCACAAACAAGCGATAGTTATTCATACTTGAACGAACATTGTGTTGGAGCGCAGGGGAGTCGAGATAGATATGTATCTATCAGTACTGATTCCAAAGAAGGAAGAATTTCTATTAAGGAAACTTAATATCGTGGTTTTGAGTTTTGATTTGCCGCAGAAATGATATCATTAAGAAGAGTGTGAGACAGAACAATGAATGATTTGTATTGTTTGCCAAAAATCATCCTCAAGGTGTGCAGTGTGCATCCATCTCAAAGTCTCAAGTACATCTTGTTTACTTTTAAATTGCACTAGGGCGACTAACCGAAGTTGAAAATTGGCGACAATAACTTTGTAAGAAGTACTCTTCAATGGAGGAATGTTCTATAACCGAAGTGGATATTAACCCGGCACTTATTCATTCGACCACCAACCAGAGGGTATAAAAAGCGATGCAACGCTCGACACCCTATCGTAGTTTCCAACATCTACCGTGAAGAAATTTTTTTTTAGTTGATCAAATTTAAGCTTGTATTTTTCTTAATTAATGTTAAAGTTTGTATTTTGTGAGATATTTTAAATTGTGATTTTTAAATATGAATATTTGTAAGTACCTAATCAAACGTTTTTATTCACTCTTTCTCTTTCTCTGTTTGATCCTACACTGCTTGTACTCTGGCTGAAATTTCTATTTGTAAAAGGATGACACTGTTTTCTAGTTTATTTACTGATTAAACTATCGTATTTTTTATTCGGAATTTACTAAATTCTTTGTTGGTGACCCTAAATAGTTAAATTAGTAACTTACCTGATATTATAAATTATCTAAACTCGTCTACCAAACTGATAACGAAATTTATTGGTCACAGACTAAAGGTGAATAGCCATTGATAAAAGACTAAACAGTTAAACTTAGAAAAATCTCACAACTAGGAACGTTATAGCAATAATTCTTAGATGAAGAAAACTTGACCATGTCGGAAATGACAAGCGCGGGATACTTCCGTTCGTCTTTCAGAGGAAGATTTCAAGTCGGAAGAAAGCGAATTTTCCCGGCTCTGAAACCCAAGTCAGTGGATTTCACCGACATAGCCCAAAATAATATATTGAAAATGTCAAGACAAGTCTACCTTACTTGCTATTAGCAAGTTGACTATAATCCGATTACCTAAGTAGTTTCGGCCATTCAAAAAAACTGGTGAATTAAACTCAAATCGCAAATAGTAAGTAAGATCTTAAATGTGTATCAAGTTTGAGATATGAGAATCTGAAAATGTAAAGCATGAAGAGTAACACATGAACCCTTCAATACTACCAACCTGAGATATGCGGTCTTACTCACAACTCTTAAATCTCCATTCTTACTTTATAGCATCAGTTTTTTGACGATCCAAAGCAAATTAGTGTCCTTTTCGAGGATATTTAAAAATGTTTATTCCGTTGATATGAAAATGCAAATAGTTATTAAACTTCATGTACATTATAATGTGTACAATTACGGGTTTATTGATATAAGGCAATTTCTTCAAAGCAACAAAAGAAACGTGAGGCTATACATAGTGAAGTGTTAAGTATATTAAAATTATATTAAAAAACAATTAGAAAGACAAACACGTAACATTATTAAATGAAAATACGCAGCAACAAAGAAAGGAAGGGGATAGAGGTCGTGGGAGGAGAGAGGGGATGGATAAAGGATGTCACTCAAAATTTATTAGAGAGGTATGTTAGTCTTTTTCTAGAGTCGAATCGATTGAGAAGTCGTAATATCATCACTTAAAGTGTTCCGTGGTCTTGCTGATTGTTCTTGAAAAGAGGAATAAGGCCTCGAATTAGTTTTATTAATATTATTATATACCTAGTAGCGGACATTACCACCTAATTTTACATATTTAAGGAGAATTAGTTAATAATAATCTGTCACCATCAGAGTAATCAACAGTGAAAATAGTTTTAAAAAACATTTATTTTATTTTATTTTATTTTTATTTGTTGGCAAATTCACAGAATGTATTACATAACATTATTTACATAATCTTTTAAATATAAATACATTCCAATTATGAATTTACTCGTGAAATATTACAATTTTAAATGCTTGGTAGAAAAAAGTATTAACAAATAAAACAAATCGAACTATTGACAAAGGAAGTAACAATAACAATGCATCAATTTACAATAATTTGAAAGAGAAGAAATAAATACATTAATAATATAGAGAAGAAATCTTAACACATTGTGTAAAAAAATGGTAGAAAAATCTAGATGCACAATCTCCCAAGACTTACGTCATGAATTTATCAAATATAAAATAAACGAAAGAGAAAAAAAATCTATGTTAAGTTAAAATTCATTTCAGGAAATATCATTGCCTGAAATGAGGATCTGTTTGATTTTATTTAGATATGGTTCGTATTTAGTGTGAAACACGTCAATATTATTAAATGTTTTATTATATGTAGATAGTGTCCTGTTTAAAACAGAATCTTTAACGTATGTCGTGATAAAATTTGTTATATGAAATGTGTTTGTTGAGCGGGTGGATCGCGATGGAACGTGTAAGAAAGAATGTAAGGTGAGTCTATTTTGTTATGTTATGAAGCAACGACATGTCGGAGACAATTCTTCTGTTCTCTAAACTTTCCATTTTAAACATCCATTTAGTATAACGCCAAGTTGTTATAGTATAACGCTCTTGAGGTGGACACACAAAAACGGCGATATATAAGTAAACCAGTTTTATGATTATAATAGTGTAATAGCGGCAGTTAGGTAGGTTCTAAGATTAAATGATTATAATAGTGTAATAGCGGCAGTTAGGTAGGTTCTAAGAGTAAATGATTATAATAGTGTAATAGCGGCAGTTAGGTAGGTTCTAAGAGTAAATGATTATAATAGTGTAATAGCGGCAGTTAGGTAGGTTCTAAGAGTAAATGATTATAATAGTGTAATAGCGGCAGTTAGGTAGGTTCTAAGAGTAAATGATTATAATAGTGTAATAGCGGCAGTTAGATAGGTTCTAAGAGTAAATGATTATAATAGTGTAATAGCGGCAGTTAGGTAGGTTCTAAGAGTAAATGATTATAATAGTGTAATAGCGGCAGTTAGGTAGGTTCTAAGAGTAAATGATTATAATAGTGTAATAGCGGCAGTTAGGTAGGTTCTAAGAGTAAATTGAAATTGGATTGAAATCTAGCTTCGAGACTTGGCCGTCATGAATCAAAAATAACTATCGGCCTGTACAATAGATCGTATTATTTCTGGTAATAAATAAATAGGTTCGACCTTGATAAGGGCTAGATTGTCATGACATGTAAAGTTGCCATTCAAATAAATAAGAGGATGTCCGCAAACAAAGCCCTTCCGATACATATCTATCTTCAGTATGATAGCAACACCACCACCAAATGTAAACATAATACAATCGATTTAGTTTCTTTTACTGACCGTCCGCCGCCATGATTCACACAGCTTTATATACAAAAACGTGTTCATTTCCAAGGCACGGTTTTTCAATTGGCTCTGATTATAAAATCAAAATTCTAAATACGTTCATACATACATATCATCACGCCAAGAGAAGGGACGAGAGAAACTGGAGGGAATGAAGAGACTGTAAGAAATGAAGGGGTTGAAGGGACATTGCAACGCATGAGGTATCAATCTACTCACTAGTTTTTAGATAAAATTTATATTTTTCTATTACAAAAAAACAATAAAAATACTATTTAAAACAGTATATATATTTTTGTATCTAACTGGTATAAACAACATCATTGCAGGGCTACTCATGACTTGTTCTTCCTGGTCTTAATCTTAAAAATGTATAAATCACTACTCGATCATAATCTTAATTGAAATTAGATCATAAAAAAATTAAAGATCGAAATTTAGTATGAATTTGTTATAATTTTTTTTATTAACTAATATAATTAGTTAGTTATTTTTTAATATAAAGGATTTCTTAAGTCTGAATTTAATCTTGATCAACTTTATGGGTTGATTAAGATCAACTGTTTGGTGTTACTTGACTGTTCCGAGGTGGCAAAAAATGAATTCGCATTACATCCCACAGAAAAAATTAATATAGACGTATTATAAATTATGGAGAGCCACAAGGCAGTACTTTAGGGCCACTCCTATTTATAATATATATAAATAACCTATGCGAGGTAGAAATAGTTGGAGATGTTATAACATTTGCTGATGACACTGCGATATTATTCTCTGGAATATAGTCTATAAATTTACTTACCTACTTTGAATACAGAGAAAACAAAGTACACGTGTATTAGTGCAACTGTAATGGGTCAGCCGATAGTCATATAACATCACAATTCACAAATTTCAATGTAATTCAAATAGATAACTTAATTGTCTGTGTCCTAAGCTAGAAAAGGTTAAGGATTTAAGATATTTAGGAATAGTTATAGATAAGTTTTTAAAATGGGATTCGCACACAGAGATTATCTCCAAAAAAATAAGGAAACTAACATATATGTTCAAACATGCTAGAAACATATTTTGCGAACGCGAAATACTCAGAATTTACTATGCACTTGTTAAATCTATTCTAAGCTATGGTTTAATTGGTTGTGGTGGAGCTAGTAAATCTGCATTATACCCTTTGGACATTGTTCAAAAGTCGGTAATTCGCGTCATACTAAAGAAACCCTTTAGGTATCCCAGTAATGATCTCTACAACGAATTTATTGTCCTTAATGTAAGACAAATGTATATTTTAAAAACAGCCATTTATGTTCATAAAAATCTGGAACTGTTTCAAGATACCAGACTTAACTATTATAAAACTAAACGAAAACATATTCTTAAAAGCACGGAAAATGAAATCTGCATTCGGACAAACACATCTTGTTTTTCTAGGTCCTAAAATCTATAATTCACTACCTACTTATCTAAAAACACTCAAATCTGAATTGTTAAAAAAAAAACTAAGATATGGCTCCTGTCTGCAGGCCGTGAATTGTCAGAAAGAGTGGTCACTTAAATCTCCCCTAGTGAATCATCAATCGATTGTTAATTTTATCAATATTTTAAATTTATATTTTTACAATATGATGGTTTTCATGTAACTTATAAAACAAATTTTGTTGCTCTTCGATTTTTTGTAGAATTAAATTGTTGAAATGAATAATAATGGTATAATGTAAATTTGGCCAAATTGGAAATAATCTTAGTCTTTTTCTGTAGTGTTTTTCTTTGTTACACTTTATCGATGATGAAATCTCTAAATACTTAAAAATTGAAATAATCTTAGTATTTTTCTGTAGTTATTTTATTTGTTACACTTTATCGGTGACGAAATCTTTAAATATTTAAAAATTGAAATAATCTTAGTCTTTTTCTGTAGTGTTTTTCTTTGTTACACTTTATCGATGATGAAATCTTTAAATACTTAAAATTAAAGTCTTTTTCTGTAGTGTTTTTCTTTGTTACACTTTATCGATGGTGAAATCTTTAAAAACTTAAAATTACAGTCTTTTTCTGTAGTGTTTTTCTTTGTTACACTTTATCGATGATGAAATCTTTAATTACTTAAAAATTGAAATAATCTTAGTCTTTTTCTGTAGTGTTTTTGTTTTGTTACCCTTTATCGGGGATGAAGTCATTAAATACTTAGAATGAAGTAATCGTAAAGACTCCTAATATAACTGATTTTTAAATAAGGATATTGAAAGAAGAGTTATGGCAGGAAACAGAGTGAATGGAGCACTTAGACCAGTTATGAATGATAGCAACATATCGAAAGATGCTAATGTTGCCATTCATAACGCAATCGTAGTGCCAACCCTGACGTATGCAAGTGAGACCTGGACATGGCAGAAGTCGCACGAAAGCAGAATAAATGCAGTTGAAATGAGATCGCTTAGGAGAATTTGTAACAGAACGATGTATATGACAGAGTTCGAAATGAAGATACAAGGAAAGAATGTAGGATGAAGAAAGATGTAATTAACAGAAAAGAGTTCATTTATCCAACAGATAAATGTGCCGGTTCCATGTTTACAGGAATAACAATGTTATTTGTATCACACATATAATATAGAGGAAGTGAATTGATTCAATAACAAATAATAATACTGTAACAAAGAACCAGAGAAAGGGATTCCTTGACATCGTTTTAGTTGAACAAAAGAACGAAGAGAAATCAACCAAGTATCATGTATACTGAAACAATATATAATGTGACATATTCAAAAACTTAAAAATAAATTATGTGGTTTTCAATAAAATATAATACGGTTTTAAATGAATTATTGTACAAATAACACATATAATGTTTATGATTTCAATACCTTATATTTTTAATACGAATTATGAATAACACATAGAATACAAAAGTAATAGACAATAGACATGGGTTATGAAATGGTAAAATGTATCGTTTACGATAGTATACATTTTTTTGGGAAAAATGCATTTCTGTTAACAATCACCTTCGTCACTGGTTACTTATTAAACGTAGTATTGTGTACTGGGGATCAAATTTTAAAGAAAATATTATGAATAATCAAATTCTAACAAAAAGTCTGTATAAAAATGAATATAACTAGATACCTAATTTTATAAACTGGGGTACATTAAATTGATACAATTATGTAGTTCAGATAAATGAATTTCCATTTTTTTTTTGTAATTCTGAGTTTGATATTTACCTCTCCTCCTTTACCTCCATAATGAGCTGACAAGAAATATTTGATTATTTTTTATACCAAATTATATATTTGTCTGATGGGAGTCTTTTTCTACAGTCTCTCATCATTTTTTATCTTTGAAAACGAGTAAATTCTTATAGGACAATTTGCGGCTGGCCGGTGGTGCGGGTTCGAGTCCGGATGGGGCGAAGCCCTAGGCTTCTTCCACCATGGCTTTAACCCTCACAATATATTTAAAAAAAAGAAGAAAAAAAACATAAATTATATAATATTTCGGGGACGTCTTCGTGTTAAGTGCCTCAACGACTAAATCCATTTTGAACATTGACCTCCAACTATGAAAAGCAACTACCTACTTGTGCTAATTTCTACTATTCTCTATATCTGAACATTGTAATATATGACCTCTAAGATGTGATGTTACATAAGACAAATAAATGTTATATAAATCAAATTATTTTTGAAAAACTGTGCCATAAGCTTATTATGTATATATTCACGTGTATAAATCTGATAACCGTCTGTCGATACGTTTGTTCGACAATCGCTGTCAAATATCGTGTCGGATGAATGTATCGAGTTTGACCTTTTTCCAGACAGACAACACGAGTTCTTTTCGATGCCGTGTATTTGACATCATTTCAACAATACACTGCTTGGATCCGTAGTGGTTCATGGTTTAACAACGTTTTTTAAGATTCAGAAACATCGGATTTTTCTTTTCTTTTCGGGGATTTAGAAACGTGAGGAGCTTGGAGGAATAACGAACGAGATGGTGCATGAATGTTAATGAGTCTTGAATGATGGATGAAAGATGAATTTCCAATAAGAGACATGGCGTAATGGTGTCTATAATATATTTAAATACGTATTAAGGAACTAAAAATTTGACGCAGTGCACTCTTCTTCTTCTTCTTCTTCGTTTAGTAGAACTAGTTGGTGTTTTATTCAGAAACTATCCCTCCTGGGATGACGAAGTCCAACTATCTATCCATCTATTGGGTGGTCTTCCGGGTAGACAGCGACCAGGGGGGATTTCATTTGCTGCTATGTACGTAAGTCTATCACTGTCAATTCTGGCTACATGGTCTTCTTCTAGATCTGCTCCACCGAAAGATGTCCTCTATTCCACATGTTTCTTTATTCCAACATTGCGAACACGATCTCGGAGAGTTTTTCCAGTGATTGATCTGCACTCTTTAATTTAAATTAATAGGTATTAAAAACGGCTTCGTGGCTCAGCTGGTACTCAACTCCTGAGATAAAAGTCCCGGGTCCGGTTCCCGGTGGAGAAGCAATATATAATGGCATAAGTCTTCAGAATGTGGCAACTTGTACGGATTAAATAAAGTAATATTTGACATTTGTATCTATAAGTTGCCCGAGAATTTTATTTCTCACGAAAATCTTCACAAGACGCCCACCACTTGCACAAGATGCAATGAATTTTTTATAATTATTATAAAAAAATAATTATCTGTGCATCTTCACTTTCAAAGTACGGAGAGCCTTTTGTGTAGAATTTTTGTATCCATACAGAAGTCATTTCAGTACTACCTTTTCTTTACATGGTCTTTGGAAATATTAACGCTTTGTCTAGGAGATTTAAGATTTTTCCGAACGGGTGTTGGAAGTAGAAGAATAATTCACGGATATGGCGATCGTTAAATGTTGCCACATAACAATATTCTGTTATTTATTCTAATGTATTGCCTGGACAGTGGACAGTTGAAATAGGCAATTAAAAAAATAAACCTTGAATTAATCGATTTTCATAAGGGAACGACAACAATAAATTCTCTAATATATGTAACATAACCAAAAGAGGATTAAATTGAAAACGTTGCGGTCGACATAAAACTCTCTGAATAAAAAATATTATCGTTTCTCAGAGTCCACTACTGGTGGAAAATGATGATTTCATATTTTTAATCTCTTCCATCCGTTAATTAGTTCTCTTTGATTTCAGCTGTACTTCACCCATCCTCAACCGTTCTTCCTATGGTATCTAATAACGCCCCCTTGCAAAACTCTGAAAGAATACACGTAGAACGTAAAAAGAGACCGGGGAACTATCAAACCTTGCACTTAAAGAGCCTAAGAGAGCTAATTATTAGGAAACAGATGGATCACCATTCAGTGAAAGTGAAGATAAGAGTGAACCGTATTTTTGACAAAAAGTCTTGATTTTATTTTATTATTATTACACAAAACAAATATAACATATATAAATTGATTACCCACTAGACAAAAGTCTGTTCTGGGACTGTTCTTTTACACAGTTAAATATCTTTATTCAGCTGTTATTTTCATATTTTCACACGTTATAAAAGAAGAGTAAACAAGAGTAAACAAAATATATTATGTAAAATGAATGATACAAATACTTACACAAAAATAATCAATTGTACAAAATATTGAAAAAAGCAAATACAA
This sequence comes from Molanna angustata, assembly GCA_963576475.1. Lineage (NCBI taxonomy): Eukaryota > Metazoa > Arthropoda > Insecta > Trichoptera > Molannidae > Molanna > Molanna angustata. The sequence goes on from OY754982.1 coordinate 30,433,411, forward strand.
ATAGTATTGACAGAAAGAAAATGGGAATGTAAATATGACATGTGCCGGGTCAGAAGTCACGGGCGGATAACCACCTCCGCATGTATAGTGCGTACCTGATATCTTTATCCAGTTTATCAGTGCAGCCTCGAATGATCTAGTTGTAGTCAATTCTTTAATACTACTATCCAACTGGTTAAAGATATGTGGAGCTGTGAAGCAAAAATGTCTTTGCCCAAAGGAGGTTTTCATGATCGGAACAAAGTAATTCACACGATTTGATTGTCTTGTAGTTCTCGTTTGTTGCGTTCTACTTAAGTTATGAAATGATATTTCTTTATAGAATTGAATCAATGTTGTCTAAATATACAATTGCCTAGGGTCAAGAACATCAAATGCTCTGAACAAGTCATCTGAAGGGAAGGTTTTCGTTTTTTTTGTTGATAGCTCTGAATTTCCTCTTCATGTCCAAATATCCAATGGATTCAAATAAATTCCCTCGGACATCGTTGTATAGTTCTTATCGGAATATTGACACGGAAAATTTAGGGCATTCTCATAGGACACATATTTTCAGAAGCCCGTAGGAGTGGGAAAAGGTTGTAGAACAAGATGTTCCATAATAGTGGTCCCACAACAGAACCTTGAGGGCACCCGATGCTAATAGGTCGCCAATGAAATACTCGTCCCCCTATTTGCAAAATAGCACTTTACAATTTTACTTATGTTACAAGGAACATTCTGGTCTCGAATTTTTTTTTAGAAATAGAGGCCAACAGGCATTGTTAAATGCTCCCGCAATATCAAAATATTTCATATATTTACTATCATCACTATTATAGAATAGTAAATATGTGATATACAAAATCAGATATGATTTCAAAACGATGCCCTAATTAGGCGAAATAGCTATCGACAAATTAAAAAAATATACGTAGAATCTAAAAACGTACTGTTTTATTTTTTAATATAATTTAAAATGGAATTCTACTACGTAAACAATCCACAGTTACTGAAATTAAACTTTGTTTTATTTGTTTAAAAAACATAATAGGAGTCCTAGTTTTATAACCTAGTGGAAGATACAAATGAATTCAAAATTTCAGCCATCTATTTCTGTGGACTCGAAAAAGAGACTTTATTTATCTTAGAGTGAGTCCGGGTGTTGGAGAAAAATGCTTATAGAAATATACTCTGCTGACATATCTTGACGATACGTAAGCAGATTTAATCCAACGTAGCCAAAGTGTAACATCTGACATGAGAATAAAGACTTGCTGACAGTTAAAAATGATAATATTCATTGCTTTATTACATGTCCGTCTGGGAGATACCTATTTATAAATATGGCTTATTCTAATAAAAAACATTATCCTTATGCAGTATCGTATAAAAACAACATTTTCATTGTCCTGTGTTGGCAGGTTCGTCTATACTCGATAAAGAATTTATTTCACTACTAAAATAAAATACCTAAATTATTGAAGATTCTTCACTCGTTCTGGAAACTTCAACCAGTATAGTTCACTAAGGAGAAGTTTAACTTGGGTCTTTATTTCGGTTATCAGCACTACAGCTGTATAAGATTGGGTTGAATGCAAAGTGATAGAGAGCTGTATTAGCAAGTCAGTGGTTGCAAGCTCGAATCCTTCCGACCGATTTGGTTATTATATTATTTTAGGATTTTTTTTAATGACATATACATCAAAAAACTTCCTTCAAAAACATGCACCCTTTTGAAATGGCGAGTTTATTGCCAAACGAAAACTTCTTTACGACGAACCTAAACAAAATAGTAATTGCAATAACTTGAGTAATAAATAATTGAAAATTATATATATATTTTTTTTTCCAGAGATCGAACCAGGATACTAACACAGAAGTCAAACGGCAGTTGACATTAAAAACCATTACAATCTATCAAGCTAATATAGACAAACTACCATATTTAGTAGTAAAGTAATCCAACTTTGCAAAGTTACGCTTACGCTTAAAAAAACTTATACGTAAAAATCAGGCGACATTTTTTACAGGATGATCATGTGTAATTTGTTTTAGGATAAGCTTTGATTGCAACAAATTTAGTAATATTCAAATTTTCAGATCATCGAATACTTCTAACAGTATGAGAACAATAGTGGCGAAACAAATATTGCTACTATAGCAAAATGGTTATATACCTACAAGACATGCTCCGTCTATAAAAATGCGACGACGAGTCACGACTTCTTCGAAACGACACTTAATCAGGCTGAAGGAAACGTGATTAGTTGAATCTCTTTAAGGGGAAGTCCTTACTTAAATTTTTTACCCTTTCTCTCTATTTTATCTTCCTCCGAGTTATTTTCAGAGATAACGCAGAGTTACAAAATTGCGATCTCCACTTTCCAACTTATCTTTTTGAAGGACGAAAAATAAACGTAAAATACGAAATGGATTATTTAGTGTTTAGATGGAGAATTGTCTGCAAAGATGGGTCGATGGCAGAGCGGTTAGCGCGCTGGGTTAGTAATCCAGTGGTCGCGAGCTCGAATCCTGCCCCAGTCGATTTCAATCAGCGATATAGCACAAGCATTTATGCTTATTTAGAAAATGCGGGAAGATGTATATGTACTTGTTTAACAAGGCCAAATCCATTTAAAAAGATGCGTAGATAGAAATTATTTCTCAAAAAAAGTTTAAAATATTTATCATGTAGGTATTTATTGTTGCAAACTAGTTGCATGCAATACATGAGATCCAATTGTCGATGGTGATAGTATGTATAATTGAAGAATACGTACCAAACTATAAACCATTAATTAAATAATTATAAGATATTTTGATTTTTATATAAAAAAATGTAGGTATGTCAGGATAGGATAGTATGGAGGTCAGTTTTTTTCCTACCCAGGATATGAAAACAGCATGATGGTATGTATGTATGTTTGGAGATTAAGTAGGTATCTTGATATAAATTTTTATCAAAATCGCTAAGAAAAGTTTGGTATGTACAACTACAATGTTAATTTTTTTATAGCAAATTAGTCTAGTTGGGGTGTTTCGCTTTTTTTCGATATTTTTAAAAACTTTGGAAATATAGACAGTTAAACACATAAACTTATCATAAAAAAATGTTTTTTTTAAACACCATCACGGAGAGAACCAAAAGACAGGCCCATATATTATATCTTCAAATACACGCTCTTCTGTTATTCTTACTTCTTAAAAAGATACACAAGTTTTTTTTTTGTTTTCTAGCATGCTATATTTTTTTTAATAATGTAATTAGATTTCCTTCAATCTCTAATAATAATAATTAAAAATGAAAGATTTTTTATTTTATGAAAAGTATGTATAAAAGTACGTATAAACGTGTTTTTGCGCCCGTATCAATATATTTGAATCCGCCCCCCTCCCAATTTTTTTTTGGAATTTTAAATGTAGAACAATTTAAAATTATGTAAAATCACATCGGGTCTAAAATGACTAAGCGGGATTTTTTACCGAGCCTCTATCCGGGTACGCAAAGGGAACCGATCACTATACCTGCGGATTTTTGATTTATATGATTAACATTTTAGAATTTTAAGCGCCCTTTTTAAGACAACCGCCCTGACTTCTTGTTCCTGATTGTTCTATGATTTATCCGGCCCTGAGTTTTATATGTGAATGATAACAATTCGAACCGTTAAAATTTCCAAAAAAGGAAAAATTTATAAAAATTATCAAAATCTCTTTATAATCACATATTCTGCTCATTTTTTATGAAACATATTTATTTTCATAATACTTTCATAATTCGGTTGACAAAGGGTTAAATTTACAGATAGTGGTCTCCAAATAGATTTTTTTGGTGAAATAACTATTTTATAATTTTTTTGTATATATTTTGCTTAATAATAAATATTAAAAATTAAACAAATTTCAAAATAACCAACCAATTGGGATTTAAAAATATTTTTTCCATTAGAACTAAATCTACGTGCGAGTCTGTTTATGAAAATGATTAAAGCATTGGCGGGGCCCAGTTATATTCATATTATAATAATACATTGCCCTAAATACTACTAGTTCGTCAAAGTTTATTATTAGTTATTTAGTAAAACAATCCAAAGTTCACCATTTTGTGTAATTTTAGCTGAAACCACAACTAACTTTTGTAATGAATCTGTCTAGAATTAAAGACTATATAATTTAAAACTTTATATTGAAGGTAAATCTATCGTGTGTAGGTATAATATTATATGTACCTACAATATTTCATGTTTAAGTATGAAAGTTTCTACATGAAAACATGATAGTACAATATCGAGCTAAGATCGTGTAGTAATTATAATTCCACTGTAGGTGACACACCAGCTATTAGGATTTGGGTCCATTTTACTCTTCCGAAGAAGCGCACTACGTAGCGTTGGGAGGGGTTTGCAATCTAGAAAAGAGTTTATTAATTCGGATTTTAAAAAGACCCGGGTTGTACGAAGGTGGAGACACAGAATTCGGAAGATCGTTCCACAGTCGGGCTGCTGTATTATTAAAGGAGTTCGAGAAGCGACTTGATCGTATATGTTGAAGGTCCACTGTGAATGGGTGCTGCGATTGAGTAAAGCGAGTGAGTCTGTTGCGAGTGGGTGGAGGAGGGACCAAAGATGCAAGTTCTTCTGAGCAATTCCCGTGGTAGTATCTATAGAATAAACTTAAAATACCGACTCTGCGTCTGTGTTCTAGTGATTGCAATCCAGTCAGTGATGGATCATCAATCAGACGTATAGAACGCCTTTGGACAGCGTCGAGGGAATTCAGTAGGTATTGGGGGGCGCCACTCCAGAGGTGACTACCATATTCAATAATTGGACGTATTTATTAAAAATCATTCCTTTTTCGTCCCTTTCAATTAAATTTTAGAAAAATGGCTAAATATCCAATTACTAATTTTGATAGCAGTATCGATATACCAAATATCAAATTAATATCACGTCTAGTTTCGCGATATTCGTATATTAAAAAAAAATTAACCCTTTTTTTATTTATATGAACCTTCATGTACATATAATTAGTACACTGGCGGGCTTATTGCCTAATGGCAATTTCTTCCAACCAACCAGAGTAAATGTTAAATATACAAAACGGTGTGTACTATGACAATACTTTAAACACATTACAAAATAAAAAGATGATAGCATATAAGAACAATTCATAGCAATGAGGAAAACTAAAGGATAAGGAAAGGAAGAGGAGAGGAAGATGTAATCAGGTGTTGTCAGATAAATATTTTAAGGGCGGAATATCCAAAAATCCTTAGTGGAATTAACTTCTCAATGATTAGTTGTTTGGGCTGTGCCTTGATGAGTATGTACAGTTAGCAGAAAGTATGGAAGAATTACAGTATCTTTTAAGTTAGATAATATGAAGGATGCATAGAGCATGGACTGAGGATGAATGTCAGCAAATCAAAAATATAGTCATTGAAAAGAGTGAAAGCAGAACCGCGTGTCAAATAAAAGTAGAGAATAAATGGCTCGAGCAAGTCTACAAGTATATCTATCTGGGAAGCACGTTCCAACGGAATGGATGGTCTGATAAGAGTATCGAAAAAAGAGTTATGGCTGGGAACAGAGCGAATGGAGCGCTTCGACCAGTTATGAAAGATCGTAACATTTCAAAGGATGCCAAAGTTGCCATTCATAAAGCAATCGTAGTGCCAACCTTGACGTATGCAAGTGAAACTTGGACATGGCAGAAGGCGTACGAAATCAGAATAAATGCATCTGAAATGAGATCGCTAAGACGAATTTGTAGAACGATGTATGACAGGGTATGAAACGAGGATACAAGGAAAAAATGTAAGATGAAGAAAAATGTAATTAATATAATGAAAGATAACATATTTAGATGGTTTGCCCACTTGGAAGGAATGAATGAGGATCGCCTAAGGGAGAAAATATACAAGGCGGACAGGAATGGAATAAGAGGTCGGGGGCGCCCAAGAAAAGGATGGCACGACCACATAAAAGATATTCTAAAAAGTGGAAATGTACGAAGCGTGAACAACAGACAGACATGTACAAGACGATGAATAAGTTTTGACAGGCGATGAATGTGTGTCAAGATAGAAAAATGTTACGTTCGGTTCTCTCTGCCAGCTGCCTACCCCGTGAGGGACATGGCGTGATGATATGTATGTATGTTGATGAATATGACATGTCAGTCATAGATTGTAGAAATGTAACTTTGTTTACGACTCTTTATATTTGTTTAATTTCGTAGATAGTTATTTTATCCCGAGAGCAATTAAGTCGTCTATTGGGCAAAAACCGAAATTATTTTCCGAACAACCTTTATATTGTAACCTATATATCTATTTTCGTTTAATATAGGTATCTACATAGTTGTAATCATGATTTGGTTAAATAATTTCCTTGTTCGATAAAGTAAAATGATGGAAAATGCACTGGGGGCATGTTGTGTTTCAGATAATAGCTTCTAAGTGAAGTTCCATGTCGATATATGGTAGCATTAAGAAAGCCTCACGACTTTGGAAAACCATTAAGGACTCCATAATAATAATTATTATATCCATGGTATTATACAGAAAACTGTGTTATACAAATACCCATTATTAAAAGAAAAACAAGCATAGGTACATATTATGTACATAGATGATCTATAAATCTTAATAAAAAAACAAGCATACATATTATGTATATAGACGATCTACAATTCATAAAAATAAAAACAAGCATACATATTATGTATATAGATGATCAATAAATCTAATTATAATTCATGTTTAATAGTAATTTAAGAAAAAGAATGAGAATTTGTGTAAGAAATAGCTGCAGCCACGTCGATGCTCTGTTTTTTTGTTTTATTTACGTATTTTAGCTACTTTTACCTCAAACAGAAATGTACCCTCTACTAACTTAACTGTTATTTGGTCTATGGTTTGCCTATTTAATAGCAAGTGTTATACCTTTTTGAATAGCTAAAGAGACGTAGAAGTTTTTAAAAAACACTTTGTGATAATTCTTTAATTATAACCGTTGTCGAGATGTCTTTTTAAGCTGTTAGTAGTAGGTTCAGTTTTTGTTTATCATTTTTATTAATTGACATGCCCTCTAACTATGTAGATACATAAAAAACGGACTCTAAGACCTCTAATCCGTAAAAAATTGATAAAATAGCCAAAAAAAATTTTTTTTTAAATCTTTAAAATTCAATATACTCCATATCGGTTAAGTTTCGGACATCATATTATAGAATCTAATCCATCAGAAATGACTTGAATAATAACGTCCTTTAATATTCAGTACGACTTAACCTGTAATCCTGTATATTACAAAAATCCGATAAATAGTACCTACCAAAATCACATTCATCCATAATATATAACTAACACATACATATATGATGCCATATAACACATAGGTACATACATGATACCATATAACACATATATACATGATACCATATAACACATACATACATGATACCATATAACACATACATACATGATACCATATAACACATACACACACGATACCATATAACACATACATACCTGATACCATATAACACATACATACATGATACCATATAACACATACATACATGATACCATATAAAATATACCTACATACATGATACCATATAACACATTCATACATGATACCATATAACACATACATACATGATACAATATAACACATACATACATGATACCATATTACATATATGCACTTATATTATTCATTTTAATGTGAAATTTATATGTTACTCTTATGTGAATACATTTTGTTGGAATGCAATGAACTTATCATAATTCTTCTTATCGTTACTTAGATATAACATTTGTTTTCCAAATAAATAAATAAAAAGAATAAACAAACAAAAATAGTTTAGTGAGTATACACTATACCTATATTTATACATTGTAAACTCAATTTCCCATAAAGTAAAAACGTTTGAAAGTTTTAACTAATGAAATTAAGAAAAGAAATGGACGATGGTTTATGAAAAACTTACCAACTTTGAATTAAAGTAATAACTAAACGAAATAGTTATTATTTTGATTTATTAGTTAAAATGAGCCACAAAGTAATAGCTGAAAACTATCAAGATATTAACAACTTTGATTTATAATTCACACATACAATATCAGTTGTTAGAACTTATAGTTTGGGATATTGAGAGGATATTCTTATACTTCAGGAACCTGACGTTGCTCGGGTTGGTTGGAAGAAATTGAACACTTGAACATATAAATTCATAAATAAATTTAAAAATTCATAATTGTCACTATCCTCTCAAAAAAAATGTCACTCGTTAAGAAATTGAAGTATAAAAATACGCTTTAAATGTGAAATCATGACTCTTGGAGTGAGTATCTTTTTCTATATCTGATAACGAAATATTACGAGTAGGTATCTGTCAATATACAGGTGCTTTCTACGTATCCGCACTATTTTTTTACTACTGAATCCGTAAGTATTTTACTTGTATTGAAGATAGATATTTATACACATTATCATGCCGACAACCTTGAAGTCAAATCCGAGCTAAAAAAAGTATAAAAAGCGGATAACCAAAAAGCGCGGGAAGATAACAGCAAAAAAACTAACTCTTCAATTTATCTTTTAAAATGTACATGATATATCTCTGTGTCTATTCCTATTAACCCACACTACGTTGAACGTGTTTGAATTTGAATGAGATTCTTTCGGTTTTGTACTTTGCAAAATTCCTAAAAATAAATACAAAGCCTTCCTTACACGAACGTTAAAGAAAAATATCACTTAGCGTGGAAACTGTGTGTGACCATCGAGGTTTGCCCACAAAAGTCTGTGTTCTGCAACAACAGACTTAGAACCTTCGCCGCTGTTCATTTCAGCAGAGCTCTTCAAAGGATGAAAAGCAAACATATGTAGAAAATTTGATTTAAACAATATACAGCGTTTAGAATGAATAAATCCGTAATCATATTAGTAAAAATTAAACTTAAACCTTTTTAGAAGACCAGATTCGTATTGCAAAGTCCTTTTCAAATGGTAATATAAATAATTTCCTCTCAAATAAATAGAAAAAGAAACCTTCTCTTTCTTTTACCCACGTATGTTTGCTCCCGATCAGAACCCAAAGAGAAACTCTTCAATCGCTTGAGGCAAAGAGTAGTTACTGTATGTATATTCTTTGTCAAGTACTCAAATGATAATAATAATTCTAGGATAAATGGTTAGGCAAATTCATTACATAATCAGTTTTATGTTTGATGTCAAGTTTCATCCAACTGTCGATTTGTTCAAGAGTATTTATTTCTCTTGACATATCGACAAAGTATCAAACCAAGATACGCGAAATTTGTATGTCAGGTCTATATTTTTCACGGTTTTTATCACTTTGAAGCCATAAAAACGCCAACTAAATTTTCAGAATATATAGAAAGTTATGGGCTTAAAAACTTTTAAACTTAGAATTTTGAATTTTTGTTTCAGTCATGGGTTATCAACTTTTGAAATTTTACTTTCTTTGACAATATATCTCAAAAACCAAAAGCTAGAACGCTGAAAAATTGTATATAATATATAGACAAATACTTAAACTCAAATTTATTTTTTCAAAAAAGTTACAGAGTTTCGCAAAGAAGAACATTTTATTATGATAAATTTATGTGTTTAACTGCCTATATTAAAAATATCGAAAAATACCGAAATAGCCCAACTAGAAAATTTAATTTTCTATAAAAAATATGAACATTGTCTTAGTAGGTACATCTCAAACATTTTTTAATAATTTTTATAAAAATTGAATTTAGTGACGACATCGTTTCATACAATTTGCAAGGCAGTACACACACAATATCCTACTCAATAGTTTGATACCAAATTATTCTTCAAACAAACATAAAAACAATTATGCTGATTATATTCTGGGTAGGAAAAATAGACTAACCTCCATACTATCCTATCCTGATATGCACACCTACATGGTTAATATAGAAAACAAAATATCTTAAAATATTCAATAATTTGGATTTAAGGGTTTATAGTTAGGTACTTATGTTTCAACTTTACATACAATCGCCATCGCCAGTTGGATCTTGTGCGTAACATGTTACTAGTCTATAAAAAAATATGACCATTGTAGTAGTACATCTTAATCTTTTTAACAATTTTTATAAAAATTGAATTTAATGACGACATTGCTTCATACAATTTGTAAGGCAGTACACACTACACAATATCCTACTCAATAGTTTGATACCTACTTAATCTTCAAACGTACATAAAAATCATCATGCTGATCATATTCTGGGTAGGAAAAATAGACTGACCTCCATACTATCCTATAGTGACATACATACCTACATGTTTTATGTAAAAAACAAAATATCTTTAAAAAATGCATTTGTGTTTATACTTTGGTACGTATTCTTCAACTATACATACTATCGCTATCGACAGTTGGATCTCATGTGTTACATGCGACTAGTATTTATTATAATGGTAAGTATTGCACATTCTTCAATCGGTTTAAAGTACTTGTCAAGTACTTTAATGATCACAATATTGTGTAGATGAATAGTGCTTCACAATATTCAATTAATTTATATTTTTAATAAATAAAAAAACTTTTATGAATAAATGGAATTCCATCAAGAACTGACGATCAAAAAGTTAAATCTAATCAATATTCAATCATTTTTTAAAGTTTCAAGTACTTGTTAAATGTTATATGTTTATAGTTTTATGTAGGTTTTCTTTTTTGTACTTACATAAAAAATACAAGAAGTACCAATTTCACGCATAATTGTAACAGATGGTTGCCCGGAAGAAATTTCCACTAGGTAATAAGTCCGCAATTTGTACTGGCAAATAAGTTATGCACAATAAAGTGTTAAATAAATTAATACATAATTGGTTACATCATAGTACCAGAGTACCTACCACACATTCTTCAATTAGTTTATACTAGTTGCGTGTAACACATGAGATCCAACTGTCGATAGCGATAGTATGTATAGTTGAAGAATAAGTACCAAACTATAAACCCATAAATCCAAATTATTGAATATTTTAGGATATTTTGTTTTCTATACAACATATGTAGGTATGTATGTCCAGATAGGACAGTATAGAGATCAGTCCCTTTTTCTACCCAGAATATGAAAACAGCATGATGGTATGTATGTATGTTTGGAGATGAAGTATCAAATTATTGAGTCTTCTTAGATATTGTGTACGTAGATATTGTGTATCATACAAATTGTATGAAGCAATGTCGTCACTAAATTCAATATATATAAAATATTGTTAAAAAAAATTCAGATACACTACTACATACAAATATTATTTATAGAAAATTATATAATCTAGTTGGGGTATTTCGACTTTTTTCGATATTTTTATTTAGACCCTACATACGATTCTCGCGTATCCGCTTGAAACATTGTCGATATGTTAAGAGAACAAAATTCTTTTGAACAAATCGACAGTTGAATCAATATTAAAGAATTGAAACACTGAACGAAAATCAATATTCGATTGAAATCTTGACTATTATAAAACTAGTAACATGTAACACATGAGATCCAACTGTCGATAGCGATAGTATGTATAGTTGAATAATAAGTACCAAACTATAAAATCATTGATCGAAATTATTGAATATTTTAAGATATTTTGTTTTCTATACAACACATGTAGGTATATATGTTAAGATAGGACAGTATATATCGACAGTATAAGTCTTCTTACATAGGTATTGTGTATAGGCGTCTGGCATGCAAATTATATGAATCAATGTCGTCACTAAATTCAATTTTTATAAAAATTGTTAAAAAAAAATTGAGATATATTACTATAATGTCCACATTTTTTATAGAAAATTAAATAATCTAGTTAACATGTTTAAGCATTTTTCGATATTTTTAAAAGAAATCGAAATAAAGGCAGTTAAAGACAAAAATTTGTCATACCTATTTTTTGCTTCTTAATAAAAACAGTTTGAGAAACCCTGGAACTGTTTTTCAAAATCCATTTCGAGATACTATATTTGTACAAAATTTCAGCATTCTGTCATTTATAGTTTTTGAGATATGTGGACAAATGCTATAAAAATTAAATGTTGATAACCCCAACTGGTACAAAAAATATAAATACTGAGTATAAAATTTGTATGTACCTAAAATTGTCTATATATTCTGAAATTTTAGGCTTTGTGAATCCAGTGGATCAAAAGTTATAAGAGGGGGACGGACAGACACACAGACACACACACAGACACACAAAACTCATAAAAAATGTTCTACTCCGAATTCTGAGTAAATCCATGTATGGGAACATATATGCTGCGAGGCCTGTTGGTGTTTTCAGCATGCAAAAAGTCCACTACGCCATACAAAATCTTCCTTCGTACACGCATCTTGGCTTAATACTGTCGATTCATTCAGAGAATTGAATTCTCATGATCGACAGTTGGAATTTGAATGATTATAACAATGGAATTCATAAATCTAGTCTTTGTCAACTACTTTAATGATTAAAATAATCCAACTGTCGATTTGTTCAGGAGAACTTTGTTCTCTTAACATATCGACAATGTATCAAGCCAGAATACGCGAGAATTGTATGGAGAGGTCTACTTTTTGCACGGCTTTTCCAATTTTGAAGTCAAAAAACACCAACTTAGAGGCTTCGCAGCATATATGTTCCATACACGGATTTACTCAGAATTCGGAGTAGAACATTTCGTGTGTCTGTGTGTGTGTGTGTGTGTGTGTGTGTGTGTGTCTGTGTGTCTGTGTGTCTGTGTGTCCCCCCCCCCTTATAACTTTTGATCCGCTCAATTTCCAGAGCCTTAAATTTCAGAATATATAAACAGTTACAAGCCTACAAAACTTTTATACTCGGAATTTTGAATTTTTGTTTCAGTCAGGCGTTATCAACTTTTGAATTTTTATTTTATTTTTCCATATATCTCAGAAACCATAAACGCTAGAACGCTGAAAATTGGTACAAACATAGACAAATACAAAATCTCAAATAAGTTTTTTCAAAAAAATTCCAGGGTTTCTCAAACATTTTTTATTAAGAAAAATATTTTTTTTATGATAAATTTATGAGTTTAACTGCCTATATTTCCAAAACTTTTACAATTATCGAAAAAAGCCGAAACACCCCAACTAGATAATTTAATTTTCTATAAAAAATATTAACATTGTAGTAGAAGATCTCAATTTTTTTTTAACAATTTTTTTAAAAATTGAATTTAGTGACGACATCGCTTCATACATTTTGTATGGCAGTCGCCTATACACAATATGTAAGAAGACTTAATAGTTTGATACTTCATCTCCAAACAAACATACATACCATCATGCTATTTTCATATTCTGGGTAGGAAAAAAGGATCTTCCTCCATACTATCCTATCTTGACATACATACCTACATATGTTGCATAGAAAACAAAATATCTGAAAATATTCAATAATTTGTATTTATGGGTTTATAGTTTGGTACATATTCTTCAACTATACATACTATCGCTATCGACAGTTGGATCTCATGTGTTACATGCAACTAGTAATACGACTAGTTGCATGTAACACATGAGATCCAACTGTCGATAGCGATAGTATGTATAGTTGAAGAATATGTACCAAACTATAAACCCATAAATACAAATTATTGAATATTTTCAGATATTTTGTTTTCTATACAACATATTATGTAGGTATGTATGTCAAGATAGGATAGTATGGAGGAAGTTCCTTTATACCTACCCAGAATATGAAAATAGCATGATGGTATGTATGTTTGGAGATGAAGTATCAAACTATTAAGTCTTCTTACATATTGTGTATAGGCGACTGCCATACAAAATGTATGAAGCGATGTCGTCACTAAATTCAATTTTTAAAAAAATTGTTAAAAAAAATTGAGATCTTCTACTACAACGTGAATATTTTTTATAGAAAATTAAATTATCTAGTTGGGGTGTTTCGGCTTTTTTCAATAATTGTATAAGTTTTGGAAATATAGGCAGTTAAACTCATAAATTTATCATAAAAAAAATATTTTTCTTAGTAAAAAATGTTTGAGAAATCCTGGAATTTTTTTGAAAAAATTAATTTGAGATTTTTTATTTTTCTATGTTTGTACCAATTTCCAGCGTTCTAGCTTTTATGGTTTCTGAGATATATGGAAAAATAAAATAAAAATTAAAAAGTTGATAACCCCTGAATGAAACAAAAATTTAAAATTCTGAGTATAAAAGTTTTGTAGGCCTATAACTGTTTATATTTTCTGAAAATTTGGGCTCTGTAAATTGAGCGGATCAAAAGTTATAAGGGGGGGGGGGGACACACAGACACACACACAAAACTCACATAAAATGTTCTACTCCGAATTCTGAGTAAATCCATATAACGGAACATATATGCTGCGAGGCCTCTAGTTGGTGTTATTAGCATGCAAAAAGTCCACTACACCATACAAAATTTTCATTCGTACTCGCATCTTGGCTTAATAATGTCGATTCATTAACAGAATTGAATTCTCATGAACGAATCGACAGTTGGATTATGAATCTCCAATTGTGGCTATTATTTATAAACTAGTTGCATGTAACACATGAGATCCAACTGTCGATAGCGATAGTATGTATAGTTGAAGAATATGTACCAAACTATAAACCCATAAATACAAATTATTGAATATTTTCAGATATTTTGTTTTCTATACAACATATTATGTAGGTATGTATGTCAAGATAGGATAGTATGGAGGAAGTTCCTTTTTTCCTACCCAGAATATGAAAATAGCATGATGGTATGTATGTTTGGAGATGAAGTATCAAACTATTAAGTCTTCTTACATATTCGGCCTTACTTACTATTTTTTGTTCAGACGTTCTACGTACGTTGAACCAAATTTGGCGAGATTTATCAAAAAAGTGTACTTACTTTCTTCGAATTGTCGTTAAACCTGGTTTAAGTCGCGAGAATTTCAGCTGTCACCCTAAACTATCTAGACCCCAGGTTTTACATCGGTTTAACGTATTTGGTAGCTATTTCTATGCATCGTATTTTGTATTTTTCATTTTAAATTGATATAATATTATGGATTTTCTAGAACAAATTACAAATTATATTGATACAATAATTATAGTGAGTGAAATAAATTTACCACGAATGCGTAAAATATATAAAAATCGCATTGACCCTTTTTTGCTATCGGACATGATTTAAAAATAAACTCCGATAACACCAGTCTTGAAGTATGTTTCTAAAATCAGAGAAGGCTCCATAGAGATCCATTGTAAAATTTAAAAGATGGATCCTAAGAACAGAATACGGTACTGTGATACATATATACTGATGATTGTTGTCGTCGATACAACAAAGAGTTATATGGAGAGCTAGGTATGATGAAATCCTCGAAGGTGGGCTGATCACATACCTAATTAGAATGGACGACGACATTCCAGTAAAATGCTTCACACTCTCCAGACCACAAGGACAAATAAGACCAGGAAGGCTCAAACTGCATTGATATATCCATTCTACAAATCAGAAACTGGAATACAAAGGCTTTAGAATAGAAGAGACTGCTAATAAATTGAATCTTTCTATTGATTAAATCTGATTTAGATGTTAAAAGCAAGCAAGCCTTACCTCTTTATTCTACGTAATTCATCCAATCCAATAGAAGAAGCATACAACAAATCTCATATGTGCACAATGATTTAGGTAATGTTAGGTTCATTACTTTCTTTCTTTTATTGAATATGTATAAATAAACATGTCCTTGTAAAAACTCCCGATTTCGTTCACCTATAGCACAAGCATTTATTTGCTTATTTTAGGGAATGTAGGAAGATGTATATGTACTTGTTTAACAAGGACATTCACTTTTTATTAAAAAAAAGCACTAAAATGTGAACGAATTCAGTCGAGACAGAATTCGAAACCTCATCCACTGGATTACCAATCCAGCACTAGCCATTCATAAATTTTATTAAATTATACATATTTACCGTGATATTGGTTTTGTCCCTGTAATTAAATACCTTGATTCATTCTGTTGACCTTTTATATTTTTTCTGTCATCTTACATTCTTTCTGTTTCATTAAGGTTTTTTTTTTCTTTGTAATAGATATATTGCCCCAATTACAACTAGTCCATACCATTCTATCATCTATATAATATTTAAAAAATAAAATAAAACAAAATTCATATTTGACAATATTTTTTTATTAGATGCATAAAAATTACAAATTTTAGGTGACGTTGAATAATTTCAATATAAACTGTGTGTGATGACAATGATTTCAGTACATTTGCACACAATAACACAGGTGCAATCATACATGACACATAACGAAACAAAGATCACATGATAATTCCATTGGATAAATCTTTATTAGATACGTATAACATTAAAATATAAAAAACAATACTAAAAATATAAAACAAAATTGGATAAAAACAATGGACTCAAAAAGATGTATATATGAACAATAGACAATAATAAATAATGAAAGATAAAACAATAGTCATAAATATATCTAAAGAAAGTAAAAATAAATATGCATTAAGTCAGAATAAATGGAGCAAAACCAAAGCCAGGACAGTCCATTGTTATTTACAAATTAAAAAATATTCCTTTTATTTAAAATTAAATTTTCCTGAATACAGATTTTTAAAATATTTTTTTTATTTAATATGTTTTCGTTTTAACAAGTACATAAACATCTTCTTACATTTCCTTAATTAAGCATAAACACTTGTGCTATAGGTGAACAAAATCGGTCGAGGCAGGATCCGAACTTGCGACCACTAGATTATTAGCCCAGCGCGCTAACCGCTCTGCCATCGACCCTACAACAGTAAATTCAATTCCAAAAAAGTTGGGTGTTCCTACTCCTCCAAGGGTGTTCCTCTTGGTGCTATTTTTTTGAATACGCTCCTCTTCCTGAACTGTAAAAAAATATATGCATTACATAATACTTTGTTATTGTTATCAAAAAATTATGGTATTCTACTTGACATATACAAGACAAGACATTTCATAAAAGTTTTAATAATATTCAAAAATAATGGCTATCTTGGTAATATATTTCATAAGATACGAGACCATCACTTTTATTGAAATGTGTTATTAAAATAACAAAGATGACTTTGATTATAATATTTATGAAACTGAACAATTTAGTCATCATTGATGACTTCCTTTAGTAGTTAATAGGTACTCTATTATCTAAGATGTGAAGTAAGGTATTTTCCTAATAACTAGAATATTCTTTGGGATCGTTCTTGAATGTAATACAGTTCTTGGTCATCTTAGCTACTAAGTACAAAAATATTATAAAAATATATTTGTCTAACTAAATTATGTTTGTTATAAAAATAACCATAGTCAAAATTTGGGTCTCGTTTCTTATCACACATCTGCATGTACATACTGTAAAGAAAAATTGATTTAAATTAGCAGTATAAACACATTTTGTGAAAAGTAATTTATATTAATTGTAATGAAGTGTCTTTGTAATTGGTTTGTATGTTTGTTCAAATAGCAATTTGGTTTATTGTTTTTTTATAAATTATTAAGTAATAAAAAAAATGTAATAAAACACTGAATTTGTATTTGATTTATTATGATGAAGATTAATTATATTTGTTCATTTTTGGGTCATTAATAACGCCATCTATGAATCTCATGAAAACTATATTTATGATACATTATTCTGACAATAAAATGGATAGTTATTATACTTGGTTTTTTCCTCGTTAAAATTGTTCAGTGTATTTGCAGCCCTTTTATAAATCAAAGCTGTTCACAAATATCACTTCATATCCTCTATACTAGTCAGAACTGTTATGTTGGAAGAATGCAGACAAGTCCTAGCTAATGAGATTCATTATACTTCATGGTTCTGGATTGCTCTATGTAATGATATCTGCGTTAAATGTCAAATTCTATTTGACTAAGTATTGGTTAGTAAGTATATGAAAAATTACCTCAGTTCAATTGATAGATTGTTGGTTGGTCTTCTGCTATCACCATATTTTCACTCTGTAATGTATAATAAAACAATTTAATCAAAATTATATTATTTATAAGGTTCTTGGTTCAATTCCCAGCGAGTACAGTTTTTTCCTGGGTTTATGAGATGGTTAACTTCATGTCTCCAAACAGTATATTATTATTGAGTGTGTGTTAAAATAATATTTTAACTGTTAGTTTACTGAGAAGCAACACTAATAACAATGCAATGCATACAGTTTCATGTACATATTTGTGTATTAAAAATGATTTTTTTTTCAATAAAACTTTCATATAAATGACAAAACCTATTGTTGTGTTTTAAATTTTTCGAACACTTTCATATTGACTATATGAAGTTTATTCATTCACTATCTATGTGTATTGCAAGCATGACAGCATGTTTTACTTCAAAAATAAATAAAAAGTATCTAATAAAATTGAAAAAATGTGGTTGGTACATACCATTCTACTAATTAAATTCCACCTATGTCAAATATGTTTGTATCACTCTCAAACTCTCGTGAAGTATAATTGACATGTCTGACAATGAATCATGCGATGGGGTCTGTGTACATCTTATCATAGCTGTCTTCCATAAAGTATTTACTTGGGACTGCGTCCATTGTTTAATGTGTTGAATCTGAAATTTTTTTTCACAAAGTAAATATAAAACAAAGAATTTATATACTACAGCGATATAATTGTCTGTCTAAATTTACCAAAATATAAAAGTGATTAAGTATTGACGATCGTAATTGGGAAAAAATAAGTTAAAATATATATTTAATAAATTTGTGAGTTTTGACACATTTGGCATTGATAAGGCTGTATAAACGGGTAGGCAGTGAGAACTGAGTGCCATACACCTCTACCTTTGGAAGTATGTGAATTAATTTGAAATTATCACGTATGAAAGTATTTAATAATATATTTATTCATTAAAAATGTATTACTATCAAGAGTAATTGACCATTATTTTTATAACAAAAGAATGTATAGAATATCTCAACACTAGTTATAGTATAAAAGTAACTTTCCTTGCAATTTACATCACTGTTGACAATTCATAAGATGGGAAATCGAAAACTCGCTAAGATTGCTGATAATTTAATACAAAATCTTTATCTAACTTAAAACAATGCTTCACACTTAGATTATATTATATGGGCTTCACAACATTTTATATTATCATCGACTACTTACGATTGGGATACGTCGTACTTTCTAGTTGGTATCTGACGATTTATTTTCATGATTTGTTTATAATTTTTCACTTGATACACAGCAAACGAGATCCTTGAAATAAGACAAAACAAACAAATAGTAAATCAACATGTTACATTAGCAACAATCTAAAAAACTGAACAGTACAATATTGAACACATCGTAAACTACGCAATTGTAAAAAAAGCATACAAATGTTTTTGAAAATACGCGAAAATATATAAAATGATAAATCACCAATTATTTTAATACACATAACATACCTTTTCGTCTTCCTGTCAATTTTCGAAGGTGTAACGATTAAATTATTGCTTTATTTTGTTTGTAAATAGACAGCATGCAAATAAAACGCAATATAAAATGACAAGAATGGACGGACAGACTGGCGCGCGAAGCGCGAAGTGTCGATAATAATGCAACAATGCAACGATGGTACCAACATAACACGATAAATTACAACGATGCCACGTCCATATTTGTATTACCCTAGAGTTACTTAAACCGCCTTGTTTAAAATTTAGTAAGTACACTTTGACGTAAACCAAATAGTATGTATTTACGATATCTTAGGCTGAACCTGAGGTTTGTTGAAAATAGTAAGTAAGGCTGATTGTGTATAGGCGACTGCCATACAAAATGTATGAAGCGAAGTCGTCACTAAATTCAATTTTTAAAAAAATTGTTAAAAAAAATTGAGATCATCTACTACAATGTGAATATTTTTTATAGAAAATTAAATGATCTAGTTGGGGTGTTTCGGCTTTTTTCGATAATTGTATAAGTTTTGGAAATATAGGCAGTTAAACTCATAAATTTATCATAAAAAAAAATATTTTTCTTAGTAAAAAATGTTTGAGAAACCCTGGAATTTTTTTGAAAAAATTAATTTGAGATTTTTTATTTTTCTATGTTTGTACAAATTTCCAGCGTTCTAGCTTTTATGGTTTCTGAGATATATGGAAAAATAAAATAAAAATTAAAAAGTTGATAACCCCTGACTGAAACAAAAATTCAAAATTCTGATTATAAAAGTTTTGTAGGCCTGTAACTTTTTATATATTCTGAAATTTTGGGCTCTGTAAAATTGAGCGGATCAAAAGTTATAAGGGGGGGGGGGGACACACAGACACACACACAGACACACGAAATGTTCTACTCCGAATTCTGAGTAAATCTCTAAGCCTCTAAGTTGGTGTTTTTTGACTTCAAAGTTGGAAAAGCCGTGAAAAAAGTAGACCTCTGCATACAATTCTCGCGTATCCTGGCTTGATACATTGTCGATATGTTAAGAGAACAAAGTTCTCCTGAACAAATCGACAGTTGGATAATAATAAACAACTATATACTAGTTGCATGTAACACATGAGATCCAACTGTCGATAGTGATAGTATGTATAGTTGAAGAATAAGTACCAAACTATAATCCCATAAACACAAATTATTTAATATTTTAAGATATTTGATTTTCTATACAACACTTGTACCTATGTATGTATGTCAAGATAGGATAGTATGGAGGTCAGTCCTTTGATCCTACGCAGAATATGAAAACAGCATGATGGTATGTATGTATGTTTGGAGATTAGTATCAAATAATTAGGTTTTCTTAGATATTGTGTGTAGGCGATTGCCATACAAATTGTATGAAGAAATGTCGTCACTAAATTCAATTTTTATAAAAATTGTTAAAAAAAGTTTGAGATATGCTAATACATTTTTCTTATTTTTTATAGAAAATTAAATTATCTAGTTGGGGTGTTTCGGCTTTTTTCGATATTTTTAAAATATTTGGAAATATAGGCAGTTAAACTCATAAATTTATCATAAAAAAAATATTTTTCTTAATAAAAAATGTTTGAGAATACCTGGAATTTTTTTGAAAAAATTAATTTGAGATTTTGTATTTTTCTATGTTTATACCAATTTTCAGCGTTCTAGCTTTTATGATTTCTGAGATAGGATATGGAAAAATAAAGTAAAAATTCAAAAGTTGATAACCCCTGACTGAAACAAAAATTCAAAATTTTGAGTATAAAAGTTTTGTAGGCCTATAACTGTTTATAAATTCTGAAATTTTGGGCTCTGTAAATTGAGCGGATCAAAAGTTATAAGGGGGGGGGGACACACACACAGACACACACACAGACACACAGACACACGAAATGTTCTACTCCGAATTCTGAGTAAATCCGTGTATGGAATATATATGCTGCGAAGCCTCTAAGTTGGTGTTTTTTGACTTCAAAGTTGGAAAAGCCGTGAAAAAAGTAGACCTCTCCATACAATTCTCGCGTATCCTGGCTTGAAACATTGTCGATAATATGTTAAGAGAACAAAGTTCTCCTGAACAAATCGACAGTTGGATAAATGGTATTGTTCTTACATATTTCAATCGGTTGTTATAAGTTCTATGTCAAGTACCTAAACGATTAATAATGTATAGATATTATGTTAAACATGTAAGCATGTAAAGAAGCCGATATATTATTGTGTGTTAACGTATGTATGCAGTAGTCACATGTGTTATTTAACCATCTCACCCCAATTCATCGCCCCTGTTCTGGTCGGCACGCGGTCAACGTATGTAATCCAATTTAACATATCCCCTTCTCCAACCTCTGCCACCCTAATACTACCTCACAATCAGCTGATTACCAATGCAATACCATCTAACAAGTTACTAGGTACACAAACTCCTACGCATATTGTAAATATCAAGAATACTTAATAGTATATTTAAATATACAGGTATTTAAAATATATTTATGGAGCGTGCATACCTATATGCTCTTATAAAATTATCTGGGTTTGTTCTATGAGCCTAAATAAAAATTGTTAGTATTAATTTGTAAGCTATGCACCCCGATCTTTCATGATTCCTATAGCAGCACTCTTATATTTTATTTTATTTTTTATTTTATTATTTAAGAAACACTCACAGAGAAATTGACATTAAAAAATAAAAAAAATAAAAAAATACAAAATAACATGTAAGGTTAACTCTCCAATTACGAGTGACTGCAGCATGTTATATTAAAATACCTATGATAAGGTGGTAGGAGGAGAAAAAGGGGATAAATTCAAATATCTGATGATTTATTCAATTTTTTCTTCTGGGATAAACTCCTAATATCACCTAATTAAGTCCCTAAATTATTTGAGGCTGATTTCTAATCTTCTCCGTAATTTTACATCACTGTGGAATTTCATGAATTATCTAGCAAAGAAAACTGATTACCACACTTGAATATTGATGTGTAATAAATTTATCGACTACAATGCCTATAGTGAATCCTTGTCCGGAGTACATTAGATTAGTATTTAGTGGAGAGGTTGTTTAATATATTTCTCGAGACATTATCAGAAAATCATTAATTATCAACCATTTCTGCATGAGTAACACAATGTAATACCTGGGCATCGTTCAGATAGAACACTCGACGTTGAATATCGGATGTAACCGAAGATGAAGATTATGGCGTTTTTCACAACAATCTCAACGTCGTTTTAATCTGAACGCTGCATCGGGCGTTTTAAATGTGAAATGTCATTTGTTAAAAGTCATCTTACC